>ML681984.1:15000381-15350207 GCA_007922195.1 Podocnemis expansa | reverse complement strand
TTGTTTCGAAATAAGGAGGCTGTGTGAACACAGCCTAGTTGACAACTCCTAAGAGCTACCTAAGTCTTTACAGGCAGATCAAAAACAGGACAGATGAACTATCAGAACAGTCCTAAGGCCATCAAAGAGCTCAAGAAGAAGGAAAATCCTTCTGATCCCTCATCTAATCCAAGTATATTAGCATTCACAGCTCCCCTTCCCCTAAGCAATCAAATGATACCTGATTCTGTAAAAAACCAGGAAAGGGTTATTGGAACAAAAGTACTTCCTTCTATTTTACATTCTTCTGAAAGTGAATAAGAAAAGTCATAGCTATAGCCATATGCACATTTGTTAGCTCCATTCATCCTTTTTATCATTCACACAAGCTGACCTACCATACATTAATTTAGGATTAAGCAATGAGGTGATGTATTAGAAGGTCCCTAGGTATTGTTTGCTATCTCAGGCAAAGAACTCAGAAGTTGTTCTAATCAATACCAGTCCAAACAATGCCTTTGACTAAGGATTTGCCAATTTTATACTCCAGATTCTGAAGGACTTCACTTTTAGAACTAATGTCAGAGTTCAAGTTGGCATCAGATGGACTCCTGTACTTTTAGTCACAATAGATAACTCCTTAGTACACAAACATTACCAGTGATTTCTATGAGGCCATGCCTGGTACAAAGCATTATTTAAAGGGCATCACAGTCTGGACCTTAGCAATGATTCCTATATCGAATTATTTTATTTGGATAGGAATAGGCCATAGGGCTTCCTCAGTACCCATTGTTTAATGCCATGCATTTTTTAATGAATCTACTACCCATTGGTTCCATTCCATGCCTGTTTACTTGGTATCACAATCAGTCCATGTGCACAGAAAGCATCCCATCATTTGCAGATTCATTTTTGGCCATCCACATCACTATTTCTGCATCATGAACAGCACTATTCATCTTATCAGGTTCTTTGCAAACAGCTTGTAGAAAGCTTTCTTCTTAAATCAAGCTACAAAATTTCCAGACAATCCTATTGGCAATATAACTAAATGAGATGCCACCGGATATCTTTGAGATGAACCTCTTCCCCAATAGACTTTTGGTACGTGGCTGAAGAAGTATTTTGGAATTACATTCCCATTGCTTTGGCATACTAAGTGGAATCCTTGTCAACAGCAAGACCTCTTTTCCTGTTGCTGTGGGACAGGATTCAGCTATTATTGATATACACTTCCCTACACACATGCCTGCCATGTCCTTTTCAAGTGCTGCCAAGTCTATTTCTACTTAACACATGGGGGGAAGCAAAGACAGATCATATGTATTAAACTTCCTCTGAAAAGGCAAAAAGCACCAAACATGTCCAATAGAAATGCAACTAAATAAAGATAAGAGGTGGCTTGAGACCTCTTCATTTGAAAGATTTATCATCTAGCCACTTCACTGAGATGTGTTTGGGGATGACAGCCTTACATTACATGCTGAGTTTCAGGCACAATATGGCCTGCCATTGAAGAATAGATGTTTGAGTACTCTATCTACATGCTTAAAAATAGAACTTATCTGAATAGCAAGGATTAATCTGATCATCATAACTGCTGTACAATATTAGCACAAAACCAGGATGCTTTTAAGCACATCCCACATTATTATACAGTCAGCCTTAGTAGACGTATTTGACGGACCTAAAACTTGTTAAGTACATGATCTTATTGTTGTAGCCCTTCCTGGGCCCTCCCTGATTTCTTTGTGCCCACTTATTACATTGTGTACACAATTAGAGTTAAGTTCTTTGAGGGAAGAGGACCATGGGAAGGAATTAGCAGGGACTGAGAAAATGACAAGCACAAATAGTTGTTTATGTACTATCAACTACAAATATGCACTTGAATGACTCTTGAGCTACATATCATCATATGAAAATACTCATTTCAGCATCTTAAAGATCTAAATATTCTAGCTCTAGGTTTTATAACACTTGTGGCCAGATTCACTAGGGGCACAGATATTTGCAAATTATGTGTGGTTATTTCTGCAAGACCCCAAGTCTCTTAGAGGATGTCACAGTTCTTTCCAGATACTTCCTGTGCAGGTCAGCAGTAGGCATTGCATTAATGGAGGCTGCTGAGAGAATGCATTGAATCAGAATTGCATCCCACAGCTGACTTATAGGTTATGTTTTCTAACATTTAATCATTTTTGTTGCTCTTCTCTGGGCTTCCTCCTATTTGTGCACCTCAAATGTTGTTCCTAGAACTGGACAAAATATTCAAGCTAAGGCCTAATCAGAGTGCATACAGTGGGAGAATTACTACTTGTGTCTTATTTGCAGTGTGCAATATCCAGGTTGATATTTTACACCCCACCCCCCGCCAAGAGTATCATACTCCTATTTAGCTCTCTTTCTACAGTAATCTTTCTTAGGGAGTCATTCCAAAGGAGTCATTTCCCATTTTGTGTTCCTGATTGTTCTTTCCTAAAAATAAAGTACTTTGTATTTGTCCTTATTGAATTTTATCCTATTCACTTCAGACCATTTCTCCATTTTGTCCAAATCATTTTGAACTTTAATCTATTTTCCAAAGCACTCACAATCTCTCCAGATTTGGTATCATCCATAAACTATAAGGCTATGTCCACACGATGCTTTTAAATTGAAACAGTGACTGTTGTTTCGATTTACAGGTTGTCATATCCGAACGATGTTTCATTATTTTGAAATGATGAGCCCCGTCATTTCGAAATAATGAACCTTATTGCAAAATAGTAAAACCTAGGCTGAAATCAAAATAGCCAATATTTCAAAATGGTTGTTTTGAAATAAAGCTGTTTGGACGTGTTATTTTGAAATAACCATTATTTCGATTTAACACTTTTTCCCTTCTCCTTCCCAGAGTGCCTTCCTTTTTCTATTTATTGGCTAGCAACATGACCCTGCCAAAGGTCCATGTTGCCACACCTCACATGCTGCCCCTCTCCTGATTTGGAATAGCAAGTCCTGTGTCCAGACTTGCTATTTTGATTTGAGGCTTTTGCTTATTTCTATTTAAGTACCTTATTTTGAAATAAGCATCTACATGTGGACATAGCCTAAGTGTATTCTCTATGCCATTATCAAGTTCAGAATCAGACCCAGAATTGATCCTTTTGAATACCCTATCAAAATGCTTTTTTAAGTTGCATATGAACCACTGATAACTACTCTCTGGGAACAGTTTTCCCTGTTATTCACACTTCATAGGAGTTCCATCTAGCCTTTATTTCCCTAATTTGTTTATGAGAAGGCCATGTAAGATGGTATCAAAAGCCTTATTATTGTCCAGCTATTTAATATATACTACTTCCACATCCCCAGGGCTTGTTACTTGCTCTCCCCTCCCACCACCCCCCAAAAAGGCAGCTATTAAAGTGGGTTTGATGTAATTTATTCTTGACAAGGCTATGCTGACTGTTATTTATCACAAAGATGTGGGAGGCAATATAGATGCTAGAAAGGAGGGAAGCACAAATACTGGTCTGATGGGCGATGTTGGCAGCAGTAAAAAAAGGCCATGTCAGGTATAGAATGTGAGCAAAGCCGAGCAGCAAAAGCTAAAATGTTTATACACCAATGTGAGAAGCCTAGATATAAAATGGAGGAACTGGAACTATTGGTAGAGGAATTGAAACCGGATATTATAGGGATAACAGAAACATGGTGAAATAGTAGTGACAACTGGTGTACGAGCATTAAAGGCTATGTGCTCTTTAAGAAAGGCAAATGTAATGGCAAAGGTGGCGGTGTGGCATTGTATATCAGTGATGCAATAGAATGCACAGAAATTGAGAGTGATGGAATTAGTAGGACAGAGTCTATCTGGCTCAAACTCACATTGGAGAAGAAAGCTACTAGAGTTTCTCCTGGATTAGTGCTTGGAGTGTGTTACAGATTGCCGGGATCTGATCTGAACATGGATAGAGAACTCTTTAAGGCCTTTAAGGAAGGAAACACTACTGGGAGCTGTGTGATTATGGGAGATTTTAACTTCCCAGATATAGACTGGAGGATATGAGGTAGCAGCAATAAAATGGCCCAGATTTTCTTGGAGGTGATAGCAGATGAATTTCTCCATCAAGCAGTTTCCAAACCAACTAGAGGAGACGCGATCTTTGATTTGGTGTTAGTCAGTAGTGAGGACCTCATAGAGGAATTAGTTGTAGGGGACAACCTAGGTTCTAGTGATCATGAACTAATCCAATTTAAACTGAATGGAAGGGTAAACAAAAATAAATCTGTGACCAGAGTCTGTGACTTCAAAAGGGCTAACTTCAAAAAATCAAGGGAATTAGCTAGGGAAGTGGACTGAACCAAAGAATTCATGGATAAGAACATTGAGGATGCTTGGAATTGCTTCAAGACAAAGCTGCAGGAACTATCTAAAGCCTTCATTCCAAAGAAGAGGAAAAAAAAATATCGCATGGGTTCTAAACCAAGCTGGATGAATATACATCTTAAACAGGTGATTAGGAGGAAACACAAGGCCTACAAGGAGTGGAAGTTGGGAGGGATAGGAAAGAAGGACTACCTTTTAGAGGTCAGAGCATGTAGGGATCAAGTGAGGAAGGCCAAAAGCCAAGCAGAGTTAGACCTTGCAAAGGGAATAAAAAAACAATAGTAAAAGGTTCTTCAGCCGTATAAATAGAAAGAAAAAACAGAAGGAGGAGGTTGGACCACTATACACAGAGGATGGCGTAGAGATCAAGGATAATCTAGGCATGGCTGAATATCTAAATAAGTACTTTGCCTCTGTCTTTAATGAGGGTGATGGTGAGATTGGGGACAGAGGTAGGCCAGCTAATGGGAATGAGAATGTAGAAGTGGAAATTACCATATCTGAGGTGGAAGCCAAGCTTCAGCAGTTTAATGGAACTAAATCAGGGGGTCCAGATAATCTTCATCCAAGAATATTGAAGGAACTTGCACATGAAATTGCCAGCCCTTTAGCAAGGATTTTTAAAATATCGGTAAACACAGGGGTTGTACCTTATGACTGGAGAATTTCTAATGTGGTCCATATTTTCAAGAAAGGGAGTAAAAGTGATCCAGGTAACTACAGGCCTGCTAGTTTGACCTCTGCAGTATGCAAGGTCTTGGAGAAAATTTTGAAGGAGAAAGTACTTAAGGATATTGAGGAAAATGGTAACTGTGATAAAATACAACACAGCTTTACAAAAGGTAGATCATGCCTGACCAACTTGATCTCCTTTTTTGAGAAGATAATAGATTTTTTGGATAAAGGGAATGCAATGGACCTAATTTACTTAGATTTCAGCAAGACATTTGATACAGTTCCACACAGGGAATTATTAGTTAAATTGGGGAAGATGGAGATTAATATGAAAATACAAAGGTGGATAAAGAACTGGTTACAGGGGACACTACAGAGGGTCATAGTGGAAGGTGACCTGTCTAGCTGGAAGGAGGTTACTAATGGAGTTCCCCAAGGATCAGTCCTGGGACCCATCTTATTCAACCTTTTCATTACTGACCTTGGCGAAAAAAAGTAGGAATGTGCTAATGACACATTTGCAGATGACACCAAGCTGGGAGGTATTGCCAATACGGAGGACGATCAGGACAGCATACAGAATCATTTGGATGACCTTGTAAGGTGGAGCATTAGAAATAGGATGGAATTCAACAATGGGAAGTGCAAGGTCATGCACTTAGAGACAAATACCAGGAATTTTTCATATAAGTTGGGAATGCATCAGCTGGTAGTGATGAGGGAGGCGGACCTGGGCGTACTGGTTGATCACAGATGACAATGAGTAGCCAATGCAATGTGGCAGTGAAAAAAGCTAATCGGTCCTAGGGTGCATCAGAAGGGGTATTTCCAGTAGAGATAGGGAGGTGTTAGCACAGTTATACAAGGCGCTGGTGCGACCTCACTTGGAGTATTGTGTACAGTTCTGGTCACCCATGTTTAAGAAAGATGAAGGCAAACTGGAACAGGTGCAAAGAAGGGTTACAAGGATGATTCATGGAATCAAAAATCTTCCCTATGAGAGAGGACCTAAAGAGCTTAGTTTGTTTAGTCTGACGAAAAGAAGGCTGAGAGGAGATATGATTGCTCTTTATAAATACATTAGAGGGATAAATACAAGGGAAAGAGAGGAATTATTTGAATACAGCGCCAATGTGGACACAAGAACAAATGGATGCAAACTGTCCTTCAGAAAATTTAGGCTTGAAATTAGATGCAGATTCCTAACCATCAAAGGAGTAAAATTCTGGAATAGTCTACCAAGGGAAGTGGTGAGGCAAAAAAACCTTAGGTGCTTTCAAAACTGAGCTTGATAAGTTTATGGAGGGAATGATAGGATGTACAATGTAGCTTGGCCATTGTCTGTCTTTTACTACTGGTGATGGGTATGATAGTAACCTGGGAAGGGTCACTTGATTGAGTGGGTTCTGAGTTATTACAGAGAAGTTCTTCTTGACTGGCTGTTGTGGACTTGCCCTCATGCTCAGGGTTTAACTGATCGCCATATTTGGGGTCGGGAAGGAATTTTCCCCCAGGGCAGATTGGCTTGGGCGCTGGGGTTTTTTTGCCTTCCTCTGTAGCATTAGGCATGGCTCACTTGCTGGGTGACTCTCTGAATTCAAGTCTTTAAATCATGATTTGAGGACTTTAATAGCTCAGTTATGGGTTTGAGGTTCATTGTAGGAATGGGTCGGTGAGGTTTTGTGGCCTGCACTGTACAGGAGGTCAGACTAGACAATCATATTGGTCCCTTCTGATCTTAGAGTCTATGAGTCTATTGCTTTCTAAGACTAAGTGTTTGCACTTTGATTTCCTAATGATGTTTCTGGGTCTTGAATTTAAGCTGTCTGGCTTGTCATTTCCTGGATTGTCCTTATTTCCCTTTTTACAGATTGGAACTATATGAGCTCTTCTCAAGTCCTCTGGAGTTTTTCCCATCTTGCTTGATTTTTGAAGATAATTCCTGATGGCACAGAAGTCTCCTCAGTAGCTCCTAGGATGTATTTCATCAAGCTCCAGTGATCTGAGGACGTTTTACTAGTGTAACTAATTTTCAACTTCGTTTTTTTGTATTTTAGCCTCATATCCTACCTAATTTTCACTGGTATTCACTAGGTTAGATATTCAGTTGCTACTAACCATTCTGGCTAAAACTGAAACAAAAAAGTTATTTAGCACTTCTGCCATTTCCACATTTTCTGTTATTGATCCCCACAAAAAATAATGGCCTTCCATTGTTTGTGGTCTTCCTCTTGCTTCTAAACTATTTGCTGAATCTTTTCCTGCTATCCATTATGTTTCTAAGTAGTTTAATTTTGTTTCATGCCATGACATTTCTAATTTTGTTCCTGCATACTAGTTATTTGTTTATATCCATCCTTTGTAATTTGAGCTAGTTTCAATTCACTGTAAGACTTTTTTGAGTTTCAGATACTTGATCAAGCCTGGGTGGTCTTTTCTCATAATTCCTCTCTTTCCTACACAGTGGGATAGTTTGCTCTTGTGCACTTAATAATGCCTCTTTGAAAAATGCCAACTCCCCAGAACTGTTTTTTTCCCCTCAGACTTGCTTCCCATTGTAGCTTACCTACCAGCTCCCTGAGTTTGCTAAAGTCTGCCTTCTTGACATCCATTATCTTTATTGTGCTGTTTCCTCTCCTACCGTTTCTTAGAATCATGAATTCTGTCTTTTCATGATCTCTTTCACTTTCTTTTTCTGGGGAGAAAAACAGGTTATTGAATTCCATCTGAGATCCTTAAAAAAATGTAATAGATCATTAATTCCAAAGGGGTAGCTGTGTTAATCTAGTTCAGCAAAACAAACAAGGAGTCTGGTGGCACTGAAAAGACTAACTAGTTTATGTATTGCATCATGTGATAAATACAGTTCTTAATCTTCTCAGTGCCACCAGACTCCTTGTTTGTTTTATCAGGTCATTATTAAGCCTTAGATGAAAAATTCAGGGATGGGATCAGCATGGGCACTCACAGCAAAAGTTAGGTCCTTGCATGAAAACATGGCATGCAAATGAACCAATATAACACACAAACAGGATCATTGGCTAGATTGTATGTTTGTAAAAAGGAGATATGGGAAAAAAGAGAGTATTGGTCGTCACTTTCTAGTCCCACTTCCTCCACTGCTGCACATGTACAAAGAACAACTTCAGCCCCTGTTCTCCTCTGAGTTGACCACCCAAAAGGACTTGGGAGGACAGGGAGATAATAGATTATTCCCCAAGGGACAGGTCACCTCCACACCAACACCAAGATGGAACTGTGTGTTAATAATACAATCTACCCCTATATTTTGGACTGTCAGTTGCAAAAAAAAAAAAAAAACCCTGGAAAAATCCTCTGTTTATTGTGTTCCAATGACCAAAGCTAAGAAAGCTGTGTATGAGCATAATCTGACACCCAATGAAATCAATGGAAATATTCTGATTGAAGATACCTGAAAATAAGGTCAGCGTCTCAGCTAGAGTAAATTGGCACAGCCCCACTGAAATCCATGTTAATGAAATTACACACTTTTTTTATATATATCATATGTGACAGAGGCAGAGAGAAAGAGATGGCACTGTATTTATACAGTAAATACAGTAGGTAAATTTTGGATCTGTCAGCCTTGACAGCATTCCTTTAAGTTGGGTCATTCAATACTTGTAGGTAACTGTTGACATATTTGCATAAAATAGATCGGAATATAAATGGATGAGAGGTCAACATGCCAAACAAGACTGCAGCGGTGGCAGCTACAGGTAAATCAATGGTTGTTTTAAATTTCTTAGGACATAGCATGTGGCAGCAGAGATTACTTTTTTGATTCCTTGTTTTATGCAAACTTGCACACAAATAATGATGCTTTCAAAGGTTGTTTCTCTTATGCTGGAACATTGTCATCAAAGAAAGTTTTGCTGTTGAGCCAATGGAAGCAAGACTAGGCTGTCAGCCAAAAATACTTCCTCTCATCTCTGTGCTCCATCAGTGTCCTGTGTCAGTTCCTGTGGGATAAAATTTGTCCTTTGATTTGCCTCAGTAGGTCAGACGTTCAGCCATATTTATTCAACTATGTAGATTTTTTACTACATCTCTACAACAAAAGAGGCCTCGTCATACAGTCTAGTAGGCTATGGCTACACTTGGAATTTAGTTCAAATTAATGAGGATTAATTAGAACTGAATTAGTGCATAGCTGCACTGGCTTTCATTACCTTTAATTAAGGAAGTCCTTAGTTTGAAGTAATGAATACTTACTTCAAAGTTATAAAAACTTTAACTTTGAAGTAATGGTTAGTTTTAACTTATTAGTTCAAACTAACCAAATGGACCCACGTTAATTTGAACTAACTGTTAATTTGAATTAATGTGGTTTGACCTTCCTCTTTCTATGTACTGGGTGGGTGCATGGCCCTTCTTGGATGCCATGTTGCCACACTTCCCAGGGTGTCCCCTTTCTAAATTGAACTAGCAAGTCCTGTCCATGTACATGCTAGTTCAATTTCGGTTTCTAGTGGAACCATGTTAGTTCGAATTAACGTAGTTTGAATTAACCATTATTAGTTTTTATTAATTAATTTGAACTAAGTTAATTTGAACTAACCTTCCAAAGTGTAGACATAACTATACAGAGCATTAGCTCCTGACACCTGCCTATGTCGTATACTGTAAACAAAGAGACTACTTCTAGGGTTAAATCTGCTAGACTCAGTTACCAACCTTCAAAAATATAAGGGTCAAGTCTACAGACTTCCTCAGGTGCTTCACTTCATGCTCCAGGATAGCTCCCCTTGATTTCAGTGCAATTGTATATGGTTCATAAGTTACATATGTACATATACCTGCCAGACTGGAGCCTGCATCTCTTTTAGGGACCAGGTCTTTCCTGGTACCTTGGTTTTGCAAAAATTCTTGAAGGAAAGCACTTTTCATAACAGGCCCAGCCAGTTTTGCCACTTCTTGGCACACTGACAAGTGGTAGCTGCATCTCCTGTTTCTCGCCATTCCAGACCCTGTAGTGAAGCACTTGCACAACAGAATGTACATGTCAAGTCAGTCAACTGGAAACAATTATAGTATTTGCAAAAATCAATTCTATTTCTTTTCACAAGCTATTAAGTAAAGAATCATAGTTCAATGGTTTTTTCAAAGAGCAAAGTTGCTATTGTTTAATCCAGCTGCATTTTTTTAACCTGATTTGAATTATATAAATGACTGTACCTAATAATGCGTTACTCCCTCCAGTATGGAGCCTCAGCACTTTCTTTTTCTTTCTAGTGAAACCCATGCAGAGAAAGCCACTACCTCTGCACGCTGCTTCTGTGGGTGTTGCTAACAGCAAGATCTCAGTAGTTTAAAGTCTCTCGCTCTTTCTCCCGATTATGTTGCTAAGTGTGCAATATACATGGAGAATTCAGAGACTAGTAATGTGTGCTCTTGCAGAATCATGGAAATATGTGAATGTGTGACTGCTAAATGTAATTGCAAAGAATACATATTTATGGGTTGTATGTCAGCTTTCAGAGTGCTTCATGATTTTAGTATTTCATGTGTTTCAATTTAATATATTTCATTTTAAAATCAATTAATTATTTACTTTGCTGAGCACATATGTTGTTGGTGGTCATCCAAACTAAATGACTCTGATAGTCCCGTTCCAGCTTGAGGGAAAAGTTCCAAGATATTACAGTATGCTCATTTAGCAAATTAAGATAGGCAAATTCAGGAAGCCTTTCATATCAAGTTTTTACTCATGCAGACCTTGCTTCCAATTACCATGGATTTGTCATTCAGATACAAATTTGTTTCCTGCATGTATAGGTGTTAATGATATATTAAGACTTATCATTGGAATTCCAGATCTGGTGTATCTGAGACTCATTTTGATGGTGGCTACGTGTCTTGTTGGGTTGTGACATCAGCTGAGATTCTGCTGGTGAATGTAGATACAAAACTGCTGTAGACTTCACTGAAAATTTCTGGAGATGGTAGAGTGGCAGGTTCAGGGACTGTGTTCTGCCAGTTGACCAGCTGCACAAGAGGTTTGAGTAACCCTTATATACCATGGACATAGGTTAAGGGCAGGTCTATAGACTCTCACTGGTGCCCCTGCACACTCCAGAATTGGTGCTGAGGGACTTTATCACCTCTTATAATCCCCAGAATACCAGTTGCAAAGGTCGTGCAGGAGCTGCACATCCCAGTTCCCGGCTAGGGGCTGGATTTCACTTTCTCAGTCATTATACACTTCCCTCCAGAAGTCCAACTACTCAGGGTTCATAAAGGATGAATGAATTTCATCCACAGCTGATTTTTCACCCGGAGCAGTGAGTGGGCATTTTACATAGAGTGGAAAATATTTAAGCATCTGTTCACACATTCACATATTAAGTGGCTTCCTGACTCAGTGCCAGATAACAACAATTTATCCTAGAAACATTAGGTATTACTTTCACTTTCATGTAAGGTAGTCACCACTAATTTTATGTTCAGGAATTGCTACTAAGGGATTATTTATATTCATGTTTGGTTTATTTTGTTAATTCACTGTTGCCTACATGTTCGCAGCTTTAACTTTTGAATAGCTTTTACATGGGAAAGACTAATTACGTTGAATGCAATTATAATGTAATTACCCTGCAGTAATACTGTTTGAGAGTATATCACAGAATTTCTTATTAACCCTTTAGTGGTATACTTTAAATGTGTAACATTTAGAATTCATATACATTAAATATATTGTATTTGCAGTGTAATCATTTTACTCATGTAATTTTACCTTCCAGTTACTTCCTTTAGTAGAAATTACAGAAAAAAGTGACTAATGTAATTAAACTCACTGCATTACAAAGTAAAACCTATATTTGTGGGCCTGAAATTTTTGTTTTAAATTCACAATTTCATCATTTTACTGTATATTTCAAACCTGCAAAATAAGAAAACTTAAATGTTCTTTACTTTTTTAACCTAAAGACATGTTTTTCATATTATTTATGGCTAGAAATAACTGCCCTGGAAGTATTTCATGTGATGTTCTGGCTTCACTTGTATGGAAATATTGTGATACTGTACCTTTCTAAGTTCCAAAGGGGCAGCCATGTTAGTCTAGTAAAGCAAAAAAAGCAAGGAGTCTTGTGGCACTTAAAGACTAACAGATTTATTTATCGCATGAGCTTTCATGGGAGAATATCCCACTTCATCAGATGCTTTGAAGAGGGATATTTTGGATGACAATAAATTCAGAGGAGTGTAAGATATGGGATTAGGTCATATTGCAACAGCAAATCAGAGTATTTGTAAGGATTCAGACTCTAGGAAACAGCATACAGAGGGAGGGTGAAGTCAAAGTACCTGTTATAATGTGAAAAGAATCCATAGTCATGATTCACCCCTGCTTTCACACAATCTAATTCGCATATTAGTTTGAGTTGTGGCTGTTTCTCTTTGCAGTCTTGATGTCCCATTAAAATAATTTTGAAATAATAAAACCCGCTTTTATTTCAAAATAGTGCTTAACTCAAAATTATTATTTCACAATAAGCCATTCTAAGACATGAAATAGGTTTATTGTGAAATAATGGCCCTATTATTTTGTCTGCCTTCTCCTATTTCGAATTAGAGGCTGTAGTAAATATGCTCTATTTCAAAACAAATAACTCCTACCTTATTTCAAATTAGAGAGTCTTCTCTGGACTCTTTATTCAAAATAATAAATTTGAAATAGTGCTAATTTGAAATAGCTTTTTAAATTAAAATTGAAATAGTTATTTCAAAATAATTACTTTGGTCGGTGTAGACATAGTCTGTGGCTATGTACTGACTGAGTGTAGCAAGCTCGTGCTGCTTCTCATGCTGCCATGGCTACTCTTCTCTTTCTAGTGCACTGGTAGGTCCAAGTTCTGTGAATATGTCTTCCCGCTTTCAGCTCCATCTACAGACACAGCATTAGAACTACTTCATACCAAGTGCACTTACAGAACACAGTGCTGGGCAAACTAGGTACACATTACTATTAAAAGACGTCCATGTGTTCAGAAAAATCACTTTCCAGGTGCCTGGTACATCATCTTCTGCTTATTTTCCTCAGGCAATATTTTCAACTATATTTTGCGTTCTACTTTTTTAAAGGTGTAATATACATATATAAAAGCACATGTTAAGCATGCAGTCACAGAACAGAAGCAGCAGGGGAAAGAAAAAGGAACCACTTCTACTTTGACAAGTTGTGTTCTGTGTCAGTTTTCAGCAGCACAGCTTTTTCAGGTTTTATATAACTTAAAGTTATTCAGAAAAGACAGGAGTTGCTACATTTTCTTTTGCTCTTCTCTGACAGTGCATCTATTTGCTAAAAATCCAATATGTGCTCAAAACTGGGTATAATGAATAGCTTCCTTTTCATAAATCAGAATGGGAAAATAGGATTATTTCAATATGCAAACTGCTTTTCATTTGCACATTTTTTGGGGATTTGTGTCTGTAGAGATCCTTTCATGTTTAAGTCCAAAACAAAAATAAAACAAAAAGTCCACCTCCTTCCAAACATAAAAGTTATGCAAATCCTCTGAAGTGGACTAAGAATATCAAATGAATTTCCAGCAACTTTGTAATATGTTAGAAGCACATAAGTATTGGATTATACTGTATATATTACAGGAGGTAATGTAGACCTCAATTAAATAAGCTTTGCATTCTTCTTTTAAATACATTCAAGATTTTAAATAACTGTTATAAATGAGCCATTTGTGAACAAGGCCAGGATCTCCTGAGGGTTATAGAGTACCAGCGCATTAATCAAGGCTATTATAAACTCACTGCAAGACTCCAATGCTGAAAGTTATAGGTTTCCAAATTGTTGGAGTCCTATCAAAAATAATGGCACAAACTTTCAAAGCTCTTATAAATGCTGGAGAGTGCACGACCAGACCCTAAAAATATACTGACAAAAAAAAAGTAGTAAAACTATTTTTCTTTCTTAACACAGCATCATCAATAGCACAATAGCTAAAAAATCGTCAGTGTAACCGTGGGCATTTCTAAGGGGCAAGGTTTCATATCACTGATTTGAAGAGCTTTTTAGAAAAAGAGCCAGGTTTGAAAAAGCATCCAGATTTGTTTCTCACTGATGTGTCTAGAGGTTAGGGAAATAGTTTGGTATGATTAATAGAAGCTCTTATGTTCTCAGCTTCATTTGGTTGAATGGCATTCTCCTTTTCTTAAAGGACCGTAAAATTCAAACTCATTTTCTAATGTTGAGCAGTGTATTATTGTGGGAGTTGTTCCACTGAACGTAATAGACCCAATCATGAACTAATGGTCCAATCAGGGCAAGGGCATGGTGGCAGGTGTCATAGGCTAGGGGAGGCTAAGCCTCCCTGAACACCTAGGCATGGTCATGTTCATGCTCTGCCCAGAGGGCTCTGATTCCATCTGCTTCATCCCACTCTTCCTCCTTGGCCCCAGCACATAGATGCTACTCCTCTTCCTGCCCTTGCTGAGCCTCTTCTCTGATAACACTAAACAGTCTGCCTTGTTTTACAGTTTAAAAATGATGCTACTAGATAACATTTTCAGACTTTCATGTGCTGCATGCACAAGAAAGGACTGTGCATGTAGGCTCATTTGTAGCCAACCAAACACAAAAGTGGATGTGTTTCCTCTTAAAAACTGTTGCAAATAATTGATAATGTATGTAAATTCAGTATGTGCAATTAATTCCACACCCTGAAATGATAGCTACAGATGAGGCTAAAACTGCAATGGGTTAATTGTATTGTAAAGAAAGTCATTGGGTATGCCATGACAAGTGTATTACCACAGTCTCTGTGAACAAAGAACATCAGGTTATGATCTTTTGGGACATTATCAAAGTTCACTGAAATTTGCGCAGTATGTTGTTCTTGCATTACTGCCACATTTCCCATGCTGTTGTCTGATACAAGGGTATGGCCACGCATCTGCTGTGTTGTCCTGTGAGTTCTTTTCATGAAAGTCTCTCTTATTCTGTCTCCTGTACAGCTTCTTGATTTTCCTCCTTACTTATAGTCAGCACCTTCAATTTTGTCTGCTCTGTAACTTTTTAGATTTCAGCAAGTATTTCTAAAGGTATCTCAGAGGCTTTTCTATTACTGCAAACCATCACTAGCCTATATATAATGGGAAAATCACCTGAACAGCTAAAATTGATAGGCTAACTTTTTAACTTCAAGAATATAACAAATCGTCAATACTTTTTTGTGCCTTCTTTGCTTTCATATGGGCTATGTTCACACACGGGGTTATTTCAATACAAGTTGTTTCGATACACGTTGTATTGAAATAACGCCTTATTTTGAAATAAGTTAATTCGAATTAACAGTTTGTTAATTCAAATTAAGGAAAAAAGCAGGAATCGAAATAGCAAGTTCAGACAACAGTTATTTCGAAACGAGTCACTGTTGTTTCAAAACAATATGTTCAGACTGCATTGTTGCGAAACAATTGTTTCAAAACAACGTTGTTTCGTCCCCACATGGGGTTTAAGTTTTTTCGAAACAATGGTGCATCGTGTGAACATGGCCTTTCTTATTTCAAGACAACCTCTGTTGTTTCAAAATAAGACTGCTATGTGAACACACCCATGGAGGAGAGAGCTTGCATAGATTCCATTCTTTCTGGGAACACAAGCTTCAAGAAGCCTACAAACTATTAAAAGTATCTAAGGCTTCTACACTAGCTACAATTAAAAAAGCCACTTTTGTGGCATATGCTTAAGAGCTTCTTAGGCCAGATGAGACCATTGTGCTCATCTTGTCTGGCCCCCTGTATAGCACAGGCCATAGAGCTTCCACAAAATTATTTCTAGAATATATATTTTAAAAAGCATCCAACCTTAATTTAAAAATAATCAGTCATGGAGAATCTACCATGACCTTTGGTAAACTCTTCCAATGCTTAATTAGGCTTACCAAATTTACAGGCGTGTCCAACATTTTTGGATGAGGGGGCCACACTGCAATTCTTTTATCACTCAGGGGCTGGTGAGCAAATGTTTTTACATTCCTAGCCCTGCACAGTCCACACAAGTGCTTGCGTGGCTCCATGGGCTGGATAAGACCCTGTGGCAGGCCAGATTCTGGCCCGTGGCCCACAGGTTGGACAAGACTGATTTACACCTTATCTTGCTATATATGTAAAGG
Organism: Podocnemis expansa; assembly: GCA_007922195.1. Taxonomy (NCBI): domain Eukaryota; kingdom Metazoa; phylum Chordata; order Testudines; family Podocnemididae; genus Podocnemis; species Podocnemis expansa. Next base: position 15,334,022 of record ML681984.1, on the reverse strand, counting down.
GAATAAACAACAGGAGCTTCGGAGGCAGAGGGGGGAGAGATAAGCCTGTGTGCTGTGTTTATTGGAAATACAAAAATTTCAAAATCAGTTTTCTGACCCCACAGGCAAATACACACATCCTCACACAAACAGAGTTCTGCAGAGGAAATATAACTACCATCCTCAGTTGTTTATGCTGTACTACCAGCCAGGTAGCTAGCCATGAGGAAAGGTGGGCAGTGGGGTCCTGCTGCCACACACTGATGCTCTTGGAGGACAGGTGCAGCCCCAAACACAAAGATCCCTTTTCAGGCTTCTGCTTTTATAGGATTTGCCTCCATACAAATCTGTGAATACTGCTTAGTTACACTGCGTTGGCATGATTATCTATCACCCATATGTTTGCAAGTGTGACTGCTGTTAAAGTTCATTTTGTTTTTTTTATTTTGTTTTTGTGCTTTAGAGTGGACCCCAAAGTTATCATGATGAGCATTCTTTGGCCATCTGGGTCATAAAAGGGTGTTATTTTCTATCCTCCCCCTTTTTTGGAATAGTCAAGGCTGGCATCATCTTATTACTTCTTTGTCTTACACATACACATTGCTTATTTACTCTTTAATTTCTTAACAAACACTATATTGCTTTTTGAAAGACACAGATGTCTTTCTAGAATAAAACATTCTTCACTACTTTTTACGTAATTTTAAAACGCACTAAAACACAATTACCTTATTACTGCCAGTTCCCACAAAAAACAGATAGTATAGTAAAGAGACGTACTATTATAGACTTATAAATAAGGCTCAAAGGCCCAAATTTATTCTTTTATTTCAGTTAAGACTCATGGCCTACACACAGCTCCTGGCCCACAGTTTCCAGTCTCAACTTGTCTAGCTTTCACCTGCACAGTCACAGACAAGAAGAAATGCAAGAAAAACAAATGCTGCTTGAAATTCTTTGTAGAGCGGCGTCAGCGGTTTTTCATCAGCAACCAAACAGAGAGTATAAGAACAATAGTAAACAGATGTGCATGACCTTTTTGGATAGCTGGAAAATTACCTTTAGGGTTGTCTGACAAATAGTAAAAATTTCAAAAAATGATATAACTTTGGGTCAAATAAAATGTGGTTTGGATTTGAACTATTTCTAAATTTTATAGTACAATATAAAACAAATCCCTAAGCAAAAGTCATGTTGCCGTGAATAATTAGAACATTCCATTCCCATTAGGTTGAAATGGAGCATGTTGCTGTGTCAATGATGAACTTCAATTTTTTTTAAACAACATTTCATTTAAATGGCCACATGTCTGCAGGATGCTTCAACCCTGAAACATCAGCTTTTGCTGCCAGAAAAGCATTGTCATAAAATTTTAAGTTGCTCTAGATAGTAGGCCCCACAGAAATGTGTTTTCTTATGTGCTTTGATTCTGCACTTTATCTCCTTGTGCATTTTTGAAGTTTAACAGATTTTTTTTCATGTTAAAGAAAAGCCCTGAAAAGCTGTTTTGGTTTAAAAAAAAAATAATAAATATAACTTTAAAATAAAACCCAACAGTTTAAGCCTGTGTTTAGGAAATTGAGAAAATGTTTTTCGAAAAAAAATCTATTATTCAAGGGCCACACGGTCTTATTTTGTGTGAATGGAAAGGGAAAGAACTTATCTGTAAAAAAACTTGTGTCAGAAGTATTAGATGAGCTGCATCATTGATACACAGGGCTTTACAATTTGCTTCTGCTCTACAGTGATGCACAATGTGCAAAGTTGATCATACTTCTTCTTTGAATTATTGGTTATGTCTACACTGGGAAAAGTTAGTTCAAATTTGTTAATTGCACTAATAGGTTTGAGTTTAGTTCAAACTAAACTCAACCTTACTAGTTCGAATTAACAACATGAGCTAATTCGAACTAACATTAGTCTGAAGAAGTACACTTTGTTAATTTGAACCAACTGCTGTTAGTTTGAATTTATTAAGTTCCAACTAAGGGTTAATCCTTGTCTACATTGTCCTTAGTTTGAACTAGGTTGAATGAACTAGCAATTGAACTAAGGGCTTAGTTCAAACTAACCAGCAAATCATACTAGATCAAACTAAGCTTCTTAGTTTTAATTAAGGAATTCTTTAGTTCGAACTAATGCAAGCCTAGTGTAGACAGGTAATAAGTTAGTCAGAGTTAAGCCTGCTTAATTTGAACTAATTTACAAGTATAGACCTACCAATTGTCCCTAGGGATGTCAGGTGTAAGGACGTTTGTTCATCCTGGTACTTTGACTGGAATTTGGTTTTTCTGTTAGCAGGATCTGCAGGTTTGTACCTGTACCATACAGCGCTTCATACTCCAGAATAATGGAACATAGCAAAGAGTGGAAACCGACCGCACTCCAGTTCCCGCCCACCACCTGCTACTTGAGACTAAGTTTATACTGTTTGCTATTTTACCAACATAGCTGCATTCTTTAAATTCTTTGTGGTTCCACAGTAATTTATTTTATTTTTCTTGTTATTTAGTTTCTTTTAACATAGCCTTGGGTGAAGCTATTCTACACTCTGTACTAAATCTGCTTCCTCAAAACACACTTCCTCATTAAACTACTTCTTGGGAGTTGCCTCAGGTGAAGAACCCAACGACAATAACTCAAAGCATTTGATGAAGTGGGATTTTTTCCCCCACAAAAGCTCATGCAATAAATAAATGTGATAGTCTTTAAAAGTGACACATGACTCCTTGTTCATTTTGCAGACCTAGACTGACATGGCTAAACCTTTGCAACTTGTCAAAAAAAGAATTGAGGTTACTCACCTTGTAGGCTATTGTCTACACACACATCATTATTTCAAAATAAGTATTTCAAAATGAGTTATTTTGAAATAAAGTCCTTATTTCGAAATAAGTTCATTCGAATTAAGGGAAAGCCTGCTATTGAAACGGCTTTTATTTTGAAATGGTTATTTCAAAATAAAACCATTTGGACATGTTGTTTCAAAACAGTTGTTTCAAACCAATGGTGTTGTTTTTAAACAACATGTCCAAATGGCCTTATTTTGAAATAACCATTTTGAAATAAGAGCCATTTTGAAACAATCAGGGTTTAACCTGTTTTGAAACAACGGTTCTTATTTCGAAAGGACGGGATCTGTCCTTTTGAAATAAGAAAACCTCATTTGGACCAAATATCTTTTATTTCAAAATAACCATTGTTAGTTCGAAATAAAAGTGCTGTGTAGACATACCTGTACAGTAATTGGGGTTTCTTCAAAATCTTTTGCCCGTAGGGATGCTCCAAGACCTATCTTCCTTTCCCTTCTGCTTTTGTATCTTACCATGGTCTGAGGCTGATAAGGAACTAGCGTGACATGAAGCATGAGGAGGCATATGATATGGACCCACAGATACTACTAGCAAAAAAAAAAATACTGGTCAACAGTGCAGGACCACATGTAGATTCTAATGTGGTACAGCCATCGGTATAAACTTTATTGAAGAACTCTACTTTCTTTAGAAGGTAAACTAGCTTTCCTAATTTCTAGGAATTTTCTTTTCTGCTACTAATATGACTGTTCCTATTCATGGGCATTCCTTGTTAAAATAATAGCAAATGATAGCATATGATGTTATCATAGCATACATGATAGAATTTTAAATATAGGGTTTACTGCCAGGTTCACTGTATGGTGTGGTGAAATACCATTTGATATCCACTATGAGCTACGCTAGGGAAAAAGCAATCTTTCTCAGGAAGAGATGGTCTGAGTGACTAGGGTGACCACGTGGCAAGTGTGAAAAATCAGACAGGACAAGGAATGAGGTAATAGGTGCTTATATAAGAGAAAGCACTGACTAGTGGCTCTGTCCCTATAAAATTGGGTCATCTGGTCAATGTATGGGTAAAAATCAACAGGAGAATGTTAATTTACATGCAAATTATGAGGCCTAAACAGGAAAAAAGCTAAGCCCTCATTTTTCTATGGAAAATGCAATTTAGTCTACTGTACGCAGGGCTTTTCAAGAGATAAATTTTCAAAATGATTAATATCTCTGGAAGAAATTATACTGGTAATTTGTGCAGAGCACAGAGAATGCTAAGAATAAAGTAATTCTACTTGGAATGACTTCTTTTTTTCCATAAAGGAGAAGGGTAGATTATGCCATCTAGTTAAGCTGTTGCATATTTTAATGTAAAGCAGTATATTCAAATTCCACACTTTGCTTTACAAAAAATGAATACATTTATAGCCCCAGGTTTATAAATCCTAAAGGTGATGATTAAGTGAAAAAAATGACATTTTGGTATAGGGTGACATTTTAAGACCCTGGCACTGAAAGAAGATTCTGAGTTCTTAACATTAGCTTATGCCTTTAAAAAAAAACAAAAAACCTATCAAATTTGCTGGAAGCCTCAAGCAAAGTCTGTGAGAGGTCCCTTTTCTGAGGGCAAACATTGACAGGCCTAACCCTTTTATACTGAAGTAATGGATAAAGGATATTGCACATAATGATATTTTATTGAATATATAATTAAGGAAAACAAGCTTGACCAGAAAGACAGACACATTCAAGAGTACGGAGTGAAGCGTCTCTCTTATTCATCCTGAAAGACAGCCTAGACCTTCAGATTTCTTTTATTAGATAAGCAAAAGGATTACTGCATGAGACAATGAAAGCTGATTGTCTGTGACGGATACATTCTTATCTGAGTTAATTAGCTACTGTACATATTTGTTAAAGAGAAGGCAAATACCCTTTGCAAAGAACTTAACATAGTAACAAACAATAAGGTAATGAAACTATAATTTTTCTTCCAGGTCATGGTTTTCCTTAATGTTACAAATTTAAATTTAAAAGAGGATGCATAAAGCATAATTATTCCCAACACAAGGAATAGGAAAGTAAAATTGCATAATCCCACACGCTCTTCTGTGATGTTTCACTTTACAATTTAAACTGGTGTCACCCACACCTCCAATGGTGGAAGGCATTTCACTCTGCTTTTCTGTGTGAAGTCCCACCCCCTATGCAGGTCACACACAGACACCAGGAAGTACATTGTCTTTGCACCTCCCCAGCTCAGTGAGTGAGTGCCTCTAACCAGCTACTCATGGGATTATGCAATGGTAGGACCTCTGCCAATATCCTCAGTCCCAAAAGCAACCCTAGGAACTGCCATATTACAGTGTTCAGTGATGTCTACTGGCTTCTGAAAACTCAAATGATCGTCAATTGAGAGGGAGGAAAAAAAAAAGATATGCACCAGCTTTGACACTTCAAATGGAGTCTTTGACATACCTTAACCCAAAAGCACTGCTTTAGATAAAACAGAGAAAAAAGTTTGTTAAGTACAGACAGAGTTGAAGTGATGAACTAATTCACTTTCTGAACTAACGCTAATACTTTTGGTAACCACACCAAGTCAGATACTGCTCACTTCAGGCTGGCTGATCTCCTTCAGCCAGGCCCTCTTGCTGACCTCCTCTACACTGCCACAGATATTGCTAAATAATTATTTTGAATTTATTTTGAAATAATTATTTCATAAGAGCATTATTTTGAATTTATTATTTTGAAATAGGAGTCTAGTGAAGACTGTCTATTTCAAAATCAGGAAAATCTTTGCTAGACATTGTATGTCAAAATAGGGAAAGGTAATGTAGAATATAGAATCATAGCACCATAGGGTTGGAAGGGACTTCATGAGGTCATCTAGTCCAACCCCGCCCTGCAAAAAAAAAGCAGGATCACTCCCATTAAATTATCTCAGCTAGACTTTTATCCAGCCAGGCCTTAAACAGCTCCAAAGACAGAGATTCCACCACCTCCCTAGGAAGCCCATTCCAATGCTTTTTCACCCTCCTAGTAAGCATGTTTTTCCTAATATCGAGCCTGGACCTCCCCAGCTGCAACTTGAACCCATTGCTCCTTGTTCTATCCTCTGTAAATACTGAGAACAGCTGAGCTCCATCCTCCTTGGAGCATCCCTTCAGGTAGTTGAAAATAAGCCACCTTATTTTAAAAAACTTTGCAGTATAGACAGTCCTTCAGAGGTATGATATCGGTTGTAGAAAGAAGTGGGAGAGGGAGCGTGAGAGAGACTGGGAGAGCTATTGCAAAGCATCTTTTCCATTTTCAGTCAGGTGACAGACAATGTCCAGCATGGCCTTCTTCATGTGAGTAGTCCCGTATCAATGCTTAGGTTAGTTCATTGCTCCTGGACGAACTAGCTTGTTTTACTTAGGCCTTAATAAGATACGAACTACCTCCCTGCTTTTAGTGGTCTATCTTGATTTGCCTCAACCAATGAGACACACAGTTGGCAATATTACACAGCAGATTTCATAACCATACAAATGCCACTGCATCAAACATACTATGTAACAATAAGGTTCCGTCTGTCATGCACATTTGAAAAAAAAAATTCTATGACATACTTTGCATTAAGTAATGCACAATATGGTTCAGTGTGAATGATACATAATCACACCATACATTGTGCATGGGGTGGAATTTGTCACATCTGTGCAGTGGTGTTCCCATTGATATGTCTTTGTTTCAGTATAGTGGGTGGATGAGAAGCTTCTCTAAAGACTGACAGTGATAGACCGGGAAATGTCATTCTCAGAGTGACAGCCATATTTATGGCCCTCAGGAAGAACATCTCTAGGCTAAGCTTAGTTCAAATTGTGCCATAGCTGCCTTCGTGATAGACTCTCTTATTGCTGGCCTGCCTAATGTTAGTTTTTCTTTTAATTTTGTAGTTATTGTATAGTATAGTTAACTATAGACACACAGAAAATACATTCTTTATGGCTACGTTCACACATGGAAGGTTATTTCGATACACGTTTCGAAACAACTTGTATTGAAGTAACTCCTTATATTGAAATAACTTATTTTGAAATAAAAAAAGTTAATTTGAAAAAGTGGGACTCGAAATAGCACGTTCACGCTGTGGGCTTGCTATTTCGCTTCAGGGGCAGGGCATCATGGGACGTGTGGCGACCATGTTGCCAGCCAATTACATAAAAGTTGGCCCCGACCTCACTTCCCTGTCCCCTCAGGCTAGCAGCATGCTGCAAGCGATGGACTTTGCCCGGCAGCCCAGACAGTGCCATGTGACCCAGGGACCCTCTGCTCGCCTGCAGAGTGCCCTGCACATGCGGGACACTCTGTTCGTGGACCCAGAGGGTGCCCAGCCGCCACCCGAGGCTTTCATCGACCTCATCCTCTTGGCAGACCTCATGCCCCTGCCCCCCTCCATTCCTCACCAGGACTGGGCTCGGGAGACCAGCCCAGACTGGTGGGAGCGGGTTGTCCTGTGCACCTGGGGTGACGAGGACTGGAGGCGGAACTTCCGCATGACCAGGGCCAGCTTCACTGTCCTGGTCATGGAACTCACCCCACAGCTGTGTCTCAGTGCCCCCCCCGCCCATGAGGCCTGCCATCCCCATGGACAAAAGAGTGGCCATTGCCCTCTGGAAGATGGCCACTCCAGAGTCCCACAGGGCAGTGGTGCACCTCTTCAGGGTCGGGATGTCTACCATCTGTGCCATCCTCCGCAAGGTCACCAGGACCATCAAGTGGGTCCTGCTGTGATGCCTGGTGAGAACAGGGGAGATGCAGGACATCATTCCTAGGATGGCTTCCCCAGCTGTGCGGGGGTCCTTGATGCTACCCACATCCCCGTGTTAGCCCCGGACCACAGGGCCACCAAGTACCAAAATAGGAAGGGGTACCACTCCATGATCGGGCAGGCCCTCGTGGACCACTGGGGCCTCTTCCAGAATGTGTATGTCAGATGGCCAGGGAGGGTCCACAACGCCCAAGTCCTCCAGAACTCTTCCCTCTACCGGGCTATGGGGGCGGGCACCTTCTCCCCCCCCCCCCCACAACATCAATCTCAGGGGCGTAGCAGTGCCCATCCTCATCATGGCCGGCACAGCGTACCCCCTGCGGCCCTGGCTCATGTGGCCATATGGACCCAAGCTGGCAGATCTTCAACCGCCAGGTGGTGGAGCGGGCATTCGGCTGCTGCAAAGCCCACTGGAGGTGCCTCCTCACCCGTTTCCACCTCACAAAGAGGACCCTGCCCCAGGTCATCGGTGCATGTATGGCCCTCAACAACTTCTGTGATCAGCGGGGTGAGCCCATCCAACCAGCATGGGAGGCTGAGGCCCGTGTCCTCGCCGGGGACTTCACAGAACCCAGACCTGTGCCCACAAGAGAGCAACCATCACAGCGAGCCCTCTCCGTGCACAATGCTCTCCAGATCGCCTTCACTGAGGAGGAACTGTGAGGGCCAGGCCTGCCCTGACCCACACCACCCTCTCCCCCGTTCACCCACAGCCAGCCCCCACCCATCCACCCGCACTGGCAACTACCCCTAATAAAAACACTGAAAACCACAAAGGCAATTCAACAGGGGTTTATTTACAATGGGGGTTTGGGGCAGGAAAGGGGGACTTTGGGGGTTTTGGGGAGGGGCAGCAACTAGGGAGGGGAAGGGGGACTTTGTGGGTTTGGGGGGGGGGGCAGCAACTAGGGAGGGGAAAGGGGTGGAAAAGTCGGGAGGGGGCAGGGAGGAGTTCAGACATGGCCTGTGGCAGGCTCCGGGAGGGGTGGCGTACCCTGCCTGCAGCCACAGCCACCCTCTTCCCGTCATCGCCTCCAGGGATGGCCAGGTGGCGAAGTCTCAGTGTGGCCAGCCTCTCTGCCAGCTCCCTGATGGCAGCAGCATGGTCCCGTAGGGCGGCTGGGAGCTGTTCCGCCAGCTGCTTCAGTGCTGGGGCCAGCCCGGTCTTGACGGCCATCCCGCTTGCAGGTGCGGAGAGTGGCCTCCTGGCGCTGTGCCTGGTCCCTCCTCACGGCCCGGGTGGCTGCATGCATCTCCCGGCCGAGCTCCTTGAGGCTCTCCACGAGTTCGGCACTGACCGGGGGGGGGGGGCCCTCCTCTGCCACTGGGGTGCCCAAGGGCACTAGCATCCAGCTGCTGGTGGTGGTGGCAGCTGGAGAGCAGTGCTGTGACCTGCTGGAGGGAAGCAGAAACCACAGGTGGGCCCTGCTGCCTGCCACCTGCTGGCCCTGTCTGTGTGCAGCCTGTCTGCAGCACACACCCCTGCCCTGACTGCCAGCAGGTCCCACGATCCCGTGGAACATTGTCCTGGTCACCAAAGCCTGGGAAGGAGGCCCGGACAGTACCCGACGGAGGACATTGGAGGACCCTGGGCAAAAATGTTGTCTGGCTGGGGTAGTCGTCGGGGTTTAGGGGGCCCTGGACCACCTGTCTGTACAAATCAGTATTCTATGGCATTGCAGGCTCCTTCAACCCCTACAGTAAAAAGCCTGGCAAACCCCTGTATTTTAGACAGCCTGCCAGACTAGGAATGTGAGGATAAAAAGAAGGACAGGACAGTACAAAGGGGGCCCTGTCCTCCTTCTGCCCACCATCTGGTAACCGTACCCTGGAGACACACATTCTAGCGGTGCCCACGGGGGTGAGCTGGACTCAGCCATGCCTCGATCGGGGGGTGGGGTGTGGGGGGGTGGTGTCTCCCAAGGCTACCTGCCAGTGGTGTGGCCTGCATGCTGTCCACCCTGCCCAAGATGCGGCTGCAGCTTTACCAGCCAGCCCCTCGTCACCATCCCCAGGCACACAGGAGCCTGTGAGCCTGGTGCCACCCGTCTCTGTGGTTAAGTCAATTTAACAGAGCCTCTACTGTAGACATAACCAAGGGCATTTCAGTGATTTTCAGTAAACAAAATAAGTTTATTGTGATTCAAACAGTGAGGGACTAGAGATGAGAGGGTGAGAATGTTAACAGACCTGAAAATTACCTTTGGTAATGACCTAGCCAGTCCAAGTCCCTGAGTCAAACTTAATTCCTAGTGCTCTCATGGGGCAGAGGGCAGAAGGGAGGGAGGGAATATAGCTACATTCCGCCCAGGGCCAAGATAGAAAAGAGAGAGAGAGAGAGAGAGAGAGAGAGAGAGAGAGAGAGGCTGTGTTCCCACACAGCTGGTTATTTCGATAGGGTTGTTTCGAACCAACCGTATATCGAACTAACGCTTATTTCAAAACAACTTATTTCGAATTAACAAAATGTTATTTTGAAATAAGAAAAAAGCGGGAATCGAAATAGCATGTCACACTGTGGGCATGCTATTTCACCCCAGGGGCAGGGCACCATGGGAGGTGTGGCAACATGGCCGCTGCACTGGGCCATGTCAGTGGCCATGTTGCTAGCCAATCCCATACATGCCGGCCCTGACCTCACTTCCCCGTCCACCCAAGCTAGCAGCGTGCTGCAAGCCATGGACAGTGCCCAGCAGCCCGGACGGTGCCGTGCCACCCAGGGACCCCCCCCACACCAGGCCCTCATCCACCTCATTCTCAGGGCAGACCTCATGCCCCTGCCCTCCCCTGTGCCCCGCCAGCTCTGGGTTCGGGAAACCAGCCCAGACTGGTGGGAGCGGGTCGTCCTGCTGCACAAGGTCTGGTGGCGCAACCTCCGCATGACCAGGTCCAGCTTCACTGCTCTGGTCACGGAGCTCGCCCTGTACCTGCACCGCAGAGACACCCGGATGAGGCCTGCCATCCCAGTGGCCAAAAGAGTGGCCATTGCCCTATGGAAGATGGCCACTCTGGAGTCCCACCGGGCAGTGGCACACCTCTTCGGAGTCGGGCGATCCATCATCTGTGCCATCCTGTGCGAGGTCGCCAGGGCCATCAACCAGGTCCTGATGCGGCGCCTGGTGAGAGCAGGGCAGCTCCAGAACATCATCCCTGGGATGGCTGCCCTCGGCTTCCCCAACTGTGTGGGGGTCCTTGATGCCACCCACATCCCTGTGAGGGCCCCGGAGCACAGGGCAGCGGAGTACCGCAACTTGCGAGGGTACCACTCCATGCTCCTGCAGGCCTTCGTCGACCAACGGGGCTGCTTTCAGAACATCTACGTTGGGTGGCCAGGGAGGGCCCACGATGCCCAGGTCCTCTGGAACTCTTCCCTCCACCGGGACATGGAGGCGGGCACCTTCTTCCCCCAGCACGACATCCATCTCGGGGCATAGTGGTGCCCGTCCTCATCGTGGCCGACGTGGCCTAACCCTTGCGGCCCTGGCTCATGTGGCCATATGCAGGGCCCCTGGACCTGAGCAGGCAGCTTTTCAACCAATACCTGACCGGCTGCTGCCAGGTCATGGAGCGGGCGTTCGGCCACCGCAAGGACCGCTGGAGGTGCCTGCTCACCTGGCTCCACCTTGCGGCGAGGACCCTGCCCCACATCATCGGGGCATGTGTGGTCCTCAACAATTACTGTGACCTGCGGGGAGAGCCCATCCAGCCAGCGTGGGAGGCCGAGGCCCAACACCTGGCCGCGGACCTCACGGAGCCTGGGCCCGTGCCGACAAGGGACCAGCCCTCCCAACGGGCCCTCGCCGTGTGCGATGCCCTCCGGGTTGCATTCACGGAGGGGGACATGTGAGGGCCAGGCCCGCCCTGCCCTACACCACCCTCTCCCCCATTCACCCATGGCCAGCCCCCACCCGTCCACCCGCACTGTCCACCAACCCCAATAAAAAGACCGACACACAAAAAGACGGTGCAACTGGGGTTTATTAACAACAGGGGTTCGGGGCAGGGGGGGAAGGGGTTCCGGGGGTGTTAGGGAGGGGGCAGCAACTTGGGGGTTCCGGGGGTGTCAGGGAGGGGGTGGCAGCTGGGGAGGGGAAGGGGGCATGAAGGTCCAGGGGGAAGGGGGGGAGGTCAGGTAAGGCCCGGGGGGGGGTTCGGGGGGGTGGTGCACCCCGGCCGTGCCCACGGCCGCCATCCAGCCGGCGTCGCCTCTGGGGAGGTCCGGGCGGTGGGCCCCCTGCAGGCTGTGGTGCTGGCAGCCGTTGGGCGAGCTCCCTAATGGCAGCCGGCAGCTGGTCGGCAAGGCGACCCAGGGCGGTGGCCAGCTCAGTCTCCACCTCGATCATGCGTTCCAGCCGCTGGCGCTGCTCCTGTCACCAGGCCTGGGTGGAGGCCTTCATGCGTTCGCCCAGGTCCTCCAGGGCCTCAAGGAGCTCCGAGCAGGTGCGTGGGGCCCTCCTCCGCTGCCGGTGTGCCTGGGGGCTTGGGCGTCCGGCTGCTGGTGGTGGTGGCAGCTGGCGAGGGGCAGCCCTGCGACCTGCCGGAGGGAAGCAGAAGACACAGTCAGCCCCTACTGCCTGGTGGCCCTGTCTTTCGTGCCTATCCGCTGCACACACCCCTGCCCTGACTGCCAGAGGGCCCCGGGATCCCGTGGGGGAGTACCCAGAGGTGGGGTTCCCAGTCCCCAAGGCCTCAGGAATGAGGCCAGGGTGGTACCCGGTGGGGGACATTGGGGGACCCTGCGCGGCGACATCGTCTGGCTGGGGTAGTCGTCAGGGCCTGGGGGCCCTGGACCACCTGCCTGTACAGATCAGTATTCTATGGCAGTGCAGTCCCCTTCCACCCCTCCGGTCCGATGCCTGGCAAACCCCTGTATCTTACACAGCCTGCCGGACCAGGACTCTGAGTCTGGACAGAGGCACAGGACGGCACAAAGGGGACTGTGTCCTCCTCCTGCCTGCCATCTGGGAACCGTTCCCTGGGGGGCACACATGCCGGTCGTGCCCACAGGGGTGGGCTGGACTCGGTCACACCTCGCCCTGGGGGGGCCTCCCATGGCTACCTGCCAGCGGTGTGGCCCGCATGCTGTCCACCCCACCCGGGATGCGGTCGCATCTCCGCCAGCCAGCCCCTGTCCACCGCCCCCGGGTGCACAGGCCCCTGTACGCCTGGTGCCACCCCTCCCTGTGGGACCTGTGGCCATGGGGGTGCCTTTGCACCCACCAACCCTGTGCCCTACCTGCCCTGGTACCCAGCTCTGGCCCCCTCGCTGCCTGGGGCCTGCTGGACAGGTCCAGCCCTGTGTGCCTCGGTGGGGGGGGGGGGACGACTTACCAACAGGGGATCCGGCTGTCTGGCGTGACAGCCCTGGCTCCGTCTCGGACCCTGGGGCAGTGGTTGGCCCCTGGTCCTCCCCGCTGGTCTCCAGCTCGGGCCTGGTGAACAGCTCGGGGCTGCTGGTGGGGCACTCCGCCACGGATGGTGGTGGTGTGGCCAGAGGCCCCCCCCCCCCCCGAGCGACACGTCGGAGCCCTGGCCCTCTGGGCCCGACGAGGGGCTTGGATGCCCTCCTGAGTCTAGAGCCTCAGCGGGGTGGTCGCTGGGCTCTGGACCCAGGAAGGCGTGGAGCTTGTCGTAGTAGGGGCAAGTGATGGTGCTCCCTGCCCCCTGGAGCTCCTGGGCCTCCCAGGTCCGTGCATGCTCCTGTCGGAGCATTTTAATTTTGCTCCAGACCTGCTCCAGGGTCCGGGGGGGTGGCCCGCTGTGGACATCCCCATGGCAACGTCCGCGTATATGTCCTGGTTCCGGTGTGATGACCTGAACTGGGACAAGATGTCTGGCCGCTGCCAGACCCCCCCCAGGAGGCACAGGTTGTCCTCCTGGGTCCGTGCTGGGGCCCTGCAGCGCCCCCCCCAGTGGAGGAGCCTGCATGGGTGGTCATGTGCCTGTCAGGCAGTGAGCACGCTGGCTGACAGGCACGCCCAGACCGGAACTTCCTGTTCTCCAGGGTGCCGGGCACCCTGGGAGGAAGGTCAGACGGTTGTTTCGAAACAACCGTTGTTTCGAAACAACATGTTTGCATGGCGTTGTTTTGAAACAAGTTGTTTCAAAACAACATTGTTTCGTCCCTGCATGGGGTTTAACTTGTTTCGAAACAACCGTGCATTGTGTGAACAGCTGAATCCTTATTTCAAAACAACCTCCGTTGTTTCGAAATAAGGGGGCTGTGTGAACACAGCCAGAGAGAGAATGGCATTTATTCATAGTATCTTTTATTTTATGCCAACACAAACTGGTATAGATTTAAGTCGCTGGAAAGGATTATGATTTCAACTAAGAGAAAATCAACACATATAAATGGCTATTACCCTGTATTAATGCAAATATCTGTATTATGGTAATAGTTCAGGAAGAACAGAACAAAAAAGTTTACATATAGGCTGTGTTCACACGGCACTTTTGTTTCGAAACAACCTCGTTGTTTCGAAACAAAAAAACCATGTTCACACGACGCAAGTTGTTGTTTCGAAACAAGTTAAACCCCATTTGGGGACGAAACAACCTTGTTTCGAAATGCTTGTTTCCGACGGGGGTCTGGGGGCAGCTCTGGCGGGGGGACTGAGCCACCCCGCAGCAGCTCACCCGCTGCTGGTGCCTGCAGCCCCGTTTCTGGGGCTGCAGGGTGAGCCAGCAGCGGCTCACCCCCAGGGGTAACGAAATAGCATGTTCACACAGTGAACTTGCTATTTCGTTTCCCGCTTTTTTTCTTATTTCAAATTAACATTTTGCTAATTCGAAATAATTTATTTCGAAATAAGGTGTTGTTTCGAAACAAGTTGTTTCGACACAACTTGTTTCGAAATAACCCTGTGCGTGTGAACACAGCCATATACACTAAAGGAAAATTTGATTCAGCCTTCAAACTGTCCCTGTTTTAAGTATCATTTTTCCCTCTAAATTCAGGGGAAAGTGTTCTGCCTTTCCATCCCACCATCAGTTTGATTGAGACCCCCCGCTCTCTAGATGGTATTCTTCAGAAGAAAGCCAAGAGATTATCCCCCCCCCATCCCCTTAGTGGCTATGTCTACACACAAGGCTTTATTTCAAATAAGTCATTCCAAAATGACTTATTCCAAAATAAAACCTTTATTTCAAAGCAACTTATTTTGAACTAACAAAAAGTTAGTCCAAACTAAGGGAGACCCTGAAAGCAAAATAGTAGGTCCTATGTATGGGCCTGCTATTTCGCTTCAGGAGAGGGGCACCCTGGGAGGTGTGGCAACATGGCCCCTTGCGGAGTGGGCTTACCAGGATCCTCAGGGTGCCAGGGCTCCCCAAGATGCTTGCCCAGATGGCAAGTGGCTTGGGGACCCGCAGCACCCGCAGGCTCCCCCGCCCACGTCGGGGGAGCTGCAAGGGGTGTGGGGTGGTCGTAGCAGTGGCGGCTCAGCCTGCACCCAGGTCCCTGGTGCGCAGCCGTGGCGGGGTGAGCCACAGCTGCAGTGGCACACCCCACTGTGGTCTATGCCCAGTGCCAGGGTGCCGGGCTCTCCCCGCTGCCAGGGTCTGGGAGAAGCCCCACAGTGGGGTTCCTGGGGTGCCCATTTCCCCCCCCCCCCCGCAGGGGCCAGGGGAAGCCATGCAGTGGGGGTACCGGGGCGCCCGGCTCTCCTTGCTGCCAGGGCTGGTGGCAACCCCTGCAGTGGGGTGCCAGGGCCCCAGCTTTTCCCCGCTGCTGGGGCTGCAGCCGTAGGGGCGCCGGATCCCACTGGCTCCCCAGGCAGCAGGGCACAGGGTGAGCCGCCTGGGCTGCGGCCACCCCTTTGGGGGCTACAGCCCCCCCAAGCAGGATGCGCGGTGAGCCACAGGGGCTGCGGCCACTCCGTGGGGGGCTGCCTTGTGCACACCCCTGCACCATCCCTCAGCATCCTGGTCAGTGTGCTGAGGGCTCCCTGGCCATGGTGCTGAGGGCATGGCCTTTCCTCCTAGGGTGCTAAGCACCCTGGGAGGAAGGTCAAATCATGTTGTTTCAGAACCCATTTGTTCTGAAACAACACGTCCAAATGGCCTTATTTTGAAACAACCATTTTGAAATAAGGGCTATTTTGATAGCAAACCAGGTTTAAGGTGTGCCAGAAGAACACCTCTTATTTTGAAATAATGGAGTCTGTCATTTCGAAATAAAAATACGTCGTCTGGACATAATCTTTTTATTTTGAAATAACCTGTGTTATTGCAAAATAAAAAAGATGCGTGGCCACAGCCAGTGTGTCAGGTTTTCTAGGTGGATAAACCATTCAGTGACACTAGCTAGACGTTTGTGCACCTAGTACTGATCCTTCAAGAACCTTAGCAGAGCACTTGGGCTTTCCTAACAATCACTCTACAGTGTGTGGTTTTTGCAGTCTCACAGCTATTGAAACCTTTTATGACTGAGCAAATAATGGAGTGACCAGGCTCTGTGTTAATGAGTGGAAGCGTTGTTACATAGAACAAGGAAATGCAAGTCTGTTAGGTTCATGAGAGGTCTCTCTTGGGTATTTTGGAGGCTGAAGAGAAGCTTCTGACATTCTGCTTGGGTATCCAAATGACTGCAATAGCCCATGACTCACTTAAGCTTTTATGTAATAGTCAGAAATGTTTCTGTATAAACAGTTTAATGTAGGTTTCAGAATGGCAACCTCTGAGGGTTTTTTTTGGTGCGGGGCACATTGGATGGTAAGGACAGTTTATAGATTTGTATCTAGCTCTGCTTGCTACTCCTATTGTGCATGGATTTTGTGTAATCATGGCATAAGAGAGGAAAATTCCACATAATTTCTTCAGCTTGTGTACACCAACATTTTCTACTGACTTCAGTCATAAACCTTAATTTCTTTATTTCCGCTTATTCCAATGAAGCTATACCTATTTATACCTGCTGGGGCCCTTCCTCCATGGAGTGAAAGTAATTTAGAGCTAAATGACAACATCAGCATCCAGTTATGAAACTGAGCCTTTTAAGCTTAACTTCCCAAGTCTGAAAATGCACAGTATTTTTTTCTAAAGCCGGTTCTCTTCTGCTCCAGCAAGCTGCATAACTGTGAAGCCATCAGGGTGGTCTGGAATTCATTTTAAAACTCAGTGAAAAAAATAGGAAAACTTAATACCATTTCATCACCCTTTAATTGTGTACATCTCCTCTTTCAACTGAACTTCATGGCAGAAGTGTAAATTAATATCGGATCAAAATTCTAAAACAAAACAAAGACAGTTTAATTTTTAAATTTTCCTGTTCTTTTGCTAAATGTTTTCACCATTCACTGGTTTAGTTTAAGTGGCTGGTAGCAACTATTGCAGTAATTAACTTGATTTTTTTTTGGAGACAATTAAAAGTTTAAAGGTTCCTCTTCAACCTGACAAGTTTCAGGATTCTGAAGAAGAGATTTCCATATAAGAAAACAGTTTGTAAGCACTAAATCCTGGAACTGGCATTTAGCTAAATGGCTGAACTGCAGATAGAGAATCCGCAGGAGTGATGGAGGGGAATCAGAGGTATTGCTCCCCAGAAAAAAAGGATAAGGGCCCAGGCCCTTGCCCCTGCTGCATTGCCCTGCCCAAGGGCCCAGTCCAGCCTGGGGCCCAAGCCAGGAGCTGGATTGCGCTGCTCCTGCTGGCAGCTCGGGCCTGATCCAGCCCCAGTCGCTGCTGGCCAATGGCAGGTGGCCCTGGCATGATCCAGCTCCTGCCTCTGCTACAGCTGGGCCAGAGCCATGGGGTGGATTCACCTCCTGAAGCCTGGTGGCACCAATGACCCTGAGGGGAATAGATGCTTCTGTTCATCAGCCACAGTAGATGTGGCAGTGGGCAGTGGCCACTGCAGTAACTTCATGACGGTAGGAACTTCCTTCTGTGGTCAAGGTACACCAGACTAATAGTGGCTAGGTCTGTGAGTTGGTTGCATTACTGCTCCTGATTGGCTAAGAACTGCATGAACTCTGTTATATATTATAATTCAATTTCCAATCCACCCACCCACCTTCTCATCCTACCCAGCTGTCAGTCTCATCCACTTGTTCTGCCTTTTCATTTATAATGTCTTTGGGGAAGGTCCTGTTATTTACTGTATTTTTTCACAGTACTTTGCACAAAGAAATCCTGTCATGGTTAACCTCGCAGTGGTACCACTATACAAACTTGTTAAATAACAGTTAAACAAGGATAATAAATTCAACTCAGTAGAGTTCAGTAGTGGGTAGAGCCATGTAATTATAGATATAGTCCAGCAAGACTGTGTGGCTTTCAAGTAATCCAAACTCCCTTCCTGTCAATCCCTCAAGGTTCCCAGGCTCTGCCAGGCATGTCTGCAGCAGAGTCATATTCAGCCCGCTGAGTCAGGATCCCATGTGCCCATAATGGGCAGAGCGCAGTTAAAGACTATGGCTGCATATGGGTACAAATGAGGTTATGAATCATGTTTATTAAGCTGTATCCATGACATTTGACAGTTGTTGGTTGTGTGTATGGATAAATGGACTGGTAAACACTCATACAGTGCCCACTGGGAATCCGGAGAGCAACCAGGCTGTTAACCCAAGGCTGCACATGAGTCTAGTAGAGAGTGAGAAGTCAGCAACATTACACCAGCACACAGGACTAGATCAGTGTTACAGATCAGTGCCATCTCATGGAGACCATTTATTTTTTCAAGACTGCTAAAATTTCTCCTTTATCCATGCAGACTTATGAGTTAGGCTAGAAAGAGTTAACAAAGATTGGCTGTGGTCTTGTCAAGCCTTATCACTGTGGCACAAGCACTATTCTAGTTATCTGTACTAAAAATGGAAGGTTAAAGTTTATTATGGTGCATAAGAAAGTCCATGCTGTCTAACTAGCCCACATCTCCTTTTCATATGTTGGGTTTTTTTCCACTGAACGTGCACCATTCAGTTGCATTACTCAAGTAGGCCTGCTTTTAGCAGGGGGCTGGCCTAGATCTGGGGGTCAGCAACTCATGGCTCTGGAGCCACATAGAATCATAGAATCATAGGGTTGGAAGGGACCCCACGAGGTCATCTAGTCCAACCCCCTGCCAAAAAAAGCAGGACCACTCCCATTAGATCATCCCAGTCAGTGTTTTGTCCAGCTGGGACTTGAACACCTCCAGAGATGGAGATTCCACCACCTCCCTAGGCAACTTATTCCAATGCTTCACCACTCGCCTAGTAAGGAAGTTTTTCCTAATATCCAGCCTGGACCACCCCAGCTGTAACTTGAAGCCATTGCTTTTCGTTCTGCCCTCTGTTACTACCGAGAACAGTCGAGCTCCCTCCTCCTTGGAGCAACCCTTCAAGTAGTTGAAGGTTGCTATCAAATCCCCCCTCAGTCTTCTCTTCTGCAGGCTAAATAAGCCTAGTTCCTTCAGTCTTTCTTCATAGGGCTTGTGCTCCAGCCCTTTGATCATTTTGGTTGCCCTCCTCTGGACTCTCTCTAATTTGTCCATGTCCTTTTTGTAGTGGGGAGCCCAGTTTTGGCTCTTTAAGAGCTGCTTGGCGGTTCCAGAGACAGGGGACAGCAGAGGGGAACCCAGCCGGCCATGCTGTGGCCCCTAGCACGGGGGGTGCCCATCTGGGGGGTGGAGGCTGTGCTGCCCTCCCTCTGTGCCACTCTGCACTCAATGCAGAGGAGTGTCCTCACCTACCCCACCTCCCCCTCACTGGCTGCCCCAGCCCAGGGGCAGAAAGTGGCCACACAGAGCCACTGCTTTTGGCGGTTGGCCCCACAGGGCCCCGCTCAACGTTCTTTGGCTGCCTCTTCTCAGGCCCTGGTTTGGACCCCTTCAGGCTCAGGGGTGGAGGGCAGGGGCAAAGCAGCTTAACAATGCTCTGCAGGCCTCACTACCAAAAGCAGTTCTGTGTGGCTGCCCTCTACCCTGGGGACTGGCTTCTTTAATTACAGCTCTGTGAGTGCGTGCGTGCGTGCGTGCATGAAGACCACACAGAAACTAAAACAAGACTGGGGGGGGGACAGAGCCAAAGAAGACCCTGTGAGTACTGTGTGGTCCTCAAAAAAGATATTTTGGGTCTGGTGTTGACTGGAAGAAGTTTGGCTGCTGTAAGACTAAGCGCCTTCTTTTGTTGTTGATTTCTCCAGCATTTAGAATCATAGAATTTTGTACATTTCTTGTGCACAAACAAGACATCACAAAAGAAAATATCATAGGGCTGGAAGGGACCTCATAGGTCATCTAGTCCAACCCCCTGCCAGAGGCAGGACCACTCCCACTAAACCATCCCAGTCATGGTTTTGTCCAGCCAGGCCTTAAACATCTCCAAAGATGGAGATGTCACCACCTCCCTCGGCAGCTCATTCCAAGGCTTCACCACTCGCCTAGTAAAAAAGTTTTTTCCAATATCCAGCCTCGACCTCCCTAACTGTAACTTGAGACCACTGCTACTCGTTCTGTCCTCCATTACTACCGAGAATAGTTAAGCTCCATCTTCCTTGGAGCATCCCTGCAAGTAGTTGAAGGTTGCTATCAAATTCCCCCTCAATCTTCTCTTCTGCAGACTAAATAAGCCTAATGCTTTCAGTCTTTCCTCATAGGGCTTGTGCTCCAGTCCTTTAATCATTTTGGTTGCCTTCCGCTGGACTCTCTCTAGCATGTCCCTGTCCTTTTTGTAGTGGGGAGCCCAAAACTGAACACAGTATGCTAGATGTGGCCTCACCAGTGCAGAATAGAGGGGGATGATCACATCCCTTGATCTGCTGGTAACACTTCTTTTAATGCAGCCCAGTATGCCATTGCCCTTTTTGGCCACAAGAGCACACTGCTGACTCATATCTAGCTTCCCATCCACCATGACCCCCCCAGGTCCTTTTCTCCAGTGCTGCTACTTAGCTGAATGTTCCCCAGCCTGTAGCAGTGCATGGGGTTTTTCTGTCCCAAGTCCAGGATTTTACACTTGTCCTTATTGAACCTCATAAGATTTCTATTGGCCCACTGTTCCAATTTATCTAGGTCTCCCTGAATCCTGTCCTTGCCCTCCAACATGTCTACTGGTCTCCCCAGCTTGGTGTCATCTGCAAACTTACTGAGAGCGCAGTCTATTCCATCATCCAGATCATTGATGAAAATGTTGAACAGAACCGGCCCCAGGACCGACGCCTGGGGCACACCACTTGTGACTGGTTGCCAGCTAGACATGGATCCATTGATTCCTACATGCTGAAACCGTTGATCTAGCCACCCTCCAGTCCACCTATCGAGCCCATTCTTCCTTAATATGCCAATGAGACTGCTGTGGGAAACTGTATCAAAAGCCTTGCTAAAATCAAGGTATATCACATCAACGGATCTTCCTGCATCCAGAAAAACCAGTCATCTGATGATAGAAGGAGATGAGATTGGTCAGGCATGCTTTACCCTTGGTAAATCCATGCTGACTGTTCCTGATCACTTTATTTTCCTCTAAGTGTTTGAGGATGGATTCGTTGAGAACCTGCTCCATAATTTTTCCAGGGATTGAGGTGAGGCTGACTGGTCTGTAATTCTGCAGATCCTCCTTTTCCCCTTTCTTGAAAATAAGTACTATATTTGCTTTTTTCCAAGCCTCTGGCACCTCCCCCATTCTCCATAAGTTTTGAAAGATAATGGACAGCGGTGCTGCTATCTCATCGGCCAATTCCCTTAGCACCCTTGGATGCAGTTTGTCCGGCCCCATGGACTTGTGCACATCCAGCTTCTTTAAGCAGTCCCTAACCTGACCTTCTGTCACCAAGGGCCTCTTTTCTTCTCTCCAATCTGCCATACCCATGGTAGTGGGCTGAGAGCTGACCCTGCCTGTGAAACCTAAAGGAAAAAAGCATTGAGCAGTTCAGCTTTTCCCTCATCCTCTGTCACGAAGATGCCTGCCCCATTCAGTAAGGGACCTACACCTTCCCTGATCCTCTTCTTGTTATTAACATACTTATAGAACCCCTTCCTGTTATCCTTTACATCCCTCGTTAGCCACGACTCCAATTATCCTTTGGCCTTTCTGATTTTATCCCTGCAGGCCCTAGCAATATCTTTATATGCCTCCTTAGTCATCTGACCAAGCTTCCACTTCCTGTAAGCTTCCTTTTTATGTTTAAGCTCAGAGCAGAGTTCTGTGCTAAGCCATTCTGGGTGCCTCACATGTTTGTTTTTTCTCCTAATTGGAATGGCAAATTCCTGTGCCCTTAGCAGGGTTTCTTTAAAATATAACCAACTCTCTTGGACTCCTTTCCCCTTCAGATTAGCTTCCCAAGGGATCCTGCCCATCAGTTCCCTGAGGGAACCAAAATCTGCTTTTTTGAAATCCAAGGTTTGTGTTTTGCTTCTTTCCTTCCTTCCTTTAATCAGCATCCTGAACTCAACCATGTCATGGTCACTACTGCCTAGCTTGCCATTTACCTCTACCTCCCTGATCAACTCTTCCCTGTTTGTGAGCAGCAGGTTGAGAGGTGCAAGGCCCCTAGTTGGTTCCTCCAGCATTTGTACCAGAAAGTTGTCCCCAACACTCTCTAAAAACTTCCTGGATTGCCCATGCACTGCTGAATTGGCCTCCCAGCAGATGTCAGGGTAATTGAGGTCCCCCATGGGCACCAGGGCCTATGACCTACAAGCTTCCGCTAGTTGTCCATAGAACACCTTATCCACCTCCTGCTTCTGGTCTGGTGGTCTATAGCAGACACCCACCACAACATCCCCCTTGTTGCTTTCCCCTCTCAATGTAACCCACAGACTTTCTATTGGCATGCTTCCACTTCCATAATGGAGCTCTGAGCAGTCATAGAGCTCTTTTACATACAACGCTACTCCTCCCCCTCTTCTCCCCTGCCTGTCATTCCTGAACAGTTTATACCCATCCATGGCAGAGCTCCAGTCATGCAAACTATTCCACCACGTCTCTGTTATCCCAATGATATCATAGTGCCTGTCTGCGCTAGTATTACCAATTCTTCCTGCTTATTTCCCAGACTCCTTGCATTAGTGTATAGGCACCTAAGATACCTGGCTGATTTCCCTACTTTGCCATTTTTTATTTTCAATTCTATTACATATATCTCCTTGCATTTTTTCTAGGAGTTGTCCTCCCCCACTCTCCTCATGTATTGGGGCTTCAGTGGAACATTTAAGACAATTATTTGATTCCTCCCCATGCTCCAACTACCTTCTCTTTTATTCCTGGTGTTACAGTCCCAGCAATCCCCACGTTCCATCCCTTTCCCCAGATCTCCCATATTCTCACTTACCTGTGGGCTTTGGTCTCCTTCCCCCTTTGAATCTAGTTTAAAGCCCTCCTCACTAGGTCAGCCAGTCTGTGCCCAAATATGCTCTTCCCTTTCCTGGATAGATGAAGGCCATCTCTGCCTAGCAATCCTCCTTCCTGAAACAGTACTCCATGCTCAAGGAAGCCAAATCCCTCCTGACCACACCATCTTCGCAGCCAGGCCCAAATTTCATATTGGCATAAAATGGCACAGCTCCATCAATTTCAATGGTATTTGAGAAATTTTTCCCCTACCATCAAGGCTGTCCCTGTGGGGTTAGACTTTATGGAAAAACCTGAATCTTTTATAGCCCTTTCAGAATGACGTGAAAAGTGTGGCGGTTTAGTCATGTTGACTGGAATGACCTTTACTTTGAAATGGTAGGATGTAATTGGGCTGCCTGAGTCAAAGGTGTATCTGTCATCAATCAGTTATCAAATTGTTTTAAGTCACAGGTTCTGGATTCCAGGAAGATTAACTGTATTGGGCTTTATGGATAGAAAGACATGAGACTCTGACATGCTCTGATTTGACCAGAGTTGCTCCAGAGAATGTCTTTAATAAACACTTGCTCACGTTTCTCCATGGTCCACATATCTTCAAGGTCAGGCTATTATCCTACATATAAAAAGACTGACCAAAGTGGGGGGGGGGAACAACTTGCAAATGGTCCTTCAAAGAGATGCTTCTTAAAACTAGTCAAACAAATGGACACAGCTTCCTGTCTCCATTTTGGACTAACTCTTTCACTACTCCTTTAGAAAGCAGAACCTGGGGAATAGCTCCTTGGTTTATTGGAGCATCTTTAAAAATAAGGACTCCTGTAAGCACTGTGAAAACCTAAAGAATTTATTTATCACAGGAACTTTCGTGGGTGTAATCCCATTTCAGCAGACACTTGAAATGGAAAGGAAATGTGGTTAAGGGTAAGTCACAAGATCCATTTAGATTATTTCAGCAAATCAAACGCCTTGTTTTGATGCAAACAGTGTGGAACAACAGGCTGAAAGAGAAGGAAAAAAGAGAAGGCTGAAAGAATTGAAAATCAGCTTTGGTAATGAGAAAACCAACCTATGCCTCTATTTTATAGCATACCTCCTCCCGAGCAAGGGAGAGGTGAGACCAGGGTGCAAATGTAGGGCCAGCTCCCGAGCACTAGAGACCCTTATTACACCACTGCTTTTTAGAAATTTCTTCCAAATTTATGGTAGCTGACATGAATCATGAGATAAATATCCATCTTGCCAAGATCCGAAGGGGGAGCCATGTTAGTTTAGTTGAGTAAAACAAACAAACAAGGAGTTCTGTGGCACGTAGAGACTAACAAATTTATTTTTGCATGAGCTTTTGTGGGAGAAAATCCCACTTTGTCAGATGCTTTGAAGATGGGGGAACTTTCAGAATGGTAGGAAATAAATCCAATCTTGGAAAAGTTAAATCTTTGTAACAGGATTACTGAGTGTCTGGATTTTCTTGTATGTATTTTACTGATTGAGAGCAATTTATCAGATATGCCTTACTGTATTCTGTCATGCACTCTTCCTAGTGTACAATATGAGAAGAATGTCTTCATTTTGTTAATTCAATGACCTGCAAGGGAATAACTGCAATGTTTTTGGTACTTCAACAAGTCTGATTAAAAATGAGGAAACTGCGTTTTTCTTGCAGATTTGTTCCTATAAACGTAAATGGCATGATTTATTAGTATGAACTCTCATAGGACACCTATCACCATAGTGCCTAGAAGCGCTTCACATATATGCACGTATTATTGCCCAGAAATTAGTCTGCTCCCCTCACAGTAACTGAACCAGACATCCTGAAAGGACCAGCAACAAGTGATTTGGTATCCAATGAAAACACTGAGGTTAAATCTACAACTTCATGTAGTCAGTTTATCAATGACAGTAACTTGGTCCTAACTGTCATAAGTAAAGTAAAGAGAACCGATATGTGAAAGAGAGGACTATTTAAGGAATACAGCAGCATGGATCTTGGACAACAGATCATTGTAGTTTCTCAGTAACCCAGCTGGGCTCCTGTCCAAATGAAGAATAGCTCTGTTCCCAAAAGGACTCTGGAACTCAACAGGAGTCATTTACCTCTGAGGTTGGCCAGCCAAGCTTCTTCAAGAGAATGGAACATGTTACCAGTTGGTGGTTAATCAGATGGACAGTTGTCAGGTTGTTAATCGGTGGCTATGTGTGAGCTCCCTGTGCGTGGGCTGTCCCAATCTGTGCAATTACCTGAGACAGCCCTTCACAATCAAATGAATTGATACAATCATAGATCCAGTGTGAACAAAGGCACGTGGCTAGAGTTATTACAGAGCAGCACAATGAAAATTACCACTTGTGAGTATACTTAACATATGTGTATCCTGATGCAATGAAAAAGTAAAATTTGGCAGCAGAACCCCTGCCATCTCCTCGATCAGAAAAAGCTGTTCCCTGTGACCTTCACGTTTATACGCTCTCATGGCTAGGTTTCACTCTGCCCCTTGTTAAGTAGGTAGCTGCCACCCACTGATGGCATCTAGTCCAACCCATCTCCATATATGGGGCAGTGGACCAAAATATATCAATTCATCATACATTCATCCATATAACATTGACATTATACATCATCCATCCATTATATGACATTGACACACTCATTTTGCGCTGTTATCTTCTCTCTTGATATCTTTGGACTTTCTATTTATACCTTCTTGAAGCAGCAGAAAGCCAGGTGCAGCTAACTGTTAGCCAGATGCTGTTAATTTCCATGATGTCTAATTGACTACTGTGATTTTCCACATCTTTGACCATGCTTCATCTTTGTATCTTGTTTTCCATGTCTCAGGCCTCATCTTTGGTCTGTTATTAACCTTACATATGTCTTAGGCTCTCACTGTCTACTACAGCACATTCAGGTGTAATTAACTGTATAGGAAACCATGAATACTTAGAGTATTTCTTAAAACAGAGAATAGCCAATTAAATGTGGTTCTTAGTGAAGGTTTCACTACCTTTACCAACTAACATAACAGAAATTTATAAAACAGGAAAAAGACATCTGTGGATTGCCTAGGCAATTAGTTCCACATCCACAAATTTGTCATAGAAATTATTTTGGAGTGGCATGGGCATATCTGATGGGTTAAACAAGGCATTCTGATTTTCTGAAAGCATCTGTCTTCCTCAGGTTTTTAGATAAAGTCTTCCCTCTATATGCCTCCCCTACTAATTAATTTAATTCACAACACCTCTCTCTCTCTGTTAGTTTCATTGCTCCAATGCAAAAAGAAGTCACCCAGCTTGCCACAGTTGTGCTAAGTACAGTAGGTCTAACTAGTTTGAATAGTGGCTCCATGCTTTTATATGCTCCATTTGTGTCACACAAATCTTAAAAACTGAATTGGGTACATTGGGTTACATGTCAGCCGCCTGAAACTCATTTGAGAATAGGATTAGTAGGCACTCATTTGTGGCAGAGACTGCTTTGTTTCCCCATTCTTCTCTGCCACATCAAGATGTGATTCCATTTTTGACTCTACAGTTGTTCTTTATAGAATATTTTTCAAGATTCATCTGAGCTAAAGCATATCTGAGGAAATCAATCCAGCTAAAACTATGTCAAACAGCGTCTTCCAAACTAACTGCTGTACCTCTTTTCCTTTCTGTCTTTGCCTTCTAAAATCCCAAAACCTTCCTACAAAGGAAAAAGAATCATAAAAGAAAAGGAAATAAGTTCATTATTAAAATGCCCATTATAAATTCCATGCACATTGGTTGTGTGCAATTTTTTTATTATTTTATTTTTCCTCCAGCAGTAACAGTAAATTAATGTGTTTGTGACATTTCTGCAATTCCGTCTTTGAATGAGACTTATGCCATATATTGCATTATAAATACTGACTTACATTAAGTCCCATGTGTGCATCTCATGTAGAAATGAAACAGACAGTATAGTCATTATTCAGCTTAATTTGCAATATTTATTACCCTTGGTGGATAAGAATGTGTTCATTACATTCACAATAAATGACCGCTGGGTTTCTGTGCTATGTATTATGTTAGGAAAAGCTTGTAAGAAGTAAATAAGATGCTTCTCTTTTGCTCCATACATCCTCTCTTTCTCTATTCATTCTATGGTATATCTGTCAAAACACAAACTATACCAATTTGAATTAGAAGATCTGATCATCTCCTTGCATAAAACGAATATATTTACATAAGCATCATGCACAACTTTGTGCACAAATGCAAGCATGTAAACTGCACTGGTGACACTCTCAGGAAGACAACCATCTCAGTATGTATTAAATACAAAGACAGGAGAGTGGTGTAAATGATGAGGAGAGTTCTTGTCCCATTCTGAAGACTCTGAAACACAGTAGAAAAGAGAACCCAATTAAACATCATACTACCAACTATGGAGCCATGTCACGAAGAATCAGTATATCCTTCTGGCTTACATTCAGAATGAGAAGCCTGAGGCTGACATGGTTTAGAGGCTCAATCAACCAGATAGAATATAATGGAAGAGAGGCAGTGTGAATGCAGAAGGAATAGATGGAAAGACAACAGCTGTGCAGAAGGCACAGATGCAAAGATCACTATGCTGGGCAGAGATGATTACAGAAATGCTATTCTTGTATTGACTGTAGTCTAGACAATTTTCCCTACTGACCTGGGGCAAATGAATCAGATGATAAACATTATATCATAGAATCATAGAAGATTAGGGATGGAAGGGACCTCAGGCAGTCATCTAGTCCAGCCCCATGCTCAAAGAAGGCCAAACCCCAACTGAATCATTCTAGCAAGGGCTTTGTCAAGCTGGGCCTTAAAAACCTAATGATGAGGATGATTCCATCACTTCCCTAGGTAACTCATTCCAGTGCTTCATCATGTGCCTAGTGAGAAAGTTTTTCCCAATATCCAATCCCAACTTCCTCCATTGCAACTTGAGGCCTTGGCTCCTTGTTCTGTCTGCCACCACTGAAAGCAGCCTAACTACATCCTCCCTGGAGTTCACCCTTCAGGTAGTTGAAGGCTGCTAGCAAATCTGCTCTCAGTTTTCTATTCTGCAGCCTAAAAAAGCCTAGTTCCATCAGCTTCTCCGCACAAGTTATGTGCTCCAGCCCTCTAATAATTTTCATTCCCCTCTGCTGGACTCTCTCCAATTGGTTCACATCCTTCCTGTCTTTTGGGGCGGGGGTTGGGGGGGAGCAAAACTCGACACAATATTCCAAATGTGCCCTCAGCAATGCTAAATAGAAGGAAGTCATCTTTTCCCTCTACCTGTTAGCAATGCTCTATTAATGCAGCCCAATATTGCATTAAATTCTTGGCAATAAGAATGCACTGTTGACTCATATCCAACTTTTTGTCCACAGTAGCCCATTCTTCTCATCATAGAAGGCAATTGAGTTGGTCAGGCATGCCCCTAAACCCATACTGAGGATTCCTAACTGCTTTCCTCTCCTCCAAATGCTTCAAAATGGATTAGTTGAGGACCTGCTCCGTGATTTTTCCAGGGACAGAGTGAGGTTCATTGGTTTGTAGTTCCAGGAGTCTTCCTTGCTCCCTCTTTTAAAGATGGGCACTATGTTTGCTTTTTCCAATCCTCTGGAATCTCCCTGATTACCATGTGTTTTCATATGTAACGGCCAATGGTTCTGCAATCATATCAGACAATTCCTTTAGCACCCTCTGATGCATTGCATCCAACCCCATGGACTTGTGCATGTTACTTACTATTGTGAATGTGTCCTGTGTTTCCAGTACACAGCACATAATTTCAAGAGGACTCTGATTTCTTTGGTTTGCACTTCCCTTGGGTTCTGTTCTGTTGGCCTGATCATCAATGCTCACTGAAGAAACAAGCACAACAATTTCAGTGAACATTGGAACAAACACTTTGCATCCTAATGTGCAAGCATGCCATGTTGGCCTCTTCCCTTATGGGCATTTCCATGTTGTGGTCTGAACTAGTGCACATAATTCTCTAGATATCAACAGCACACACTGGTACTGTTGTTTGCCCATGGAGAAATATAAAGGAGACCATTAAATTGTGCTGATTAATTACTATTATTTCCATCTTTCATATTATTTTCCTTTTTCGCCACTGCTGCAGGATGTGGATCAGTTTATGTTTCTTTTACTTCTCTTGGAACTGCTTTTGTCTCTTCTCCATCTTTGCCTTGTTCCATGCTCTAGACAGATGAGCAAAAGGAGCAAAGAAAGCAAGCAGCTGCTGGTGGTGGACAATGGCATCAATAATGTTTCACTTTTATTAAAATAATTCCATATTCTTGGCCCCATTTATTTTCCTTGCAAGCACAATTTTTGTGTCTAGGAAGAAAATATGTATGCATTCCAGAAGTATTCATGCAGCCATCTTGAAAACTTTTTGTGGGTTCAGGCAGCAAGGAGAGTATCATTTGATGACTGAACTAACCATACCCAATTGCTGGTAGTAGCTACCAAACTTAAAAAGCAACAACCATTAAAAATAGTTAATGAGAACTCAGTAAACTGACACTGACTGATTCACATATGGTGAAATGCTCCCCACGTGATGAGTTAGACTAGAACAGTGACATTTGTTATCATCAGTAGTATTTACTGAGGTGTCTAGAGGACCTAATCAAGATTGAGGCTCCATTGTTATATGTGCTGTGGACTCACATAGTAAGAGATAGTCCTACTCCCAAAGTCCTTACAGTCCAAAATGGACATGACAGCCAAAGACTGGAGGAAAAAAAGTTTTCATTTCACATATGAGAAACTAAGGCAAAGAGAGATCAACAGCCTGATGGAGAATCCATTGACTTCAATGGGTACTTGCAAGGGACTGTGTAACTTATGCCAGTTCACAAAGAAAAATATATGAAAGAACCAGGAATGGAACCCCAATCTACTGAATCCTAACCCAGAACCTTATCCACAAGGTGAACTTTTTTTTTTCTTTTCTTTCAGTTTTGATTTATGATTTTAAAAAAGTGCTCATTCATTGCTCTTCACAGTATCCAGGCATTTGAAGATGGAAATACTCCTTATCCTGTGCTTGGGGGAAGTGAGGGGGGAGTTATTTTATACCACAATTTATTTGCAGGTAATTTAGAAGTTACAGTATAGAGGCTGTTTGTCTCTCTCAATTTTTTAGGACTTAAAACTGCATGTACTTCAAATGAAAACAGATCCAAGAGAAGAAATTGTCTGTGGGTGGATGTCATTATTTAGACATCTGACAAAATGCAACATAGCATATTTTGCTTAATTACATGTGTTCTTATAATCAATAAAGACAAACTATTTAGCCTGTCAAACACCAAATGGTAATTCAACCTAATTCCCCCCCCCCCCGTGAAACCTGTCAAAGCATTGCCTGGCAATAGACTACCTCCCTCATATTAAATTCTATTTGTAAACAGTAATTTTCAATTATTGTTCTTTACTCCCTTTAATAACTCACAGCGCAACAACGTTCTTGGATAAATCTCTCCCAACTTTCTTGGATCAGTCTTGAAAACCATATATTCAGCAGTTACTTTGTTTAAACTAAGTGCCTAATGGGTATGTCTACACTTGAAGTTATTTTGAAATAAGGAGGCTTATTTCAAAATAGCTTTTTTCCTGTGTATGGAGGCATTTTGTTATTTCAAAATAAGTGTTTCCTTATTTTGAAATAATAAAACCTGCTTTTAGTTCAAAATAGCACTTAACTTGAAATTATTATTTTGAAATAAACCATTCTAAGCTGTGGAATAGGCTTATTTTGAAATTATGGCCCTGTTCTTTTGCATGCCTGCCCTATGTCGAATTAGAGAGTCTAGTGAACATGCCCTGTTTTGAAAAAATAACTCCTGCCTTATTTCGAATTAGAGCATCTTCACTGGAATCCTAATTTGAAATAATAAATTCAAAATAGTGCTAATTCAAATAGTTATTTTGAATGAAAATCAAAATAGTTATTTCAAAACAACTCTTTCAAATTAATTTTGTCAGTGTAGACATAGCCAATTCCATAACCAAATGAAAGTTTTCCTTTGGTATGCTCCTTACTGTAGATTCCCTAAAGGGAAGTCTTTCAGGAGGTCTCAACAGGGAATTTTTTAAAGAAATATTTCACTTTGAAAGAGAAGCAACTAATGGTAGAATAATCATAGACATCAGAGATGAAAAAGAAGTATGATATCACCTATTTTCCTCCAAATTAATGCAACGGTGCTCCCTACAATGAATTTTGTCCACTTCAGGTGTAAGATTCCCAACCTGAAGGCTTCCAGCAGTCTCTTTTTTAGTTTTCAATCCATCTTGTTGAAGGGAAGATCAGCTCAGGGCTGGCCTAAGAGATTTTAGCACCTTAGGTGAACTGTGACTTTAGTGCCCCCCCCTCCAATCCCGTGTGTTATCAGAGGTAATATATTAATATATTTTTTTAAATAAAGGAAAAAAAACACTTCCACTTAATTTGGCACCCCAAGTGACCACCTCGTTCACTTATAGAGCTGGGCTGGCCCTGGATCAGCTGGTTATTTCATGTTAGTTATAAAATATATGTGCTAGGATTTCATCCTAGACTTTCCCTTTCTTAATATCAACCCATTATTCCAAGTTATAATGCCACACAGCATATTTATCTTGTAGCAAGCAAATCCAGTTCCTGATGCAGTGACAGCAGAGGAACTGTTACCTTCATGTCACATAGATCAGGGCTTCTGGGTGCAGCCTCCAAATGGTGTTGACCCTTTTCTCACTGCCATATTGAATTGCAAACTCATGTCAAGAGTTGCTCAATAAAATGTAGTCCTGGAAAACAAACAGGTGACTGACAAGGAAGGAAAAAGTGAAGTTATGGTCAATATTATCATAATATTTCACAGTTCCTTCTCAGCTGTTCCTCCAAGAAGTTTCCAAATATTATGTACATTTTAGAGATAGTGACACAAACATGATATTTATTTTTATTTTATTTGTCCAAGATTCAGAAAATCTGTGTTATAACCTGGCAAAGAATTAGATTCAGAACACTAAGTTGGGAGTGCTGAATAACAGACAATCCTCTGAGAATGGGAAGAATAATGAAGAAAAAGAAATTCAGTTTAGCTGAGCAATCAGTAATTTAGATGTAACTTTTCAACTGGAATTGCAGGAGATCAACCTTGCAAAAAATCTTGCAATAAACTTTCCTGGTTTTGTCAGAGCTAGAAAGTATTACATAACGCATTGTTCCCAAGAGAGTAGGCCAGTAATTCTGTTTTAGTGAAGCTGAAACAAGAAAACACAAACAGCTGCAAATATAAAGATTATTAATTATTATAGTGAAGGCTCAGGTTTGGTTTATGTTTTGGATACAGATCTAGGCTTTACTGTCAAAAATGGGTACCTTAACCCCTGTAAAAAGAATCAAATCTGATAACGTGAGATATGGGAAATAGAGACTAACGAGCAAAGTGCAGGCCTAATTGGCCATTTTCAGATAGAGCCAAAAGAAGTAAGGCCCTAATCCAAGCCCCAGAGGGTTGAGTGACAAAGCTATAGGAAACTTAAAGCGAGCTGGTTTTGATAATAAAATAAGTGCAATAAAATAGAAACCCTTGCCAATTAAAAGCATCTTTTGGCTTCTGCATCTCAGATATGTCGGGAAGATTGTGTAGGCTACAGAAACTAGCTTTGAGCCCAGCCAGCTGTTTCAGAAAGAAACCAACAGATCTGAGACAGCCTGTTTGTCTATTTTTTTCTTAAAAACATATACACACAAATACATAACCTGCATATTGGAGAGTAGCAGAGCTCACTGGCAAATAAAATGTGAGAGTGATTGCACCTTCTCCATAGATCGCTCACAATACTTACCGTACTTTCCACCTCAGATCTACAGGAACTGCAGCCACACTGAACTTTTTAGAAGCAGAAACTAAGCTACCCTAGCTTAAATCTAAATTGCCACTGGTCTGTCTGGACATATTCTTCGCAGTGTACACATGATTTTTAAATGAAAATAATTTAAAATCCTTTCACATACCTGAAATACTGCCAAAAGAGAATCTACTTTTGTTTTTTCCTTGTTAACTTTTATTGGGGCAACAAACCAGGGAAAACCAATGTGACAGATGTAACTAATACTCCCTGACTAACTGACATCACTTCTGGGTGAAGACACACAGCTGGATGAGAAAAGAAAACTGAGCCCTCTCGGGGTTGCTGACTGTGAAGGTGCAGTACACAGCACACCTATATTCAAGAGAGGTCAGATAGCAAATCTGTTCTGAGCCTGCATTAAAGCTACCTACCTAATATTAGTTGAATCATTTTACATATTGTGATTTTTTTGCAAATAAGTTGAGGGTTTTTTTTTTAATTATTTGTGGGTCTATAAAGAAGGAGCCATCTTGTGCAAAAAGATCATAGGCTCCTTTTTATATGTTTTCTCTGAACTGTCTTAAAGTTACTGATGTTTGGCCTGATAGGGAAATTTATAGAGCACCCACAACTGTGACTGAAATCAGCAGGAGGTGTATATAGTGCATGCCTTCAAATATCAAACTTCTAATTAGCCCCAAAGGGGTAGCTGTGTTAGTCTAGTTCAGTAAAACAAACAAGGACTCCTGTGGCACTTAAAGACTAACAAATTTATTTATTGCATGAGCTTTCATGGGAGAAAATCCCTCTTAGTCAGATGCTTTGAAGATGGGAAAACTTACAGAATGGGAGAAAATACATGTAAGGAAGTATGCATCATGGGAACACGGTTTTGATTTGCTGTTACAGTGTAACCAGTTCCCATGACTTACACTTCCCTGCATTTATTTTACTCCAGTTTTGTAAATTCCCCATCGTCAAAGCATCAGACAAAGTAGGATTTTCTCCCACTAAAGCTCACGCAGTAAATACATTTCATAGTCTTTAAGTACCACAGGACTCCTTGCTTGTTTTGCTAATTATTTAGTACTCAGCTGCCCTATCTAGTCAGTGAGATCCGACTGGTTAAGGTATTTAAACTGAAAGGAACTAATGGAGAGAGTAGAAGAGTCCAGTGCTGAATTTCTGGTCCTGTTGAAGTCAGGGGGAGTTTTGCCATTATCTTCACTCTGGCCTTGATGTCACTTCTGGAGTACAAAAGTAGTTGATGAAGAATATATCAGTTCTAGCTATAGACTTGAGAAAGGAGCAATTATCTTTTCAAAGTTCAGCATTGCCACAAGATACAGAGGGTATGTTTACACTTGCAAGTTAGTTCAAATTAAGGAGGCTTGATTCAAACTAATTTAGTACCTGTCTACCCTAGGCTTTCATTAGGTTGAATTAAGGAATTCCTTGATCTGAGCTAGTGAAAGGTTAGCTCAAACTAGTAAAACCTGCCAATTAGCTCAAGCTTAGGATGATATAGACAAGCATTAACCCTTAGTTTGAACTTAATAAAGTTTGAACGAAGGGCAGTTAGTTTGAATTAACAATGTGGACTAATTTGAACTAACGTTATTTCGAATTAGTCCACATTGTTAATTCAAACTAATAAGTTTGAGTTTAGTTTGAACTAAACTCGAAAGTATTATTTCGAATCAACAAATTCAAACTAGTGTTTCCTAGTATAGACATAGCCAGAGATTCTTAGTCATCGAAGAAGGTTATTGACATTGGAAAAAAATGAAATGGATCTAAATGAGATGATACCTTGGTGAACTCAGAGAGGTTAGAGATTTCTATTTCAAGAGTTCTGAAGAAGTGTAACAGAGCAGATGTTGGTACAGAGTTTATTGTTAGGATTTTTTTTCTACATTGAATTAAGTTAGACTAAAAACCAACATAGAAGCAGAAGAACAGAGGTTTTACATTAATGCATACCGTGAAAAAGCATTCTCAGTTTAAATGTTTTATATACTTCATAAGTTCCGATGCTTTTCAGCATATAAGAAAATCCCAATCTCACAGAAATTCATGTTGCAGAAGATAATTTTATCCATTTCATAAATCTTAATAAGAAAGATTCTGAGTTCCCAGTTATCCAGATATTCATTACACAAGAGATAATAAAGTACAGTGGTAAACGTTTGAATTGATCCTATTTTAATGTCGCACTGTAGAGGTGACAAAATACCATACATAAAATCTCATATCAATCTTGCTTTGATGTCAAAACAACGATGATCCAAAACATTATGCATACTCAAGGATGAGAGCCTAAAATCATAAACCATAAAATGTATCATTAGAGGTTATATTTTTCATAAATGTCAGCTATTCTTTTCTTCCACAGAGCCACTGCAGAAGCAAAGTAGAAGATCCTAGATAAAAAATAACCCTATGCTTTCTTTGCCTTTTTTGCCTTTATGAATTATATGAAAACAAGCCATTAATTATTTTTGGCTTCTGAACATGATTTTGAGATTCAATACTTAAAATAATAAATAAATAACTGTTTTCTGTTTGATATGCTGCTGGATTTTAAAATTAATCTCTTTGTAGAAGATAAGGCTCCCTGGGCAGTTCAACTTTGATATAAGATGTGGATTGTTATAATTATCTTATGGCACTATGAGGATAAAATGTATGTGCTAGTCTAGTTTCTCTCTGAAGTTGGCACTATGCAACATAGCCAAGAAAGGAGGAGTAACAAAGCAAAACCCAGAGATGCTAAATTGAATTGTATTAACACAGTGATATCCAGAGATACAAGACAAAAAAATCCCTCCTCCCAACCTCCACAAAAAAAAAAAGAGTGAATCTGATGATGTTTGAATGAAAAACAACTCACACTTCACTTTGAAATATGAAGCTTCTCCAAATGTGCTGAAATTAGAAATCAGGCTTAATGTTCTGCATTTCCATCTGATATTAAGCCCTGCATTTTCCAATTTGGTGTTAATAACAACAAAGAATAACGCTGCCAAACCTCAGAAGTTTGGCTCCTTCAGTAGGTGCAACATGGGCTGTTTATGTTATTCAAAGTGTGTCATCTACCAAATAGCAATTTTGTGACACTTTGTGTATGCATATGTCGTCTGGAAGAAACAACCCTGCTTCACTAGCATAAAGGACAAAACCATAGACTTCATGGTGCGTAACACCAGGCTCACATAAAGACATTCTAATGCAGATAGGTCTAACGGGGCAGCCGTGTTAGTTAGTAACGCAAAAAAAGCAAAAACTCTTGTGGCACTTAAAGACTAACAGATTTATTTATCACATGAGCTTTCATGGGAGAACATGCCACTTCGTCAGATGCTTTGAAGAGGGAGAACTTACAGCATGTCTTACACTCTCCTGCATTTATTTTCATCCAGTTCTGTAAGTTCTCCCTCCTCAAAGCATCTGACGAAGTGGCATGTTCTCCCACGAAAGCTCATGTGATAAATAAATCTGTTAGTCTTTAAGTGCCACAAGACTCCTTGCTTTTTTCTTTTCTAATGCAGATAGGTGGAGGCAAAGAAGAATTTGTCAAGTGGTCTTTTATTTCCCATCACTCTCTGTTTTCAATTTTTTTAGGCTGTTTTTAACCCCTCTTTAACTGGAAGGCTGTGAAATCAGCAGTCACCCTGAAAATAAGATGGTTGTCCGAAAACTGCAAACTGATCAGGGAGTAAAATAAACAAGGCATCCTCTGGCACTTAAAGACTAACCAAGCGCCACAGGACTCCTTGTTTGTTTTACTGAACGAGACCAACATGGCTGCACCTTTGGAACTTGATCATGTAGTGTGGCTGAAGAGAACGGACAACTCTATTGATTCTCTCCCAAGACTGATTTTTGATCTTTCTCACTGAAACAGTCTCCTATACATATTAAACTGACTTTCCTTTAGTATTCCTGAGTGGGTTAATTCAATGTCATTTTAAAATGTATGGGTCAGTCCTCAGATGAGTCATAGCACCAGCTGATAGATGCATGAGTGAAAGAAAGATGAAAGGTAAATTTTTGCTAGCCTAGAACCCCAACCAGCAATCCTAGGGCTGTCTTGAATCACAGAATATTAGAGTTGGAAGGGATCTCAGGAAGTTTTCTAGTCCAACTCCATGCTCATAGGAGGACCAACCCCAAATAAATCACCCCAGCAAAGGCTTTATCAAACCAGACCCAGGGATTGGTTCCAGCCTGCCAGAGCTGCACAAAGGTACACCCACCTGCAATGATCCCAAGGGGCAGTTCCAGGACAAGGAACTAGGGATAACCAGAGTGCATCCTCTTGCTGGTCATGTCCCCTTTCTTCGCTCATGTCCTTGCTATTACAACTTTTGTTCTGACCTCTTGCACTGGTGATTAGTATTAATTTTGGGGAAGGAGAGATTTTTTAAAAGGCTAGTTTCATGCCTAGACTATGGGAGAGATGTCTGGAACCCTGTGCTGGAGATCCCCCCAACCCTTTATTATACTTTTAATTTTAAAGCATCCATCTTCTCCCCTCATTTTTCTACTTGAAAAATCACCATCACACTATAGACACAGAAAAGAAGGCTGTTTTAAACTACTGAGCTCTTCAGTTCTAACTCCTCACAGCATAAGCAACTATTCAGCTCTAACATTACCAGTTTAAGTCCTGACCAATATCAGTCTTTGAAAGGAGGTCTCTGATATGTAAGTGAAAAAGCAATATGCTGACAACCCAGAGACATGACTCCTTATGAGAAACAGTAATTGCAGTTGCATCATGGCCTTGATCTGTGGGTCTGGCTGAGTTTCAGCCATGCCTTATTTTCCTACAGCTACATCTTAAGATGCTTCCTATGGCAGACTGAGTCAAGGAGCTATGCAAAGAAGCTGAAATTTTGAGCCACAATTTGGCCTGATTAGTTTTCAGATGCTGAGGTCACAATTTATAGCTACACAGAAGAAACCTATGATTCTGAAGTCAGAATACAAACTGCAGCTTTAGCTAGGATAATCAAAGCCTTAAAGCTAAAATTGATTGAATAGAAAATGAAATGTGCGTATACTACTGGAACTCGTAAAGTCAGCCGGGAGGATTTTGCTGTGGTTAAAAGAGGTTTGGAAACAACATGTGACTCTGTACTCTTTATTTGATGTCATTATCCTTCTCCCACTTGAGAAAACTGAGGGTCAGAAACCTCTGTTTACAGTGTTACTAGCCTGCCCTCGATACGTGTTGAAAAGCAGATTTTGGAAGCTGTGAAAAAGAGTAGACAACATATGAGCGTACTTCTGTGAGATTATAGCCTGATTATGTGAAAACTTCCTTGATGCTAAAAGACTTATTCTCGTGCTTTGGCCTTTATTGAGCTGAGCAAATCTAGGAGACTGCAAGTGTAATGGTGCACGCGCACCTTTTTCAAGCATCTCTTGTCAGAAGGATGCAAACCTGCACTCTCTCTGCAGGGCTGTCCCTACAGGGGTGCAGCACCTGGGGCCAATTGGCCTGTGAGGGCCCTGCCCACGCTGAGGAGCTCAGGGGGGCAGTCTGGAGGCTGGCGCCATGCTCCCACCTGTCCCCCGAGCCAGGCGCTCTGCCCTGGGGGGGTGGAGCAGGCTGGTTCGGGGTTGGGCTCTGCTCTCCAGCCCCACCTCTGTGCTGGCCCTTCCCACCCCCAGGGTGGAACAGCCAGCCCAGGGGAGGGGTGGGAGCACAGAGCCCGGCCTTGGGGCTGGCCTTCCCTACCCCTAGGCTGGCTGTTCCCCACCTTGGGGGCGGGGTGTACTGGCTGAACACAGAGGCCGATTTGCATTCTGGGGCCACTCCTCCCACTTCCTTGGGTTTCACGCCGAAGTCAGCTGGTAGGGGGCAGGAAACAGCATGGCCATGGTGGCCGTGGTGAGGGCCCTGCACTGCCCTGCTCATGGCAGCACAGCGCATGGCCCAGGGAACCATAAGGACAAGAGTGATCGTCCCTCTTGCCCCTGCCTCCAAGGACAGCCCTATCTCTCTGCTCCTGATGCTCCATCACATGTCAAACTCATTAAATGGGTCCCCAGTCCTCTGGCCAAGTCACATCCCGTCAATATGGGAATGAACCAATCCCTTCCAGGGTAACAAAGATCCAAAATAGCCTTCCCCTGGGCCCTTGTTATGATCTTCAACCTTGTCACGGTCCCCTACCCTTTCCAAGCAAGGGATAAATCTATGCCTGTCCTGGCATACAGCAGTGCCCCCAGGGCTTTCTCCGTAGAGATTCTTCACTTGAGACTCTAAAAAAGTCTTATCCCCTTCTTGGGTCTTAGGCGACCCTGCAAGTGGGTGACCCATGCCCAGCCACTATTCTGCATCACAACCCAGGGATCTTATAAATAGCAACCATCATTCCATAGCTGATACTACTCCCTGGGCCGATTCCCATGTAGCCTCTTCTGCTTCACTCTTATCACATGTCTGAAGCATTTCCCTATGGCATGCCAATGTCATGAAAACCTGGCTTCTGGTTCTTCCTTGAACACTAGTGACCACTAAGGACTCTGGTAGTCACCAGGATCTGACCTGCTTAGCCCTTGCAGCTACTTTTATCTGAGCCTGCTTCATTTTGAGTGGCCACTTCCTGGTCTACAGCCTTTCTAGACAGGCCTGGAGTACTCACCTACACTGTTTATTTTAGGGATGGCTTCCAGCAGAGAGCCTCACAGTCCTTGGAACACCCAGCCACAGGTGGAGATACATATAACTCACCTAAATGTGAGGACACAATGCATTTTGTGACATGTATAACTAACAAAACAAACAAGAAGTCCTGTGGCACTTAAAGACTAACATTTATTTATTGCATGAGCTTTTGTGGGAGAAAATCCCACTTTATCAAATGCTTTGAAGCTAGGGAACTTACAAAACAGGAGGAAATAAATGCAGGGAAGTGTAAGTCATGGGAATAGGTCACACTGTAACAGCAAATCAAAGCAGTTGTAAAGATTCAAACACTGGGGAACAGCATACAGAGGAAGATGAGGTCAAATCACCTGTTGTAATGAGAGAAAAACCCAATGTTCCCATTAAGTCCTGAAGCAATGCCATCAAATTTGCAAATAAATTCAATCTCAGCAGCTTCTCTTTGAAGCCTTGATCTGGTTTTCATCTGTCTGAGCACCACAATTAGCAAATCGTTAATGGAGTGAGCAGACAGATCGAAATGCTGACCTACTGGTTTTAGAATGTTGTGATTTCTGATGTCAGAGTTGTGCCCATTTATTCTTTTGCTCAGAGACTGTCCTCTTTGTCCAATATATAAGGCAGAGGGGAATTTCTGGCACATGATGGCATAAATCACATTGGTGAATGAGCAGGTGAATGAGCCTTTGATGGCATAGCTAGTTTTATGAGGTCTTCTCATAGGCTATGTTCACACATAGAGGGCTTGTTTCGAAACAAGATGTTTTGAAACAAGCTGTTTCAAAATAGCCCTTTATTTCAAAACACCTTATTTCGAAGGACAAAAACAGCGTCCTCGAAATAAGGGAGCGAAATAGCATGTCCACAGTGTGAACATGCTATTTCGCTTGGGGAGGGGACTGCAGGCACCCGCAGGGTGCGGCACAGAGAGGCGCCTCACCCCGGGGGCTTTAAAGCCCGGGTTGCCCCCAAACCTGGCGACGGGGTCCCGGGTGCCCGGCTGGGGCCTGCGACTGCTGCTGGGGTCAGAGGAAGCGTGGCCTGGGATTCCCAGCGCAGCAGCTCCTGCCGAGGGCGGGACCGGGGATATCCGGGGGAGGGGCCAGCAGGAGTGGCTGCGCTGGGAATCCCGGGCCGCACTTCCTCCGGCCCCAGCAGCAGCCGTGGGCTCCAGCTGGGCGCCCGGGACCCCGCCGCCAGGTTTGGGGGCAGCCCGGGCTTTAAAGCCCCCGGGGTGAGATGCCCCGCTGCACCTCACCTGGCAGGTACCTGCAGCCCTCTGCAAGCACCTGCGGGGTGAAGTGCAGCCCCGCGCCTCACCCCGCAGGTGCCTGCAGTCCCCCTCTGCCAGCCAGGGGCCACCCCTCAGCACCCTGGCCAGGGTGCTGAGGTTTCCCTGTCCAGGGTGCTGAGGGGGTTGCCCTTCCTCCCTGTTTCAAAAAAAAAAAGTGGTTTAAGCCATTTTGGAAGAACGGCTGCCATTTCAAAACAAGTAGTTTGCTTGTTTTGAAATGGCTATGAATCATGTGTCCATGGCATTTCTTATTTTGAAACAACCTCGTTGTTTCGAAATAAGAATGCTGTGTGAACACACCCATAGTGTCTTTTGTGAAGATATGTGGGCAGAGTTGACTGTGTGGTTTGTTGCAGGAATATGTGCCTGTTTTAATGGTTCTGTTGTTTGGTCTGTAGTTGCTGGTGAGTATCTGCTTAAGTTTGTGGGCTGTCTGTAAGGAAGGAGAGGTCTGCCTCCCAAGGCTTGTGAGAGTGAGGGGTCATCTTGTACAATAGGCTGTAGATCCCTGAGGATGTGCTGTAGAGGTCCGACTTGGGGGTGCCAAGTGATGATTAGAGGCATTCTGTTGTTTTCTTTCTTGAGTTTCTCCTGTAGTAGTTAACTTCAGATTCCCCCCCCGGCTCTGTAAATCCATTTCTTCTCTTCCACAGCTGGGGACTGTAACTTTAAGAATGCTTGATAGAGATCCCAAAGGTGCAACTACATGGTCCCAATTTCCAAAGATTACTCAATCTTTTCTATTAAATCCCTGAGTGAATTCATTTCCTGTTTCTTCCCCACTTATCGGTTATTGCATCATGGCCAAGCACTGGAGGTAGCCTGGTAATGTAAAAAAGCACAATAAAATGCACACACCTGCTTTAACCACATAGCATATATGGTCCAGACTGTGTTTAGAGGGTACTTATTCAGACTGGGGACAGCTCAAGACTTAGTTGTCCCTCAAGAAGTTCCTAAAGACACTGAGCTTCATGCAAACATACTATCATAAATTCATGATATTTGATGTTTTTTCTTAAATCCCCTTCTCCTGGACTCATGTGATTTAATGAGAATCTCTGATCTCATTTAAAATCAATAAGTTTTGAGTCATCATGGTGGAGTAAAAAAGTTTTAAAATGCATGTAAACATATCCCAGAGGCTCAGAAAACAGAAGCCAACTAAAACCAGCCCAATTTTTACTTTTTTAAAAATCTCATGATTTTTAAGTCAATTTTGTGGGCCAGATATGATTTTGGAATGTGTGGAATTGGCATTCCAGTACAACACCTACCTGAGTTTACTAATGTGCACAAGAATATGTGTGCTGCACATATGATTTGGAACCCTAGCAAGTGCACCTTCGTGCAGCCTGGCCCCTGACCCCCAGGCTGCTCCAATTTATACCAGGACCAATGAAGAACCAGTGCCAAAATCAGGGAGCTTTAATTCTGCCTCCTACACCTCCCTCTGAAGACTTGGCCACTTGTTTGATTCTAAGAAACCTAATTCCTTTCACTTATTTTTAGACTGTAAAATTAACTGGAATTATTACTTACTAATCTGCTATTTTATTTGAGTTTATTGCATTATATTAATATGTGTATAGAAGGGTGAAGGAGGTTGGGATAAGATTGCATAGCTATACCCCTGCTGAGTCCCTCATGATGATAAGAAGCACGTCTCAATCTGGTAATTGCTGGGAGGAAGGAATTATAAATTAGTGATTTTTAATGGTACCTGGAAAGTGCTACTAACTTTACAATTAAGACATCTGTCCTGCCTTTCTCCTCCCTTCTTTCTTCCAGTAGAATGGAGTTTTCAGAACAATTATGGTAATGACATTGGAAGCAATCACCGAATTTGCTGTTCTTTATAGGAATGAGTGTGTGTTGTTTATTTCAGCTGCATGCTGGGACTACTTGTATGTGGTCTTAAAAACTTAGGGAGCGCCCCACCTAAAACCATAATGAAAATCCATCTGTGAAATTTATTATTTTGGTGAAAGAGTAAGTTTCCTTTTATTAGTATAGTAATTTAAAAGGCATGCTAACCATCAGAGTGAGAAAAGATCTTTATTGAAGGTAGAAGAGGCTTTTTGATATCACTCGCTCTGCAGTATTTTGCATGTTCTGTGTTTTGGATATATATGATTGTTTTTAGGGTACATGGCAGATTTCTATCCAATATCATCAAATTGTATATATACATTAAAGGATACATCAAAACTGTTATGAAACGAAGTTTCTAAAAACAAACCTATCTTCATTATATGGCTGATATAGATACAGTGCAACAACTATAGTGCTGAATTTAGTGCAGATCTGTACTGCTACTGGAAAATTTGCCACCCTCAGTTTGAACTTCGAAGTTCGATTGAAGGGTCTGTAAAGTTGATCAAGTAACTCCATTTGAGTCAGTTGAGAAGTCAATCAAGTAACTCACCTTCTCAAGTGGAATAGCACTGAGTCAAAGGGAGGGTATTTTCTTTTGACTCATTGTAGTGGACTTGCTGTTA
Source organism: Podocnemis expansa (assembly GCA_007922195.1). Classification (NCBI taxonomy): domain Eukaryota; kingdom Metazoa; phylum Chordata; order Testudines; family Podocnemididae; genus Podocnemis; species Podocnemis expansa. The sequence continues at coordinate 15,290,807 of ML681984.1, read as the reverse complement.
TAAGTGGGTATTAGGCAGTTGAAGGGAGATACACGCATTTATTTTAAATAACTTGCATATCTCCCTTTGACTGCTGTCAAAAACTGTCGTACATGTAGACTAGGGCTCTGGTATGTAAGGTAGATAATTACATCAAGAGTACTAGAGTATATTGCTGTGACACCTCCTTCATATTTATGAACGGGTATTGAGTCATTATATGTTCCATGGTCTGTTTCAGGTGACCACAGTTGTACAGTGAAGACATTTTAATTTTCCACATCTCCTTGGTTTGTGTGGATGAGGTTTAGGGTTGCTCATAAGTTTTATGGAAGATTGAAGCCAGGGATATTCTGCATCAGATTATTTAGAAGGTATTTATTTGTGACATCTTATGAACTCCATTCAGGTTTTGAAGCTTCATCAGGGTGGAAGTCACGTTGCTGAAGATTAAGCACACGAGTCAAAAAAGTTTTTGCAACTTCAAAACAACAGTGGTGAGGGATGTCACCAAGGTTCTGGCAGATGGAGAAATATTCATTTTCCGCAATTTTCTGGATTTCTCAGAGGGTTACTGAATTGTGGCAAATGGATGGGAGAGCACCTTGCAACAGCACAGGCAGACAGGTGCTGGGGTCAGTTTGAAGATTCCAGTGATGCATGCCATTGTGGTGCTCAGCTGGACATCAACAAGTTGAGCGTGATTACTTCTGGCCCATACTAATTCATACTAAGATGGACAGGAAAAAAAATTGTACAAATAATTAAGGAATCTATTAGCAAATATCTAGAAGAGAATACGGTGTTAAGTGACAATCATGGAGTTGTCAAGAACAAATAATATCAGACCAATCTGATAGCTTTCTATGGTGGTGTAACAGGCTTTGTGGATAAAGGAGCAGTGGTAGATGTGGTATATCTAGACTTTATTAAGGCTTTTGATATGGTCTCACATCACCTTCTCATTAACAAACTAAGGAAGAATAGCCTGGATGGAGCTACTATAAAATGGGTGAAAAGCTGGTTGGCTAACCGCTCCCAAAGAGTAGTTATCAATGGTTCACAATCATTCTGGAAGGACATAATGAGTGGGGTATGACAGAGATTTGTTCTGGTCCTGTTCTGTTCAATATTTTCATAAATGTTTTAGACGATGGCATAGAGAGTAGTCTTATAAAATTTGTGGATGATATCAAGCTGGGAGGGTTTGCGAGTGCTTTGAAGGATAGCATCACAATTCAAAATGATTTAGACAAATTGTTGAAATGGTCTGAGGTAAACAAAATGAAATTCAATAAAGACAAGTGCAAAGTACTCCAATTAGGAAAGAACAAACCATTGCACATATACAAAATGGTCAACGACTACTGAGGAAGGAGTATTGAGGAAAGGGATCTGGGTGTCATAGTGGACCACAAGCTAAATATGGGTCAACAGTAGAACACTGTTGCAAAAAAAGTAAATACCATTCTGGGATTTATGAACAGGAGTATTGTAAGTAAGACATGAGAAGTAATTTTTCTGCTTTACTCAGCCCTGATTTGTCCTCAGCTAGAATATTGTGTTCAGTTCTGGGCACCTCATTTCAGGAAAGATGTGGATAAATTGGAGAAAGTCCAGAGGAGAGCAACATGAATGATTAGTGCTCTGAAACACTTGAGTTATGAGGGAAGATTGAAAGAGCTGGGCTTGTTTAGTCTGGAAAAGAGAAAACAGAGAGAACAGTTTTCAAGTGCCTATAAAGGTTGCCGCGAGGAGGAGGGAGGAAAATTGTTCTTCTTAACTGCTGATGATAGGCCAAAAAACAATGAGCTTATACTATAGCAAGGAAGGTTTAGTTTGGACACTAGGAAAAAATTCCTAACTGTAAGGGTGAATAACCACTGGAAAAAATTTCCTAGGCAGGTTGTGGAATCTCCATCAGGGAAAGATTAGGAAGTGGGATCTTCTCCCACAAAAGCTCATGCAAAAAATAAATCTGTTAGTCAAAGTGCCACATAACTCCTTGCTGTTTTTTTTTACTGGACTAGACTAACACGGCTATTCCTTTTGAAATAGCAGATTAGACAATTACCTGTCAGGGATGGTTTAAGAGGGTATTAGGTCCTGCCATGAGTGCAGAGCACTGGACTCAATAACCTCTCATGGTCCCTTCCAGTTTCTATGATTCTATGATAGTACTTGGCTATGGAATGCACAAGCACCACAAACGTAATGAAAAGTTAAGCCACTTTGCAATCAGGGGTTAAAGTATAATTTGGCAAGCCCTGGAACCTTCCTAAATACCCGTTCCCCCCTATAACACAGGTTTGGGCCTCCCTCACACAGGTCCAGGCCCCCCTTCACCCACCCCAGCTACTGCCCCCCAAATTCCTGCCCCCAATCCCAGCTACTGATCCCACCACATCCACTTCCCACCCTAGGTAGAGCCCCCCATCAGACTCATCTCCATGTCCTCCTCAGCCCCCATCCCAACCCCTTCCTCCAACCCCCCTGTGCTTTCCCCACTGGCTGCCTCCCCAAACCCTCCTTACCCATGCCGCTGAGGGTGGAGGAAGGCTGCAGGTGGTGCTGGCCAGCTGGCGAGAGGGTGTCAGGCCTGAGCAGGGATTTCCCTAACCATGGTTCTCCCCAAAAACTGAAATTTGGGGGGTGTTCGAATTTATTGAAAGGTGAGGGCAAATGAGACATAAGACTGTGGTGGTGAAGAAAGGCTATGTGGCACCTGAAAATGGTTCATGAATGACCATTTTCTTAGATTATCACACAAAGATGGCTCTGGGACCAATACTATTCAACATACTTATAAATGGTCAGGTAAAAGGGGTGAACACTGAGGTGGCAAGTTTTGCATATGGTACAAAATTACTCATGATTAAATTGGATTATTAAATTCAAACCAGACGGTGAAGAATTTTACAAAGGGATCTTACAAAACTGGATGACTGGGCAACAAAATGGCAGCTGAAATTCAATGCTGATAAAGACAAAGTAATGCATATTTGAAAACAGAAACCCCAATTGATACATAGGCATTTTGCTTTTTTGGAAAGAAAAGCACTTCTTTTGAAAAAACTAAGCACTTTTTCAAAATCACTAAACCTGATTTAATTTTGAAAGAGAAAATCGTTCAAAATAGTTATTTCAGAAGAAGCCATTCCAGGCTGTGAAATTGGCTTTTTTCAAAATAATTATCAGGGATTCCCCTGGGAAGGGCTGCATTTTGCTGGGGGGGGGGTCCCTTCCGTGCCAGGGCAACCAGGGATCTTGGTGGGGCAGCACTCCCCACTGGACAGCCAGGGAAGGGGGGTGTTGTTTTGCCCCCACAGGCATGCTGATCTGCCCCCCCATCTTTCCCCATTCAGGCTGGGGAGGGCTAACGGGGGCTAGGAGCCCAATCAGGCTCAGAGCTGCTTGTTGTACCCCGCAAGCAGCTTCCAACCTGGTCAATTTCACAGTGAGGAGCGTGAAGTTTCTGGCTGCGCCAGCGGGGAGTGCACCCCTGGCTGGGGGACTCTGTCTCCCTCGGGGAACAGAGCCACTGGGGGCATCTCTCCCCAGGTGGGGAAACCTGCCCTGCCAGGGAAGGGACCCCCAGGAAAATGCAGCCCTTCCTGGGGGAATCCTTGATAATTATTTTGAAAAAAACCAATTCCACAGCCTGGAATCGCTTCTTTTGAAATAACTATTTGGAAGATTTGCTCTTCCAAAGTTAAATCAGGTTTAGTGATTTTGAAAAATTGCATAGTTTTTTCTAAATACAGAGGTGCTTTTTTTTCCTGAAAAAGCAAAAAAAGTTGCCACCTCAGTGTTCACCCCATTTACGAGTATGTTGAATGGTGTTGGTCCCAGGCCAGTAGCAATCTTTATGTGATAATCTAAGAAAATGGTCATTCATGAACCATTTTTCAGTTTTTAGTATGGTGCCACATAGCCTCTCTTCATCACCACAGTCTCACCCCTCATTGGTCCTCATCCCCTGCCCCGTAAGTTCCAAAACGCCCCTCCAAATTTCGATTTCTGGGGAGGACCCTCGGCTTGAGCCTTGGCCCAGCAGGAAGGGGCGGGGCCACCACAGCCCCTGGGAAAGAGCAGAGTAAGGGGTGGCCGGGCTTGCTCCAGCCCGCAGCCCCTTCCTTCAGTCAGCCCTAGGGGAACGCTCCAGAACGCTGCCTTCCAGCACATTTATTCTATCTTTTATGAGGTCCCAGAATGCAGCATTCTGACACATTCCCCTATTTTTATGGACCCCAGAAGACTGCCCCCTAAAAATAGGGGGGGACCAGAATGCCATTCTGGGGCATCCCACCTAGCTTTAACCCCTGTTTTCAATACATATCCCATACACCTCTACCCACAAATACACACCTACTGCTTCCAAATCTAATATACACTAGAGACTTCACAACACAATCTTAACCCTGTCTCAACTTGGAAAATAGCCTTCAAGTATTCCCTTCACTGAACCATTCCCTTCATATACTCTAGACTATGCCTCAAGAACTCCCTTTTGCACATACTGTTCTCTTCTCAATACCATTCATTTTAAATACTTGGTGTAGTAGTTTGATGTTTTACGAAGAAATAGTTTGGGTCAGGGGGTGCCCCTGACCGTACAGATTGATTTGTTTTTTAATGTTACGATCAGATGAAAGGAAAATGACTGATACTACATAAAGAAGAGATCCCTGTGCATACTATGCATCTTTTTAGTCAGATCTGGGTAGGTCAAGAGAATCTTCTGGCATATGAGATTTCCCTGGCTCATGTGAATGGTAAGTAATCTAGGAACAAGCAAGGAAGGGGCCAACACAAAACCAGTCAGATATATGAATTGAAGAGACCATTGAGGACATGAAGTCCTAAAACACCATTACAAATTTTTATCTATTTATTTATATTACTGATTATTAATGAATGAATAACTAAGCTCATTTGTGTCCCTTTCAGGCTGGCTGTAATGGAGAAAGTAAATGTCTGTTTTTATTGTGGCTGGATGTAATATTTGAGACTAGGGATGGAGCTTGTTATACGATACCCTAACTCTAAGCAACACTCAATATCAGTAGATTAATACTGTCAGAAGTGGCAGGGGGTAGTTTAAACTTCAAGTCATCCAGACTTTTGGGGTAACACAATTTTTTTTCATATAGCTTTAGATAATTAGAGAAAAATTCAATGAGAAATCATTTTAAGCTTTATGGAAAATTTAGAAAATAGAGTTTTTCAGAATTTTTGAGGAAGAGAAAATGGTAGAGTTCGATTTAAAAGCTCATCAAAATAAGAGAAAAATCAGTGTTCAGATCAAATAATTTTTTTTTAATGCAAAGACACAATTTGATACATTTGCCCCCTTAAAGAATTTAGGTCTTGGTCTGATGAAAACAAAATGGTAGGTATTTTTCTCACTTGAAAAGCAGTTTTAGTTTCAGTTAGACCCAGATATTTGTGATTTTTCTTAAATCTCACCTATTGATTGCCCCTCTAAAGAAAAATGATTTTACCTTGAAAGCAGCATTTATGACAGAAAATTGATCAGTCGTGTTAGAGAAAGACTTGTATTTTCTTAGCATCATGAGGACAGTAGCTGACCTTTACATTTATGTATAAATATTGCATTATAATAGTTTTATTTTATTTTGTAAGGAACATTCAGCTTGTTTTTATATAAGCCTTTATTTAATCTTCATTTTTTGAAAAAAGTCAACTTTAGCACTTTGGAAAAATAGTTTCAATGGTGGAAATAAGGATTATAACCAATTAATGAAGAGAAAGTTGTGTTCAACTTAAGCATGTGCTTAAATACTTTCATGAATGAAGGCCTTAATGCATTATTTCACTGATTTGGGAGTGATTGTCCAACACACAAAAACACCAAATCTCACTGAAAAAGAATCAGCTGATGGTTAGGTTTCCTCAGGATTACTAAATAGCCGCTGTAAAATAAAAACACAAAATTGTCAGTTTAAACTATTTTTACTTACTAAAAAATGTTTAAATTTTAACTTCTACATTTGCATAGGATTTTCCATGCATCTTCATAATACAGAGAAGTACTTGAGTCTGCACTTTTTGGTGGTTAGAAAAGTGACGGCAAACCTGGGCAGGGGTTTGGTTCCCTGCATTGTCACAGATTTACTGCCTGATTTTGTGCAAGTCATTCAATACTTTAATGGCTCATTTTTTTCCAGCTGTTTTTTTACCTGCCTCAAAGAGATGTTGTGAAGCTTAATTGCTGTTTGAAGCTATATTATTAATGTTTGTAAAGACTTTGAAATCCTCCTATCAAAGCCATAATATAGGTTCAGAGCATTATCTTCATCAGCAGGGTGCCAAAACAGAGGGGTGTAACAAATCACTTTCTGAATGACAATTGATTTCCTTGTTCTTGTTGAGCTGGAATCTTGAAATTCAGTTATAGTTATCTGTTATTGGTTGCTGAATAGAGGAAAAATCCCAAATGCTACATATGACCTTTTCATCATGAGTAACCAAAAGGTCTTTTTAAAATTCAGATTTTGACTGTTCAAGTGCCCTTCTATACAGGTTTGTGGAAAATTTTCACTCCGCCTCCTTCTTCTCCCCCCTCCACCCTATCAATTTCTTCCATTACCATGTGGTTGCCTTAGGTAGGAAACCTTCAATTTCAAGGAAAGAAGGTTTTCTAAGCTCAAGAATTCCATTCACTGGATTTTAGCCAAGACATTTTCCATAAATCAAATAACTAACCCCTTCTTGTCACCGGTAGGCCTGAGACTGGTGCACAAAAAGTGGTTAGTATCACTAACCATGATCACCACATTGCAACCTGTAAAGACAGGGGTTGTAGGAGTTATGACTATCATACCCATCAAAGCACTGGACATGTTTATTCACCAATTACACTCACAGGGATGTCTGACTAAAGAAATAAGGACCTTTACTTCCAATCTGCTGGGGTAAAAAGTAGCAATTAGAATTGGGAAAAAATACAATAAAAATGTCCAAGTACATCTTTGATCATGAGATTCTTCGATTCTAAATCTACTTAAATCCCACTGACCCCCAAGGTAGCAAACACACCGAAACATAGTCCTTCCCAGCTAGTGCTACAGGGATGAGACTTCCCTGCTCAGGCACTTCTTTACTCAGATCACTGCCTGTTCCAGGTGAAAGTGCCTGAGTGAGGCTTTTCTATGCTCCAGCTAAATTCCAGGAGATTCCCCTGAAACCTACAGGACATGATATCTGAGATCTCTTGGCCTACCTTTCAAGCTGGCTATCATTTTCATTTGTCTGCCAAGTGACCTGAATTTTGAAGACACGCAATTCAACTTACATTTACAAAAAAAAAAGTTTCTTTTGAGTTGACCAATGCAAAACTACAGCAGCTTAGTTAACTGCTGGGATACAATACTGTCTCTTTGCAAGAACTTTTACTCTTGTTCAGCAAAACACATTTAGCTACATGCTTAACATTGAGCATCTGGGAATCAAGCATGTTCTTATGATTTGCTGAATAGGAATGTCATTATTTTGATACTTAAAAGCCAAGCAACTGCTTTCCAGAATCAGTCTTTACTAAACAGATTATTACAAAACTCATTCTGATGCCAATGTTCCATGCCCCTATTTTGCACGTAGGAGGCAATTATTTTTGCTCATGGGAATTCATGTGTTTCCTAGGTTCATAGCATCTAAACAATAAAGGCAGAAAGGACCATGCAATCATCTAGTTTGGCCTCCTGTATAACAGTTCATTAATTTTACACCCAGATACCCTTATTTTAAACCCCAAAACATCAGTTAGACTAAAGTATTTCAGCCATCAGGAGACCAAACTGTTCTCACAAGCAGAGGATAGGGGAGACCAGTGTGCCATCATTGTTTGAGATCCCTATAATAGCAGAGAATTGATTAGGGGAAATATGTGCAGCTGACCCTGAAAGATGAGCCATGTCCCGTGTCATAGTGGAAGATGAAGGGACCAAGGCCTGTGTTACTTCAGTTTACATTATTGATGAATGAAACATCAGCTAACTCAGTTCAATCAGTTACTTAAAGATAGATCAGCACATTCATTGAGAGTCACACATACCAATCTCTGTAAAAAAAAATTCTTGCAGCAGTTAATCTGTCCCAAAGTATGTACCTAACTTGATTTATATTTATACTGTATTTGCTTAGGACAAGTAGATGATTAATGCACCTTACTCACCTTATCTTGTCTAGAGTTATATCTATTTTTATCTATTTTTCAAAAGAGAGACACATCTGTACCAGTCATACAAAACATTCCAGATGTTAATAAACCATACAATACAAATAGCATCAGACTGGAGTGACATGAACTGTTTTATCCTATTGGTACTTGGCAACAATTCGTCATCTCTTAACTGAACATGCATCTTGTTTCAGACAGTACCTACACCTCCAAAGAACAGGGTTTATTGAAAGTTTACTAGCTAGTGTGTTTTCACAATAAAGCTTAACATAAGTACAAAGCATCCTGGGAGTATGGTTCACCCAAATCTTCCATTGGATATTGGCTAACACAGCTAATCTGACCTTGGGAAAATTCTTTCCAGCTCTAGATCTGGTGATCAGCGTGATCTTGAGCATATGGGGACGACACTCCAAGGAGGCATCTAAAAAGAGGACCTTCTGTACCACCTGACAGGACTGGTTAAGTTGTCCTGGCTTTGTAAGGATGAAGACGACTAAAAACTGGGTCTGTGGGAACAGGGACAGTTGGTGTTCCCGCATCATTTGTGGGAGGGCATAGATGGCCACATCCAAGGAGCACTGTCAAGACTAGGTGGCACAGGGAGTTCTGTTTGAAGGGACCAAAGTGACAGCATCCTGCAGTCATCTGATTGGCCCATGTTTGATATTTAACACTGTAGGATGCCCCAGGAAATTATCTGGGCAATCACACAGTTTAGTGTCTTGCTGTGATACTGGATTTCACCTTGCTTTCTGATCTTTGGTGTCCGAGCCCAGCCTGACTCTTGTCTACTGATTCTGGCTCTAATGATTACCCTGATCCATGCTTGCATGTGTCATGGCTGAGCTCATGTCCACTAGGGCAGACGGTCTATGACCTGGTCCTTTAGACTATGTCTACGCTTCCCAAACTTAGCTCAAATTTGTTAATTTGAACTAATAAGTTTGAATGTAGTTCAAACTACATTTGAACTTATTAGTTCAAATTAACAACATCGACTAAGTCAAATTACAGTTCAGTTGACTTAACCTACTTTGTTAATTCAAACTAACTGCCCTAAGTTTGAACTAACAAAGTAGATTTAAAGGCCCACACTGTGCCAGGTTCAAACTAGGGATCGAACTAAGGGCTTAGTTCAACCTAAAGGACAGGGAATATTTGTTTGAACTAAGCTTTCATTAGCTTGAATTAAGGGCTTCCTTAATTCGAACTAAGGAAAGCCTCATGTAGACAGGGACTCAGTTAGCTCAAATTAAGCCTCCTTAATTAACTTGCAAGTGTACACATAGCCTTACTGTCTCTGGATGTGACCCATCTACTTCAGAATAAAGGGAAAAAAGACCACCCAAAAAACTACAATACATGTGCTCAATTCCTTTTCCCCTGAAAGTGACTAACTGAAGTCCTGAAGCATGAGGTCTGATTATAGTCATTATCTTAATGCAAATGTGCCCATATTATGCATATGCTGATGAAATATTGGAGAAGGAAGGAGATGAAGAGAGGGAACTCTGACTGCAAGGTTAGCAGGAACCACAACATTCTGGCCATACCCTTGCAAGCACTGAACACAAGGGGTTAAAGTATAATTTGGGGGGCCTTGTAATGCTCCCACACCAGTGGGCCCCCTCCCTCACCAGTAGGCCCCCTCCCATGCCAGTGGGGCCCCTAGAACCCAGCTTCTACCCCCCCAATGCCAGCTCCTCACCCCTGCCCTCAATACCAACCCCTACTGTGAGCCAGGCTGCCCCTACACTCACTGGTGGTGGCATGGCTGGGGAAATGAGGATGGTAGGCTCTGGGTCTGGGTGGCAGCACAGCTGGGGTGGAGACTGCAGGCCCCACATTAGGGTGGGGCAGGGTGTGGAAGGGGAGGAGATTGGGGTGGGAACTGAGCCCCTCAGCAACGCCCCTGGCCCCTGCTCATCGACTACGTCAGAACACTGCTCCAGGGGCTGCTATTTTTAGGGGCCCAGCATTCAGGCCCTAAAAACAGAACATGGAACCAGAACGCTGCGTTCCAGAGCCTCCTATTTTTAAATGGTGGGCCCAGGGATGCAGCATTCCAGCTCTGTTTTCTATTTTTAGGGGCCCTGGAACGCTGAGCCCCTAAAAATAGTGGGCCCCAGAAAGGCATTCCAGGGCGTTCTGGCTTACTTTAAACCCTGCTGACCACAGAATTTCTTCCAGAATCTGAATTAAACCTTATGTTTATGAAAGTATCTAATTTTTTTAAAGGCTCCAAGCAATGGTAAATCCACAACTTCCCTACTAGTTTGTTCCAATGTCTAATTACCCTCACAGTTAAGAAATTGTATCTTATTGCAAAGTTGCATTTATCTCACTTCAGCTTCTAGCCTCTTACAATTTTTTCAACAAGATTAAACCTAGCTGGCTATCAGACATCTTGTCCACATACAATCTATCTATATAGAGAGATTAAGTCACCTCTCAAGCTTTTCTTCAATGTGCTGAATGAAGTGAGTTCCATAAGTCTCCTTAAGTGTTTTCAAGCCTGTGAATCATTTGGGGCCCTCCTTTGAATCCTTTTCAATATTTTCACATCCTTCTTGATTTATGGACCACAGCTAGTCACAACATTGTGATAATGGTCTTATCAGCCATGTGCAGGAGGCAAGATCATTTAGGCTATGTCTACATTAGCAAGCTTAGTTCGGGCTTCCTTAATCCAAACTAAGCAGTTCCAAGTTAGTTTAGACTAACTGTGGCTTTTTAGTTTGAACTACTCACATTTTTTAGTTGGAACTAAAAGATAGTGGCTAAAGTTAGTTCGAACAAAAAAATGCAGTTAGTCTACATCACCCTAGTTCAAACTAAATTTCGAACTAAGCAATAAGTTAGAACTAACCAGTTAAACTAACTAGTTTGAACTAAGCAAAGCTTAGCTTAGTATTTTTTTTAGTTTGAACTAGCCAAAGGCAGTAGACAGGGACCAAATTAGTCTGGACTGAGCCTCCTTAGGATTGCATTAACCCTTTAAACCAGGGCATTACACTGAAAACTAATGTTGAAATGATCATCTATGGAGACATCTATATTCCTCTTTAGGTCACTGTTTTCCAGGACAGAGTCTCCCATCTTGTAAGTACAATCAGCATTCTTATTCCCCAAATGTCTTAATTTGCATTTGGCTATATTAAACTGCATTGTCTTGGATCATGACTCTTTAACAAGATGATTCAGATGACTGCCCAATGGCAACCTGTGTTCCTGACTATTTACTTCCAACAGTTTGTGTAATCTGAATACACTAACCAGCAAAGGTTTTGCTTCACTGTATAAAACAATATATAAAAATTTGTTTATAAAAATACAAAACAATTTTAGATCATGAACCTCTCACTGCAGGATACGCACTTAGAAACAATCAACTCACTGATACTTCCTCATTAACAACTATAAGATAGGTAGTTTTTGGTCTGATATATGTCTTGCCAATTCTATGGAATGCACATTTTTAATGAAGATGCCATGTGGTATCTGAGTCAAATGGAAACTTACTTTGACTTAGAGATTAGATCTGAATACAGACTGGAAATGGCCAGCTCATTATAGATAATAAGTTTCCCTCTTTTGGCAATTCATACTGTCTCATCAACTGTTTTGAGTAGGCCTCTTCCACCCTGACTGAATTGACCTCCTTAGCACTTGCCCTCCTCATACATTGTAACTCATGCTTGCATGTGTATACATTTACCAAAGCCCACAAAAGTTTATGCCCAAAACATTTTTCCTTAGTCTCTAAGGCTATGTCTCCACCAGTCTGAACTTATTAGTTTTAACTAATAAGTTCTAGCTTATTTCAAACTAACCACAAACTTCTTAGTTCAAACTAATAATGTGGACTAGTTGGAACTAACAGTTGGTTTGAACTAGTCCATGTTGTTAGTTCAAAGTAACTGCTTTAGTTCGAACTTAGTAAGTTTGAACTAAGGGTTAGTAAGAGTCTTTGCCATACTAAGTTTTAACTAAGGAATTTCTTAGTTTGAACTAGTGAAAGGCTAGTGTGGCCACAGGCTAATTTAGTTAGAATTAAGCCTCCTTAATTCAAACTAAATCGCTAGTGTAGACACAGCATAAGGTGCCACAGAACTTCTCATTGTTTGCTTAAAACAGACTAACAGAGCTACCCCCTTTGAATGATAAACATGTACCCCTCAGGTAAAACTTGAAAGAACGACAAAGTGGGATTTTCTCCCATGAAAGCTCATGAGATAAATAAATTTGTTATTCTTGAAAAGTGCCACAGGACTCCTCCTCATTTGAAAGAATGAGTTCATGTTGACCATAAGTCATCAAAAATTTGATCGATTTCTCTGAGTAAATAAGAGCTTACTTAGAACCATTTTTTGTAATGGCTGTTTTGGGGGGAGAGGGGGTTATATCTCCAGCATGCCAGGCTGGAATGAGTCCAAATGTGGGTCTCTACCCCTACTCCACAATCTCTTGACTATTTTGACTTGAGAGGATTAAGAAAGGTTGACCTTTAAGCAGAAGTTAGGATGCAACCTTAATTATAATGCAGCTCCAGCACCAGTGTACTAAACACGACCACACCTCAAACACTGTGGACACCTCTGGTAACTTCTAAAGCCACAGAAACCTGTTTCTTTCAATATTAATCTAACCTGTCACCTATCAGGCAATATTTTGGGTGTTTAAACCCCAGAACAGCATAACACAAAATCATCTACTTAGCTCTCACTGAACTCAGTGTGCCTTAAGCACGTGCTTACGTGCTTTGCTGAATCAAGAGCCTAAATGGATTTCATTCCGTTTTTTGCCATACACTGAAAAATCATAAAGCATGCTAGGAGACTGGAAAGCTGCACATCTATGAATAAAGAATCTCTGATTAAGATAAAAGCATCTGCTATTGATTACAGGCTACACTTTGCTGTTAAAATAATGAAACTAAATAATGTGAAGCATTAAAGGATTGGAATTTGCCAAGTGAGGGCAAAATGCCACACAGAATCCAATGTTGATAGCCATATTGGCCTAAAGGGCAAGCTTTAGCTGACAAGTAATAATACATATATATAGTAGTTTTAATCCCTTTCAAAAGACATAGTTGCATACCAATCATCATTTATAGACTATGTGCACAAATGGAAATCATTCACCAAAGGAAACCAATTGACCTTTATCTCCTAATCATCTAGTAATAAATCCACTAAATAAATATATCAGGTAAGGTCCTTTTGGCATTCTGCAAATCAGAATTTGTCCAATTGATTTTTGGGACACTGCAAGAATAAACAGGTGAGCAGATTAGAAAAATAGCAACTTGGTCCGATGTGAGAGGCTGGTGATCAGAAAGCTGAACATACTTATCCCATAAAAATTGCTATTTGATGAAAATCCTCTCCTTATCATTCAGAAAATCTGTGAATAAGGAGAAGTGGGGAGTAGAAGTCTTATTTGACCTCAGCAGTTGATTATCTCCCTCCAAATTATTAGGTTATATTCTTTTTCCCACTACAAATGTCAGCAGCCATAAAAAACCCTAAAAAATGTGATGACTTTTTAAATTTCCTAAGGGTCTGATAAAGGAAATTCAATAATGAAATCATCCAAATTCTTTATTGCCTGTTGTTAAAGGTTACTGCAATTTTTTTTCTTTCTTTTACATCTGTTTATATAACCTTTAACATTTAATATAAGCGATTTAAACAGCAAATTTTAAGAAGAGACTATATGAATTAATAGAACTACCAGAGGTCAGTCAAGACACTATCTGAATGATACCCTTTTTGCTATAATCAAACATAACTGATTATCTAAAATCTATCTTGAATATTTTTTTAAAACTCTCAGTCTCAGTTAATTTATATACCTCTCTGTTTTCGAGGACCTCTGTAGAATGGAAATCTTTATTTGAAAAATGCAGTATGCTTTACACTTCTGCAGTTACATATGTTCTATGCACAGGGTGACATAGACTTCATGTATTTAATAGCTTTCTTTCACTCCCTCTTTGCAAAGAATTTGTCGCAATCGCCTTTTTATGCAGTCTTCCTATTTTCCAACCACTTTCTACAGTACAATATGAAAATATTGTAAAAGAAATATGTATTCAGATTGTGCATACATTAAGAACATTTGACACAATATTTTCACACTGACTTGTTTTATCAGTTTCATATGGAGATGTTCCTGGGAGGAGCTGGTTCTAGTCCTGTCTGTCCTATAACCTGAGGAACAGAGTCAAAGGCACTGACAGGATCACATACACCCTACAAGGGTGTAAAACTCAGGAGCTATAGGAGCTGAAGACGGGTCCCGGGCTCTAGCCCCTCTGACCCCTAGCCATTCCTCTCAGCCTATTATAGCACAGGTGGACTGGAGGGAGTGCTGGGAGGGCCCCTGCCCTGCCAGGGATGGGAGGGTGGGGTCCTGGAGCCACAGGCTTGGGTCCAGGTGCTCCCAACCTCCCCCCAGGCCAGCAGGTCTGCCCCTAGGGGCAGGGTGGACTAGAAAGTGTTTTTGCTCCACTCTGGAGGCAGGGCCAGCTGGTGCACAGTGTGGCCACTGGTGCAGCCCTCCAGGGCATGTGGACCTGAAGGGCTGCAGCACAAACCAGCCACCCCCATCCTTGTCTCTGGGGACAGAGTAGCTGGACCAGTGCAGGCGTAGAGCAGCCTTTGGCCCCAGGGCCACCCCAGCACTGACCTGTCAGCAAGCTGCTGTGGTGGCGGAGCAGGGCCCAACACGGAGCCCCCACAGTGGTGTGGGGCTGGGCCCAAAGCCGGGGGGCCCAGGATAGTCGGCAGCCGAGAGCCCCAAGGCCCCCTAATTCAGTAAAAAAACAACAAGGAGTTGTGTGGCACTTTAAGACTAACAGATTTATTTTTTGCATGTGCTTTCGTGGGACAAGATCCCACTTCCTCAGATGCTTCGAAGATGGGTGAACTTACAGAAAGGAATGAAACTAAATGCAAGGGGGTGTAAAACATAGGATCAGGTCATAAAGTAACAGCAAATCAGAGCAGTTCACAGGTCAAACCATGGGAAGCCTGAAGTCAAATTACCCTTTGTAATGGGAAAAGAACCCATAGTCTCGATTGAGTCCTGCTTTCACAGAATTTAGCTTGCATATTAATTCGAGTTCAGCTGTTTCTCTGAAGTCTTGATGTCCCAGATACATCTCTAACAACAGTCGTTAACAAATCCATCATCGAGTGATTAGGAAGATGGAAGTGCTCAGCAACTGGTTTCTTTGTTCTTTGATTTCTGATATCAGCTGTGTGCTCATTCAGTCTCTTACGGAGCGATCGTCCTGTTTGTCCAATATAGAAGGTGTTGGGGCATTTCTTGCACATGATGGCATAGACCGCATTAGTAGATGAGCAGGTAAATGAGCCTTTGATGGAGTAGCAGGCTTGATTAGGACCTATGACGGTGTCTGGTGTGTAGATATGTGGGCAGACTTGGCAGTGTGGTTTTTTGCAGGGGTGTGTGCCTGCTTCAATGTTCCTGTTGTTAGATCTGTAGTTGCTGGTGAGTATCTGTTTAAGATTAGGGGGCTGCCTATAAGCAAGGAGTGGTCTGTCTCCTAATGCTTGAGAGAGAGAGGGAATCATCTTTTAGAATAGGCTGTAGGTCCTTAATGATCTTTTGCAGAGGTCTGACTTGAGGATTGTATGTGGTGTTCTGTTGCTTTCTTTCTTGGGTCTCTCCTGTAGTAGATGACTTCGGGGAACCCGTCTAGCTCTGTCAATTTGTCTTCTTACTTCCCCAGGTGGGTGCTGTAGTTTCAAGAATGCTTGATAGAGATCCTCAAGATGTCTGTCTCTGTCTGAGGGATCAGAGCAGATGCGGTTATATCTTAGGGATTGGCTGTAGAGAATGGATCGTGTGGTGTGTTTAGGATGGAAGCTCGAAGGATGTAGGTAACTATACCGATCAGTAGGTTTTCGGTATAGGCTGGTGGTGATGTGTCTAATTCAGCCCTGACACCATGGTGGATTTCTTATTACAAATGCATTTTAAAGTAAGAGCTACACAGTTACAAGTGCGAAGCTCTTGCCCGGCCATGATGAGTTGCTCTTTTTTCCCTTCAGAGTGACAGGATCGTGTTTGTTCAGAAACAAACATTATGGAGAATCATCTTGGAGCAGCCTTATATAGATAAGACCAAATATTGTGCTTTTCCTTCCAAGGATCACAGACATCAATGAATTAAGCCTCATCATCACCTTGAGAATTACTGTTGAAGTTCTGTATATGAGGAACTTCAAAACCAGAGAAATTAAGTTTTCTAATCAAGAGCACAGTAAGTTAGAGGCAGGAAAATAAAACCCACATCTCCAGTTTCAAAGTTTTGTGACTTTAGCACTGAATGTAACAGCTTGGGCCAGAATTTTTCTTGTAGTTTATCTAGCTGGTTGTGAGGTCTAATAAGTATAATACATGACTAGTGTCCTGTGCCATGGGTGTTTCTTTGTTTTTTGGTGTGGCCTTTTTTTTTTTTTTTTTTTTTGTCACAGAGGCTATGCCTATACTCATGGTGGCAAAATTGCTGCCATCAACCCAGCGTTCTGGGAGTGAACTCACTGCTTCACTCCTGGAAGTCCTGGCCCCAAGGAGATGTAGGGGAAAGCCAACAGCAAGACATTTGTGGTTGGCTTTCCTGAATGTGTCCCAGGGGCTTAGGAAGTCACTGGCATTTATGCAAGGCATTTTACATGCCTTGCATAAATGCTGGTCGACTGCCGCCAAAAACCTGGCTGAGTGTGGACTAGGTCTGAGTAGTCTAGTTCAGCAAAACAAACAAGGAGTCCTGTGGCACTTAAAGACTAACAAATTTATCGCATGAGCCTTCATGGGAAACAATCCGAAGCATCTGACAAAGTGGGATTTTCTCCCACAAAACCTCATGAGATAAATAAATTTGTTAATCTTTAAAAGTGCCACAGGACTCCTTGTTTGTCTATCTTAATTTTATCATTGCCATACTTTGCATGCAGAAGTCCTTTTTTATTTGAAGAACCTAGCAAGCACTGCTTGTTCATTTTGTAAATAGGAAAACAAAGGTATTCAAGGATGTTAACATGACTTTCTCATTCATGTAGATTAGAAGAATCAGGAATCAAAACCAGAGCTCCCGACTGCTAATACCATAACCTCCAGGCTACATTGCCTCATGTGTGTAAACAATAGCTGTGGCCTAGACACTTTAATGAAAGAAAAAAGCAATGCAGAAATAGACCATTGTGATAAAATTTCAAAATATATATATAGTTAAGCAATTTCACTTTTTTTTTGTAAGAGCCTTAAGTAATGACATTTAGTTTTAATTTAGGATTTAAATTTCAGTCTTTAGATCACACATCCTAATGCTGCCAGATGTATTTCTGACATTGCTTTAAATGGTACGATCTTGTGCAGGGATCATGTCTATTTTATACAATACATAATGGACACGTATCTCTATATGGCTCTAAAGGCAAAATATATTAACAATGTCAAAACCAACTAATACAAATTCTCATTTCATTTAGTTATTGAGATATTCACAGGGCTATGAAAATTTTCTTCTTTTGCCCAAGACATTTTATTATAGAGAAAATATCAGGCTTTTATGCAGAATTCTACCTGCTAAATTATAGAACTATTTAATTTCAGAGGGTTATGAGTCAGTGAGAGTATAGAAAATAGTGAACCAAATTCCTTTATGGTGAAAGAAACATTATTATAAACAAAGTCCTTATTAGCCTGTGCCTGAAGGTGGATACACATTCTGCATTTGCCGACAAAATGTTCTTATAATTGGTCCATTCAACCTTGAACAATTAAACAAATCATTCTTGACATTTTCCATATAGTGGTTAGCATTGCACTTTCCTGGAACTCTACGTGCTGTGCAAATCCTCTGAAAACCAAACACAGCCATTAAATGTGGGCCAAATTCAATACTGCCTCAAGAAGGCAAGTCAAATCATACCTGCATTTCCATAGTATAATAATCAGAATATTTTTTAATGAAACCAACTAAATTTAATCTTTGGTGTACTTTAGATGAGTATATTAACACCCTTTTTATAGCTAGCTTATTGTTTAAATGCAGACAAAGATAACAAGAAAAGGTTAAATAGATTCAGCAAAGATCACAAGTGCATGCTTAATTTAAACAAGCTCCCTGGGCTTTGATGGGGTTTCTCACGTGCTTTAAGGTTACTCATTTGTTTATGTGTTTTGCTGGAACTGGAGTCTAAAGCATTCATAGCTTTGAACGCTAATACCTTCCCTTTCCCAAATCTGAACACACATTATTACAGTAATTGCTAGTATCCCTATGGGTTCACCACTTCTTCAAGCAGTCACTTCCTTATCCTTCAGTTTTTCAAAATACCTTGATACCTATTCTCTATCTACAAGATGGAGAAGATAAAATACCTTCTCCTCGTAGCCTGATTTGCAGCCTGATTTGTAGGGAAACCAAGCACCTGCAGTTCAATATGGGAGTGTGGATGGTCAGAATTTCTGAAAGTCAGGTCCATAATGTCTCTTCATCAGAGCATGGGTGCCTTATAAATAGACAGATAACTTGAATACTTGATTATTCTAGTGACATCTTGATCTCCGCAAGGCAGGAAGAAGAGATAGGAAGGTAATCAGGGTATCTTCCTAAGCTAGTTGAGGAAATGGAGTTCCACACCTAGGAAAAGATCCTGTGGTGTTTGTGTAGTGAACCCCATCGGCAGACTCTTTGCTAAGAACTTTAAATGGGTATGATGGACAGATAAATATGGGATTGCAAGGGGAAGAGCCATGTGGGAAGCTCAAAGAATGAGCTGAATGTTGTTTTTGGGGAACAGGGCTAGGAGTCAAATACCGAGAGTTGCTGGGCACCTGGAGCTTTCAGCAAGGACAATGGAGGATGGAGGTACTCGATTCTCTTGGAGTTCATCATAGGAACTCCCTTTCCTCTAAGTCCAAAATCATGTGTGAATACTTGGCAGGCTGATAGGTGCTCTTCTGAGATGGTAAATACTGTAATAATGTGTGAAGAAACTTGCAGCTATAGGTTCTAGTTCAGCAGAGAACTAAAGCATAAGCATATATAAGAGTCCACTGAAGTCAATGAGGTAACTAAAATACTTAATATTAAATGCTTATTTACCATGCTGAAATGGGGCCTTGATGTTGATTAGTTAAATAAGTTTTTTTACAGTACCCATCCACTGAAAGACACATTACACTATTATCCATATGATATATACCTCTGGGAATTTGGCCCAAGCAAGGACTCAGATTTATACCTTTAATAATATATTCCTCTGATGTTATTAATTATAGAATAGGAGCAAGAACAATGTAGCAAAATAAAACATATTGATTTAATTTCATTTTACACTTATTTCTAGTTATTTTACCTTTGAGGGAAACCAATTATAAAGTCTACATGCTTTGTCTGTAATAAAAAATAAATGATCTCATTTAAAAATTAACAATTAAATAATGAGACATTGAATGACCATATTAATTTGACAGTTGGTGCCATGGGGCATATACATAAAAGGAAAGAGTGATGCAACAGCAGAAAACTAATATTAGTCAAAGAGCATTCTCCGTTATTTCCACAAAAGATAGGCCTGTAGGCATTTTTTTTGATTCACCTATTTAAAAATGGAACTTTGACATCATGTTACCAACCACATTAGACATGACACGTGGGGGAGAGGGTGGCATGCAGGGTCATTTGCTCCCCTCTCCAGATTTGCTGTTTTTTCTGTAGAGACTATGCTTGCATGAACTGAGCATTCTCAGTAATGCTGCTGAAACCAGCTGCCCTCACTCTGTCTCAGGCTTGCCCAACATGTGGCCTGGGGGCCAGAATCTGGCCCGCCAAGAGCTTTCACAAGAGCCTGGAAGCTGGGGCAATCTGGAATATTCCATTTTGCTACATCAAGAGTGTGGGCAGACATTAATAATTTGTGCAAGCAAAAGCAATGCCAAATATCACATTAATCATTATTTTATTAAAGTGTATCAATAAAGATCAATTTGTATGTCTTATCAAAAATTTTCTCACTGGCCCCCGACTGTTCTAGCCGATTCCAGTATCATCAGATATGGATCATCTCTGAAACACAGGTTCACTCTAATGTGCACTTAAAACAACTGTAAATGGAAACGTTAGAGTTGTAACACAGCATTCTACTGGCTGAAATCTTTCCTTATTCAGTTACTTTCTTAATTGCCTTCAAGCACAAACAATCTCTCGTATTAAAGGTTAATTGATTCTGGTGAAACCAGCAATCTTCTCTAAATGATCATTGTGCTACAGCTAACATACTGTCACAAGCTGGTGTGATTGGATGCCTGGGACAGGCCACCCTGAAAATGTCATACTCAGGGCAAACAATCCCTGAAAAGGTATTTTTCCCCTTATAATTAGATTTGTCAAGTTAGTAAAAATTAAAACAAAAAACACCACTTTTGCAGTACCACACTGGTTAACCAAAAGCCAGACACAATCTCCATTAGGCATTCTAGCCATGGCTCTTATCTATCCAGCCCAATCTAAGATAATGAGAGGTTGCTGAAAACCCATTTTACCACATGTGAGGTTCTTACTAACCCCAGAGGATCAGACACATACTCTTAGATCACTATATATTATTTCAGATCATATCAAATATCATACTGTCAACTGAGTACCAGAAAATTTCACATCAATCAGAGTTTTGGAAGCTCCATACTTCTGAAAACCTGGGCCTATGTAGAATGGTTTTTATGGAAAAAGTTTAATTGAATTGTCAGTTTCAGAACTTAATCTGTGCAGCCCTTACCTATCTCTTACTTATGTTAGTATTCCCAGGGATGACTGTGAGACTACTCATGTGAATTAAAGCTGAGTGAGGATTTGAGATGAGATTTTTAAAGCTATGTAGGCATTACAGTGTCTGATGAGCTAGGAATCTAAATCTCATATTCAAAAGTGTTTTATAGAATTAAGGGCCTAAATCATTTCTAAAAATGAGATTTAGGTTCCTGACTCAGTTAGGCATTGTAGAACTCACAACTGCAATAGCAAAATAGCTTTAAAAACATGGGTGTCAGCCCTTATTCCAGGGGTCTCAAACTCACAGCCTGTGGGCCACATGCGCCCCCCCCCCGATGCCTCCATCTTGAACAGAAGTAATTCTTTCCTACTTATTTTTGGCATATACATGTTACTCTTTTTCCATTTTGACTGTACTTCGTATTGTTGTATGAAAAGGTTTCAGTGGTGCAGCCCTTGGGCTAACATATTAGCCCTCAGGTGGCCCTCATGGTGATTTGAGTTTGAGACATCTTCCTTATTCTATAACATCCTATAAACACCCATTGGCTGAAATTCTAGGTCCACCAAAGTCAGCTGAAGTTTTACCACTGACTTCTGTAAGCCAGAATTGCATCCACAATGAATGACTATTTATAAAAACTTTGCATATTGTTGTCAGTGGGTAATATTAACATCCTGTACTTAAATCAAAACAGATAGAGTCATCACAACTGATACCCTACAACGATCGGTAATCTGAAAAACATTTCCACATACAGTACTTCCAAAGAGGTAGCTGTGTTAGTCTAGTTCAGTAAAACAAACAAAGGGGCCTCTGGCACTTTTAAAGACTAACTACTAGTAAATGAGGATGTTTTTCACAGTGTCAGTCTATTCCTGGGAATGAATGATCAATAGTATTTTTGGTAAAACTGCAACTGGTTTCTCTTTAGTTTTTAATGTACAAGTATTTTGCTACCTGTGATACTACAGAACTTTTCTTCTTCTTCGTAGACATTTCTCCAGTCACAGAATTAAAGCTGAACAAAAAGAAAGCAGCTAAATTGCTGGAAATAACTATTTAAACATGTTGCCTCAGACTCAGAGTTCGCAAGTGATGCTGCTAACTTTAGGGCCACTGACAAGCAAAGGGACCATTTTTCCTTTCATACCATTGTAAAGCTGGAATAACTCTGTTTAAATTACTGGAAACAAAGAAAACCAACCCAACACAAAAACCAAAAAACAACTACCCCCCCAAACATAACAAAACAAAACAAAAAAACCCTACAGCAGAGCTGACGCAGAGTAAGACACAGCAAGATCTTGTGTGTAAATGGAGATATTTTGCTTGCTTACTTGAAGTATGCTCTCTCATGTCTCATTTCCTCTTGAGATTGAGACTCTTATTTAAGGTGTGCCTAAATATGATCTTGAGTACACTGGGTGTTTTATATGCTCAAGTGACTAATATATTGAATTAAGGCATTACTGGGCATAAAAAGGGTTTTTAAAAAATTGAGTAGCCCCTTTCATAGAGAAGTTTGCTTTGGGTTTTCAATTAATCAGATGAGTCAAAATGGACATAGTTGTCACAATAATATTTTCTTCATGTATTGAAGATACTTTTCTTTACATAGAGGCGATAAGGTCAAAATAATCTTAACATATCAGAAGGCGGGTGCTCCCCTGTTATTCCGTCCTGATCTGGATGACTTGAGTCTGGAAATCACATTTTATCTGCACATTTTAGGTATAAAACAAAAAAGGTGGAATCCAAAGGTTGTACCTGGAAGCTGATATATGCCCATTACTAGAGGTAGTTAAAAAGCCAGTTTTTTAGATTTTTTTTTTAAGTTTCCAGTGACATGTTCAAGTTTTTCAAGAGAAAATGAAAATCCATTTTTTTTAATTTTTCAAAAGACATATTCAGTATTTAGGTTTATGATATTTTTCTCCTCTGCTTTGTTTTCTTTTTCCCCTTTTGAGTGGCGAAGTGGGGAAAAAAATGTAAAAAGCGGCACAAATAAAGAAGTTGGAGGGAATACAACGACCACCCCCCCCCAAACAAGAAAGAGAAACAAAGCTGTCCAACCATATACCTGATAGTTATTCAAACCCTTGGCAAGGTTTTTTTTAATCTTATCAATTTTCTTTATGAATGGCAGCTCTTGTATTTCAAGTAAACTCTTGCAACATTTTTAACAAAGGGGGGATGTATAGAATCACCAGATTTATAGCTAATATTTAGCATTTCTGATGTACCTGATTGTTAGACAGTTCTTATTCTCAATACATATAGTGACATCCATTTTCTCTGGTTTCAATCATTTCATAGGTACAATTTAATCTCTAGTTTTTGTCTCATATAGAAAACTGCCAGTGCTGTTTGAAGCATATTATGGGGTGACATGTCATGCTACGTCACTGAGGTTGAAACCAAACTCTTGTTACACATGGTGGTTTTCGCTCCCTTTTTCCTTCATGGCAACTTAGCCCAAAACAACTAAAGAGGCAAAATTAATGTTCAGTAAACAACTGATGGTGGTCATAGACAATGAATTAATGCATGGGAACTGGGCATGACCTGGATTACCAGATCACCCAACAGAAATGCATCTTGAAGTCTTTGTGGATAAAGGGATACGATATAATATGAGAATAATTTATGTGGATCTATATATATAGTTGAGGTAACTTGCTCCATTAATTATTCTTCCCAACATTATTTTTGCATGGAAATTATTTATTCATTTCTTCATTCTCTGTATTTCAGAGGACTCTTTTCATCACAATACATTTTTCCAGATGTAAACTTATGGAAGTCTATGCTTTCATTCCTGAGTACAATCTTTCTAATTTACCCATTATGTATTTTTAGTGCACCAAACACTGCAGTTATCTAGGGAAATATAAACTATTTCTCTAAATATAAAATATACCTTACCTACTTTGATAAAATTCATAAAATGAAAATGCTGCCTTTTGTGGCTGTCTCAAAAGATAATTATGGCATTTTGAAGAGTAATATTTAGTAACGTTAAACATGCTGGAGCTGTCTAGATGTCTTGGAGGTGACAGCATATTTCCCATCTGCACTGGTGTTTGAGAAGCATGATGTGATGAGTATAAATACTTAAGTTTGAGTAAATTGATATGTAATTTAGAAATATTACTGAATTATTATATACTGGATCAAATCATTGTTTTTAATGGGAGTTATATTCATGTTTCAATTCTTTAACATACTCAGCATTAGAAAACTAAGGAAAATAGACGTTAGAATTAAATAGGAGAGCTATAAGTCCTTGGGATGATCAGCCTGTTCAGTGACAATGAACGCTAGACAAGATAAAAGAAATCCTTCTGAAGCCAAAAAGTCCTGGTTCTATTTATCATTGATACATGGGATGAGGCAAGATGCATCAAGGGTAAAGTAGTTACTGACTAGCTTTTTTTGTATTTAGTAAAACAAAGAGTATAGGACAGATCCTCAGCTGGTGAAAAGCTGAACTCAATCCGGCTGAAGTACAGTTGACATGCTAGTCCTACATTTGGCAAGGTTGGTGTCTGCAGAAATTTTGAGAGAAATTTATTTATATTTTATTTATTTATTGTAAACTGGAAGGGCCCATTAGAGGTCATCAAGTCCAGTCCTCTTCACTGATGGCAGGACCAGCTAGTAAGGATCATGGCATGGCCTGCATTATAAAGCCAGGAGATGAGTGAAACAAACATGTTTTTTCTCCTTAATTTTGTAATACTCTGGACTAAAGTTAGTCATGGTTTAAGCTGGTGATATCTTGATTTAGGCAACATTGTGGTGACTTATAAAGTTGAATTGGGCCCCAAAGTGCATCAATTTTCTCAGCCATAAAAAGTAAAGCTCCTGGCATGTGGCCTGAGCTAAAGATGGCTCTGTCATGTCTCACAGCTTTATGCCTCTGACACAGTTATCTGATTCTGCATTTTGTTATTCCGCTAGCTGCAGCCAGTTGTCCTGTAGGTAGGAATCCCTACTGTTGTTTCATAGCTGGAGCCTCAGTCCATTAATCTTATTTCACAACAGGCTGAGTGTTTTAGCCAGAGACATTGCTCAGCTCTTCTCCCTCTGTTTCCAAAACACTATCAGATTATCCACACCTGAGTAGGAGATTGGACTGGCTGGAAGTAGAAAGGCACATGGCAGTTACATTATCATTTGTTGTAGAGATAAAAGTACCACCCATTCTTCCCAGCATGTCCTTGTTCTGATCTGCCAGGCAGTGAAAATTTTGGTCTTCAAACCAGCAAATTCAACATTCAGTTTTTATTGGTAAATTATCCAAGATTTTCCTACACTTCCTCAAGCTCATGCTGCACCTTGCCCACAAATTGCCACATCTTTTCTTCACTGCTATTCAGTTATGTTTCTTGTAAAGCGTCTTGTTTTCTCAGCCTAGGTATGCGTCCACCATCTATTACGCTCATTCTCACAACCACATCTTATATGTTCTCTCCTGTGCTCTCTCTCCCTCTACATATTAGACACAGACACAGACACAGACACACACACACACACACACGCTGAAAGCTTCTTATACAAACAGCCATAATAGCGCACAGATTCACATTCTAGATCATGAATGGCAGTTTTTTGCAGGACTAAGATCACCTTATTTGAACAAAATTTATTCATATCTACTGGACATTTTCATTACAAGTCCAAATCACATTCTAATGCAAAAGAATACTACATATGGATGGTATAAAGATTCACTGAGTAGGAACATCGTTTGATGGAAGCAATGGAAAAAGCTCCATGAAAGATGATTTGATATGTAATATTTAGTAATTAGTCCACAAGAAGAACAACAGAATTGTGGGTGTTCTTTTATTAGCTGAATTCAAGATTTCATGGTGGGTACCTTTCTTATACCAAATACTAATCAGGAAGGTTTGCTGGAGTTGTCACTGGAACAAATGTCGGCTTTAAAAAATGTAAGTAAGAATTGTATTTGGTAATTTATTCTGCATTTTCTTAATGTCAGTTGTCATCCAATATCTACATTAATGACCCGAGCTGTGACAAGTGTTTGTATACAATATGCTAGCTCCAGCAAGCTATTTGTTCTGAAGTCACATTGATTTACATTATTGATTTCATTTCAGACTCAGTGACTAATTTATTCAAGCTGCTTTCATTTGAAATCTGTAACTTCTCTATTTCTGCCTTCTTTGTGTATTCTTGATGCATGAAAATGATGTCTACTGTGATGAAATAACACCACAGGAAAGGAAAACAAAATAGGTTTTATGTATATTGTAGGTCATATTTAAATATTTCTAGAAAGGATGCCCCCTCTTCCCCCTTTAATTCATCCTTGGGATTCAGACCTGTGTGTGTTAAAGCTCCAAGATAAAAAAAAAGTTTTGGTTTACAGAGTGATTCACTTTTTGGACTGAGAACTACTGAGTAGTGTCTGTTTCTTCACTATATAATGTGCAATGATTATGCTATGCTGTCAGTGCTACCAAGAATTATTCATAAGTGACCAAATCTTTGCCCCTATCTCCATACACCCTAACTCAGCAGAACTAGTCTAGTTCCAATCAGATGTAAGGTGTGTGGTGTGAAAGAGTGGATGGGGAAAAGAGGTAGGATCTTGGCATGGGTTTGCTCTAACAGGTTCCATGTTATAACAACTTGCAGGATGTCTATGCTGCAAGGATAGACTTCCTGTGGCAAAGAGTTCCACAGGTTGACTGTGCATCGTGTGAATAAAATGTTTTTTTTAAAACCTGCTGCCTATTAATTTCAACTGGTAACCCCTAGTTCTTGTGTAATAAGGAGTAAATAATACTTCCTTATTTATTACCTCTGTGCCAGTTACAATTAAATAGATCTCTATCATATCCCCCATAGTCATCTCTTTTCTAAGGTAAACAGTCCCAGTCTCTCTAATCTTTCCTTATATAGAACCACACCCCAATCATTTTTGTTGTCCTTTAAGCAGGAGCACTCCTGGTCCAGAAACAGACCCTGGGCTTGAGTGTGTGTGCTTTAAGCGCGCTGCTGCTGCAGCCACCACCACAGCAGACCTGGAGCTTGAGCCCCGTAAGCCCAGCGCCAGCGATGTCCCTGCTTTTAAGTATCTTTGTCAATTTTAATGTATCATTTTTGAGGTGAGGTGACCAAAACTGCATGCATTATTCAAAATGAGGGCATACCATGGTTTCATATAGTGCTATTAGGATATTTTCTTTACTGGCTACCGCTTTCCTAACGGTTCCTAAGATTATTAACTTTTTTTTTTTTTTTTTTTTGGCCTAAAGCTGCATATTGAACAGACATTTTCAGTGAACTATTCACAATAACTTCAAGCTCTCTCTTGAGTGCTAATAGGTACTTTAGACCCCATCATTTTGTATGTGTAGTAGGAATTGCATTTTCTAATGTACATTATTTTGCATTTATCAACATGGAATTTAATCTTGCATGTTGTTGCCCTGTCACTCAGTTTAGTGAGATCCCTTTGCACCTCTTAACAACTAGCTTGGAATTTACCAGGAGTAGTTTTACATCTGCAAACTCTACACACTCACTGTTCACCCCCCTTCCCAGATCACTTATGAGCATGTTGAATAGCACAGGTGTTAGTACAGTATCCCCCATGGACTCAGAGGGTCTGTCTACACTGGAGCCTTAGGTTGACTTAACTTCCCTTAAGTCAACCTATGGAACTCTACATCTAAACTGAGCATGTATTAACTCAACTTAAGCACTTGCTTAAGTTGACTTAATAACTCTTGCCCCTAAGGTTGACTTCATACTTAAGTTGACTATTTTAAAGGCAGAAGCTGGAGCTCCACCCCCTGCCCTGGCCTGCCCTGCTCCACCCCAGGCCCTGATGTAGCTCTGGGGGGGGCCTGATCCAGGCCCTGAGCCACCTGCTGCAGGTGGCTTGGAGCTGGCTCCTGACACTGAAAGTGGACTGGTCTCCGAGCCACTTGCTGGCAGTGGCAGGGGCTGGATCAGGCCTGGGGGGGGGGCAGGGCACAGGGCTGGGCACAGGGTAGGTCTACTAGTATCAACATACCCTGAAGTCAAGTTAACAAGATTGACTGTAAGTCGACCTTGGTAAGTTGACTTCAAAGAGCCCTGGAGGGTAAACATAGCCAGAGTGCATTGGCTGTAGGGCCAGCCACAGCCTTGCATCAGCAGAGCAGTCCTGCCAGCAAGGTTTGGATGTGATAGTGGTAAGGATTCCTAGAGATTCTCAGTATAAAACACTACCATTATTTCGGCTAGTGTGCGAAAGGTAACCAATCAAGGCAGTGCATACCATAATACAAAATAAGTAAGAAGTAAGAAACGTGATGCTGGTTGGAAAGTTGAGTGTATGAAGGAATTTGACTGAAATATCATATCTGTACTGGAAATTGAAATCATAGTTCCTTATAAAAGAAAGATTACAAAATAATTATGACTGTAATGTACATAGCTATGAAGCCATAGCCCATATACTGCACCTCTAAATGTTAGAAATCTGAATATCTATCAACTAGGATTATAAGGCAATTCAAGATGGAGGATCCCTCATTGAGATTTTCTATAACACCTCATTTCCTTAATTTAGAGTAAGCCATTTAAAATAAGTACTTTTCTTCCATTGTGTATGGTAGGTAAATCTTGAAACATTCCATTCAGATACGTGTCCCGAAGCCTGGATACTAATCAAACTCGGTGTAAACTTATCACAAACCTCCTAAGACAGGAACAGGTAGATGAGGTAGAAATCTCATTAGGATGTGTAAGTACCACTTCGAACTTTTCCAAACAATCTCAGCACATACATAGTAACTAGCAGTACTGAATACAGCAGGAGCCTTCTTAATATAGCTGAAGTTGAGCATCTCACTTTTTCCTTTGAAATAATGAAACTGACTATGGATGCAGAGAGGCCCGCATCTGATATTCACAACGGGGAAACCACCTTCCACCTTTTTGCTAGAGAGATCTAAGAGTGATACCCCAAAACATTCAGCTGATGGCTTAAAATCAGCTGAGATAAATATCAGATACAATAAATAAGTTCCTCAGGGGATACATGTGCAACACTGACAGTTGCTTCAACTTCAACAGGGTGAATAGGGGTTCAGAAAAACCAGCCCATAGCCATGTTAAGTAGTGTAAGGCAGGCTAAGAAGCTGTGCCTAACAGCTTCTGAAGGGGGGCAACTAATCTGCATGGTCCTTTATTAGCATGAATACAAAGAGCACAATTAGCTGATTAGCATACTGGGTGCATGGCATAGTGGGTAATGGTATTTGGGGTTAATCTGATTACAAATCTGTCAATATCTGGAATTCTACTAAAGTGAAATATAAAATACTGTCTTTCTGTGAATTGCTACTCTCTGTTTCTGCTTTTCCTCTCCCAGAAGTCTTTCTTCCCTATAGTAAAGCTGCTTCTAGCCTGGTGCTGCCTCTTACAACTGCTCCCTAAATAACCTTCAGCTGCAGTTGATTTCCACCTTTGCACTGCAGTGCTTAAACCCTCCCTCATCAGACCAGCTGGGAGAATAGGTATACTCAGAGATTTCATTATGCAACCAGATTACAGTCTTCATAATTAATTATGGACAGTGTTCCATCCCTAGTTAAGGTTCCAAACTATTTCTATTATAAAAAATATCTTTAACATCTGAGACCTGTGTCTAAGAGAAGGGATCTGGTATGAATGCTGGGCAGATTTATTTTTAAGACAGAGGACTTGTATTTTAAAAACAAAAATTAAAGGTAATTGGTCAAAGTTTTGGTATGTTGTTGGTAGAAAGAGAAAAAAATAAACCTAAATCCTGATTTAAAGAGTGCAAGCAGTTCTAATTATTTTCCAAAGCTTTTTCACAGCCTTTATAGCTTTGCCTATAAGCTTTTGGAAAGTGAGTGTTTTATACTGAAATTATTCTGTTTTTAACCTAAGAATACTTCTCCTGTGCAGTCAAAGGATAACATCATGAATGTTTTAAAAGTTAATATAGTTAGTCATTTTTGTGTCTCCTTTGCTTAAAAAAAGGTGAATGATATCACTTCAAACTTTTATAGGCCTTTTGTCCCATAGTAAACTCGACTGCATGTAGAGAATACGACATGTTTCTGCATTGGTGACTGTAAGTTACATTTGTTGATGAGCAGTGAGTATTTGTTGTACATAACCAAAATATGATGAAGTAAAATTTCAAAGGGAGAGCCGTGTTAGTCTAGTACAGCAAAACAAACAAGGTTCTTGGTGGCACTTTTGAAGACTAACAAATTTATTTATCAAATGAGCTTTCATGGGAGAAAATCCCACTTCATCAGATGCTTGAAGATGGGGAATTTACCCTCTTGAAGCTTCTGACAAAGTGGGATTTTCTCCCTTGAAAGCTCATGCGATAAATAAGTTTGTTAGTCTTTAAAAGTGCCACCAGACTCCTTGTTTATTCTGATGCATAGTGGGTGTAAATCAGTTTTTAGTTCATAGGTAGGGACTAGGGCTAGGCAAAGATTTTTGAATAGTGAATGACAGTCTGTTAACTGGTCATTCACATATGATAATGAAATGCAAATGTCCTTAGTGTTTAATAGTTTTTGTGTTGAAATTTCCAAAGGGATAGCCGTTAGTCTAGTCCAGCCAAAAAAAAAATAAAAAAAAAAGGAGTTGTGTGGCACTTTAAGAATGCATTAGTGACTGCCATCAAGCAGCTCTCATCTCTAAGTAATTACATATGTGTTGTGAAGTTCTTGGATGTACCCATTGTTCAGACTAAATGAAGGAGCAATTAAATGCCCTGTTGTGCTGTGTCAGTTAAAACAACAGAAATTATCACATGAACCAACATGCCACAGCCTGGGACTAATGGCAAACACAGGGGCTGCAACACTGATTTGCTTCCCTTCTCTTTGTCTGCATGCATCAGAAGAGGAAAGCAACCAAGAAGCCAAGAGAGAGAAAAAGCAGCAGCAATGAACATGGCAACAACAGGGAGAAGATACAGAGTTCCTTGGGGCAGAGGACTCATCGGAAAAGAAAGACT
Source organism: Podocnemis expansa (assembly GCA_007922195.1). Classification (NCBI taxonomy): domain Eukaryota; kingdom Metazoa; phylum Chordata; order Testudines; family Podocnemididae; genus Podocnemis; species Podocnemis expansa. The sequence continues at coordinate 15,259,768 of ML681984.1, read as the reverse complement.
CGGAGTTCTCAGTAAGGAAATGGTCAAAGTTGTTTACTCCTGCTGTGTTCAGGGAAACTGAACTTTTTGTTCATTCTCTGTAAATAAACATGATTACACCGGGAGGGGGGGGGGAATCATACAATTTCTCCACCTAAAGGAAACAACCTGGCAAGGCCTCAGTTACTGGCTCACTACCTGAGCCATGGGACAACAATGAGTTCCAGTCTTGATGTTAAAGACCACCATTAAGTTAAAGGTAACAACATTTTTTATCCATTTTACGTAAAGTTGAAGCTACCCTGGTGGCTAAAAACCTCAGTCTTATTTGTCCATCTGGGGCTTGGAAAATAAGTATCCCCATATGCAGATTAACAGTCAAAGTTTCAAGAACTCCCACCTCATATCAAGAGTGAAAGATAAATGCTTAGCCCTAGGTTGACAAATGTATTTACAGTCCTAACGTCCATTAATAGATTTCTGGTTCTGGGTCTTGCATACTATGATGACTAAAACCCTACAAAATCTTAATGGAGAGAAAGATATTTGGTTCACCCACAAACTTCTGCTAAAAAAACCCCACCACTACCTGATCATTTCTTTTAAATATAAATGAAGGAGATGAACACTTTCTGGATGGATGCCAAAATGACTGTTTTAAAAATGTACATTAAAAGCTGTGGAAAATACATCATTTCATAGGAACTTCTCCTGTGAGATAATGCAATGCAACATTCATAGAAATTCAAATACTATTTTGATATATCTTTCCTTAAAAATCTCCACAGTTCACTAAGTAGCAGTGTTTCTATTAAGGTGATACATTTAAAAGAATTTTTAATTTTCATTGAGTATCAAAGTAAGTTGCATCAGAAAGCAGATGATCGCCAAATTGGTTTGTTTCTGTAAGCAAGTTCTCCTCATATGCATGAGTGCATATGACAGCAAATTCATTTAAAAGGAATTTCCATGTATCTAGAATTGCCAACATTATTTTTGACAGATTTTGCAAATAAAATGTGGCGTTCTTTTCAGCAGTCAACATGTAGCTAGGTGAAACTGTAAACAGTATATGGCATCATGTCTAAAATATTGTGAATAGAATAAAACTGTTATGTACCTTTGAAATTGAAGCATGAACCATTTTAGTTGTTGCTCAGATTAGAGCTGGTTAGAAAATGGTAATTATTCTGCCCCAATCCCCCTGCCCTGGTTTTTGCAATTTTTCATGGAAAGCATTGAAGCACTAGAAAACCCATTTCTGAGGGGAAGGGGACTGACAAATCCTCAATTATTTTTTCCATAGAATATAGACACTTTTTGTGAAAAATTCTGTTTCGAGAGAGTGTTTTGAGTAGCTGTAGCTGAGACACAGTAAGAGTCAAGCTCCTGATTCAAAGATTATGGAAGTTAACGTGAACACAAGTATTTTGGATCAGACCTCAAATGAGAGAGAAAAGGAAAAGCAGTAGGAGTTAGATTATAAATACTTCCTTTGACTAGACAAGAGGGAATGAGAGAAGCAAAAGCACATATGCAGAGGGAGGGAGGGTGACTGCCCCCACTCTCTTTCAGTTCTCTCCTTAGCCAACTTCTGAAAAGAGGGCCAGTTGATCAGCTGGAAGATGTCCTACCTCTTTCCTATTTAAACTAACCCTGGCTTTTCAAAAGCATCTTAGCATATATCTACACCGGAAGTTCCCAACCTCTTCTGCAACACCACACACTTCAATGAGAACAACAGTTCCATGACACGCCTACTTTTTCAGCTGAATTGATTGCTCATTAACTCACATTTACAGTCTCACTAGAGAGATTTGCAACATAGTGCATACAAGAAGCTAAAGAAGGATCAAATGCATTAATGTTTCAAATCAACTGGAGGAAGAAATACACTTCATCTCAATTTTTCCCTTTGGCCACCTGCATTTAGAATGTTCATGTTCAGAATCGAAAGACTGACACTGCAATTTTAATTTGATGATTAATTTTCATGAGTTTTATAAGTTGTAATTTTGGTTGGATACAATGTTAAGAGGAAACAATGTACAAAATTCCACAGCACACTTGGACAGTTCTCACGGCACAAAACCACTGGTCTACGCTGCCCATGGCAGTGAGCCTCCCGGCCCAGGTCAACAGATACTTTAGAGGGAATGAGGTTGAGAGCCAAAACGCCAATCTGAGCTGAACTTGAAAGAGCTGTATTCACAGCTGTTTTTAGGATGCTAACGTGAGCCCTACAGACTGAATCTGTTGACCAAGGCTCAGACGCTGTGTAGACATACATGCTCCCCAGTTAACAGGTAGGAAAATTTTGGTATCAAATCATTTTTAAAAAGACATTGTCAATTTGACAATGTCATTTTAAAGGGTTAAACCAGTTGAGTTGTTTCAAGTACAAGACATGCCCAACTCCTTCTTTCCCAAGTTTTGTACATTTCATTTCTCTTTTTAGTATGTGAAAGACCCATAGAAGCAAATGCACAAAGTTTAACAAACCAGAAATACCTCAGAAATATGTTTTTTCTAATCTACTTCAATTATAGTAATTTTAGGTGTTATTTAACTTGAATAGGAATAACATTTCCAAGTAGATGTTTAATTTTAAGTTGGGAGTGCTCCTTTAAAGCAGCTGTTACATTCATTCTATAGGTTGCAACTTTGTTGGAATATCAAAATAACATCATGATCTCTTTAGAAGATTAAAATGGCACTTCATAATACTTCCTTTCATTCACAGCACTGAAAAAGGTAGAGTATTATGAGCTTAAAAGATTTTTGTTACCTTTCAGTGACCAAAAGCTCTATATTTCAATCCTGCAAGTCTTGACAGAGAGATTAGTTAGCTTTCCATAGTAGAAAGGGCTCAGCAGCTGACAGATTTTGGAACAGAGGAGTTAAGTGTGCTGGTTGACCAGGTTATTGGTCCTCCAGCAGAAATTGCCAGTGTACAGCAGAATCCAACAGAGACCAACACTACTGGTGTTTAAGACAATACCAGTGAAGTTATGTTAGTGGATGATCATAATATGGTATCTGTGGAATATTTGAAGGCAACAGTGTAGTTGCATCCCTTTTTCATTACAGAAATTAGACTTGGAAACCCAAGCCAATCTGGAAAAACTCAAACAGATTAGAACCTTACCCCGCAAAGTCTTTCACATGCCACTAATTCCACAACGGGACTACTCTCTGAGTCGGGATTTCTCCTGTGAGCAGTGGTGCCCACACGATGCAGGTGCAGGCAGAAGGAGGCTGTACTGATGTGAGGTTAAGCCATAGAGAAAGCTGCTTTGTGATTTCATAGATGGTAAAAGATCCCTTCTTGGGTATTGGTTCCTACCAATAATGCAATAGAGAGATGTGCATCTGGCTAGGCTCCCCAGACAGTGCTCCAAGCAGCAGGAAGCAGGGTAAAATGGTGACCAAAGGGTCAGGCACTGGGTACCTTGGAGCTTCTCCTGACCATGGCCATCGGCCATCTCTCCAGGTACGAAAAGGATGTGCTGTGGCATGCAAGTGCTCTCAAATCTTTGCTCCACATCCACATGTAGACAACATCTGTCATTTTGCACACAGCCTCCACAGGCTCTGAAGTCTGGGTGGTGCCTTTCTCTTGCTCCCTGGACCTTGGACTGCAGCCACTGCCTCAATTCCAAGCTCTGATGGTGCTTCCACTGCATTGGCTATGGGACCCACAGAAAGCAGTTCATTGGGGAAGGTCTTAGGGACTCATGGTATCAGCTGGACTGGTGGTTCAGAATGTGGGGAGTCAGGCAGAAAGTTAGAGGTAAGGCTCACATGAGGATGCAGAGGCCAAAATGTGGAGATCTCCTCTCCTGCCACGTGTGTAACATGTGAACTTACCAAATGCACCATATGACTCAAAGGACCTGGCCATAAATGTTTTTATGCAGTCCTTTGCCAAGCAAAACTAATATTGACTTGAGTTTTCTTTATACAGACTTCAAGATGTAGAATAGCATATTGAATTGGGATACAGGTCCCCGTTCTCATCTTCTGCATCAAGATATAGGTCACTGCTATCAGATGGAGCATTTACTTTGGGCATGATTGTCAGAGGTGCTGCATTCACTTGCAGGTAATATCAACTTCAGTACAACTTGGAGGTGGGAAGGACTGAATAATCTATTTTAGAAAAAAAAATGCTGGCAAATCAATAACCCTGCTAGACAAATGATGGACAAGCCACATCTACTGGCATAGCATTTACTTTGGAAGGCACATCATATAATTACATGGTCATAGGCAAAATTTTCAGAGCACCTTCTAAAATGGAAGGCGTCAATTTTGTCCATAAAAACTTTTCTATCCCCAGAATACAGCCCAAGGACAAACTTGCATTTACTAAAACAAAGTGTAGACTCAGTCGTACAAGTTGCTAAATCTTTCTTAGGAGCTATTGAAAATCCTATTCTCCTAAGGTCAAAGAGAGCGAAGGGCCCTCAGCACACCTCAGGAACTGTTCATTCGTAAAACAAACAAGGACTCCTGTGGTACTTACAGACCAACCAATTTATATATTGCATGAGCTTTCGTGGGAGAAAATCCTACTTTGTCAGACACTTTGAAGATGGGGGAACTTACAGAATGGGAGGAAATAAATGCAGGGAAGGGTAAGTCATGGGAACAGGTCACAGTGTAACAGCAAATCAAAGCAGTTGTAAAGTTTCATTCACTGGGGAACAGCATATAGAGGAAGATGAGGTTAAATCACCTTTTGTAATGAGAGAAATTACCTCATCTTCCTCTATATGCTGTTCTGATCTCTGAGGGTATCCCCTCACATGCTGATTCTCTTGCCTTACCAGTCTTGGCATGGAGTTCCATGAAGATTACACTCTTAGGGCTTGCCTCCATGGAAAAGAAGCTCAAAGTTACTGCTGTGGAATAGCTATAAGCACACAAACTCCCCATGCTGGCATTCTTATTTTGTAAACACCACAAGGATACTTTTTATATGGAATAAGCAATGCCACCCAGGTAGGTAGTGCAGAGCAGCTACTGAACATGAAATTCACACCCTATCTTATTTTCCACTAGTTTTCCTATGCAGAAATCCTTAGAAATTTCCTTATAAAACCAGTACATAAATAACATTTTCAAATACAGATAAATAAACTTTACCAAATTCCACTTCATTCATCACAAGGAGAGTAGAACCTCCAAACAAAACTGCTTATTAACTCAAAGAATTACGGGGAATACAATAATAAACAATTGATTGTTTGTATCAGTACTGTTCTACTCAAGGAGTACTCTGAGTCCTTTGGGGACTTCTGGGACATTGAACCATGTCATCTCACAAGAGATCAGAAATGCTGGAGGCAGAGGAGAGCCAGCTAAATTGGAATCCAGAGCAGAAAGCCACCAGGCTGATTCTATCATGCTTGGTGTGAACACTTTGTAAGATCATCCTTGTTTATTTATTTTGTTTGAAGCGGGCCACCAACTTCAGAATTGCAGCACCCATCAAAGATGAAGCCTAACCTCATTATTTGCCTAGGCAGATGCTGGCTGTAAGTGTTGGGAGGGTCAGAGTTATTGTTTTTCATCTTATCCCATTTCCACTGTCCCTTATTCTGAGTTCCCCAGATTTAATAAATCCCCAGTTACTGCTTTAGTACTCTGGGAATTGTGATATTATTGTTTGCTCTCACTGATAGTCTTCTGTATGAGAATCTGTAAAGTATTCTTCCATGGGACAAATCTTCTGTGCTCTTTGCACTGGGGTTTCCTTAGCTGGCAGCACCAAGCACCTTCATAGTTAAACCTAACATCCATAACTCCAAAAAGAAAAAGGAGAAAGCTGTAGTCATGATATTTAAGTTACACATTGACATATGACAGAACAATAAAGGAAGATGCACTAAATTTTATATATATAAACTTACAAGACTGTGATAAAAAAGATTAAATCATATCCTAAAAAAACAATAAACATCGCTTGATACAATTAACGTAACTCCTGTGGTTTCAATCATAATGGAAGTTCCCACATTCTTTCTGTTTCGTTTAATCCTTGCAATTTGCATGTCCAATTTTAGCACATTTCCACACAGAATTTGAGTGGGGCCTGGATAGACGACATTGATCCTAGTTGAGCGTGACGTACCTATTTCATGGCACAGCCCAATTTTGTTGGATCTGCATTATTGCACAGTCTCCTGAAGGCTGACAAGAGAAACAGAACTTGAGTGGGAGCCTATACTCCATGCACAATAGTGGGAAGAGAATATAGATATATTGATAATTCTTTTAAAGACATGGTACAACAGTGGAAAGACAATATAAGCAGAAATTTTTTTTAAGTGGGAAGTGGAATATTGTAAGTTCCGTCACCCACACTTGACTATCTTTACTCGTGGTGACCAGTAACTTATTCCATGAATATGCCCATTATCTTCAACAGGATTACTTTCAGAGGAAGATAATATTAATATGAGCAAGAGTGGTAGAATCTAGGCAATAAAAGTTTCGTTATAGTTCTGTAATGAGAGAACTTACAGGGAGTCTTGAAAAATGTGTGACAGAGGCTAGAGACAATACAAGATACTGATTCTGAAAAGCAGATAGGGAAGATAGATAACGTAAAGATATGCTAAAAGCCAATTTAGAGTAGGTGCTAGATATGGCATTTTAACTCAAGTATAAAATTACTTTCTTTTAAAGTCTCTATAGTTTAGAGAACATAAGGAGATAGCAATGGAGACCCTGTAGCTTAAGTTCTATCCAGTCTGACTTACAGCAGAGGGGGAGAATTTGAACCATAGAAAAAAGATCAAGGAGTCTTCATAATAGAAGAGTCACAGTCCTGACAACAAAGAACTAGTTTCTAATCTTACTTCAGACCTGAATTCCATCCTACTGCTTGCATCAACAAAACAGCCAGCTAAATTAGGATGGAAGACTGTTAAAAAAGACATCTTTGATGTTTCTGATCCCAAGTTGTGCTTATAGAAATGGCGGTTTAACAAAACCAACATTAAGACATCCTTTTGACATATAAACTGAGCAACTCTGACATGGAATTTAAGAACAAATAACGAAGCCCACTAGAGCTAACTTCATAGTAACTTTTATTACCTTAACTGCTCTTTAACTGACAAGTGCTGAGTGCTTTCATCCTCAATGAATTTCTTTCCACAGAAGAGCAGATAGAAATATCAGTTCTGATTGCATTATTTAGTGAGAATGTTGGTCTCCATTTTCATTAATATTATAATACTTCCACATCTTTCAAATAGACTGCTCTGTTATTAAGGAAAAATACCTAAATAGGTTTTAGAAAGGCTGTAAGCATTGTTAGTGAAATTTGCCATGGTAACAGGCAGTCTTTATGCTATTTCACTCTCATTTTTGCCAAATTTAATCTCTTTATATTTAAAAGTAAATGCACAGTGGTCAGTGGAACATGTTGGAAGTTTTCTCCCCCTCCCTTCCCCCTATGTTCTTCCTTGGTGTTTATAACTGATAAACAATAAAGCAGACCCGTTGCATCAAAATAAAAGGGAATGAAAACAATATCAGAAGAAAAAAACACACTGGTGAGATATGTAAAATATTTCCATTTATACTGGCATTAAGATATTTCATAATGTTAAATCTCTGGGAAATCTATGACACTTTGCTGAGAAGCATGCAACTAACAATTGTTACTGTTGTACACTACTTAAAAAAAATCTGCTTCAGAAATCTTCAGCATTTCCTACATGTAGAAGTTGGTCCCACTCCTGGGACCTGATCCAGAACCAATTGAAGTCAATGGAAACATTCCCATTAAGTGTGGAGGTCTTAGAACGAACAATAGGAAAGTTCCTATTAACTTCACTAGCATTAGGGAGATCAGAAAATATATATGTGTGACAATTTTTGTAACTAAAATAATATTGTAACATAAAGAAAAATGTTTTACAAGATTTCTGTAGGTTGTATCTGCAAACATTCCACAATTGTTTAAGTATTAGAACAGTAGGACCTAGAAACGTTTCACCAAGATAGAGGCCTGCACTGTGGTAAATACTGTACTAGACCCATTGACTCCATCCATGCAACAAGGTTCCTTTAGCTCTCTTCACGTGGCTACATTGAGTCTTGATCCTGCCTTCTTCAAAGTTAATGGAAGGTCTCTCATTGACTCTATCTACACTGGGAGGGGGGGCCCTGGAAGTTGACTTAACGAGGTCGACTTTAAGTTGACCTTGTTAAATTGACTTCAGGGAATGTCTGTGTAGACAGTGACCAGACATACCCATGGCGCCCCTCCTCCTACCCTACCCCCTAGTCTGGGTTGGGTACCCTGAGCCCAGTGGGCTCCAGGGGTCCTTCCGGACAGGGGCTGATCTGGCTCCTAATCTCTAAGGAGGAGCTGGGAGCTGGGTCCTACTCTCAGCCCCTCTCTGCTGACACTAGCAAAGAGGGGCTAGGAGCCTGACCTGGCTCCCACCTCCTCTTTACTGGCAGTGGGGTCTTAGATCTGGCTCCTCCCAACCCTGACAAGTGACCGGGGGACAAATTTGCCCCCCATCACTTATCAGGGCAGGAGGCTCCGCAGCCTGGTCAATTTTACAGTCAGAGGTGCAACTTTTAAGATAACAGGTCTTTAATACTCCTTACTGTGTCACAGGCATTTCAGATATGCAGAATAGCTTGATATGATATAGAAGGTCAACACTATGTGATCCTGAGTGAGAATCACCGCTACATTTTAGCAGAGGAATGAACTATTTTCTGTATTGCAATGAATCACTCTAAATATGCTTGTATCCAGGAGATGCAATTTAAGTTAAATTGCCATAACTAACTAAAATGATGAAAATTATATTCACCCTGCTCGTAATAATTTTAATTCATTTATTTGCAACAGGGATTTCTTTTAGCTCATGTTGAAAGATAGCATGTAATATGTCAGTTTCAAAAGGGATAGCTGTGTTAGTCTAGGTCGGTAAAAAAACAACAAGGAGTTGTGTGGCACTTTAAGACTAACAAATTTATTTTTTGCATGAGCTTTCGTGGGAGAAGATCCCACTTCCTCAGACTGTCGTTAGAGATGTACCTGGGACATCAAGACTTCAAAGAGAAACAGCTGAACTTGAATTAATATGCAAGCTAAATTCTGTGAAAGCAGGACTGAATCAAGACTGTGGGTTCTTTTCCCATTACAAAGGGTAATTTGACTTCAGGCTTCCCATGATTTGAGCCTGTAAACTGCTCTGATTTGCTGTTACTTTATGACCTGATCCTATGTTTTACACCCCCTTGCATTTAGTTTCATTCCTTTCTGTAAGTTCACCCATCTTTGAAGCATCTGAGGAAGTGGGATCTTCTCCCATGAAAGCTCATGCAAAAAATAAATCTGTTAGTCTTAAAGTGCCACACAACTCCAGCATGTAATATGACCTTCATTACCAGTTTTCTAAAATTAAGTCACAAAAAATGCTTAAAGAATACATAGACCATTCAGTTTAAATCACAAAATTTACAAAATTGGGAGATATCCTTAATGCAGCATCTGTGAAAACTAACCCCTGGTGCAGTCAAAAACTGGAAAAAAAAATTGGACACTTACACATCGTGCTTTAATCTCTCTAGCTAGACTTAAAGTTGCTAGTAAGGGCTGTATATCTCCATTGACTTCAGTGAATTCTGTTTACCCAAATTCTCAGTTGTGCCCTCTTCATCTTATTTTCCTCATATGTAAAATGGGAATGATAATATTTAACTCACTCACACAAGAGTTATGAGGATTCATTAGTTAATGGTCATAAAATAATTTAAAGATACAAAGCAATTTATAGATGTTTTTCTTTAACAAGCATTTTCTTACTTTACTGTATCTTCTTATTTTGTGGCTAATGTTTTCTATTTCTTATAGTTAGTCCCCCTTCCTCCCACCCCTCAAAAGGAGGACAGTGTAGGTCATTTAAAGGAAAACAAATGCTTACATTTGTGCTTTCACCATCTGTCTGCCCTTTATATGAACTGAAAAAAGAGACTATTTAACAGTAAACTGTAAAATGCAAATGTTCTAAATACATAAATACGTTCTTTGAATACCACAGCCTACATCTGCTATGTTTTATGCATACAGGTTTTTTTTTCAGTCTGTCTCTCAAACTGTTAAATGTTAAACATTTGTAAGGATCTGCGTTATCAGACTTCTTTTTATGTGGCAAAGTGTGCATTGCTATGTAGCCTTCATGGAAAACAAAATTATGTGATTTCTATCACAGTGGTTGGGACCATTCTTACAGCGGCTTGTGTGTTAAATTAAAGCATTATTTCAGCAAAGAGCCCATAACAGTGAAACTTTCCATTCAAACTCTGTCACAATGTACCTACACCCCACCTCCCCACAAATCTAATATACCTGACTTGACACACTGAGTTTTTTTATCTGTGTTTTCTATATTACCATTAAAGTAAACATGTGGATACAAGGCTATCTATATGCAAGACAGTGACACATAGCCTCACTAAGCTTTTATAGGGGCTTCAAAATCTATTTTACTATTGCCCACATGAACATCTCTTTCCTTAATGAGCATGTCTCATCATTCCTTTGAGCCAACCTGCAATTCCTTCTATAATATATCAGTTTTCAGACAGTTACACATCTGCTTAACCATCTGTGATAGCATCACTTACATTCCATGGCACGAACAAACCTATGGCTGGGTGTGTCCACCAACACACACGGCAGTTGCATTTTGATTACACCTGTTTGTGAACATACTGGGAGACACTCAGATTTAAAACTTGTCTTGTACTTTTGTTCCCTGAATTAATAAATTGTTGTGTGTATTTCATTTAAAAGTATATTTTGCTTCTGGTCTTGTACTTTACACATAACCACACACTTTTTAAGGTGGTCACTGAAGGCCAGATCTTCCCTTCTAAGTTACTCCTCCATGAGCGTGCACTTTATTTTTATTTGTTTCCAGCAATGCCTATAATAGGTTAGTGCTGTATAAACATAAAAGAAATCAAAGTACTCACACTGAAGAAAGGGCAGAATGGGTAAGGTGTTTGGTTCAAAACTATGACTTTTCCTCTACCTGCCTGGATCTTAGAGCACACTCATAAAGACATATACCAACACACTTCCTTCTGATTATGGTGGGTCTTATGGCAGCACAAGGCCTGTTCATCAATCTTTTCAATTCCACGCCTGCCAATTTTTTGCCTCTTTTCATGGGAAAAATATATGCTCTTCCCATGGTTGAATAATGGATAATACAACATTTGAACAAACCATCCTATATACACCACATCTAATGCTTTTATATGTTCCTTTTGAGACATATATCATACAGTAAGCAGATCAATTTTATCAACAAAATTTCCTCCACATTAAATATTTCATTCATTCTAGAATCAGCAGAAAACTTAAAAAATATGCTTCATGTCCCTGCCGAGCAACGTGCTGAAAAGCCAGAAGCAGACTGAGATTCTGATAAAGAATCTACTTGTGATGATAATTGTTGGAGTATCAGTTATCCTCCTTAATTCTTTTGGAGCAATGGAAAGATGCATGCATGACAATGCAACCTAAATATTTCATGTATAGTATGATTACATCTGACAAAACCTCAAGTGAGAAGTATATGTTCTAATTTATTTATGCATTCAAAGTGTGCTACAGTATAGTCTCATAAAAACACACACTATCAAACTTACAGTTTCAAGGCACATTTAGTCCATCTTCCTGCCTGTTCGCAATTCTTCCCTACAGGATGTATGATAGTGCTTTGTCCCAGGTAGTTTTGCATGTCTCAGGTGATAAGAATCCCACAGCTTTCCACAGGAAACTTATGCATCTGAGCAGTGAAAGAGGTCTTGAAAGCAGGGATTACACTCTGCCCCAGACCCACAATCTAGGTGGCATTTATTGAGCTGAGCAAAGAAAGGGCCTTACTTCATTTTATGTTCCTGATTAGCTGAGTCACTATGTTACTCAACATTATTTATTATTAGGTAAGTTGACATGGATTCTAAATCAGAACTAAAAAAAAAAAATATATACCATTAATAATGACTTTCCAAGGGGGATGGTAAGCAAGAGAGTGATGGTCAAACACCTGGACACAGGCATCGGCAGAATAGAACTCCTGTCTTCTGAGTCCCCACACAGTCAATGGCACTAGCTGTTGCAGTCTTGCAATATTATTTTCTTTTTACAATTGCATCTCAGGTGTACCAATTTCCCCTCATTGTATTTACTATCCTTGGAAGCACCTATGTGACAGCAAACCTTAGTCTGTCCAAGTGGCCCACATATACATTTTCTCTACATCCCATCAATTGTTCACCTTTAATTGTCCAAAGAGTTTACTGTGAGGCAACACAGGCTTCCTCTCAGCATGTCTCTAGAGACCCACACTTGGATCTGCCATGAAGCAGCAATGTGTACAAATCTAAACAATTCCTCATTTTTGTTTCTATTAAGGAGAAAAAAATGTGTTTCAGGGCCAGCTCCTTGTCTAGTGTAAATGAGAAGAGCCTCAACAATTTCATGAGGTCTGCTGATTCACTCCAGCTGAGAATGTGGCCCACTGTATCTATTTCAGTGATTGTCCATCACACTCTAAGGCCTAGCAGTTACCTTTTGCAAGAAAATTTTAATTTAATCTTTCTTGTTAATAGAATACGACACGATTTTGCTTCTGGAGGATTTTAATATGTATGCGGATTCCATCACTATTTCCAAGGCTTCAAGTTTTTCAGATTTATTAGAAAGCCTTTGATCTGTCCCAAAACATTTCCGAGCCAAGCCATAATAGCAGTATCATATTCAAAATGATGGTATTTTATGACATATCTGTTAGGGGGCTGTCAGCAGCTGATCTCTGACCATTTTTGTAGTTTTATTTGTGTCTAAATTTACCTTTGTCATTAACTACAGGCTGTATAAATTCACTAGTAGCCATTAAAGACCATAACCCAAGGCAAGTTCCATGAAGTCCTTCTTTAATTCATCTCCTGAGATTATGCTCTCTCCATACTTGAGGTATTGGTATCTTTAGTCAGTCAGCTTTTGTCTAATATTCTTGATTTGTTAGCCTTCCTCTTGATTAATTAGACCCATTTAATTTTAAGTGCAGGGCTTCTTGGTGCTCTTACCTCAGCCAAATGAAGGCTTTTGTTATAAAACCTGAATGTAGATGGAGGACTTTTACAGCACAGACATCTCATTTAGTATATGGAAGAATCTTTTGGAATCACACACAGTGTGAGGTCACTTTGATAATGTTTTAGATCTGGGGGTGACTGAGGCTCAAAGCAGTTAACCTCACACAGTTGTTTGCTACAATGAAAACAATTCTCCACCATAAAGATATGGATCTTTTTTCCCTCCCTGTAGCACAACAACATTCCAGAGAGAAATGTGCTGAATTCTTCAAGCAGTTCATAGCAAGGCTCAGAATATTACAACCATTTTTTTTACATTCTGCTCCTGCCAGTAATCCTTCCAGTTTCTGATATTATTTCTAATGAGTATGTTTCATAAAATAGATGTCTATGGTTTTCAATGCAGTAGTCATGCTCCTCAACAGCAAGTGCGTGAAAAGGGAAGGTTAAAAATAAACCCGCTTCCCTAAAGTTCTTGTTCAAACTGAAAATGCTTGAGAAGGATGGAACAGTGGAAATTTGCAACATGGCCTCTTCATCTTTTCATTGCTCTAGTGGGTCAGAGTGGCAGTATATTGGGCTTAAGTGGCAACTGAAGAAGTCCACTTCTGTAATATGATTCATGAGTGGCAAAGACCCACCATGAGGAACCTCCATAATATCTACTGCAAACAAGATGAGGGAGATGCACTCTTTTGAAGCCTGGGATTGAGGTAGTAGGCTGCTATCACTTTGATGTGGTTAACAGGGGAAGAGGCAAGGGGATTCTGGCTCACCAAAATCCACCACATTCCAGCCCAGGGCCCTATCTGTTGGCCTCAATATGCTGATCTGCTGCATATAGGAGGTACCACTCACCTCACACCTTTAGGCCACTTCCTATCTTACCTTTTGTTGTTGTTGTTGACTGGGGCTCCTTGGGTTTTTTTGAGTCCCCTCACATTGAGGTGTCACTGCAGCATCCAGCCCATCAACGATGCCCCCAGGCTCTCTGGAGTCTTCCATTCCTTGGCCTCTGGGTTGAAGTGGCTTCTGGTCAAGAGTTCCTGCCAGACATCCTTCTTCCTTAGAGGTGTCTTCCAAATGAGCTGGGCTGCTTCTTTTATCCTAAGGCAGCAGAGAGAGCATGCCCAGGAAGGTCTGAAGGGCCAGACTTCTACCTCCCAGATGATATGGTTAGCTCTTTCAGAGCAAGGTAAATCCATCCATCATGCTGGTCAAAAATATAATCATTGTGTGACGTATGTATAGGTAATACATAAAGAATTATATATTAATATAGAAAGTATGCTTTATGCATTTGGAATGGAAATTAGTCATCAGCAGATACTGTGTCTAGGTGATGACCAGTTCAAACAAGAAAGGTGCCAACTCTCCTTACTGAGCCAGCGAGTTAATGCAAAATTTTATTGTGGACCCTTTGCACATCCTAAAACAGTCAATGGAAAACCATCAAACACAAAGTCAAACAGTCAACATCTCTTGAAGGTGAAAAGGAGCCTTATAGGAAGCAGGAAATCATGCTGGCTATGAATAAAGACAAAAGACTTTTGGTACAAAGGGTAGGGAAAGGTCATCTGGATTCTTTCACTGAGACATCAAAAGGCTTTCATCAACATTTGGATCTTGATTCTTATAAAACCAGACAGTTCTGCAAAACACTGAACTTGGGGGGAAGGGGAGAAGCCTACTTTATCAAATAGGAAAAGGAATTATTGATAAGTGTGGACCTAGGTTTGTATTTTATGATTTCATTTTGTGTTGTAACAATTTGCTTCCCTCACTTTCTCTCATTTCTAGTTAAAGTTTTATTCTTTCTTAAGTAAACCTATTTTTGTTATATCCTAAGTGCTCACAAGTGCCGTGTGGGCTACAGGAACAGCAGTTTCAGGTAACAGTGGTGAATTGGGATTCACCTTTGGGTGAAGGGGATCTGGAATCTCAGTTACCAGTGGCAAAGGCTGGATATCACAGGTGAAAAATTCAAAGGGACTCAGGGATCAATGTGCTATTGATAACTTGCAAGGTGAAGATAAGGATGGTAGAGCACAGACACAAGTTCTTGTGTGATTGAAAGGCTGCTGATGGTAGGGAGCTGATACTCAGCTCCTACATGAAAGGCTCTGTCTTGCAGGAGGCAGGGGGAACATGGTGAGTGACAGTTCTAGGTGCCGTGAGAACCGCCACAGGTCTATGGGACGCTAGTGTAACTGCAGCTCTCCCTAGAATAGCATGGATCTGGTGCTTGACTTGCCCCCGCAACCTCTTGTGTATGGGTAGAGGGCAAAGGTGTGCTGAGCAGTCAGTGAAAGCAGAGAATTGGGATCTAGATTTCACAGCAGTTAATGTTGCAGATATTTTCCAGTAAATCAACCTTGGCTAAACTGCCTTAGAAAAATATAGACTAGAAATCAACAATATTATGATAATCAACTGGCTATTATGTTGTGTGCACCACTGCCCACTAATGGATAGAATCAGAATTGTTCAGTGGTATCTTAGGACCTATGTGCCTCACATCTTAGCAGGGGTGTAGATTTATAAATTTGTTTTGCTTATATTGCTTGTTACCAGGATGACCAAACCAAGAAGCTATGCTGTACAGCATCTTGACTAAAATGAAGTCCTAGAGACCTCTGGATTGTTTCAGTCATCAGTTGTATTAGTTTGGAGGGGGAGGAAAAAGAGTTATTTTTTTCCAAAAGGTTTCCACTTCCCTCTTGACTTATTTCAATAATTATTTGAAAACAAGTTTCTCCTCTCTAATAATTTTATGGTTAGAATGTCACTTGTTTCATTCCTGCTTTATTTGAATAGCAATGAGAACAAACAAACCAAAAGCCTAAAACAGTAAAAAGATGTACAGCGAGGGAGAGCATCAGGTACTAAAACTGGAAACTACTATCAAACACCCCACAATCTCTTTTTCATCTGCTTATGCAATGAACATCTGGGTCTGCTTTGCAGTATGGTATGGAAGGTCTCCAAGATCAGTTAGTCTTTTTCTTTACTTCTGTATGGCTTTTTCTCCCATTCTGATATGCATTCTGTTGCTTTTGTGTTTATCGTAGTAGCATCAAGAGGCCACTAAGGAAAATGAAAGTGAGTTACTTGTAACTGGAGTTCTTATTCACATTGGCTATGTCTACACTAGTGGCTAAAGTTGATTTAAGCAAAGCCAGGGCTATATTTAGAATTTATTAAGTTGACTTAAGCACTTGCTGAAATCAACTTAAGCTTTTGAGTCAACTTCACAGCACAGGAAGCCCTGGGCTCCACCCCCTGCCCTGTCCCTGGTCCAGATCTAAAATCTAAAATAGGATAGAACTCCCCATCTTTCTTCTGTATTTGGTGCTTTCTCTTTAAAAGCTCCTTATCAAACCAATTTCTGAATTTCTATTAAAAGGATAATATCATAAAAAGAGAATGATAGAAGAAATTGAAAGTGAGTAAGTTTGAATTGTATTGCCTAGCCTTTTTCTGTAACTGCTAAGACCAACATGCCTGAAATATTAAGACTCCAACTGCTGAAGAAATGGGCTAGCTTGTTTTCAAACAAAAGAAGATGTAACCTTTCCGTTTGGTCTATAGCTTTCAATCCTTATGTCAAATCTGAGGTCTTGCATTAAAGAAAGGTGAAGAAGGAGCAGGCTGCTTTGACTGAGGTTTGGATCTGAATTATTTCTTCTGCTGCTGAGACTGAGACGAAGATGTAGTTTGCTGATGTTGATATTCTTTACCTCAAAGATAATATGAAGTTTAAAGGATAAACTTCCTCCAATAATGAAAAAGGAGTAAGTCTCCTTGTAGCAATAGGGTATAACCCTAGTGACCGAGCAGTAGATCTGGTTTCCTTTGATTTGTCTAAGCATTCTTCCAAAGTTATTGGAAAAAAAATACATGTTCAGAAAGTAAATCCTCCATTTGCAGTCTATTATGTACAGTCAAAGACAGTGAACACATTCAAGCATGCCTCCTCAAGGTAATAGCAGATGCCAATGCCCTAGAAAAGAGTCAGAAGCTCTGAATGCATGCTTCTCCACATTTTGTCGCTCCATTGATTCTGAGGGAAATTGTAATTGTCTATTACCATCTGATAATTAATCACTCTAATTCCAAGAAAATGGGGACAACAAAGCCTTTCTCCCAAGGACACCAATTTTCTTCCTTTTTTTTTCCAATACGAGCTGAATGGACTTAACCAGACCTGAGACTATAATAATAGGCAGCAGCAATCATCAGAGAATGCATTACCGGGGAAGGATGAAAATATGAAAATTCTGTGTGAGGTATCCAATAGAATTTGTCTCTTTTCCTAGTTATAGGCTGACAAGAAGCAGGAATAGCCTAAACTGTTTTAGCAAGCTTCTAAAGGCCCACTGGGGAAGTAAGAAAACAAACTGACAGAGCTAGATGGGTTCCCTGAAGCCATCTACTACAGGAGAGGCCCAAGAAAAAAAACAACAGAACACCACTAGTCACCACATACAACCCTCAAGTCAGACCTCTTCAAGAGATCATTAAGGACCTACAGCCTATTCTAAAAGATGATCCCTCACTCTCTCAAGCCTTGGGAGATACCTCTCCTTGCCTACAGACAGCCACCCAATCTTAAACAGATACTCATGAGCAACTACAGATCTAACAACAGAACCATTAAAGCAGGCACACACCCCTGCAACAAACCACGCTGCCAAGTCCGCCCACATATCTGCACAATAGATACCATCATAGGTCCAAATCAAGCCTGCTACTCCATCAAAGGCTCATTTACCTGCTCATTTACTAATGGGATCTATGCCATCATGTGCCAGAAATGCCCCAACACCTTATCCATTGGACAAACAGGATGATCACTGAGCAAAAGAATAAATGAACATAGAGTTGATATCAGAAATCACAAAACAAAGAAACCAGTTGCTGAGCACTTCCATCTTTCTAATCACTCGATGAATGATTTTTAATGACTCATCAGAGATGACGACAAAGAGAAACAGCTGAACTCGAATTAATATGCAAATTATATTCTGTGAAAGCAGGATTGAATCAAGACTATGGGTTCTTTTCCCATTACAAAAGGTAATTTGACTTCAGGCTTCCCATGGTTTGAACCTAACAACCGCTCTGATTTGCTGTTACTGTATGATCTGATCCTATGTTTTACACCCCCTTGCATTTATTTTCATTCCTTTCTGTAAGTTCACCCATCTTCGAAGCATCTGATAAAGGGGGATTTTCTCCCACGAAAGCTCATGCGAAAAATAAATCTGTTAGTCTTAAAGTGCCACACAACTCCTTATTTTTTTGCTGAACTAGACTAATACGGCTATCCCTTTGGAAACATCCAATATAGGTGACACCATCTTATTGCTGGAAGAAGCATCAAGAATATTGAATACAGGATGTCACAACTCCTCCACAGCAACAGAAGGGAAGTTCAAAATGGATGCCATATGATCTAATTAGCCATGGAACTACAAAGTGTCTTCTGAAGAAAACAATACGGAAGCAATATTTGCATGATTGTCATATGACAAAAAGGGATCAAAGTCTGTATCCACCTGATCGTGCTTAAAAAGTGGTCTCTGTCTTCTCCCTGTTCTTCTGACAGAGTATCAGGCACCACTTTCTGAGCCACAGCTGTATCTGTTGACACTGGTCCAAAGCTTGCTCTGCCACTGTATCCTTCTAGGCCAGACTATCACATCTACTTATCACAAAAGCAAGATTTGAAAATTGCTGTTGTAGAAATCCATTAATCTATTGCATGGATCAGAGGAACAATCAAAATCAGGTGTGGCCAAACTGCTACTCAAGAGCCACATGTGGCTCTTGAATGAAAAAGTGTAGCTCCCAGAAGAACGTCAGCAAATCAATTTAGTAAAGCAGCCCCAGCCTAGGAGTTCAGGAGGGGGTCAGGATGGTGGGGAGAAGTACGGCATGGTCAGGATTTTAAAAAACTCGCCACTAGCCTGCAGTCTTCTACATAGAGCAGCAGCTAAGTTTTTACTGTATAGGCCTAATTTTCATGGTAACCTTAAGTAATTATTAGAATCTGACATTAGTAGGATTTATATTTGTCCACTTTTTATGATACAATTAAAGTATGCAATGTAATTCTGGAGTAGATTAAAGTATATGGCTATAGGCCTCAGTGCGGCTCTCAAAGTTTTAATAATTAGCTTGTGTGGCTCTTGAGTTCCATAAGTTTGGCCACCCCTGCTCAAAATGAACATCAGATATGATTGCACTGGATTGTTTTAGATCTAAGGATGACATCAGATCAAGAACAGACAATGGTGCTGTCCTGCAAACTTAGCAAATGTCAAATCTAGTTGTAGAGGCATAGCACTACTCTCCTAGGCTGTGAAATCAAATGTTGAACAGCCCTAGCTTTCAGAAATAGAACCAAAGAGGCCATATCTGGAGCAGACTCATCTGAGACATCTAACCTATGGGATTTGCTACAAGTAGTCATCTCCTCCCTTGCCTTTTACTTCAGAACTGACAGTATAAATCTGGGCTCTTTAACTGTCAACTGGACAGAAGGTGCCACCAATGGCTTAACAGGAGAAGCTGATGAACCAAGAATAGGAACTAAAACCAACAAAGGTACCAATCAGCAAGATCCTTTAGGCACCTTACTCTTCTGAGATGAAGCAGCCAGAGTCAAAACTGATCGCTTAATCTTTGGATTAGACTATAAGTGCCACAAGACCCCTTGCTTTTTTTCCCAGAATTTGTGGTTTAGCAGCAAGAGCTTCCTTAAGCAGAAGCACCTGCAATTTTTTCTCTCTCTCCTCATGCTCTGCGTATAAAAGTTCTGCAAACAGAACATCCAAGAGGTATTTAGGGCATCTAACACACTTGTCTGACACTAGGATATTTGCTGGCCATGAAGGGCATCTCTTAAAACCCTACTCTGTCTTTGATTCCACTCACATGGAACTAACCAAAACCTACTAACTATAGTTTAAAATTATCATCAGTTACACTACAAACATTTCCTTCTGGTGCAGGGGTTGGAAGGAACAGAGACAGCAGAGGTCACAGCACCCCCTTACATGTTCTCACTTTTGGAGACATTGAGGGAAGAGGGAAGAAGGAGTGCATGTGTGTAGAAAAGGTAACGTTCTACTGTTTGGATGCACTGAGTGGGCGATTACACATAAGCAGGACTGTGCAGAGCCATTCAAAGAAGAAGTTAGTAGTTGTTTGGTAGGAAGGGAAGTATGGTCATGGATCAAATACTGGCTCAGACACAGAAAGCAAGAAGTGGGAACCAGTAGTATGATATCATAATGGCAAAAGGTTAACAAAGGGTACTATAAGGTCTGTAGTGGGACTAATGTTATATTTCAAAGACTACGTGATTTGGAAAAGCAGGTGCTCAGGAATTAGCCACATTAATGGCAAAACTCCCACTGCCTTCTATGAGACCTTGATTTTCCTCTAAACCATGAAAAATATAATTCAAAAATTTCAACTAGAGTTGAAAAATATCTGCATACTGAAAGGCTTTCACACATTAATGGAAATACATCTGAACCAAAGGGTCAAATTCATTCCTGCTACAATTCTATTGAAATCAGTAGGGTTACAGTAGAATGAATTCAGCCTGATATTTTTTATCCTATTCAGACTTGAGACTGTTAAAAGGGGAAAAAAAATCAAGCTCTAAATAATATGGAAAGGTTACACTGCAGTGCCAGTCATTCAATAATGAAACTAATTCAAGGGTCTTTTTCTACTGTTTCTTTGCAGTGCACTGTGGAATAGATTCTGATCACAGTTACACAAAAGTTAATCTGTAGTGACTCCATATGGTTTATTTTAGATTACCCAATGATGTGATGGAGAATAAAATCTAGCCTTTTGCAAATAAGAATCCCTTTGTTTCATTAGCATCTCCAGAACAAAATATTCCAGCTTTTTTTCCAATCCCTCTAGAACACTGGTTTGCACATAGATTCAGTTATTATCTTTTAAATTCAAGAAAAAAAAAGAAATGATAAATGTGACGACATTTTATAGGAGTCCTGTTCTACTTATTATGCTTTGTAGTGTAAATTACTGGAAAAAATTAAGTATAATTTCTTATTATTGAACATAATTTATCACCATCACTTAGGAAAATATAGTATGATGTATCGTAGAACATTCAGAAGTGGTAACTAGACGTGATTGGTCCCTTTTGCAGCCTTTGTCAAGGTTTTTCTGAATATGTCCCTAGATTATCTTTAAAATATAATTATGGAGTTTGGTTGTTGTGAGGTAAGGAATAGGCTAAGTGTCCTAATTTGAGTGTGAAAGACTGTATGTATAGAAATGAGATGAGGAAACAGTGACCAGAATTTAAATAATGTAATTTTCAGAAACACAAAGGTCAGAAAAAGCTAAATAATTCTAATTTTGATGCATTATGCACGCAGGTAAAGCTTAGCAGTAAAATTGAGAAAACAAGAGGGAGATTAATTTGAGTCTACATAAGAGAGGAAAGTTCTGGCATATGCCTCTTCAGAAATCTTTTTCTTTTCTTATGGTATAAAATAGATGATATTTTGTTTTCTAAGATGATATAATAATGCTAATTTATTTAAACTATCATATCTGTTAATTATTAGGGCTAAAAGAATACTGCAAAATCCGATTTGTGTGGATTATAGTATAATCCAATATACATAAATACAAAATTCAATGGCATAATCAGTTCACAGGACTGGCAGTGGGCTAATGACTGCTAGTTTTACATGGAGTTTCAATGTCTAGGTTTTACTTCTCAGCTTTCAAGTCTAACCTTCCTCTTGAATATGTAGGAGTGTCACAAGATATAGGTTCCATTGTACATAGGCATTTTATAAACATATAAGAAGAATCAGTCAGTGCCCAAAAACTTACATGTAAATAGAAATCACCACCATGGCAAATGAGTTGCACTGGTCCAAAGGGAGGCCTCTCCCTTTGAACCAGTGCAGTGTGTGTGCAGGAAGTAGAAAAGCAGAATGTAGATACACAAGTTGTTTTAGGTAACTTGCATATCTACGTTTGACTGCCACCAAAAAGGGCTGGAGGTTTGGACCTGCCCTTAGACTTGGCTAAGCAGGCCAGTGGCACAGACAGAAGGTAACCCAGGTTATCTGAGCACCAATTCAGTGCCCAGCCACTGGAACACAGTAGAGAATTAATAGATGATGTAAATCTGAGACTGCAAGAAGCAAAAGTATCTTCAAATGATGCAAGGGAGGTAGATTTCCAGATGATGCAGATGTGAAAAGACAATGGTTTCATTCTGGAGAGAACAGAGTCACAAAAGGGCTGCAAAGAGCAGGCTGAGGGGCTGATCCTGAAAACTCTTACTACTTGGCGTAATCCACGGACTTCAGTGAAACTACTCAAAACAACAAGACGTAAGTTCAGTAATAAATATTTGCAGAAGCAGTTCTTCTGTTTGAATGAGGTCGGTACACATTCTGCCAGCAAGTGCATATATACACTCTCACTGAAGTTGCTTAGTGGAGTTGCACAAATATTTTCCAGAGTCCAGTCTGGCAGAAATATTGCAGGGGGATATGAAGTGTCAGATATGTTGGGGAAGATTCCCCAAGATGCTTGTCTCCACCCCACTGCTGATGTGCCCGTACTCTAATGTCACAGAGAAAGCAGGTTAGAGGTATGAGGCTCAGATGTGGCACAGATGCCCAGCAATACGTTCCCTCTGTCCAGAAGACCTCTCTGCTGGGCACATATATCTATATTAACACCAATTTGTGCCATTTGAGTGGTGTAAAGAGATGATAACCCCATTTAAGAATATGGCTCTTGGAGTTCTTCCTCTCCTCCCCTCAGCTATGTTTCATTAATGAACCGATAAATATGTATAGCCTGAGTTCTTCAGTCAGTAATTAATATCAGGACAAAAACAAAGGCAAAATTAAGTATGTATCTTTTAATCTTGCCTTCTCTTCTATTTTGGACAGTTATGCAGAACACTGCTGAGGCAGTCTGATAGAGAGTAATAATGGAAGTGCATAATCTGATACCTTTCAAACAGCTGTTTTGGGTAGATATGTTCATTTCCTAAAATGTTCTTGAACACATACAAGTTATCAGACTTACTCTTGTTGTTCTACTTCAAGAGCAGAAGTTCATCCAGAACCTGGAAAACAAAATTATGTCTCAGAAAGAGAATCCTATGGCCCCTTAAAGACTAACACATTTTTCCAGGCATATCCTTTTGTGGGCTGCAGCCCACTTTGTCAGGTGCATGAACTTCAGTGGTCTTCCATCATTTTTACTACACACAGACTAATACAGCTACCCCTCTGAAAATTGCATCTGTGACTCTGAAAGATATTTTTAGAACAGGAATTCATAATGGCCTAGCTCAGGGGTCAGCAACCTCCCAACAACATGCCAAAGCTGGCACACACTCCTGTTCTGAGCGGCACGCAGCCCTGCTGCTTCTCTCCCTGCTCCCCAGCGGGGCAAAAGGGCCACAAGAGTCGTGCGTGAGCCATGGCTCCTGTCCCCAACTGGTCTCGTCCCCCTGCGGGGGGGCACAGTGAGCAGGGAAAAGGAGCCACAGAGTGCAGGGCTCCTGGCTGTGCACCATCCCACCCCGATATTAGGGAGCACGGCAAGCAGGGAAAATCCACAGCTCATGGGGCTCCTAGCCCCTTCTCCCAGCTGGGCCACTTGGCCAGCAGGGGACAGGAGCCCAGCACGCAGGGGTGAAGCCAGCAGAGAGAAGTCTCTGGCTCTGCCCCCAGCATCTGCTGGCCCTGGAGCTGGCAAAGGAGCAGGCAAAGGATGCTGACACCTGGCCTAACTGCTCATTTTTTATGAGCCCTAGCAAGATTCAGAGAACTACAGAGCACATTCCTCAATGGAAAATCAAGCACTCTGCCTGCAGCCCATTAGCAAGCTGATAACATTCAGCTCTCTGGGGACTATTACCAGAGGTGGCTTGTGACTCTGACATATAAGGAACAAGTCACAAAATAGATATTTCCAGCCCCACTCAATGTATAATTGATGAGCTGCTAAAAGCTTACCTTACTGACAGCGAAGAGCCAGCAGGACTCGGGAGCCGGAGCTGCCATTGCAACTCAGACCTGTGGGGACTGGAGCACGAGGCAGGCCCCGAGTTCGGCAGCAGAGCCTCACACACAAGCAAGACATGCACTCTGTGGAAAAGTGAGCCATGGAGGTGCAGAGTGCAGGTCCCATCCCCTCCCCTGGCATCTCTGCACCACATTCTTCAAATTTAATGGTGTTGCATTTCACTGCTGGAGAGAGTTGTGATGAATCAAAATTTGTCCTTAAAGCTATACAGATTTATCAATAAAGTAAAAAAAGATTATGGAAAACATATTTTATATTTTGTGGGGATCTTCAGTGAGGCTGCATCTCAGTTGCCTGAGATGACGAGCTGCAGTGGTTCTGGTGGTGTTATCCCCATCAGGCAATGGCACGTGAGATATCACAACACGCTTCATTATCAGTAGGGAGAGGTGTTTCTGGAGCTGAGATCCTGGAGCAATAACTGAATTTTTATTAACACAAACAAGAAGTCCTGTGGCACTTAAAGACTAACAAATGTATTTACTGCATGAGCTTTTGTGGGAGAAAATCCCACTTTGTCAGACTCTGAACTAGACTAACATGGCTGCCCCTTTGGAACTTGCATTTTTATTGCTGACCTCTCTATTTTTAATCTTGTAATCATTGCTCTTCTTCCCGAGAGTCTGAAGCAGAGCGGGGTACCATAGAGTGAGCTGGCTGAGACCGAGTCCAGACCGCGTGGAATTGATGGTGGATTTCAGTAAAGTATGAAAGGGCTGATCTAAACTCATTGACATCAATGAACATCTTGGAAATGCCTTCAAGGGGCTCTGAAGCAGGATCTTAGAAAATGGACATGGTTGGAATAGTATATGTTTCAAAAAATATTAGAAAACAGGTTTTTTTTCCATCTCCAGTATTTTCTGAAACTTTTAATTGAACATATTCTTAACACTCCTTGTACCCATTTTGGCACTTAGCAATGGGACAGTCTACAAATTAAAAGGCTCTAGCAAATTAATGCTGCTGAATTTCTATAGCATAGCATTACAATCTTTTGGACTTTTCTAAATCACTACTCCACACCTGTTTTCTTGATAATAAATCTTTTCTTTAACGAAAACTCTAATTTAAACAAACAGCTTTTTTATGTTACATTTATAGGATAAGCTGCACCTTTGACCCCTTTGCGGTCTCTCTTGTGTGTCCTCTTTCAGACGACAGATATTGCACATCACTCTTCTCAGGGTGGTATCCCGGGATTCTCTCAGTCACAGACTGGAACTACAGAATCCCTATTCACCACTGTGATTCCTCAGCAGGCCCAAATAAGTTTGGCACAGCGAAGAGAATTCCTTTTGAAAGCTGTGGACTAGTAGATAAATAGAAGGCTCAGATCAGCTTCTTCAAAACCAGCATCATTTATTTATACATAGTAACACAGAATAGGGGAAAAGGGTTAAACCAGGGGTGTACAACCTTTTTGGGTGAGAGGCCACATTGCAATTTTTTCCTCGGTTGGGGGCTGGTGAGAAAATTTTTGATAGATAAGACATACAAATTGATCTTTTTTTAATAAACTTTTATTAAAAATAATTAGTGTGATAGTTAGCATTGCTTTTGCTTGCACAAACTGTCAATGTCTGCCTGCACACTTGATATACTAATACAAAGTATTCCAGATAGCCCCGGCCAGCTCCAGCTCCCAAGCTCTAGCAGCAGCAAGTGGCAGACCAGATAAAAGCCCTTGGTGGGCTGGGCACAAGCCTGGGTTAAAGAGACACTGCCTCTCCCTGAGCTCGGGGCTTCAGGTTTTTATCTGCTGTGGAACTCTGTTTCACATTATCCAGCTGAAGGCACTCTCCAATGTCCCAAGTTAAGGGTGTTGGGTTCAACTTGCTCAGAGAAAAAAATCTGATATGTTCCCTTCTAAGAGCCCCACTATGAACTCCTGCAAAAGTTAACTCTTTGAACCCATTTCTCATATACTATAATAATAAAATAAACAAAGATACATATAACATTTGTAAGAATAATACCAGCAGCTGAGACATCATTCAATGGTACCTTCACGTTAAAGCTGAATTATGATACATTAATCATTTTCTTAGTGAATCACATGCAATTAAGACATAATGGGGCAAACAACAGGGGGTGTAAATTGTCATAAACCCATCGACTTCATGGCAATTTACAAGGTTCATTGAAATGATCAGTTCTGTGACAATTTTTGTCCTCTAGGGATCTTGGATATATTTATACATAAAAATTTGTGACACTAAATATATTTGAGGATACTCAAATCAAGAATTGTTCATGAAAGCAATATTGTGTTTCAGTTTAATATTGAAGTGCGTGAACTTGGAACAGTAAGAAGTACTAGCAATAAGGGTGTCTCTGATGTGGTAATATAGTACGAGAAAAATGCATGATTTGATTTTCAAATATTAGGAGGTGAAGGAAGATTTAAATTAAATATTAATATGGTTTAGGAAGCCTTCTGGAAGCTACATCTTTCATGTTTTAATTCTAATTTTAAATTAGCAAATCGTTTCATCTGCCAGTTGAACATAATGGAAATGCAGGATTTTACTTAGACAGAACAGATGCAACACCTACCTTCCCCCTCACACATAGTCCATTTTATTACCTTGATACTCAGTGAAGTAACTGCCATTTAATATGTGGCACTGATTTTATTCTCCTCTCATCAGTACTGGTTCTGATCAGGGCTGAAACGTGCAGTGACAAAGTGAGGCTATCCTTATAGTATCACGGGTTAGAAGGAACTGGAAAGACCATGGGAGAAAGTTTGTTCTGTTCTGATTTTGCTGTTCCCTCTTCTACACATTTAACATGTAAATCAAAGAAGTTCAGATAAATTATGGATGAGCTTCTACTAGACTCTGTACCAAACAGCCAAACCTCCTATATTTCTCCCATCACTAGTTAAGAACCATGCCATGAATACTTAGCTAAGCAAACTCATTTTGATCTCCCTCTTTCTTCCTTTTGCCCACCTCCTGTGATAAACAAGGTGAATTTCTATTTACAGAAGCCAAGCCACAAAGGAGCAGAGACAGTTTGCTATTGCTTGATAATTGTCTCTAAACAAAACTGATAGAAGGAATCCCCCATCACTTGATTTAGCAGGCTGGACAATATGCTGTACTTAAATACAATAGCCTGACTACATTTTTCATGACTGGTGATTTTGGGTGCCCAACCTGAAAAAATGCTGGACACCTGAATTGTGAAATTCAAACCTCTTTCAGTAACCAAAAATTTCAAGTTGAAATTTTTTTGTTTCAGGGAATGTTACTTCTAGCTAGATTACAGGAACCTGATACAAAACACATTGTCAATGGGGGGGGGGGGAACAGCATTGATTTCTATGGGCACTAGATCATGCCCTAGATAAGATGAAATGTGGCTGGGTATCATAACATATTTAAAGCTCAATAATGATGCCAGATTTTAAAAAAATGCATTATCTGTCAAACTATATTCTATGAGTTTAAGGGATTAAGAGGAAACAATATGCAAAACAGTGATTTTACTATGATTGGGCACAAAAGAGACCCATCACCACCACATACATCAGGAACAAATTTATTTCCTTTAAATAACTACTATTTTGCTAGAGAAACAGGTGAATCCATTACTACCCAATGACATCAGTCACACCCAGCAGCCATCAGAACAGAGAAAGTCATGGAGATGTGGAATATTAGACATGGATCAAAGAGTGGGGCTGAAATACAGCATAGGATTCAGGGAATCCTTTACCTGTCTCTCTACATTACAGTTTCATGTTTTATGAGACAATTAATGAGCTATTTTATTTTGGTGTCTGCCTTAATGATTCCTGAACAATTCCACTAAAGGTACTGAGGTTACATGAGTTTAAGTGACAGCAGAATTTTACACATTACAGTAACATTTCTCAGCTTCAGGCCCATTTAATAACCAGGACAGATTCTCATCTGGTATGAATTGTATAGTTCCATTCACATCTATGGAGTGACACTGATTTATGTCAGCTGAAGATGCAGCCCTCTGATTTGAAAATGTTTAACATTTAGCAGCCTACCTGAAACAGAATTGAACTCTACAGTCATGGAGCCAAATTCACCCATAATGTAAACTCATTGAAGTAAATGTGGTCACAGGACGCATGAATTTGGCTCTTTAAGATGAAGAAATGAAATCTTTTCCAATCTTTTCTATATAGTCTACCATATTGCATTCATCACCACAGTGTTTGTGCACCTTGAAGTAATGCATTAAGTGACAGAGGTATACATCTCACATATTTGAGGTCTCTTTCTCTCCTCAAGAGAACAAGCAGTATGCTAGAGCTGTCTCGGTTTGGAAGGGTTTTATTTATTTTTAATACATATACTTATTGTTTTTAATTTACTTTAGAAAAGGCAAAGTCAAAAAACGTGCCTCATAATTGCAGCCATAGCTGGTGAGGTTCGTGATCATCTTTCTAGGAGTTCTTCCCATGATCTCAGATCAGCCTTTCTCTCTCCTGCATAGGTGAACTTCACCCATATTGCAGGGAGGTTCACTGTGCATTAAGAGTGCTATTATCTTCATCCTGAAACCTTAGGCAGTCTTCTAAGACACCTTGGAACCATGCCATGGAGTATCGAGAAGATAAGGGCCAAGACCTTGATTTGATATTCTGTAGGAAGCTAGTGTGAAGAGTGGAGGATAAGTCTGATGTTCTCTCAATAAACTCTATTGCTGCAGCACATCTCCCCAGTATTCTTTATTAGCTGAAGTCTCCTATGTTGAAGTCTTCACGCTCAGATGTCCTGTATTGCTGCAGTGTGGCCAAACGATGACAAAAGACACAAATAACTTATGTCACTGATTGCCAGAATGGGTCAGATTCTCCTAGCCAACAAGCAATAATAGCAGCATCCATGAGCAATACTGTCTTTATGAGAGCTTATTATCAGCGAGGAATCCAAGGGTAATCCTAAAATATGGTGCAAGTTGACTGACAGTGGATGTGTACCTTCACACCCTAGTAGTGTTAGGAGGAAGTTATGAAAGTTATTAGGATGCAGTTAATACGTGATATCCACCTATCATTTTCTAGTAGAAGGATAAGTGATTAACAGGAGGCTGAAGTTGGCAGGGTGCCAAACTGGGCAGTGTGCCATCTAGCCAACGCTTCCGGGAAACAGAAGGTGCCGTGTGCAGAGTTAGAGCTGAGTGCAGCAGCTGGGTGCAAACCAGGGCCATGGCAGGAAACTGGCAGCATCTTAATTGACTAGGGTTTTGGTATATAAAGGGAAAACTCCTGAGGAGGGGTGCTGTCCCTCAGAGTGGCAGCCAGTGAACCATTTTTTTGCACAGGCATCAAGACCAGGAATAGAAGCAGGTGGTGACTCAGAAGACACGTAATCCATGAGACCACGATGAGAAGAAGAAACCATAACCCTTGCCATCACCCAGAGCAGCCTCCACTGGAGCAAAAATCAAGACCAGCTCTCTGAGTTGAGAGAAGAACAACTGCAACTACCATGTGCTCGGGACCAGTTATGCTGACAGACACTTGTGGGGAGGGAAGCTGGGGTTGTTGGTTAGTGTTGTTTTTATTGTACAACCATAAACAGATTAAAGAAACTGTTGATTTGGAAACGACTGAGAGTTGCTTTTGATTGATCTCCTGGTGACAGATACTGCAGGGTCAAGAACTTGCTCTTTAACAAAATACAGAGCAGATTTTGTTAACATTAGGTGTCTCCTTCCAGGAAGTACTCAAACCATATCAGTACATTATCCTTGACCCCTGCTATCTTCCTCAAGCAAGACAAGAGTATCTTATGGTCAGTAATACCAAGTGCTGCAGAAAGGTCTAGGAGAATGAGAATGAATATTCTCAGTAGGTCCACTGAAAGCAGTAGATCATTCATCAGTGCCATTGAAGTGGTTTCAGTTCTATGTCCTGGTCTCAATCCAGTTTCTACCAGTTCTAGAATTTTACTTTCAATTTGTTAAACCAGCAGTTGTCATCTAGGTAACATCTCTATAAGCTTAATCAGGAATGAGAAGTTTGACAGGGTGTAATAGTTGGCAAGAATTGATGTAACCAGGTTGGGTTTCTTCAGTACTGAAAGAAGAAGGAAAGATTTGTCCTCTGAATGAAACATTGTCTATAATAACCAGAAATGGCTAATGAGTCTCTTTCACAAGTCAGATTCACAGTTCTTGGGTTGAGATTTCAGGGTATCCAGAATTATTGACTGACTGTACTGAGCTCTAGAAATGCAGGTGTGTTTTTGGTGGTGTGGATAGGTGAGCATGCCCATACTATTTGAAAAGGCTTGACAAATGTGTGTGATTTGTCAGCAAAGTAGAATAATAGTTCTTCATAGCACTTGGTGCTTAGTTCTGGGGCAGACGGTAGGCACTCAGGATTGATGAATCATTAACTATCCTGGATAGTACCTAAGAGTGGGTTTTGTCAGCTTCTGTAGAGGCTCATAAGTAGATTTATTTTGACTGTGAGGCAGCCTCAGCATAGGTTTTAAAGCAGTTGTTATGGTTCATTTTGTCTGTATCAGCCTTTGTTTTTGAACATCCACACTTGAGTTTTTGCCCCTCTTTCTTCATCTAGCACAGAAACTGTTCAAAAACCAAGAAGATCTGGTTTGGGAAGAGTCATTTTGGCAGATATTGATGACTGATGCTAGTGAAGAATGATGAGTCACCAGATCCTCAACCCCTCCTATAGGAGGGGTGCTGGTTCCTTTTGCAGACTTTAGAATTTATTAGCATCCATAAGTTTTTGAGGTTGAATCAAGATAATTGGTCTTCAGGGCCAGTCCTTCCATAGAGGTAACCTCGATGGCCGCCTAGAGCACCAAGAATTAGGAGGTGCCAAGGGCTGGACTGGAACTGCTTTGCTCCCTGACTGTTGCTGGACCCCCATACATGGTGCTGCTCCCCGGCTGGAGCCAGACTGCCCCCCCCCTGCAGCCAGATCCCAGAGGCAGTGGCGCTACTCCCCACCCATGGCCAGATCCCGGTCGCAGTGCTACTCTACGCCCACCGCCAGATCCCAGTAGTGGCGCTGCGCTGTAAGGTGAGGGTAGGCTGCAAAATCCCTGTAGGCCTAGGGCAGCAAGAGACCTTGGACTGGCCCTGTTGGTCTTACTATTATTTAGGAATTGTAAGGTCACTTACCACTTCCTTCATGAGGTGATAGCTTATGCAAGATGGAAGCTGGGTTGTATTGTCCTCTATATTGAAATTAAGACTGAAGATCAAGTTCAGTGTTTAAATGGCTATGTTGGTTGAATCAGAGGTGTCCTGTGAAAAACTCCTAAGGAAGATCTTTAATACTTAGTAATGTCTATTTTTATTCCTGCCAAGGCTTTCTTTCTTCACTTTACAATATTTTCTTGGCTGATGTAAATGTTTAAAAGACCTGAAAATTATACTATTTATTGATTTTCCTTCATACTTAACAGATAAAATCAATAGGATGTGCACATGAGGCTTCATTAAAATAATTTCTGGTGACATCAGTTTTGCCAAAAAGTTTCCACAATCATGACCCTTGCATAACTCTGTGGAAGGTCATTTAAACTAAGGGGCACATTAAAAATGTATGTTTGTTTAAGTTATAATTTGTTGCTCTTTTTGAGATGTTATATATCTCACTAAATATTTTCACAATTATGTAAGTGCAATTTATTCAGTTAAAAGCACAGAGCATCAAAAGGGAAAAAAAAACAGCTACATTACTTTGTTGCAAATGCTTAAAAAACCAAACTGTCTTTTTTATCTCAGATAAATTACTGTTTTAGTCCACTACAAGAAAGAACATAATATGAATGACTGTCAGAAAGATTACACATTGCTGTGTATTTGCCAAAAGGAGTCATACTGCTTTGTGAAATATTATCATGTGGGAAACTACAGATAACTGTAGAAGCACAATTAACTGTAAAAGTTACACAAGCTTTGTTCATGAAATACAGTTTATGTAGAATGATGGATTTTCCACAAAGGTCAGCTAATCATCCTATGCCATCAGCAAGGTTGAACACTTCATGTTAACTTTTTTAAGGGATAGACTTCACACACACACACCAAAGGTGAAATTCCCCCTTGTACAGAAGAAAAGAACAAGGCCTATAGATCTTTTCTCAAAATAACTACCTGGATAGCAACAGGAGTTAGATATCCAAGATGGCTACTCACTACTGAAAATTCACTTAGCACCTATTTGCATCTTTGGGCACCTAAATAGCTTTGAACAGGTGGCCCAAGGTTCCTATTCTGAGGACTTAAGTGATTCACAGGCCTTGTACACAAGTGGAAATTTCATCCATAGAGAAAGAAATCAGGTATCCCTGAATAGTTTCTTGTTTCCTCCAAACAAGGGAAACTAAATTAGCTGATGTCTATGCAGTTCTATGAAAAAGAAGAGAACAATGTAGCACAAGGTGAGGGGAGTTTCATTTTTTTACATAAGTACTGAATTTGGCTCCTATATTTTTATGGAAGTTATATTATTTAACACTAGGGCTATGTTAAACGGTGGGGTTTTTTGTTTTTGTTTTTGTTTGGTTGGTTGGCTTTTATGTCAGATTAAAAACTGATCTACAAAAGGCAAATACAATTCTCTACACCCAACCCCAGAAACACCATGCTCTAGCAAGCAGGGGGTGGAGGAAAGTTTTCTTCCACAAGGCTGCAAAAGCAGTTGCAGAACTCACCAGCAGATGGCTAGATGAGCATCTGTAAGGTATTTACATAGCTACTTCTTGGGAAAGAGGTAGGAGGATATGCAAAAAAGATCTTCAACCAGTCTCCTTACTTCTCCATTTTCTGGTTCTCCCATTCCCAGCCTCTACAAACTGCTGCTTGTGGATTCCTTCATAGATTTTATGGCGATACAGCTCTCACTCCCTGCGTAAGAGAACAGCCATTGTTCTGCCCTCCTTGGCCACAGAGGAGGGTGTCCAAGTCTCAGTTCATCAAATCACTTAAACATATCCTCATGGCCATCTCTATCCAGAATACTTAGTCACACGCTTCTCTTCTGTTCTAAATCCCATTGATGTACATTGGATTTAAACTATGTTTAAAAGCCAGGCACAGGTTCAAGGATTGTTCCTAAGAGGGATGGAGTGATAAATTGGGAGCAAACCTTGGGAGCTAAGATTTGCCCCATTGTAAAGGGTCTGTGCTCACACCTCTGCTACTTAGGGCTTCTTCCCCCACAAACCACACACAGATGCAGCTTCATGCACCAACTGGTGCTCTTTATTTCAAGGCTTTGCTTCTCACTGGCAGCTAGTTAGAGGTATAGTCCCAGATCAGAGGGTCACAAAGTTTCAGCCACCAGTTCAGGGCAGGCCTGCTCCACCTGAGGTTTCAGGATGATCCCTTACCCCCTTCCAGCTACTTCTTCTATTACCTCCCTCTGGTGAGTCTCTGGTCAACATCCTGAGCTCCTTCCTATAGGTATATCTACATTTACAATTTAGTTTGAGTTAAGGAGACTTAATTCAAACTAAATTAGCACATGTCCACACTTGCTTTCATTAGTTCAAACTAAGGCGTTCCCTTAGTCTGAACTAAGGAAAGCCTAGTTCAAATCTATAAAACCTCCCTTAAGTTCGAATTGATAGTGAATTCGATCTCATGAGTTCAAATTAACCCAAAGTAGCTGTGATAATTTGAACTGACTGTTAGTTCGAATTAACCACAGCTTGAATTTCCCTATGCAATTGTGCCCCCTACCTGATTCAAATTTGCAAGTCCTGTGCATGGACATGCTAGTTCAAATTAGGGTTTCTAGTGTGGCTGTGTTAATTCAAATTAACTTAATTTGAACTAATAATTATTAGCCTGGATTGATTAGTTTGAATTCAGTTAATTCAAACTGATCTAAGTGTAGACATACCCTATGAGCCCTTATAAGGCCTGGTTAAAGAGTGCAACAGCTGCTCCTCATTAGTCCAGAGCCTATAGCTCGCTCATCTTGCTCCTCTTCTCTCTTAATTAGCCCTCCAGTGTCAGGTGGCCAGCTTAACCCTCATGGCTCAGCCAGCACCTGGTCACACCAATTTCATCAAGCTGTAAAGGAATTCATAATATCAAAGGATAATGAAGTGTAAAAACAAGATGTCCAAAGAGCAAACAAATCTCTCTTTTTACCTGTTAAAAAAAATCTGTCTTATGGGCAAAAGGACAATAAAAAGTTTCCTTTTTATACACACCAAACTCACACGAGCTGCAGGGGGCTCAGTGGAGATGAGTGTGCCTTTAAAAAGCACCAGATGACATAAAAGCTTAAATTCCATGGATGTTCAATGAGACTTAGGGCTAAATTTTCAAATATGCCTAAGTGATGAAAGTGCCTAAGTCCCATTGACTTGAAATGGGAATTACACATCTCAGCTAGGCAACTAAACCTCTGAGGCACTTTTGAAAATATTACCCTGTCTAAAACTAAGAAACTATAAAACTAATTTAGCTCTCTTCACTTGTAGGTATCAGGAAAGAAAGGCTCCTTCTCTTCCCCCATGCACAATACTGAATGATTGGCTGGGTGCACTATAGAGCATTTTAGTTTTCCAACTTTTTTTCTGAAGCAGTTGGCAGTGGCTGCTACCCGAGTTGATCGCTTGTCAGATATGGTCAGGAAAATCTTTTTCTTTTTTTTTTTTCTTTTTCTTCCCCTGAATCATGAGAAGTTTGGTCTCTTTCTTGAATCAAAGATGCTTGTATACATTTAGCTAACCATGCCATATGGATATCCTATCATCTGAGCTGACCCCTGACAGCTTCCGATAGACTACCTTCACTGTTGGTGACTCAGATAGGATAAATACAGACAATATAAAAATTAAAATATCAGCAAACTCCTCACCTACCGTATGTCAGCAAAGTTCCACTGATGTTAACAGAGCTATTGTGATTTACACAAGATAAGAACTTGTCTTTTTTATTTTTACTGAAATGAAAAGAACTACACTCCATCTTCCCAAAGAGCACCCCTTTAATCTGAACAAAGCAACCCCAATGCAGTGAAAAAAGCTGAACAGACTTACAAACCCCTGCTGGTAACTCATCTTCAAGAAACCTTACAACGAGTGAAGAAATTGCAACCATCCCCATGCTAACACAAACAAACAAACCCACCTACCCCATCAACACAAGAACAACATCACGAAGTCTATGCAGCACTCCCCAAGTTGCATACTAGCCTCCCTAAATTGAGGGACAGTAACTATATTATCTTACCATGGTCATCTTGGTCTCTCTCCTTCCCCACCATTTTTTTTTTATATTTGTGATCCTCTAACATTGTGTCTAGTTTGCAAAGTCCTTCTGGGTATGGCCCATGTCCCAGCCTCGTTAGAGAGGCACCTACAACTTTGAGATGTTTGAAATAAATGATAATGATTTTGCTAAGTCAGTGAAAATTTGTTAGAGAACAGAGCCATTAACCTAGGTTTATAGCTTTCTCTGCTGTCACGAAGAGTACAAATGGTGTTACCATATGCCTTTCTCTATGTTTTCATCCCGGCTTACAAGATGTGCCCTTGAGTAATTAAAAAAAAAAAGGACCAGCTCAGTTTCAGATTGAAGCTTGATACTAATGCCAGTCAACTTATGAAACAACAAAGTGTTAAGATGAATGACTGTTCTACGAATAAATTTTCCCAGATTCAGTGGCATGACTCCCACAGAAATTAGTGGGAATCAATTTGGAATTTTTTAATGTCCTTCCTTTTTACACTTTCTTTGTGGAAATGCCATTCCTCTAGTAACTAAAATATGTTTTCAGTCTTTTCAAGATACTTTTGGGAGCTTTGACTCAACCGCTCACAGGACAATCATTAAGCCCCCAAATTTCTATTAGCTGAAATATGATTTTGTAGACCTATTTTATCTAAAAAATGTTATAGTCTTTTATGACTAATATAATGGTGCACTTACCAGAGCCAGGAATGGATTGGGATCAGAGAGCTCGTTACAGAATTGTGCCCTCTTTGTTCTTTAAACTAAAACATCTTGGATATCATTACAAAAAACCACCACCCTACCAAGTGAAATTCTTGAATGAAGTCCAAATTAGCAATCATGGGCCAAATTCTTTGCTAGTATACACTGGTGGAGCTCTATTGGTTTCAAATGCTTAGTAGGAGACTAAGGCTGTAATCAGACAGAATTTCTCCTGAGCTATTGCCTGTTTTCAAAGGCCACTAGCCTTTTTTAAAAGCTAAAATCAATCTCAGAGAACAAATGTAAAATACAGGAGGTGAAAGAAGTAGAAGAAGAGGAAACAACAAGGAAAGAATTACATTTTTTTTCCCTCCAGTGGCTATGTTCATTTCACACTGCCACATTTCATTTCCAACCTGTTTTAGGGGCTGTCCTCAAGGTCATGAGACAGTGATTTCTATTAAAAATACTCTTGCCCTTTTTCCTTTTGGACTGGGGAGAAGAGAGGTACAGTTATTCTAATCTCTGATCACAGTGTGAAATCTGAACATCCTGTGCAATAATTAATAAAACCAAATGCAAGTCAATTTAACTCTGGTTATGTAGGACTATGTACTGGCTGTTTCTCCCTACAGTTCCATTAGCAATTGCTTCTGTGTTTTTGCCTGTATTATTCCTTCCTCTGTCAGAATTATTTGGGTTATTTATTACTCTTAAATTGTCCTTCTCATCTCAAATATATGTGCAGATAATCAGAATCAGGCTGTGCAATACCTGGTTCCTGCCAGAGAAGAGTGTGCTTAAAAGTATATTCTTTGTGATAGTTTTCAGTTTTTAAAGATGTTTTCTAAGGGCCATACCCTCTTGCATTGAAAAGACTGTGAAGATTGTGGGAGCCATTTCTTCTGAATGTTCTCCTCATAAGGAAGGGCTTAAGGGCACATAGTGATGGGAGGAACACAGGACATCTAGCTCTGGGGATCCCAGGGTCTGTTGAAATTGAACACCGAAGCTAAAGTGTGTATTTCCCCAAAACCTGATGTCGCAGTTCTGCCTATCTCATGGCATCAAAGACATCACCGCCATGTTCCAAAGGGGCAGCCATGTTAGTCTAGTTGTGTAAAACAAACAAAGAGTCCTGTGGCACCTAAAGACTGACAAATATATTTATTTGCATGAGCTTTTGTGGGAGAAAATCTCATTTTGTCAAATGCTTTGAAGATTGGGGACTTACAGAATGGGAGGAAATACATGCAAGGAAGGGTAAATCATGGGATCAGGTCACTGTAACAGCAAATCAAAGCAGTTGTTAAGATTGAAACACTGGGGAACAGCATACAGAGACAGATGGGGTCAGATCACCTGTCATATTGAGAAAAAATCCAAACTCTCTATTTAGCTTCGAAGCAACACAGTCAAATTTGCAAATGAATTCGACCTCTGAAAATGCTATTTGAAGCCTTGAGCTGTTATTCATTTGCCTGAGTACAGCAATCAGTAAATCATCAATCAAGTGATCAGGAAAATTGAATCCTGACCCACTGGTTTTAGAATTTTTTGATTTCTGATGTCAGATTGGTGCCCATTTATTCTTTTGCACATCTGACTCCATCTTTCTCTATATGCTGCTCCTTGGTGATTGAAACTGCTTTGATTTGCTGTTACAGTGTGACCTGATCCCATGTCTTACACTCCCCTGCATTTATTTCCTCCTATTCTGTAAGTTCTCTCACCTTTAAAGTATCTGATGCAGTGGGATTTTCCTCCACAAAAGCTTACGCAATAAATACATTTGTTAGTCTTTAATTGCCACAGATTCCTTGTTTGTTTATCTCCACAATGTACTCCTTCCCAGAACCCTAGGGAAAGTGGTACTAAAGAGCAGGAATTAAATACTGCTTCATGGAGGACCATTAGATCCTTCTGGTTTCAGAAGACAGCATGTCATGTAGACCAACTAGTTTCTGGTTCTGCCCACTCTCCAACAGAACCTGGATTCCCTTACAACCCAGAGTTATCTTTGGAGTTCGTGTATGGAGAGGGGGATCATGCGGCATCAAGTCTGCTCCCATCTTCTTCCAGAAAAGCCACAGAATAAGCAGATCTTCAAATTATGGTATTAGATGGGGACCTCACGCTTTTTTGTTCCATGTATAGGCCCCAGATCTCCTGTGTTTTAATGCCTCTATGTCTCCATTACTCGGAATACTACTTTGCTACCACTTTGCTACTACAGAGTGGGAGGATAAAGGAAAATGTTCAGTCAGTCAAAAGCACCTCATTCGTATTTGCGGTCATGGTATGGTATGGCAAGGGGGTCAAATATCTACTACAATAGATTTTTACTTGTTTTTTCCACTTCAATATCTCACAATCGAGCAGAAGTTCCGAAACCTCTAATTTCAGAAGCATACAAATAAAAAATTGTTCACATAACTTCACCATCTCAAGTCCATTTCACTGGCCACTATGACAGGGAAAATAAACATTTTCCCTTTAATGTGCTAATGCCTTCTATAGTCTCCCCTGTGATAGGTAGCCAAGCCACTTAGCCGAGACAGTCTTTCAGTATTATAATGCACCAAGACCAAACCCCAAATGTTCAAAAATTATTAGGCAGTCCCCCCAAAATCTGACTGGTTTAAATATCATGAGATTTGAAAATAAAATGGCTTTTGAGGCTCTAGGGTGTTCTCAGGTCATGTTCTGAAGCTTTTCTTCACAAGCATGGGTGTGAAAAATATTACTTTAAAAAAGCCCAAAATAGATATTTTCATTTAATTACCTCTGTCTGGAAGATGTAGTTTTATAAGTAATGGCAAATATCTTGAGACTTGTGATAAATATTGTGGAGGTTAGCTGCACTGCCTGCAAGAAAAAGTTGGGGATGAGAAGAGAAAAAAGGAGGGGAAGGAAAACTTGGGTAATGACCCCATAGAACCTCTGTCTGTATTATGGAGTTTGCAAATTCTTTGGGGCAGAACCTTGCTTTTTATTCTGTGTTTTTACAGTATCTAGCAGATTAGGATCCTAGCCTATGGCTGGGACTTCTAGGTACAAGCACAATAAAAATAATATACAACAATAAACAATAATTTACCATTAGAAATACAGAACTTCTATCATCTAGTGGGAAGGATTACTGGTCTACCAACCTGGGCCTATAGGTCCTGAGGGACTGATACCACTGAGCAACTCACCAGAGTAACCAGAGACGTCTGCTCCCAAAGCTCCTGTCTGGGGGAAATAGCCAGCACTTTCGGTAGCCTGAGGAGTTCTGTATAAAATGGAAAGTTGCATAAAAAATTGTCTGAGCAACTAGAACACTTTTTGGCTGACTGCTTCTATGGACACCTGATGTTTACATGACTCCTGAGCTCAGAATTCCTGCCTCCTCCTCTTTTTTTGTCTTCCTCATCTCAGAGTCCTATCTAGTTTCAACTCCTGTTTTCATACCTTATTCCAGGTTCCTGCTCCTATGCCTTCCCTCATGACCCTGACTTTAGCTTTGACCCCTGATGGGATATGTGTTTCTTCTCTGACCTCTGCCTCCAACCAGTAGGTCTTATTTCTGCTCTGACCACTAGGCCTGATTCCTCATTTCCTAATCATTTCACTGAGGAAATAAAAGAAAACTGAAATCCTGTGATTCTTCAAATGCAATTTCTTCCCCTGAAAAATAAAGCATTTAATTTTTAGTTAGGTTGCTATAATGTTGTATGTTTACACACACACACACGCAACTTCTTTTCAAACATGCAAGAAAATAACTCATCAACAGTTCTATTTAATAGTCAGAATCTTAACATTTTGTTAGGCCGCTTCAACCAATACAGTTCTTAAATACCTGTAAGTTCGTTAGCAAAGTTTGAGAAGCATTAAAGGAGAGAAGAGAGGAGGGAAAACAGATTTATGTGTTATAAGTTTTATTGAAACAATATACCAGGGAATATAAGTAACTTTACTATGTTGTATTTAGATTCTCAAAAGATAGTAAGGCGATTGATTATGGCATTGCTTAAAATAAAATCTCAATCAAACAATGTTTTAAAGCCATCTGAGCCACCGCAACAATAATATATTCAAAGGAATGATCCAAGAAACAAAATCAATGGAATTCAGTAAAAAAGAAATCAGAAATGCCAATGGACAAATAAATAACATCTCAGAAATATATCTTAAATTATTAACTGCTGCAGTCTATTCCTTGTTCTCAGGAATTCAACACTGGAGCAAGTGTACATAAAAATTCATGAACAATGTACTCATAGTAAATACAAATTCAATAGGCTCATTTGAGATGTGCCAAACCTTAGATATAAGTTTCTCCAACTCACCTCAGGGGTTTGATCCCACCATAATTCCAATATAATTGGACTCGATAATTATTAGTTATCAGGGATTGTTCTCAAATGCACAAGGATGGATATTTCACTCGGTGGAGTCAAATGAGAGTTTTATTATTGACTTTAGGAGACGTAGCTGAGATCTCCACTGTACAACCTAAAGTTCAGTCAAAACAACAACAGTATATAAACTGTTCAATAATAAAACTTTGTTTAGTCATTCCGACTCCTCATCCGTTTCTGGCTAAAGAATCAAGAGCAAGTAATTTAAGAATACATTCTATCTGCTATAGACTCCAAGTTTTTAGCCATATTATCCCCTTAATAAGAAAAGCTTAGCACAATGGTCAAAAAAGTCAGTCAGACACCTGAACACCTTGGAGGAGCTGAGAGTCCAAAATTTCAGAACTCATGCTTATTTTTACCTTCTTCCCCTCAAACCTTCTATAGACCAGACAATGGGAGAGACAACCTGCTTCTTCAGCAAACCTATTGATAGAAAAGATCTAAGATGACGCTCCACAGATCCCAGCAGCTTGTAGAAGATGGGGTTATTTGCTCAGAGGCCTGTTGTTTCCTCACTATTCCCTGCTCCTATCCCACTCCTTGAAGGCTTCCTGGCTCTCTTGACACTTTATTCGTCTGAGCAAGCAAACGGCTTTCGATCCAAGCTCTCCATTTCACAGGGTTCATGGGGGGGGGGGGGAATCCCATGTAGGGATCCCAGTGCAGATGAAGGAATCCCATGAAGACTGGAACACTTCCCTTACATATTTGAAGGAGGATGGAGCTGTGGGAAGTGGCTGTCTTCTGGCTTTGGCTTTATGTTCCAACATCTTCCCTCCAAACTTCAGAAGCAAAGGCACAAGGATTGGGCTAGGATCAGCGTGCTTTGTTGTCTCATCAACCACCCTCCACCTCACCTATTTCTACCAAATGTTGCTTCCTTTCACCTGCATTAATCAGACAAGCGCATAAAGGACTTAGAATTGGCTACCACAGGAACATTACATACCCACACAAGATCAGCTTTTCACCCCAAGCGACAAAGAACTCAACATTTCATGTGAAAGTGACTGGAGGGGCTGGGAATGTTTAAAGTTTGCCTTGGGCCATGAACAGCATTGACTATCTAGAAAGGACACAAAGCTACAAAGAACACACATGATGCAGGGTCAACACAAAGAGAATGAAAAGCCTTTCTCTTATTTCCAGTGAACGAGTATTCTAAATTGTCAAGTGTCCAGAGGCCACACTTCACTGCTGGATTCTGTATCAGCTTCAGTAGCACTGCAGGTGATTAAATTATTTAATAGCTTGCTTTGCCTTAAAGATAAATTAAACCTGCATCCCACCATGGTAAACAAAGTACAATCCAAATCCAAAAACTTCCACTTTGTTTACTGTAATTCCAGAATTTCACAGTTGCTGATGACCCAAATTTTGTCACACAGCAGGATGGACCTAATAGCTTGCTGGGTCATGTGATGTATGTGTTTGTGCATAGACTCAAATTAAAACATACATTTTTGGTCAATATTAAACACACAACAGCATAATAATTACTTGTGCTTGTTATTTTCCTTAATGGAATTGTTAGTTGTTTGAATTTACTGGTAATAAAAACCCTGAAATCGATCAACGCCACTCTTATCATGCTTTTCCAAGAGGGGAAAACTGTCAGCTTCAAGTTTGTAAAAGGCCCTGCATCCACATTTTCTAAACCTTTGCTTTCGTAAATTCTGCAGAGTAAAATCTATTGCCCTTGAAAGTGAAAGCAAGGACTCCCTCTGAGGAAGTCACAATACTAAACTAAACAGAAAATGAGGATAGACTCGGTACAAAACACAACAGGTATGGACAACTTGATTTCAGGGACAGGAAAATTTGCAGAAGCATAAAAACTTGATGGGCTCTCTCAATGGACAGCTGAAAAATCTGGACTCTCTCTTGATTCAACCAGGCTGCTATGTAGCAATAAATGAAACTATTAGGTTTAGGATGATAAAGAGAGCTTTTTTACAGATAAATATGATTTTATTTTAAATAAAAGCACTGAGAAAAGTTGCTGTAAATATCTCAACCGTCTTTTGCCATTTCTCTGAAATCCTTTGGTAGCTGCCATAGTACTGTAGGTCCATATCCTTACCAGCATATAGTTCACAAAAGGTGCTGGATCTTAGACTATGAGGTGGCAAAACCTAAACACTGTTTGAAATATTGTTTTGCAATGTTTATAAACTTTGTTTCAATTGCAAACAGCTGTTTGGTTTGACCAAGTTAGCACCATTTTAATTCAGAAACATTCACATGAATTTGTTGTTTTTGGAAAAATGTTTGAAGGAGAGCTCTTTGAACACGGAAACTCCTATATTTGGAAGAAAGACACGTAGATTTCTGCCCTATGCTGTTCATCCTATGCTATTTATTATGTGTAAATCATTGCCCTGATACCTACATTTTAGTCACCCCATTAAAGGGAAGATACATAGCATGAGACATAAATGACAGATCACAATCTGTGGACAGTAGATTGTGAATAATCAAAGTGAAGAATTTGAGGGAAGTTTTTCAGCTTGAAACGATTCATGAAAACTACCCAGAGCAGTGGTTTTCAAACTATGGGTTGGGACCCAGTACTAGGTTGCAGGCCCTCAGGTATTGGGCCACAGAGCCCCCTGCTCCTACTGCCAAAAGGCTGGCATGTATTGCTGAAAGATGTAATTATTGGGGCACAGGCATAAATGATTTTTATCAACTGGGTCCTCAGAAAAAGAGTATGAAAACCACTGATCTAGAGAACACTTTCAAATGGACAATGAATTTGCAGACTATGGTATGCCAGGTGGGAGGCGTTCTTATCTCCGTGTTGTATTGTGTCTGGCATTGTTGTCTGTTTGGCTATGCCTATGAGTCTCTGTATGCATCTTCCCTCAGAATTACCCTGGCTCAGATCTCTAAGTGGGGACTCCATTACCTCAGTGATTTGGAGCCTGTGTTGGCTCTAAGCAGAGGCTGAATTAGCTTGGTGATCCTAAGCCAAGGTGTTCCTTTGGTTAATGCTCTGTGTTACCTTTGGCTCAAATCTCTAGTGAGGACTTAGTTAGCTCAGGACTGAAGAGACCAACACGACCACAGGTCAAAGACCTGTAGAAACAAACGTGCCAGGCTAGGCTTTATTGCAACATAGCGCGATAGCAAGCAATCTATCCCAACAGACTGGCAGCATTCTTGCTTTCAATGCAATGGAACAGCTCAACTGATGGTGGGAATCTCTGCCACTGCATTCAGCTGCAAGAAATCTGGGCTCTGGGGCTTCTATTTTTATACCCTACTCAGACCTATTGGCT
This sequence comes from Podocnemis expansa, assembly GCA_007922195.1. Classification (NCBI taxonomy): domain Eukaryota; kingdom Metazoa; phylum Chordata; order Testudines; family Podocnemididae; genus Podocnemis; species Podocnemis expansa. The sequence continues at coordinate 15,215,883 of ML681984.1, read as the reverse complement.
TGGCCCTCTTTGGGGCCCAACTTTACCTTGATTGTTCTACATACCCCTTTTATGATTCCACCCATTACTTTGATAGGTCCGTCCACCACTAGACATCTCCATCCATCGAGGTGTCAGTTTGGCTGAAACGTTACTTTTCATCTCCTTGGTGCTAGGCTGACCCAACACCTCCTACTTTTCAGGTGCTTTTCCACTCTTACTGTGGTTGCAGCTTACTTCTTGCCAATTTTTGTGATGTCAAACTTCTTTAGCTTGACTCCTGCCAACTAGACCATTATCCAATTCAGGCCTACTGTTCTGATTTGCTTCACTAGGCCTTAAGCCTCATTCCTGACTGTTTCTGCTTGTCTCTTCTATTTTATCTTTTTAATTTCTCCTGCACAGATAATGCAAATTCATTCGTAAATGGAATTTGTCCGAGAATTCATCCAGTATGAAAAATTCCAGCTGGTCTCTTCACTGTGCAAGCCCATTGATGTTACTGACATTTTCATGTAAGACAGTATGGCTATGTCTACACTAGAAAAAGTTAGGTCGAATTTGTTAATTCAGACTAATAAGTTTGACTTTAATTTGAACTGAACTCGACTTTGTTAAGTCAAATTAACAAAGTGACTAAATTGACTTAAAGTTAAGTTGACTTAGTCCACTTTGTTAATTCAACCTAACTACCCTTAATTCGAATTAAGAAAGTAGAAATTAAGGGTTAATCCAGGTCTACACTGTTCTTAGTTCGAACTCAGGAGTCAAATTAAGACTTAGTTTGATCTAACAGGCAGTTCTTATGCATTCGACCTAAACTTTCATTAAGCTGAATTAAGGAATTTCTTAGTTTGACTGAATGAAGTCCACTGTAGACAGGGACTTATTTAGTTTGAATTAAGCCTCATTAATTTGAAATAAATTGCCAGGGAAGACATAGCCTATATGTACCATATGGACAAATTCTACAGTAACTAGACAACATTCAAACAAAGAAATCTGCTTTCTTCTTTATGCACATAGAAAGATGATGGGTTTACTCTGTATGATGATGAAGACTATATTTAAATATATTTATTCTCACAACACTACTGTGAAGTAGTTAAGTGATACCTATGCACAGTTATTGTTATTTGTAGAGACTCTGTAAATCCATTGTAGGTCCATTTCAATTACGTTTATGGAGTGACTCCTGATTTATACTGGTGCAAATAAGAGAAGAATCAGATTCAAAACATTTAACACTGAAAATCTTTGTCTGACACTGGGAGGAGAATATCTTCAGGTTAGCAGAACATTTCTGTTCAAATAATTAATGTGAGCTATTTCATTAATTATGTTGAAAAAACAAATAATACAGTGATTTTGTTCATATTGTATCTGTACGAAAGCCACACATAATAATTTAATATATAGTACTGAGTAATAGCTTACCATAGATTTGCTTTCAGTTTAAGTGCCAGAACTGCTTCTCTTTGAGGTTATGGCATGTAAACTTGTCATCATATAAGGCTGTATGAGGTAGCTGCAATCACACATATCAATTTATTGAAGAATTCAGTGAACTGGAACTGATCATTTTAGCAAATGTTTTGACAAGGTAATTTGTTACTGGAATTCATTCAAGATTCTTCGGCCTTGACAGAATCTTATACTTCAGCTTATTTGAGCATAGTTTTCAGCATTCAAATTATCTCAAAAGAACTCAGTGATAAGCAAATCGAACAGTTCCAAGAAATGCATGGACTGTATCTTCAGATTAAGACCTATATAAGAAGAATGCGATATCATTCAATTACTTACATGTATTATGGAGTATTAGGTACTCAGATCTGGAAGCCTGACGTGACCATAATACATATTCAGGTCTTTAAGTGTGAATGATCAGCAGGTAACTCTTTCAAGCTATTCTTCCTATCAGCAGCTGCATTTTCCAGGACCCGTTACTGACATAATATCTGTGCCTTGAGATGAGAAATGAGGCTGTGTGAAGATTCTGATCTGTCTTCTGAATCAATTAATCAGCTGATAGGTTTTAACAATGGTCTTTCTTCCTACATTGCTCTCATAAGAATGTGTCTCAAGTGTTACAATCATTGTGGGATCCACCATGGCAAGCTCCAGTTATCAAACAACACATTGCAACTAGCAGAGGCCATTTATAAATTCAAGGCAACCACTGGAAGCACCATTTCAACAGCCACCCCAAGACTCTGGGACACTTTCCTACAGAGTGCCAGAGAAGACTCAGTGTCTGGAGGTGGTGCTGTAAAATAAATGTCTTCAAAGTGCTTCTCACAGCACTAGTCCAGAAGAGATCCTCAAAGCATTTCTTGAAGATAGAAGCCAATCACAAAACAATAGAGTTGGATGAAGAACTGGCTATCTCCTTGGGACAATGCGCACTGTGGTCCATAATACATATACAGCACTTAGATCCTAGTGACAGGCATTAAAGAAATGCCCACAGTTAGTGACATATTGTCGATCTTGTCAGGGGAGTAAGAAAATATCATATATGAAATGGTCCTCTGTTGTATAGCTACAGAGCAAAAAGGACAAACTGCATATATCTGTAGAGAGTCATTAGCCATATTCTCTGCTGGTGCAAGTTAGAAGAGCTGCTGAAGTTAATGTAGTAGTATCCATACAGACACAGAAGTGAATCTGTGACTCTGATGGCATGCTACAAAACAGCACACCAGTGTCTGACACTTTGACCACTGAAAACACTTATTTATTGCAATGTTACTTTATGAACCAATAAGAGTTGAAAATGTGTTAAAAGGCCATATTATGTGATAGGGTATTTAAGAGCCATACTTGCTTTACCGAACACATTTTGGTCTCATAATTAAAGCACTCTCCCAGTGACAGCCTCCACAGTTCATTATCTAGAATCATTGCTGTCGGGCAAAAGCTCTGTGAACATTTTCATAATTCCCTCATAGCCAATAAATATCCAAGTCTATTTCAGTGAGTGTGAGCTCTATTCCTCAGTGTTTCCTGATCCAGAATCATCAACATATTGAAAACTATCTTGTAATATATTTAATGATTATTTGAGCAGAAAGTAGCCCTCTAGGCTATGAATTATGTTTACTGAAGTTGACACTGGCATCATTTTTTTATTCTGTACTAATGAAACAACACAAAGACACTAGTAGTTACACAGAAGCCATTCAAAGAAGATACATCTATAACCTTGGTGATTACCTGGCTCTTCTAATCCAGATTGTTTCTTTGATAAGTATTTTGTTAAAACTGATTACATACATCTCCAGAGCTCAGTGAGAAGGGACTAGATCAGGGTGCCAATCGTGCAGCCTGCAGCCTAAACGCTGCCTGCAAACTTCTTCCATCTGGCCTGTGACTGCACTCCGCAGGACCACACTCTCCCCTAACAGAGAAAGAGTATGTGGTCTCATGTACCCAGAGCTGTGCAATTCCATAAGAGCGTCAGATCTCGTGACATCATGGAGCACTGGGTATGCAAGATTGCATCTGCAAGACCCTAACAGACAGAGAGAATGGTATCATGGAGCGCACAGGAATGCCATAGTATTTTGATTTATGGTATGTATGGTCCATTTGAAGTACATTTAAGTTATATCTGGCCCACCAGAGCAAATGAGTTTGACATGTCTGGACTAGCTGGTTCAAGGAAATCGTTCATGTGTTACACAGGCTTTCATTGCTAGATTGCCAGTTCTCAACTCATTCTTATGATTTTGTGAAAAAAGTCCACATTTGGGAATATAAAGAAAGATGCCTGTCTCCAGCTGCTTTTTGTTTTATTTTAATTGTAGCTTTATGTGGCTCCTTACTGGTTAGGATTGTTACAAATAGTACGGGTGGACACTGAGTGGGCAAAGTACAGGTAACAAGTGCCCAATGAGTGGAATTCAGCATATGGGTTTGTGGCTGAGCCCATCATAGCCTCCATCCATATACGATGTCTAGATTTTACAAGTGATGGAGAGCCAAACATAAGTATATTCATTACGTCTTCAGACAGTTTTGTACAAGGTTCATTGTGATGACTCGAGTTGATAAAGCATCTTCAGACTATATAGGAAAATAATTACATTCCTTTTCAAAGGAAAGATACCATATAGTATTTGGGAATTCAGACTCACTTCCTTCCCTTGTTGACATGGTATGCTTGAATTACAGACTACAAATACTCTTCAGCTTCTCCAGGGGAACTGGGGAGGAGGGTCAGACCTGGTCAGGTCTGTAAAATTCCAAAGAGGCAGCCGTGTTAGTCTACTTCAGTAAAACAAACAAGGAGTCCTGTGGCACTTAAAGGCTAACAAATTTATGAGTGCGTGGCATAATTTCTCACTGTAGTCTATGTAAATATGTTGATTGTAAAGGACTGAAGGTAAAAAATCCTTTACAATCAGTATATTACACAGACTACAATGAGAGATTATGCCATACTCATAAATTTGTTAGTCTTTAAGTGACACAGGACTCCTTGTTTGTTTTACTGAACTAGACTAAACTGTCAGTAAAAGGACAGGAGTTTTTTGTCCTCACTTCCCAACTTGAACAGCATTGATGCAATTGATTTCTTCCCCTCTCATATCTTCCCATATGTTCAAATATTATTTTTATCTGTTCTGCAACACTAAGCCTATCTGAATTTTTGTACACGGCTTTTTAATAGGACACTAAAAAAAGTGGTTTTCAAATTTTGCTTTAAAGAATTATTTACGCAGCATGTAAAGAGCTGAGTATGAATTGGCTTTATTGCAAAGAAAATTGCATTGCCAATTACTGTTATTAAAAGGGAATGACTTGAAATGACAGCAAGATAAATGATCATTCTTGCTAGCTAGCCAATATTCTGTTTTGTGAGGTAGAGCTTTTCAGAACAGACAAAGTTGGTGCGCTGTCTGATGCATTGAGCAAGAAGTCAAAGAAGATGAAGATGACAAAAATGTAAAGAAGAGAGAATAATCAGAAATTGTGGTTGGGGGGCTGCTGTCATTTGTTTCTTTCACATTTACTCTTCATGTGTGTCTTATCCCTGTGGATCAAAAGACTGCAGTCAAGGAAAGCAGATTCAACTTCAAATCTATCATGCTGGTTATAGGCCCAAACACAGACTGAAAACTACTGGATGGGAATGGGGTGTAACTATAAACTAAAGCTGCTCTCAAAGTGAAAACTGAGAGGGAGGAAGTGGCTGTATCACTGGCCGACTGGAGGATGAAAATCAAATAGAGCATAAGGGCCTGAGCAGGCTCAAGGGAGTTTGTGATTTATTATTTCTGTGTCAAAGCAAGGGACTCCAACTTCAAATTTTCAGACATCTGGTTGCAGTCATAGAACTGCTCACACCAAAAGTGACCAGAGAGGACCTATTCTTTGACCCAGGGAAATAAAGGGAAGCTTTACAATTCTGCCACCAGGCAGCAGGAATCTAGAAGATAGCTTCCTTCTTAAGTGAACTGAACACCACATATACGCAATACCATGTCCCTCTACACTACTCTATACCTGACTTACCCAATCAGCTGGGAGACCCTCTGGTGTACAGAAAACCTAAGGTGACATATATCTAATTGGTTCCATTGCTCCCCCTTGCAGTCTATTGTGGTGGGACCATAACGTATTGCTTTCCTGAAAAGCTTAAAAGATGGCCCCTTGGGGGATACTGCAGTCAGGGTATAGTTTAGAGGAGCCCCAGAACTTCTGTAAAGTATTCCCCAATGTTCAGGAATTCCCCAGTGCAACTAGTTTCTGTGTATCTTCCCCAACCCCTCTATGCACGTTATAGATTGGACACCAGCACATGCCTCTCCAACTTCAACCTCTAAACCAGAAGAGCTTTGCTCTCTGATGGTTGGCTTTTGGGCTGTTCAGGTTATAGTCCAGGTCAGCCAAGTGACACTAAAATATTGTCTCCCTTCTTTAGGATCATTTTCTTTTTTGCCTTACTTTCATTTAGTTTAGAGTTTTGTTTTATCTCAGCTTCCACCATGCCTCGAGGCAGCCTATTATTTTTGGCTGCCAAGCAACACATTTCCTTTTGAAAACACTATACAACAGAACCAGAATGGAAGGTAAACACAACATGTCACTTAGCTGAAGTAGATTTTCTCTTCATACTGCACATCATCTCCCATTGTGGAAGTGCTCCCCATTGTGACTGAGAGCAAGGTTGGATGCCATGGATCATATTTACACTCAGACAGAGCAATGCTGCCTGTGGAATTTGTGTTTGATATGTAGAAAGTAATTTCTCCAACAGAACCTCTTTTTGCTTGTGGCAATATTGATCCCCCTCCAAAAAAAAAGCCCTAGGAAAGAAACAGAAATAAATATAACAGAGATGGAGAATTTCACAAACTAAATGTTGATTCCTACATTTTTGAATATTAACATCTAGAAAATTAACATTCTGTTGTTAGGAAACAGTACCTTTTAGGTCCTGAAAAATATGTAATATCAATTAATATGTTGCAAACTAAGTTTATGTGTGTGTGCGTGCTGTGTGCATGCTGTGTGTGTGTGTGTACACAGTGTAGGAAATATGAAATGTGTTGTGGCATAAAGAATTCATTGGCAGGAATTTGTGCTGGCAACATTTACAAGTGGCAATGCCAACCATTCTTTATGTAGGACAGCCCAAATAACCGCCTATTTATTCTTGATTATTTTTTCAAATTCCGTAAAAATATTTATACCAAAAATGCTGCTGTTAAAAGAGTTCATGAAGAATTATTAAATTTTTAAAATATTTTAATAATTGTTTGACTAGTTCCCAATAAATCTAATGTAAAGTAGGCCTAAATTTGCATTACATTGCATATGAGCAGATTCCCTGAAAAAGGCCCTCTCAGGTCAGTGGGTCTCTTTGTGGGTGCAAGAGCCTGGCTATATGCTTCATAATCCAGGATTGAGAACTAAAGCTGTAGAGACTTGCACAAAATTCAAGCATGAGCAGGTACATAACTATCTTATTGGCTAGTAATGGATGCTTCCTCCTACCTCTCTGAAGTTACTGTGGAACTATCTTAGGGTATGCCTACACTGCAGCCTCAGGTCAATTTAAGGGCTTAAGTCGACCTATAGACCCCTGAGGCCACACTGGGCTTTTATTAAGTCGACTTAAGCACTTCCTTAAATCAACTTAGTAACACCACCTTTTAAGGTCAATTTAAGGCTTCAGTCAACCTTATTAAGTATAGATGGAGAATAGACCTTAAGTTGACTTAAGTGGCCTCCAGACCCCCTCCTGGAGATCCTGGCCACCAGGAAGAGTCAGCCTGGCACCTGCCAGTGTGGAAACAGGCAGTTGACAGGAGTTTCCAGTGTGGACACTCTAAGTTGACTTAATGAAGTTGACTTTAGGTTGACTTAAAATCAACCTTGTTAAGTCAACTTTACAGAGCCTCCAGTGTAGACACACCCTTACAGTTTTGTTTCATCTCAATTTCCATCATGCCTCAAGGCAGGTCACTATTTTTGGCTGTAAAGCAAGATTTTTCTTTTTGACAACCTTATGCAACACAACCATAACGGGAGGTGAAATGTAATGAAAGATGGGTGGATATTAGAAAAAGCTTTTTACCAGGAGGGTGATATAGCACTTGAATGGATTATCTAGGGAGGTGGTGGAACCTCCATCTTTAGAGGTTTTTAATGCTTGGCTTAACAAAGTCCTGGCTGAGATGATTTCAAAGTTGGTCCTGCTTTGAGCAGGCAGTTGGACTAGATGACCTCCTGCAGTCCCTTCCAACACTAATCTACTATGATTCTATGATTTTATCTTGCAAAACAGAATATATGCTAGATATCAAGAATAATCATAATTAAATAATGTAATTCCATGCAATTCCCTGTTTGTCAGTCACAATGATTGACAATTCTGTTTCTTTATTTTTTTCCTTTACTACTTCTTATGATTGGATTATAGGTACTTCTTGTTTGCAAAGTCACCTGGCTTTAATCAAACCAGCTTTTATTAAATTTAGGACTTTCATGAATGCCCAGGACTTCTGATTTGTAAAGTAACTTATCGGAAAAGTTATCTTCTGCTCTACATTCCTGTATAAAACTTAGCAACTGTCTATAAGAGTGAGTGATTATCCTCTGCTCTCTCACATAACTTACTAGGATACACTATAGCGGAATCCAATAGTTTGATCCTGATTTTGTATCACTGTGTAGAATATTGCAGATTACATTAGTACAGCAGAACAGTTTGTCCTTATCAAACAATCTGACTGTCATAAAAATGGTGATTAACCTTCTTCAAAGCAAACAGAAGAAGATATCATTGCACTTATAAATTAGAACTACAAGGAGGAGGAGGAAGACTTGTAGACAAAGTAGAGTAAAACTATCATTGAGACCACAGAGTAGGCAATATTAGTGCAACTAAAAATTAGATTAAATTCCATTGCCTAGTTCTATCCCCATGGTGCTAATGGTATTTTAAAATGGATAATGATACTTTACCATTTTAACACTCCCAACATTTTAATTAATCACATAAGCATAGAGTTGTGTTCAACCACGAACAGATCGAATGTGCTCTAATGCTGGATTGTATTAGACTGACTAGGAATGTGTTTCTATGATTCTATAGACAAAACCCTGGGTGGGATGATTTAGTGAGAGTGGTCCCACTTTTTCTGGCAGGGGGGTGTCCTAGATGACCTCATGAGGTCCTTTCTAACTCTCTGATTCAATTATGAACTCATTAGAAGGAACCACAGATGAAATCTTGATCCACATTGAATAAAATTCAGACTGACTTTAGTAGGACTAGGATATCACCCTATGTTTATTCCATGTTTTGTTTGGGTCAAAACCAATTGGTTGTCTCAAGAGGCTTATGCTGAGGGAAGACATACAGATGTATTCCTATTTTACATAAAGAGCAATATGGAAATAGCATTTTAATATCCATCACCTGAGTTTGCTTATTCTTCTTGCCAGTAACAGCTACTTTCTTAACCTGAGAGACAATACTGACTGCTGTAGTCTAATAAATGCTTTCTTCCTTCTACTGGTACTTGCCTCATAGTTGCAGTTTCCCCCATAATTCTCAGGTCTTCCACAATCTTGGAATAGACTATGATGGATAATCTGCAAACTTCTTCAGAGCTCTAATGCACCTTCCAATCTTTTTCAGAGAGGCTTACTATAAATTCACTTGTCTTGGACACTTTTCATAAGCTCTCAAGGCCATATTCATTCTGATCTATATTGACCATGGTAATTCTATCATTATGCAATCTTAGCTATTTAGTAACCTAAGACACAATCAGACTTGAGAGAAAGAAAGGATTTTTTTTTCCCCCAGGGAAACCCATGTAATTAAATATGTGATCAGTTCCAAGTCTGCAGCTCTTCTACTAATCTGATGCACTTGATGACTTATTCAGGAGATGATGCAACATATTTCTCCAGTTGCAGCATCATCTGTTGCAAAACAAGTATTATTTGCTCAATATACACAGTCCGGTGATTCTATCACACATTATCATGTTGAAAATTTTCAGAGGGGTAACCATGTTACTTTGTGTACAGCAGAAACAATGAGATTCCTGTGGCACCTTAAAGACTAACAGATTTCTTCAGGCATAAACTTTTGTGGGCTCCAACCCACTTCCATCTGATGAAGTGGGTTTGAGCACATGAACTTATGCTCAAAGAAATTTTTTCATCATTAAGGTGCCACAGGACACTCATTTTTATTACCATGTTGCTAAATCTTAACTGAAAAGCTAGCATACGCTACATCTTACTCTTTCCTTACACAGACACATACTTTGCTTGCCTTCAGCTAACTCCCATTTTGATTATTGGATTCTGTACTGTGCCTCTGGAAAGTCACAGCCCTTGGGATCTGGGGAACAGGTAGCTTTAGCTATGTTTTTGCTCCCCAGATTCTGCTCTGCTATGAGGGCTGACACAGCTACCATATAGGTAGCCTAGTACTCTTAATTTATAGCAGTCTTCCCACAGCTGTATATGGGTTTTGCTGCACCCCATATTCCTGCAACACTGTGCTTCTTGATCTATCTAACTTTTGCCCTGGCTTGCCTCCTATATGACCCCTAGGGCCACTTACACCAATTCTACACCATTCTTGCAGTGGAAGGAGCTCTGTCACAGGGCAAGCCCTCCCTAGCACTCCTTGGTGGGGAAAGTGCTAGAAGTGTGAGTAGGGAGAGTGTCTCTGCGAGCCTTCTTAACACCCTTCTCAGGGTGGCACAGCCTAAAGGCCACAGAGTCAATTACACAGCCCTTGTGTCAGGGCAGCATGGCCTAACAGTCACAGAGTCAATTACACAGTCAACATACAGCCCCTGCGGCAGGGCAGCATGGCTCAATGGCAACAGAGGCAATTACATAGTCACTATATAGCCCTTGGCTCAGAGAAACATGGCATAGTGGTCACAGAGTCAATCCTAAGATGGGATTGTCTATAACGGATGTGGTGTCCAGGTAGGGGGCTCAGGCCCTCCCACTCCACTGAGCGCCATCCTATTGATGCCAGGGCTATGGTACCAAGTTAGCGGAGATCCAGACTGAAACACACTAACTTGTATCCTGCACCAACTACCAGTCCTTCCTTACGGGCTCCCTGGGCTACTTCCTACCTGGTCAGCTGTGGCAGTCCTCTCACAGGTTTCCAGCAGCTGTGGGATCCTGGACGCCTGCCTCCGGGTGATTCCCTGGCTATATCTGATCCTGGATGAGGCCTCTGGAGTCACTCCTATGTACAGTCAGGGGCTGAGACAGCTCTTGCTCAGGAGCCTCCAGCAGGTATCCTTCCTCCCCACTGGTCCATTCCAATTAAGCTGAGTTGCTCCCTTTTGTATTGGGCCAGCAGCTTGAGCATGCCCAGCAGGGCCTAAGGGCCAGGGCTTCTGCCTCCCTTAGGCTATATAGGGCCTGCCTACTACAGGGTGTATCCACCCTGTGACAAGCTCCTTTGTGATCTTTCAATGGTGCTAAGACAGCATATAGAATTAAGAGTGGAGGCCAGAATTTCTCCAGTTGCATTTAATGGAATCACTTAGTATTTACACTGGTGATCCTTTGTGCTTCATGGGAACTGCAGTAACAGGCAAATCTTGTGGAATCCTGCTATCATCAAAAATGATGAATGATTTGAAAGCCAGAAATCCTGTTGACATGTGCAGGCTATCATCCAAAGCAAGGGAGCACAGGAAGATAGAGAAAAAGGAAAACACTGGGGTCATGATGGATGAGAGTGACAAGCAAAAGACCACCTAGAGAGCTAATACATTTGAAGGAATAGCATCAGATTCCAAGTAGGAAATATACTGGCTAAAAAGAACAGAAGAGTATGGAGGACAGAGAAGTTAGAAGATCTCAGTAGGTGGATATACATTGAGACCAATCTTGTAACAATTGGAGAACTTATGTCTTCCCAGTGGCTAACCCTCTTCACAAGGGCAATCAAGTTCACACACTTAAACGCTGAACATTTGAGACCTTAAATTAAATAGTATCAATGCAGTGTTTTAACCTGATAGAAATCTTAATGCTTTCTTCTGTACAGAAAATATCCATAAGTGAGCTTTGATTCCCTGACCTTAGATTTCTCTGCATTCCATCTGGTGCTGATCACTGATAAAAAAGACAAGGAGTCCTGGGGCACTTGAACAAATTGATTTACTGCATGAGCTTTCATGGAGAAAATCCTGCTTTGTTAGTCTTTAAGTGCCACAGGACTTCTTGTTTGTTTTACTGAACCAGATTAACAGGGCTGTCCCTTTGGAACTTCATAAAACACCTTTTTTTCAGCACTGATTTTCTTTCTCCTCTAACAGGACTCAGACAGAGATGGAATGAGTCTGGAATCTGATGGACTTTAAATTAACATCATTAGAAAGAATAATATTCTTAATAACATCTCATCCACAAGACTGATTAATGGAATAATAGCATCAATGGAGTATATTATCAGATGCTCTCCTTTTAATGTTCACTTTTATGAAAATGTAATTATAAAAATATTTAAATAATGGGTGTAAATACTTATTACAATCATTAACATACATATTTATACTCTTATTAATGCTGCCTTAAAATTAATGCCATCATGGTAAATGGTAAAATGTGTGTATATATGTTCTTTCAAAAAACATGCTCATTCACACAAGGTGAGAATATGATCCTAACAGGGTTTTTTTTTTTTTAAATAAAACTTGATTTGCAGTTTTGTATCCAAACAGATGCACCTTAATTTATCTTGCTTTTTGGGGAAGGAGCACTTTCTGAAAAAACAGTCTCCATTAATAGGTGAAATCCTGACCCTATTCCAGTCTATTTAAGTTTTGCCACTGACTTTGCTATGACTTGGATTTTATCTGAAGTGTCTCAGATTGGTCACTTAGGATTAATAGTCATTAAAACTATCTGGCTTACTGCAGCAGAATGGACAAATGTATAAAAATAAGTGAGGTGGATGCACCATAACAGGAGAAAATTTTACATGTCTAACATGGTCCTACCATCTACAATGAAAGCACTAAATGCTCATTAGGTTTCCCCATAGACCCAAGCTGATTGCATATAGTTCAAAAAATTAAATGTGGCATTTAAATTATGGAAGTGCATGAAGATAATATGCTAAATGCAAGCAGCCTTAATTGGGAAATCAAAACTGAAATGCTGTCTGTTTTCTCAAATTCAAAAAATGTCACATTTCTAATTTGCCACTATAAACTGTATTGTTATATGTAAATATTCTTATTAACCCCCATGCTCCATCTTCTTATCCTCTATTAAAGAAAAGAGCAGAACGGCAGGTTTAAAAGCCCCACAATAGCCTATAATAATATGAGATGAAAAATGATGGTATGATTTCCAATTAAGAGTCAAGAATCTCAGATGACATATTAGTCATGTTGAAGAAGGATAACAAATTAATTTCTAATATAAAAGCAGGATATATAATAACAAAGAATAATAGCACAATATTACTATGGAAACCTTCCCATTCCATCTGGTCTTAAGGATCTCCTTTGTTATAAGTGGGTGTGGCAAGCAGTGCATATATTTAGGTGCATTCCCATGGCAGGATGGTAGAATTCCTTCTGTGAAGAAACAACTTCCAATTATTTTAAAGAAAAATATTCTGAACCCAATTAAGTCTTTTTTTAAATCAGTAACCATTCTTTTACTTCCAAGTCAAATGCACCTTTCGAGAAGTAACAGGGAGATTTAAAAAAAAAAAAAGGATTTTTTGTCCCCCTAAGGATCTGTGCTGGGATCCAAGAAATAAAGTGATCTGTACAATTCCTGAACAGCTGTACTTGTCCCTTTTCTCTTCCCCGTCATTCCAATTATAAAGCACTGTGATTTATAGCAGGAATGAAGTGTTTGTCTTTGGTTTGTTAAGAGTGGCTTATATTTTATTAGATTGGCTACCAATTGAAAACAAAAACACTTCATTTTTGTTAGCAGTAAAGAGGTCATGAGACCCCCCTGCCTACACTTGAGAGAACTTGTTTTAGTATTTCAAGAAAATGTATGGTCTTGAAATAGGGTGAGTAAATATCCAGGTTGAAAAATCAGGATGTGGGGGGAAGAGGGACAGTAATAGGGTTCTATAGAAGACAAAGCCCCTGATAAAATCAGGATGTCTGGTCATCTTACTTTGAAATAACTTTTAATGATTTACTAGGTTCTCAGAGCCCACATCTGATTTAGAAAGGTTTTCATTTCTGCCTAAACAGGAACAAGAATAACTCCTTAAACACAAACTTGGAATGTCTCCAAAACAGTTGAGGGATCTACCATTTCAAATTATGTTAGTGTGACAGAAAAAATACCTTCCACCTATGTATTTATATGGTTGCTTTCAGGATATTCGAGAGCCTCATACCAAATTTCAAAGGGGCAGCTATGTTAGTCTAGTTCACTAAAACAAACAAGGAGTCCTGTGGCAATTAATGGCTAACACATTTATTTATTGCAAGAGCTTTCGTGGGAGAAAATCCCACTTCCTCAGATGCTTTGAAGATGGAGGAAATTACAGAATGGGAGAAAATAAATGCAGGGAAGCATATGTCATAGGAACAGGTCACACTGTAACAGCAAATCAAAGCAGCTGTAAAGATTCAAACACTGGGAAACAACATGGGATGACATCATATTACCTCACAATCATTCATGGGTGTTATTCTCACAATTCCTCTATAAAGGACTATTCCCTTTCCCAGATGGACAAAGGAGGCACAAGAAAGATTAACCAATCTGCCCCAGGTCACATAGGAAGGAAAGTTCCATACACTAGAGTAGCAGAGTGGATCTTAGTAGTAATTATTATTAAAAAAAAGCCATTATAAATGTACCATCCAGATGGGCATATGTCCCTGCTAAGTAAAAATGTGATCCCATTGTACTAGCATATGAGCTTCCTTACCTCCTACCATTCCACTTGTAACTTCACATCTAAGAAGAGGTTGTACTTTCTTGAGGTCACTGAACCACCCAGCACATCTTAGGATGAAATAATTCATTAAACATAAAATAACATAAGCAAGTTTATTCCCTGCTATTCTATCTCCAAACTTATGATACCTTGCTTCCATAGGTCTGGCTGAGATGGAGAAGAATGGGGTTGGGAGATGGAGAATTTTCCCTTGGTACATGGTGGGAAGTTTATCTTGTGTGAAGAGATCAACATTAAAAGTCTCCACAAATATCAACAGAAGACTCCAGCACATGATAGTAGCCTGACACTGGAAGCTCTCCACCTTATTTATCAGTGGAGAAGCTTTAATTATCTGAGGGATCCTTTTAGTCCTTTAGGGGAAAGGCAAAATCGTCTGGATGGGCTTCTGTTAATCACTTTGACTCTAAGACAAAAAAACAAAACAAAACCCTTTTTGCAGATACACTGTGAAGAATCTGACCCCATTTAGATGACGGACCACACACTTCACAGGGCCACCACAAGAACAAAATGTCTATGTACAACCTGCAACTGTGTCAAAATCTACAACTCAATCTCTCAGAAATGACCAAATGAAAGTTGCCCTTTAAAGTATACCTAGCCACTTCTGATAGACATTTCTCCCATTTGAACACACCAAAAGAGAAACACAGCTGCAGATGCCTATCTGTGGTTACTATGACTTGAGTAGAGACCTCAATTCTTGGCTGAGAATAATACAGACTCCAGATAAAACTTGACTTGCAAGTACATTTAGATTCCCCATGCATTGGAGAAAACACAGTAATACTTGTTCAAGCCTTGAATCCTCTGTAGATGTTTATTGATAGTTGGGAGTCAGTGAGCCAACAGAATTTCATGTCAAAGAATGCAGATCCCAATCTCACTGTGCTGTTTTAGAAACCAAGCAGCAGACATAGGCTAACATTATGATAAAGCTTTTAGTGCTATTCTTTAGCAATGTACATTCTGCCCCAATTTATGGCCTTATTCTATCTTGTGTACAATCTGCCCCAGTTTATGACCTTATTCTGTCTTGTGACACAGATCATTCACTACTGCTGAAATCAGACTGCTATCAGAGCAAAGAAATAATTTTTCATATACGCATTATGCCAGATAGTCTAATAAGGAAGAGAACTAAACGGCCAAATTATGAAGCCTGGTCTTGTTCCCACTGAAGTCAACAGCAAAATATCTCATTCAATTTTGGAGAAATATGTTTAGTGCCTCTTGCAGGGTAACTTGTATTATAGCATCCATTAAAGTAGGAGCATGTCTAAGTGACTTAGAATATAGGGCTTGTGCTCCTAGTCACTCATTTATTGTTTGTGTTATGGTAGTACCTAAAAGCTTGAACCTTGGACCAGGACTCTATTGTGCTAGGTGCTGAAAAAACAGTGAATAAGATTTTCCTGACCCAACAAAGATCCTACAGTCTAAGTTTAAGACCTCCCCCATTCCTCCCAAGAAAACAAAAACAAAAACAAACCCCAACAAATAGAGCCACACAAACAGCTGGGGGGATGGATACAAGGAAACAATACTGTATTAAGACAATACATTGAGACAATCCTATCAGCACAATAGCTATACTCTCAGAATGCTATGGAGCATTTATAAAGTTTGCACTTTTAGACCATGTTAGATAAACTCACAAAATTATTCAGGTAAAATATTGGTAATGTTCTGGTAAGAGTAAACTAGATAAATCATTGTTTTTTTAATTCTAAGGAAAATTTATCTGGCAAAATTATTCCCCCATCTCACGTACACAGATAAATCTTTCAAGACCTTTAGAAATAGCATTGTATTCATTTAATTCCATCCTCTCTCAGGATACAACTTCTCATAAAGAGCTTAATATGTCTACCCAAAATTAAGCTCCCTAAAAGTGAGGGAGATTAGGGGCTTGGAGATAAATCTTAAGCTACTAGGCTCAGCAAACCCCTTCCACTGAAGCTAAAGTAAATATTTACCAGACTTGCCTAAACAAGCGATTTAAGGTTGAGCTGTTAATGCCTAGGAATGAATTGGAAGTCAGGTCTTTCAAACATCCTACTCCTTGTACTTGGCTGTAATGTAATACCCAAAGTTCTGATCCTGAAAGCTAACACATGCCGACTGAGCCCTGTGGCCACACAGAAGCCCACTGATTTCACCAGGGCTTTACGAAGAGGTCAGAGAGTTACAGTAATTCTAAATTAACTCCTGATAGTTTTCACTGTTGGGTTTCACTGTCCTGGAGCAATTTCTTCCTCACCAAACTGTGTTACACGGCCACCATCTCCCAGTTTAATTTACAGAAGTTGAGGATCTAGTCCGTTGTTCCTTTATCATCATTGTAATGCCAGTAACCCTTTTTAAGTTTTTAAACTTTCCTTCCCCACTCAAACCGGGGGGGGGGGAGAGGCATGAGGAGAGAAAATGGATGGAGGCATATGTTCATTCTTGTGACAAAGACTCACACTGAGATGAAAACTGTACAATGTTACTCTATTTGAATGACAGATTTAGGCTGTAATTTCATAGTCCTTCTTGGATGTCAAACTCTATAGAACAATTATTCATCTGGGGAACTTAACAGTGAAGAATGGAAACTCTGAGAATATAGTTATATATTAAATGGCAAGTGCCTAGAAGAAAATATGAAAAAGAAAATAGTATTGGATATGTGACAGAGTGTTTGATCAACTTATTTCTTACACCACTCCTCCAACCTACTTCTTTCTCAAAGCTTCCAGTGGTGAGTCCCCCACAAACTACAGATGCTCGCCTCTGTTTATATTCTACTCACCATGCCTTTGAGGTGTTGTGGGGCACATTGCGTGCTCTTGGGGACATGCACTTTGACTATCTAAATGTTTCTAAAACACGTCATGAGTCTATACGAAACCCGTAATGGCTCCAAGACCACACCTCTTCCTGGGGCTTGGCCTGAAGTGGGCCCCTACTCCTCACTAGACTCTGCCCTGTTCTTTTTCTTCCCCCTGAAGCTCCACCCTCTGGCCAGGCCAGAAGACAGAACCAGGCAATGGTAAGAATCCAAGAATCATGGACTGTCCACCTGCCCTGCGGGGAGCACCTGGTAGGTGAGGACACAGGCCAAGAGCTGCTCTCAGGCACCCCATCCAGAGTGGCTGGAGGACCCAACACTCTCCACAGTGGCCTGAACTCACTGAGAAACTCTTATAAAACACCAACTCCAACTTCACCAGAGGGGCAGAGCTCCTGCATATGTCCTACTTTTGCTTTTAGAAAAGATGGTCATCCTACCCTCAAATTATGCTAGTCTTTTCAGTTCCTAGACATTGCTTTCATTGGTTGAGATGAGGAAACATGACTGATTGGAAATAGATTCTTTTCTGATTTTTCAACTGGTAAAGAAATTAAAAAAATAAACAAAAAAACAAAATAACTCCCCCCGACCAAAAAAAAAAAAATCTTCATTCGTTAACAGTGAGCCCAATTTAAGAGGAACACTTCGGACCACCTGAGTGTGCACACTATTCCTGGCTGTATTCATTTATTTTTTTGTTCCACTCAGCTTCTATTTTTTTTATTGAAAAATCAGTTGTGATCTGGGCTGTGTATGCATGCAAAGAAGGAATACACCCCTCTGCCTCACCTCCCCCTATTCTGCTGTGCAGCCTCCTCAGACTGTATATCTAAACACAGATGATGAAATCAGGCACTGCACATTCACTGCTTCCCTGTCACATCGAGCAGGTGTGAAGGAAGACCCAGATCCTCAAAGGAGCCCCGAAATAATTTAGGTACTTAATTCCCAATGGAAAGTGATTTGGGAGTGGAGCCAAGACTGAGCGAAGCTGGGAGCCGAGGAAGAGAAAATTTGCTATAGGTATGGGACAATAGCAAAATATAAGCCCCTGTGAAAGAGGGAGCCTGGCTGCAGAGCAATTCCTTCCCAATTACTTGCAACCAGTCTTTCGGAGGGCAAACCATGACTGTACAGGGAGCGTTCATTCTGCTTCCCACTTCCTACCCAACCCTGTTCCCCCCTCTCCTTTTCAAATGTGGAGCACCATCATTTTAATCCTATTTTTCAATAGCTCAATCTTTTTGCCGAGGTGACTCTGAAAGCTCTGGCTGTATTTTCCATTACATATTTACCAAATGAGCAAGTAATCTTGACTGGAAACCTACTGTGCTAGCTAAAAGCTCTGTTTATTTCATTCTCCATTATCTATTTCGCTTTATTTCTTGCCATTTTTGTCTCTTTTAGAAAGTACTGTATTGTGCATTTTATTGAATCACTGAGCACCCTTTTTGTCATTGTTTTCCAATGGAAGATGTATTTCTTGCTGCAGCTGGGTGTATGTATATAATTACACACATTAGTAATTGAAAAAAGCTTTATAAACTGTGGGTTTCTCAGGTTTGGACTGTATTTTACAGTGTGCTGTCAGGAAGTGCAAGCATACCATATTGGATTAAACAAACCAATAACAACAACTATAAGAAGACATCTCAAAACGTATTGATACAACATATTTGCCTAACAATATAATACACTCAACACATCAGTCCGCTGCTGTTTTTTATTTTTATTTTTTGTATTGGCTCCTGATAGAATATAGGCTCCAGATGAATGACTACTCTGAAAGCTTCTTTATCTTCCATAATAACTTATTCCTTTGAGCATTCAGATAATATGTGCTGCTCATCTCAGGACTCCCTTCCAGGGCTGCACTAGAAGTATGTGGACAGTAAATGACCTTCCATTTCCCTAATAAGTTCCAAAGGGGTAGCTGCATTAGCCTAATTCATCAAAACAAACAGGAACTCTGGGGCCCTTTTTAAGACTAACAAATTTATCTATCTCATGAGCTTTCACTGGAAAAAAACTTCCACTTCATTAAAATGGTTGTAGATGGGGAGTTTACAGAGTGGGAGGAAAATAAATGCAGAGATGTGTAAGTCATAGGATCATTCTGACCTGATCCCTGTCTGTTTCATTTCCCTGATGAGATTCCTTAACATTAATCCTTAAATCAGCTCTAGCCAATTTTATGTTTTACATCCTGCTACCTATATTTTAGTTTCTTAAATCCAAATGTAGGCACAAAATGTATAAGTGACCTTATTTTCAGATGAGCTGAGCACTCAGAAATCCCAGTGAAATCAGTGGGAAAAATAGGGACTAGGCTGAAGTAAATCAATTTTATTTATACAGATCAATTGCCCAAGCAGGCTAGAGAGTATTGAAAATTATTGTTACATGTGTAGTACATAGCCTGTCTACACAAACCAGAGCACTACTGGTGTCAAATTCACATTAACTTCTCACAAATGTGAAATATACCCTTCATTAGCCCATGAAATTTGCATTCTCAGTGCTCTTCATTCTCTCATGTTACACTAATCAAATGCATACAATGGGCTAACTGCTGATTTTGTTGACACTTTGAAAGATTATACATCATTGACTTTATGAGATTTGGCCTGGTGTTGCCACTATCATTTGTGAAAGTGAGTACCTAAAAAAAATAAAATAAACTACCATGAATTCTGTCTCCATCACAATGGTTGGCAGGTGACTTTGATTTGAGAAGCTCACTTATTTGCATGAAAATAAACAGGATGTATATGAATAAGAACATAAGGTGCCTCATACGCTCCCTTTTGAAACTCTTCTCAGACTATAAAATACATTTATCCTTTCCTTTGTGTTCAAAATGTCATCTGATTTACTTATTTCTTCTTCTTGTAGTTCCAATATGCTTTCTCCTATTTTGCATTCTGTATAATAAAGTATATGAGTATGAAGATTTCTATTTCATTTTTATTGTTGATTTCAACATGCAAAATCCTAATATACATAGCCCTCTCAAAATGCCAGGCATGAAATTCTGTTTACTAAAATGTCACTTGCATGCCATCATATTTCTTCAAAAATCTTATTTTTGTCCTTGTATAGTTTATGCACCTAAATAATGAGATGTAACAATTGAAAGACAGTAACGTGGTGCAGAACTATTTTGTTAGGAAATAAACCATAGAGGAGAGAAATCCTAACTACATCAAAGTCAGTGGCAAAACTCCCTTGACTTGAGTGGGCCAGGGTTTGAACAGTCACAAGTACCCCTGCTTAGAGCACTGCAGATCCTCGGCTGCAGGTGCGGATAACTGTAGACCCACTGCTGCAGATTGACCCACAGGTGTGGATTCTACTTTTACCCGCCCAGGGTGCGAGCCATCGCTGCAGCTACTGCTATGATCTGTTTCATCAGCACATAGAGGAACAAGGAAGTGTTCCAGTCAATCCTTGCCTAGCTCTGATTGTGGTCTCCTAGCCAATCAGAGTCTCAGTCACAGCAGGCTGGGGCTTGCAGAGTCACTGCTCACTGTCAGTTGGTCAGCATGCTGGCCTTTGCTTGGCTCATTCCCCATGATTTCCCCACCCACTTCTGCCTTTTCTTGTGTACAGTTCTCATACCATGCTGTCAATCAGAGATTTCACTGGTGGCCAAGGAAATCTGACGGACAGCGTGTGAACCACAAACAAGAAAAGGAAAAAGTGGGCCGGTTCATGTTTGGAATGACGCAATCAAAGCTAAAAAGCTGACTGTGTGCTCAAGCTCAGTTGTGGATGTGGTTACATGGCATGCGGATCGTGCACCGGATGCATATGAGATGTGGATCCATATTTTTGCATCCACACAGGGCTCTATTCATGACAGTAACCACATCACAACACACAGGAAAGGACAATTGACTAACATGTTTCTAAAACCATTGCTTGATTCACATCCAAAAGTAGGCTGTATGGAAACTTCTAGGTGTGTCACAGTTCACTTACAGGAGCAGTGCTTCCTCTAGCCATATCAGGGACTAATTCTCTCAGCCAGCATGTCCTTCTCTTAGTCATGTCTCTCTCATCTTCCACACCTGCAGTCCCACCTCAGTTCCGCAACTGCAGTGTCCTTTTCATAACTTGGCGCTCCAACAGTGTCACCATCTTCCAGGAGAGAAGGATCTCCCAGTTCTACAGTCCAGCCAACTCTCTAGGCAGGGCCCAAACTAGGGCGGGGTGACCAGGGCAAAGCCAAGAGCACCCCATTTTAGAGAGTCCTGCCAGAGCTGGGGCTCCTGTGCCCTGCTCGCAGCAGTGGAAGGAAGCCGGCCAGCCTGAGGCCGGCCTCTGAGCTCTCGCCCTACTCCACCCCCGGGGCAGGGTGAGCCAGCCCACAGGCCAGCTCTCACGGTCTCGCCCTGCACCTGGGCCAGTCACTCCGCCCTCAGGGGTGGGGTGGGAGGTGGGCAGCAGAGCTGACTGCTGCGTGAGTGGTACGGCTTCAGCGTGGCCCAAAACCATACCAGAAGCTGCACCATGCGTTCAGCCCTGCCTCCCCCTAGGGTCAACCAGCCAGATAGTGGCCGGTCTCTGGCCCCAGCTGCCCCCCCAGCACTGGCCTGATCGTGGGGCAGGGGGCCTTGCAGTGGTGGGCACCAGTGGAGAGGCCCAGGGGCCCTGTGGTCCTTGATCCACCACTGGCAACAGGCGCCAGATCCGTATCCAGCTCCACGCCGTCTTCAGATTGGGCCATGGACTGAATTGTGCTCCAGCATCGGGGGGTCACTTTTGGGACTACTTGCCCCGGGCACCAAAATTTCTAGTTCCAGCCCTGTCACCAGGTACAAGTAGAGGGAATCCAGACCAATCCACTACTCCTGGTCTTTTTCCAGGGACACTGTAGATAGCAGCTCTCGCTGCCTCTCTTTAACTTCTCTGTCAGTGCCGCTTCAAATGCCTGGGCCACTCATCCATGGCTGCCAGGGCCATCCCTAGGGTAGGGCAAGAGGGTCAGTTGCCAGGGCCCGTGCAACAAAGGTGAGTCTTTAGGACTAACAATAAGGGGCTAATTGTTGTTCAAATGAATTCTATGCCTTCTCTCTGAGTCATTATCTCTTTGGGCTTCTCTCATTCATATGAAAAGGACTGAGGTCACTGGCAAGCAACCTTTGTGTTTTTTTAATCAAGAGACCCCAGAAAGAAAATAAAAAAATGGTGAATACCCACTTATTCCACCATTTCTGGAATATGGCAATTGCAGTTATTTTGCAAATTAGGACTTGCTTCTTTTTTCAGTGGGTTCAGAATTCCCTTGCTTGCAACAAAAGTTATAACTTCTAGATTTTAATAAAAACTTCAGGTTTTTTTGACTGATAATTAAAAAGAGAAGTGAAAAGCAAACAGTTCTAGTAGGAGCCTGCATTACAAAGTATGGTAGTTTTTCTACAATTAGAAAGCCTAAGTAACAGAATAAACTCCAACTCAGGGATGTATCTGCTAGAAGGAGAAGTTATAACAAGATCCTAATCTGAAGGGGGGAGTGGATAGCCCCATTGCGTTGCTGCCTCACTCATACTGCCAAGGGTCACCAGACCAAGCAGAGATGGCTAGCACCCCTTCAATCACAATTCTGTGGACAATTGTGTGTTCATGGAAACTCATGCAGTCTCAGGGAGCAGATGAAGTGCAGAGGTGCAAGTGTAACCCAGAGGGGCTGCTTCAGTTCCTGGGATTTGGCAGTGGAGAAGGAAGCAGGACCTGGAGGGACTTGGACAAGCTCAGCAGCAGACAGGCTCTTTCAGCACCTTTCTTTCCAGCTTCGTGTAGGCTCTCTCCTCCTTCCTCTGTCTCTGCACTTCCATGTCATTTCTCCACCCAGTCACCCCCACCTGTTTGCAAGGAGCTCCCATACATACACTCCAGGCTACTACATGCAATTTTAGAGACTTGACATACTTCCTGATTTGAGACAAAAGTATGGCATGTGGGATCACCCTCTGCATGTTCAATGTAGGTGATCTCAAATTAGATGTGTAGATTCTGGAGATGCAATAGAAGCCTCAAGAGAAAGGATGAAAGCCATGAGGGATCCCCCCCCCCCCGGCCATGGTCACTGTTCAGTTTTCTGGCGGTTGCTTTTTTTCAGTGGAGGCTCACCACATGGCAGAGTGGTCTGGAGCTAGGTCCCGAGGAAAAAAAATCGACAACCATTGGCTTAAGGGTGGCTGAGAAACCAGACCCTGCACTCCTGTTCTGTCACTTCTGGCCAGTTCACTCTGGGGGGAGGTGAGTGGGGGCTCCGCAGAGGGCAATTTGCCCAGGGCCCCGCAACCCCCTAGGACGGCCCTGATGGCTGTATCATCTTCTTCACCCTCTTAGGACTTTCAGCTGGCCAGACCCAACAACCATCCAGAAAGTCTTTCTGCTTTCCCAGTACCTGCTATCAACTGCTCTGACCAGTCTCTCAGCCCTTCAGGGAAACAGTTTTCTCTCCCAGAGCACTCAGCAGCTACTTCTGCTTCTCTCCCCTTCAGCTCCCTGTTATGTGAACCCACTAAGCTCTGATTAACTGCTCCCTGTGCAGCCACTCTAGGCTGCTTTAATGTCTTCTTTTGTTTCCCCACATGTCAGTGGTTAATACCCCATCATACTTGGAATCCAAGACTCCCCAGTTCTTCAGTCTAAAAACTAAGTCACCTCTTCTTTGAAAGTTTTCCTCAGCTGAAAAGTGAAATATCTCCAGACAGCATGGAGGAACTTGTGGGTTTTCAAATAGAGCCTAGCAGAAAACTTCCAAGGCTCATCTTAGAAGTGAGTGAACAATGCAGAAAAGATCCCTCAATATTCTTTTTGATTTTTAAATAAATACGCTGCTGCCAGGTGTCAAAACGGTCTTGAGCAACTGAGTTAGTTTTGGCCAAGATACTTGCAGAAGAGAACTTGAGAGTTTCAGAGAAAAGAACTCAGATCAGACATATTTATGTGATCATTCATTCAGAGATCAGAAGATATACCATGTGATGCAAATGAATAATTGTAACAATGTAAGCTCTAAGGTACTAAAAAGATGTTTGATTTTATGGCTTGCCGTCAAGCATCAGATTTGGCCTATGTGATGTAACACTGTCTGAAGATCCCCTAAAACTTTGTAATTCTTTGTGTTTTCACTTAAGTTGTTGAGTACTCTATGTAGTCAGCTATAATAAATTGTTAAAGGAAAGGAAATATCTTTGATTGTAAAGGAACAACTGTGCTTTCCACCTGTAATTTAGGTAAAATAAGAAAACGATGAAGGTTTAAATGGATGAAAGATTGGTGTATGTATGTGAGATAATGGAGTAACAGCTTCAGATTGATCCCAGCTGGAACCATTGCAAAATAAAATGGGGAAATGAAGATAAAATTTTACAATCTAAAGGACTGGAAATCTCAAATAAAATCAGATAACACCTGAAGATGAAGATAGAAGGACAACAAAGAGATGTCCTGTTAGCTACAATCTTGAGTGATTAGCAACAATCACATCAAACAGAAGTTACACGACTAAGCAAAACCCATAAGCCCAAATAGGAATGAAGTCCTATAAGAAGGGTAGAGCAAGATGGAAACTGTGGTCTTGATTCTACAGCCATCACCCAGGAGCATCAGTGCACACTGGCTATGCCAACACTACAAAAGTTAGTTCAAATTAACAAAGCAGAACTAATAAGTTTGACCTTAATTCAAACTAAACCCGACCTTAGTAAGCTGAATTAACAAAGTGCACTAATTCAACTTTAACGGTAAGTTGAATTAGTGCACTTTGTTAATTTGAACTGACTGCCCTAAAATGTATTTAGTTTGAATTAAGGCTTAAGCCTGGTCTACACTGCCCTTAGTTCGAACTAAGAATCAAACTAAGAGCTTACTTTAAACTAAATGCAGGTGTTGCCAGTTGGAACTAAACCTTTATTAGTTTGAATTAAGGAGTTCCTTCATTCGAACTAGCGAAAGTCTACGGTGACAGGGACTAAATTAGTTTGAATTAAGGCTCCTTAATTCGAATGAATTTGCCAGTGTAGATACACCCACTGGTGGGACCCTGTTCTGCCATCCGGTGAATGGACAAGCATGAGCAACAATGCTGATAAATATAACATCCGTAGAACTCATTTCCTTTGCCTGTCTGTATATATGTGTGTGGGTGGGGAGGGGAAATGATTAAATAATAAATTGGTCTGTCGGCTTGTTTTCATTTTCTACGTATAATAGCTATGCAGTACAGCTTGAGTTCTGAATTGTCATAGTCAATTTCTGGCATACATAATTAAAAAATATAATAAATCAACACATTCAAGTGACAAATATATTGAAGGAATTTGCCATGTACTCACAAGTACATCAGAAGCAGAGAAATGCAGTTAAATTCATCAAATACATTATAGTTCACCCTTTGCTCAACTTTAGCTCTCACCTGATGCTAGTTCTGTTTGATCTAAATTATTTTACCAGAATGACAAATGTAATGTAAAAAAAAAAAAAAAGAAACCTGCCAAGACAACTTTGTTCCTCTGGAATGATGCAATGTACAAAGCTCAGGACAAAGTGTATGAGAGCTACAAATTAAACATGATCAGTCAACTAGATCTGGAAAAGGTACAAGCTCGCACAGGAAATCAAACCAATCCAGAGTCAAACCAGTCTTTTATGGCACTTGTCAAAGTCCTTCTTTGCTAAAGCACATGCCCTCTCCCCCACCATAACTTCCCTAAATTGATGTATCTAAGCAGAAACTCCAAAAAATAAGGAGGGTAGAAGAGCAGAAGACTCCATGAAGTCCATGGGCAACTGCTCTACAAATCTAATTTAGCTGGCAAATGCTTAAATACAGTGGTGACGGATACTAGAGAGAACCGCCTCCACCCCCCACCCCAAGTACTATTAGTACCAATGGTCCCTCTAATTACTCGTAGACTGTGTGCACAAACCATTTCTTTGTGTGCACAAAAACATTTCTATGTGAGCACCAATATTAGCACTATTGAATTTTTTGTGCACACTTTATTTTGTCACGTGCGCAGGTTTCATAACCTGTGTGCGCGTGCACATGCGCACAGCTTAGAGGGAACAGTGATTAGTACCTGTATAAAGACTTTTAAATCTGTAAGACTGGGAGGAGAACAACAGTGCTGCAATACATACAGCATAATGTTCAGCTCCATGCAGAAGTATGTGGGATAAAGAGGTTATTGTTTTAGCAATAACGATATATAACCTAGATACTTCCAATGGTCTTAGCTAGTTTGTGTACCATGGGATTAAAAATTCCACCCTCTCATTTTTATGCGGTAGTACTTGCCATGGTTGTGCAAAAGCTGGGGCAGGGATAAACTGAGTTGGAAAAAGAAGACTGAGAACAGAGGGGTTTTGTTTCTAATACCTGCACATTCAGTTACATGAAGCGTCTACACCAAGTGCTCCCAGAAAAAGCTAGAAAGGAGAACTTGCTTCTGGGCCAGCTGCTACACCATATGCCAGAGTGAAGTCATCTGCTAGCTAAAGACTGCCTTTCATCTCCATCAACTAGTATATTGAAATTAGTCATGTATTTTCTTGGAACACCCAATACATCTTTTAAAAGAATCATTGAAGGAGAACATGCACACCTGAACTTTGACTTTTATCATACATTTTGTACAGAGCTGTATAAACAACAAGGCTTTCAGTTTACTGAAAATTAATTTTTTTGGATAAAGGGAATGTGGTGGACCTAATTTACTTAGATTTCAGCAAGGCATTTGATACAGTTCCACATAGGGATTTATTAGTTAAATTAGGAAAGATGGGAATTAATATGAAAATAGAAAAGTGGATAAAGAACTGGTTACTGGGGGTCATAGTGAAAGGTGAACTGTCTAGCTAGAAGGAGGTAACTAGTGGAGTTCTCCAAGGATCGGTGCTGGGACCCATCTTATTCAACCTTTTTGTTACTGACCTTGGCACAAAAAGTGGGAATGTGCTAATTAAGTTTGCAGACGACACCAAGCTGGGAGGTATTGCTAATACAGAAGAGGATCAGGATAGCATACAGAATGATTTGGATGACCTTGTAAAGTGGAGCATCAGAAATAGGATGAAATTCAACAATGGGAAGTGCAAGGTCATGCACTTAGGGACAAATAACAGGAATTTTTCTTATTAGTTGGGAATGCATCAGCTGCAAGTGTTGGGGGAGGAGAAGGACCTGGCTGTATGGGTTGATCACAGAATGACAATGAGTAGCCAATGCGATGTGGCAGTGAAAAAAGCTAATGTGGTCCTGGGGTACATCAGAGGAGGTATTTCCAGTAGAGATAGGAGGTGTTAGTACTGTTATACAAAGCGCTGGTGCGACCTCACTTGGAATATTGTGTACAGTTCTGGTCACCCCTGTTTAAGAAAGATGAAGTCAAACTGGAACAGGTGCAAAGAAGGGTTACAAGGCTGATTCATTGAATCGAAAATCTTCCCTATGAGAGAGGACTTAAAGAGCTTGGTTTGTTTAGTCTGACAAGAAGGCTGAGAGGAGATATGATTGCTCTTTATAAATACATTAGAGGGATAAATACAAGAGAGGGAGAGGAATTATTTGAATATAGCACCAATGTGGACACAAGAACAAACGGATACAAGCTGTTCTTCAGAAAATTTAGGCTTGAAATTAGATGCAGATTGCTAACCTTCAGAGGAGTAAAGTTCTGGAATAGTCTACCAAGGGAAGTGGTGGGACAAAAACCTTAGGTGCCTTCAAAACTGAGCTTGATACGTTTATGGAGGGAATGATATAATGTACAATGTAGTTTGGCCATTGTCTGTCTTTTACTACTGGTGATGGGTATGATAGTGACCTGGGAAGAGGCATTAGATGGAGTGGGTTCTGAGTTATTACAGATAAGTTCTTCTTGACCTGGGTGTTGTGGACTTGCCCTCATGCTCAGGGTTTAACTGATTGCCATATTTGGGGTCGGGAAGGAATTTTCCCTCAGGGCAGATTGGCTTGGGTGCCGGAGTTTTTTTGCCTTCCTCTGTAGCAATGGGTATGGCTGATTTGCTGATTGATTCTCTGTATTAAAGTCTTTAAATCGTGATTTGAGGACTTTAATAGCTCAGCTATGGGTTTAAGGTTCATTGTAGGCATGGGTTGGTGAGGTTTTATGACCCGCAGTGTGCGGGAGGTCAGACTAGATGATCATATTGGTCCCTTCTGACCTTAGTGTCTATGAGAGGGAAGATGAATAAAAAATTAAATTCTCAGGAAGTTAAGTAATAAAAAAAAAGAACAGTTTTGTGCTAAACAATATGTTGCACTTCAATATTTGTTTATATTTTCTTTTGAAACAAAATTAATGGAAATTTCAGAATGAAAATTCATTTGGAATCAAAACACATTTTTGAAAGTATCAAATGATTTTATTTTTTTTCCAACTTTTTTTCAGTTTTTAGGTTGTTTTCCCTGCCAAAACTATTTGCCAAAGTCCACATAAATTCACAAAATACTTCTGTGTCACTGATTGGGTTGACAAATTTCACCCACCTGCAATTTTTGAGGATTCTCACACTTAAGTCCTAGCTTCTTAATGTGAGACTAGTAAAATCATAGTTCTTGAAGCTTTCTGTCCTTGAGAAGACAAAGTCAGTGGGGATACTCATGTGGCCTGGTGTTTGCTCACATTAATAAAGGTTTCATTTAATAAGGTTTCCTCAGTCAGACCTCTATTATGCACTGTGGGATCCACTGTGTTTGGAATCCATGAGCTCTGATTCTAAAACCGCAAGCTTCTGTCTATTTTGATAAAAAGAAAACAACTTGCTTAATTTGCTCATCCAGCTAACAGAAGTAGTACAAATGACTACATCTGAGATATTGCATCAGGTAAAGAGCAGTGAGAAGAAGACTTAGTCAAACTACCTCCCATCTTTGCTCACCTGTGGCCTTATCAATGCACCTTCATTTTGTGCTACATAAACTGTCACACAGAGGATATGCTCTTAAGAAGGAAAGAGAACAAAAACTATCCATGATGTAAACCATCTTCTTAAACTATCTAGCTCAGGAGGATGATGTCTGATTAAAAGGAGATTAAATAGGCTTAGCTTGGCATATTGAAACAATTGCAGGAATGCCAAATCTTATCATCAGTAAAATACAAAATTGTCATCTCTAACTAAACTACATTTTTTAACTCTGGTATATGATAAACATTATTCTACACAAGCTGACCTTGAATCTGAAGATAAAAATCCTTAATCACATGATTCCCTACTTAATGACATTTGTCCTCTCCAGAAGGAGAATTGTATGTAAATTATTCTATTTTGGTTATACTGTGTGTACAGTTCATTGCAGTTGAAGAGAAACATGAGAAAAAAATTAAATTTATAGAATACTACAGTTTCCAGGTTATCTTCAGGGGTTTTTCATTTTCTATTGTATTATCTGGTAAAAAATACTTCAGTATCCAGCACAATAAAGCAGTTCAAATGGGAGTTGTGAATTCAATAGTAAAATATTCAGCACTCACTCATAGGTAGCCAATATCTTGGCTGGGGTTATAGTCTGGCTCTTCATGTTAATACTATCACCTCAGCACATCTCAGGTATTACTTTTAATCACACTGTATTAGTTATAGTATGCAGTGGGCATTTTATTGAGATTTTGACTTGCTTGGGAAGCCAGACTGAATAATTATATTAGTATTATTTATATTGGCATCTGTCATTACCAATCAATGTTGAAGCTAACCTAGTTACCTAGAAGCCAAAGGAATGCAATGATGTTTATACATGTTAATTGATGCTTACAATAATGTTTTTGTTACTCTGCAGACTGACCTGTCATGCCTTATTTATAGTTTAATGCTGAATGAGAAAGAGAAATCACATTAGCAGCTTATTGTGTATGCTGCAGAATGCTAAAAGATTATGCTTAGAATTTAAACATATAGTGCATAATACTATTCCTGACTTTGATGGGCTGAAAGAGCCCTTTGGAGAGGTTTTACTGAGCAAAGTTTCACTGTTTAAAGGGTACTGTAAGTATACAAAAGAACTGGTTGAATTATTTTTTAAGACATTAGCAATTAAAACTAGCTATTTTTCTTTTTTACAAATAATTTGTGATATAATCTAGATTTCTGTAAATGGACTTTTGCTGGCAACATCATCAAATAATTTATGCCAATGTCTTTCAGCTTGTGGAGTAGTCACCAAATGTTCACATTAGCTACTTGTTATTGATTGCTAACGTGCTTGCTCCCCAAAGTACTTCACTGAAAGACTAGAACTAATGACAATGAAAAATGTATAATAGTGAATAATTTTGTTCATGCACAAACATCACAGTGCACAAAGTGTTCACACGTGAACACAAGTAGCTGTAGGAAAAACAGAAATTCTCTAAGCATTTCAAAGGTTCACAGATTGTAAGGCCAGAAGGGATCACTGTTATCATCTATACTGCTCTCCAGTATGACACAGAGTATAGAATTTCCTAAATTCCTCTTAGAAAGGCATCTAAACTTGAATTAAAAATTCCCACTGATGGAGAATCTCCCAAAATGCTCAACTTCCAGCGATAAACTGGCCATAAGGAAGTTTAGATTTGAAATTAGATGTAGGTTTCTAATCATCAGAAGAGTGAAGTTCTAGAATGGCTTTCCACAGAGTGCGGTAGGGTTAAAAAACCTAGCTGGTTTAAAAACTGAGCTGGATAAATTTATGGAGGGGATGATAAGATGGGACAGCCTAATTTGATAATTAACTGATCTTTGACTACTAGTGGTAAATGTGCCAATGACCTGTGATGGGATTTTAGTTGGGGTGGGTCCTGAATTAGTGCAAGGAATTGTTCTTTGGGAGCCTGGCTGGTGAGTCTTGCTCACATGCTCAGAGTTCAACTAATCCCCTGTTTGGGGTGAAAAGGGGATTTCCTCCTAGGGCACATTGGCAGGAGTCCTGGGAGTTTTTCTCCTTTCCTTGTAGGATGGAGCATGGGTCACTTGCTGGTGGTTTTTCTGTTTATTTAAGCCTTTAACCCATGATTTGGGGACTAGAGTGACTCAATCGTAGGTTAGGGGTCTATTGCATGAATGGGCGGGAGGATCTGTGGCCTGCACTATGCAGGATTTCAGACTAGCTGACCGTGTTGGTCCCTTCTGACCTTAAAGGATATGAATCTATAGGACTCAGTGGCACAGCTCTTTCTTATTCAATTGAGCACTAATTCATAGGCACAATCTGAGACGAGCTATGTAATGAAAGTATGATCTATTATAACATACCGGTGATTGGGTCTCACACGTCCCCTTCAGTGCAGAGGATATAAATCTGTAACAGCCCTAGCCAGAGAACCAAGGCTTAACTTTTAATAAACTATGATTCCTCTGTCTTACTGAATGTAATTATAGGAGTAACATGAGCCCACCAACTTGAGTAATGGTTGTACAATCAGGGCCTGAAATCTGTGTATTTTTTTCTTGAATGAATTTTGATTGTGGTTTGTCTATCAGTATCTGAAATATATTTTTCCCAGTCCTGATCTCCCATGTATTTATTAATTTTTAGCCAAAGCTCTTTTCAGTCTTTTCACATTCCCTGGAGTCTGATTCTCCATAAGAACAGCATATCAGTGTCACTACCCTATCTATAGTCCTTCATCGGTATTTAAAACCTGATGGTACAAGGAAAGAACAAAAAGTCGATATGCTAAATGAAGGCTTTGTATGATAAATGTCTTAAAAGAATGTGTGACAGCTTATTGAGCTCAAATTGCATACATGAAACAGTCCATTTTCCTGAGGTCATCAAAAGGGCAAACCATTCTCATGACAACACAGTAAAAGTGCCATCGTTTTATGTATAGCAATTCTGTAGTACAGTCTATATTACATCAGGCAATTTGTCCAGAAATAAAAGGTAAGTATTTACTTTATATGAGCAATCCTGTTTCAGGAATTTCACCATCTGTATTGCAGTAAAGAGTGTGAATAAGAAGCTGAACCTAAGAAAAAAGAGATGAAAGGGGGAAAAATGACATAAGATGGGGGATGTGGAAGAATGGTGATAAAATAGCCAATTGTGCTACAGTAAGAAGCTGGAGGTCAGATTCTGCCTGAGCAACATGAAGACCTTAAAGAGAGTGGAACCAGCTTTTGTTCAGTAATTTTCACTATGTCTCACAAGAGCTGTAGAGCTGCCCCACTCCACTGAGGACTTGCAGTGTTGCATGACTGCTGTATACTTGGGCTATTTTCAACTGTGAAATGATTCATAGGCCACTAATGTAGCCAAATGTAAATTAGAACAGCCCCAAGGAAGCCATAATTTGCTTAAGCCATGGAGGCTTAAAGAATTGAGAGATGCAAATGTGTCTTTAACCTGAACCCAGAAACAAAATTCTGGCCCAAAATTAACATTGTTTTAACATCAGCTGTGCAACTTTTTACATGTGTGCAGAATTATGTTGACTGGGAAATAACTGACTTTTCTTTTTTTTTTTTTAATTATAAAAATTAATTAGAAATATATTAAAAGGCAGTAGTGGACAGGCATAAATTACACAACTATGAAATAAAATGCTGACAAATGTCAAACCAGATAACTTCCTATACTTAACCCCAGATAGTCACTATGCCAAAGAAGACTTACGAAACAACTGTAAGGTCCCCCATCTTCAAAGTGTCTGATGAAGTGGGATTTTTCTCCCACAAAAGCTTATGCACTAAATAAATTTGTTAGTCTTTGAGTGCCAGAGGCCACCTTGCTTCTTTATGTAACAACATAATACTTGCATCTTACATACAAATACACACACTATATGCAGGGGTTAAAGTAAGCCAGAAAACCCCAGAACACAATTCCAGGGCCACAGATTTGAGCGGCCAGAGTTCTAGGGCCCAGAAAAATAGAAAAATCAAGTGGAAAGCATCTTCCGCCCAGCCCTGCCCCAGGAGCTGGGGCCAGGCTGGGGGACTTTTCAAATCTCCCACCTTGAGCATGCTCAGATGTGTGCTCAGGCCAGGACTGGCCTGGCCAGGGAGCAGCTCCAGCCAGGTAAAGGGGGGGGACGACAAAAAGGGGAGTTGGCAGGGGGCCCCAGAGATTAGGAGGGTTCCAGAGCCTATCAAATTATACTTTACGCACTGAGTATATGCCTATAGTTGGTATCTATCTAAACCCTGTATACATCCAAATCAGGTTGAAAGGTATAAGTGAAGCTTCCTCATTCAATGTATTAGACACTTTAAGTGGGAACCAACTCCACAGATCCACAGCTCTTAAAGGCAGAAGGTTGCATTGTAATCATGGGGTCTATGTTCTTGCATAACATGGGCCCTAGGACTTTTGTGTATTAATTAATTCCTGCTTTAATTTCAATTGCTGTGATTGAACTAGAGCATATCTTTTAGAAAAACATCCAATCTTAATCTAAAAACTTCCAGTGATGGAGAATCCACCAGAAGCCTTGATAAATGGTTGAAATGTTTAATTACCACCACTGTTAAAAATGTGCATCTTATTTCTTGTCTGAATTTGTACAGCTTCAATGTCCAACCACTGGTTCCTATTATATTTTTGCCTGTATAATGAAAGAGCCCATTTTCATCACATTTTTTTCATATATAGGGACAAAAACTGTAACAAGGCACTTTTTAACCTTCTCTCTGACCAACTAAATAGATTGCTCCTTTCACTATAAGACATGGTTCCAATCCCTTAGTCATTCTTGTGACTCTTCTATGATCTCTTTCTAATTTTCCAACATACTTCTTGAAGAATGGACCCCAAAACTGTCTCACCTGTGCCAAACACAAACGTAATATAATCTCACTACTTCTGCTCACAGTTTCTCTGTTTATACATCTAAGGATCACATTAATACTGCATTGGTAGATCATGTGCTGCTCAGTATCCACATGATTACTAAGTGTTTTTTCAGACTCTCTGCTTCCTAGGATAGAATCCCCTCACCACCTGATTACAGTCTGCCATTTTGTTTCCTCGATGTATGACCTTATATTTTATCATACTGAAATGGATATTGCTTACCGAAGAAAAATCTAGCCAATGAAATGGACCAGTATGACCCTCCTTTCTTTCCCCACAGTGTAGTGGCAAAACATTTTGCTTGAACAGAAGAGAAATAAATCCAAATTTCATGTAGCAAAGTACAGATCTGTGTAGACCTTAGGCTTCTAGGCTCAAATTGCTATAAATTCTTTCCCTTAAACCTCTAATTTCCTCATATTCCACAGCCTGAGGGGGTACCATGACAAGACAGTTAGAAGCACCCATACCCTACAGTCAGCAACTTAATTTCCTCAGGTATAAATTCATAATTAGATTAAATTCTTTAGTCAGTGAATGATGATTAAATATATCATGATATTTCCTATTACTGGAAAAGGACCATCTGAACAAATTGAGCTTACCTCATTAAGCATCCACCCACCAAATACAGCATATTACACTCATCTAAAGCTGATCTAATGCAGGCCTTATATCACTTTAGTGTCAAGTGTTCAGCAGCCATTTCTGAAGATTCATGGATGGCAAAATAGCAATATTTATAAAATATGTCTCAAAAAATCTGCTCTTCGATGCACTAGATCAGTTCATAAATGAGCTTGCATTTTAACTCAATCACTTAGGGCAAGGTATGGCCCAACTAGGAGCAGATAAGGAGAGTGAGGCTTGTTTTTGTGCCCTAGTATAGCCTCTTTGCGGCTCCACAGCAGGCAAATAAGCAGCATGATGGAACGGGTTCTTATTCTCAACCTTGTGCAGGTGTGCAGGGAGTGGACGAAGAAAAGGTAGAGGAGTGGGTGAATTAGGCTTTCCTCACCCAGAATGCACCAACCTATACAGCTGGACCTGTGTGATGGGATAGCAATCTGCTATGATATCTTGCCCATCATTCCATGGAGTGCTGCTAGGACAGCAAGACTATGGCTGCTCCTTGAAGAGGATTAATTGCATAAGCAAAATTTGGCCTTGAGAGACCAGACTTACCATACGACTCACCAATCCTGATGAGGGGCCACATTTTGATAAGAGCTCAGCATCTCTGGGGTGCATGATGGATGCTGAAAAGTCTTTTGAAATTCTAGCCCAGTATTCCTTTGAAAATGTGGTCTGTCTTACTAAAATAATGTGGACATAACACAGTATTTATTATTTAATATACTGTATGTGGCTTTTGCTGATGATAAAATTTGCTACTTGTTTTTCCTCTGTACTGACTCCTGTTCTAACAATTTCTAAACTCCCAAGGGACTGGTGGTATGATAATGAGACACAGCAAATACCAAGAGATACATTGAACTAAAATTCCATCCTGCTGTCACTTTGTAGAAATCCAGGCAGAAATTTGCCCCATTCTGACTAGTAATCTAAAATGCAAATAGGATCTATTTTCAGAATCTGTAAACATAAAAATATTTATGTCCCGAATGAGGTCATAAGGGCCTAAATTACGTTTATAGTTTTCTGCGTGAAGCAGACAGAATGGGTCAGATTCTGGTCATGCTCAAGCCTGATCTCCTGTGTCCTGTGCTTAAAAACTGGCTTCCATGGTCTGGAATCAGGTCTTCAAACCAGTAAAAATTTAGAACAATTCTACTGAAGTTAATTGCATTGCTCTGTAGCAACAAAGGCAACAGAGTACAATTATGTCCTTGAGGAGTTACAAACCAGTTGTTGCTGCCACTGCCAGGTCACTCTATTGAGGTAGAGCTCAATTCTTTGGCCACTGGAGTATAATGGGCCCTCATTCTACCCTTTAATGGGTTTCTAACACTTCTGTCTCACACAGTCACTCAATCCTTCACACAGAAGGAATGCAAGGGTCAATAGTACCCATCCCTTTAAGCAACATTCCTTGCTTCTCTGCCCTAATCCTGTGTGCACCCATGCAAGCATAAACACTTTATATCCTGAACTGTTTTAGTTATTAAAATAGACTAAGAATAAGTGAATGAAAAATTAAACTATTTATATATCAGGTAGTTTGTATATTTTAATATGGATCCTTCCCAGTATTCATTATGGCCAAAGACCAAACATCTTCCATCAACACTGGGTCTCAGAAGGTTCTGCCAATTTTTGCACTGTGCAGTTATGGAGATTTCTCCCTCTTCTGGTAAGCAATCTCTTCCTTTTATCTCTTTCTAACATTGATCTATCCTATGAGAATAGCATCAATACATAGGCTCTATTAGGAAACCACAACTCACTGTTTCACCAATTTCTTATCTTCTTACCTGAGAGACTGGATGTCAGATAGCCAGACAGCATCTTTTAAGAGACAGTAACTTGAAGTAGGCACTATTCTGGAGCTCACTCAGGGAGAATATCATGCAGCAAGAAGATCATTCTTTGTCTTTATGAATATAAGAATTCAAAGAGTGAACTTCACCAATCTCTAATTGTAGGAACTCTCAAGGAATCCTTAGATTGAAGTGGGGACGGACGCTGTCCTAAAAGAAAAAAAAAAAAAAAAGGATTTGAGTTTCCAGGAGTCAGTGAGTCAGGGAGTCAGAACTCACTTACAGGACCCCCGCTTTTCTTCTAAGCTACTCCACGACTCTAAGCCATTGAGATGACACTGCATTTTTACATGATGGCACTTGGACCATTCCAATGTTTCCCATAAACAGAAGTCCATCTCTTTTTGGGCCTAAGAATCCTTTTGGTGCAAGTGCCATACACTCAAAACCAAATTCAATACTTGTGTAAGGCGTTAGAGAGGAAGGCTGTTTTGTGCAGTGTAGGCACTACACAAGGTCTCAGGAAATCAGGATTAAATTACTCCCTTTGTTTTACCAGTGACTTCTTGTGTGATATTTGGCATCATCATCTAATCTTCTTGTGCTCCAGTTCTTCAACATGTAACATTCTTTCAACCTATGTCCATCTTGTCTATTTAGCTTGTAAGTTCACACGAGCAAGGATTGCCTCTTTCTTTGCATTTTGTCTCTAGCACAATGGAGCCACAGTTTTGCAAAAGGCATGGAAGTGCTAATATAAAATTATTATTGTTGCTGTTATAAATAATAATAAAGGAGACAAAGTTCCACATGCTATCAGTGAATGTTGTTTGAGAGCTCCTATTTTGAAATGTAAAGATGGAGGATAGAAGCATATCCTGGCACTGCTAAATTATTTGCATATCATAAGCCCATCAAACTTAATTTTGAGATTGTTTTTGGCTTATGAAAGAAAGGTGCAATGATAGAAACATAGGACTGGAAGAGACCTCATTTGAGCATCTAGATCAATCCCAAGCACTGCGGGAGGACTCAGCGTTATTTAGACTACCTGAAGAGGTTTGTCAAACCATTTTTTTTAAAAAGCCTCTAGTGACAGAGATTCCACAACCTCCCTCGGTAATTTGTTCCAGTGCTTAATTGCCCTTTCAGTTAGGAAGCTTTTCCTAATGTCTAACTTAAATAATCCTTGCAGCAATTTATCTATTGTCTCTTGTCCTTTCCTTAAGGACAACAATTTATCACCCTACTCTTTGAAGAGACTTCTATATACTTGAAGGCTTTTATGTGTCCATTCAGTTGTCTCTTCTCCAGGTAAAAAAAGCTCAATTTTTAAAATCTTTCCTAATAGAGAAGATTTTCTAGACTTGTTATTGCTCTCCTTTGAACTTTCTCCAATTAGACCACATCTTGCGTAAAATGGGTACTCAGAACTGGACCCAATAATCCAGCTGAGGCCTTATCAGTATTAAGTAGAGTGGAGGAAGTACTTCTCCTGGTTTGTTTGGTTTTTTTTAAATAATAATGCTCTTGTTAATACATCTGAAAGTGATGTTAACTATTTTTGGCAACAGTATTACATAGTTGACTTATATTTGTGATCCATTATAACACCAGATCCTTCTCTGAAGTATTCTTTCCTAGAAAGTCATTTTCCATTTTGTATCTGTGCAACTAATTATGTTTTTCTAAGCGCAATACTTTGCATTTGTCCTTATTGAATTTCATCTTATTTATTTCAGACCATTCGTCCAATTTGTCAAGGTCATTTTCAATTCTGATCCCATCCTTCAAAATGCTTGCTACCCCACCAAGCTTGATATTGTCTGCAAACTTCATAAGCATACTTTTCTATGTCATTTTCCAAATCAAAATAACTTGACCCAGAAGAGATCCTTGAGGGATTCCACTCAGTATTGCCCTTTCAACTTGTTTGTGAACCATTAATAACTACTCTGTCTACTGTTTTCCAACCAGCTGTGCACCCACCCCTGTAGCTATTTCTTTACTTTATGATCATGTGAGACAACATCAAAAGCCTCACTAAAGTCAAGTTATAAGACATCTAATGCTTCCTTCATTCACAAAGCTTCTTACCCAATCAAAGGAGGATATTAGGCTGGTTTGACATGATTTGTTCATGGCAAATCCAAGTTGACCGTTACTTATTACCTTATTTTCTTCTAGGTGCATACAAGTCGATCAATTGGTTATTTGCTACATTATCTTTCCAGATACCTAAATTACTCTGACTGGTTTATAATTTCCTGAATTGTCCTTATTCCCTTGTTTATAGGTAGATGCTATCTTTGCCCTTTTCCAATCTTCTGGGAATCTCTCCTGTCCTCCATGAGTTCTCAAAGACAATTGCTAATGACTCAGAGTTCTCTTCGGCCAGTGCTTTAAGTATTCTAGGATGTATTTCATCAGGCTCCGCTGACTTGAAGATATTTAACTTAGCTAAGTTATTCTTTACTTGTTCTTTTTCTATTTTAGCTTCAGATCCTATCTCATTTATACTGATGTTCACTTTGTTAGTTGTCTGATCACAGCTAACTTTTTCCTTGTGCAAATGGAAACAAAAAAGATATTTTACACTCAGGCCACTGCTACATCTTCTGTTATTTTCTTTCCCTCCTCATTGAGTAATGGACCTACCCTGTCCCTAATCTTCCCATTGTTTCTTGCTGTCCTTTGTATCTCTAGCTAGTTAAACACAATTTTCTACTCTCTAATTTTGCCCCTAGAATGTTATGTGGGTATTTTTATATTCAATCTTCATAATATCATCTAGCTTCCACTTTCGCATTATTTTTTTGAGTTTCAGATTATAGAAGTTGGGTTAAGCCAGGAGGTTCTTGTACCACATTTCCTATTTTCTTATGCATTGAGATAGTTTGCTCGTGTACCTTTAATTGTGCTCTAAAAGAACCCACCACCCTGGCAACTCTCCTGAACTCTTTCTTTCCCCCCACCCCTTACATTTGCTTCCTAAGGGATCTCACCTACCAATTCTCCAAGTTTGCCAAGGTCTGCCTGTTTTCATTCCCGCCATTCCTTAGAATCATGAACTCTATCTGCTGTTTCTCTTGAGACTGTGACCACAGTTCTTCCAGCCTTGGAGGTAGGTGGCTTCTCTTCTTCCATTTTGGGGGCAGTCATTGTCCTTCATTACCAGAGCATCATACCAGTATTTTTTAGCTCTAGGGATGGTGAATTGGGAGCAAGGGGTGGAGCACTGTCTCCTGCCAGAGGTATCAGCAGTCAGCTTCCCATCTGTGAAGGAGCAATTTCTTTCTCCCTGGTGATGTTTAGCTGGAGATAACTGCAGTGATTGCTTCCTCCACTTGTAAGTCTCCTTATGCACATTTGTAATGAATTTCTTGTGTGCATAGCTGCTCTGCAGCCCACCACCTCCTTCTGTAGCTCTCCCATGTGCTTCTTGAGAGATTCTAGCAACAGGTATCTGTCACACTGGATGTTCTCCCAGCCTGGCTTTCTATGGTTGTGAAATGCAGTCCACTGTCTCTGCAAACTCACAGTAGGACCTGGTGAGATTCTGTTTAAATACTGATTCCAGTGGAGAATTAGGACCATTGCTGGCATTGGTGACGAGGTCTTTATGGACCATGTTTATTTTATTATTTTTCTCCCTCCTAGTAACTGTACGTGTGTCTAGGCCCTCCTAGCTCTCTCCAAGGCTTCACTCCCCAGGCACAAAGGACTCACCATGGCTTACTTGCATCAGTCACCTATGATTTTTCATTTATAGTACATGCATTCCACCACAGGTCCTGTGCTGGCTTTTGAAACCATCCCAGGAAGCCTGCCTCACAGTCTTTCTTTACCCTGCTAAACCATGCCTCTCTCCCTGGTTTCCTGTGCTGGCCTCTTTATCTGCCTGGGCCAGGCCACCAGTTGTTCCCCTTTTCCTCAGTAGGCCAGGGCTCTAACTCACCCTCATCAGTAATGCAGCTGTTACTTGCACTGCATTAACCCCCCAGGCTGGGGTGTCAGAGACAGCTGAAGGGTAAGGTTTATTACTGTCTGTTCTATCATGCTGCCTTTCACACTCCATTGTTAACTAGCTCCCCTTTAAGCCATTCTTTCCTGCCCACCCTGCCATTAACACACAAGGGAAGTGTGACCACAAGGATGACCAACGGTGATCAAAGGTCAAAGGCCAGAAGATTACCAGTAAGTAGGCCTCTGACCCTGACACCATACAGGCCAAAATGCAAAATCCTCAACAGACCACTATGTAAGTCTAAAGTAAGCCAAACAGAAATAAACAAACAAGGAAGCTTGCCCACTCACCCCAAGAAGTAGTGCTTACTCCTTCCTTAGCCATGGGTATCCTCCTCTCAACTCCCATTAGTTGCCCTGCTTGCTGGCATATGGGAGACATATTAGGTAGGCAGTCAACAGATGGTACTTTCACCTACCTTTGTATACTTATGACATGTAATGGCCATCTCAAAACTACAAAAGATGATGCAACTCTCCTATAAAGCTGTGACAACCATTAAAGGAATAGTTACTGAGTAATCATTACAACCTTTCACTTGCAGTTTAAGACAGCCAAAGTTGTTATTTCTAATTAAGACTGCAAAAATGTTAAGCAATTTTTCTCTCAAAGTTTTTTTAGCATTACAGCTAATAGTCATGGGATGGTTAATTCCGCATCTTATTTGCTAGTGAAATAGCTGGCTATAATAAATAATAATAATAAAAAAAAAAAACATACAGTGCTAGATTCAGGAACCTCTAGTGTGGATTCAGGCTCAGTCGCACTCACTGAAATAATTCAACCAAGAACGCAAAAACATGCAATCATACACTTCTCCTGGCTAGGTCTGGAAGGGAGGCCAAGTTTGAAGGCAAGCCCATCCTGCACTCACCATCCAGCTGTAGTTCCTGTGCCAGGGAGCAGGAGTCAGTTCCCTGCTGTGGGTCACAGTATGTGTCTAGTAGTCAGTGCAAGGAAATAAATCAGTAACTCTACTGGAGAAACAGAAGATATATATGTACAATGAGTGGGTTCTATGATTCTAGTTAGATGGAAGAAAGGGGATTTCAGATTGTTATGTGATCAAGGATCTGATCTATAATGGTACTGAATGATTACCTTCCTTAGAAATTGTAGGTTCTCAATACTTCTCTGGTCAGGCCACAAATAAATAATTGAGAACTGTCACATAGTCAAGTAGGCCATGTGACGGTTGAGTTAGAAATTTCCAGTGGCCTTTGGCAAATGCAATAAAAAAATTAGTTATTTTGGGGAGGGGGGAACTAGGCCAGAACATATGGGATAAAAAGTGCAAAAATGTGACCAGTGCTTATGAAAAAAGGCAGCAAATGTGCCATAGTGATTTACACTGGTGATTATACACCCACCATATTCTCTTTGTATATACAATGCAAAATCAGGCACATAAATAAGTTGCAAAGTTCAGTAATGTTTGGATTTGCTACCCTGATTCAGGTCACTACAGAGAATGCTTGGATCAAGAAATGTAAATCTAAGTTTCTCAAGTGTTCAAAGGGATTTGCATCTGGCTTGGGTTTATGTGCCCCTGTCTTTCAGTCTGATTAGCTAGCTATTTTTTGGGTACACGTGTGCACAAACAGGCCTAAAATAGTCAAAATCCATTATTCCTCCATTACTTCACACCTTCACTATGAAGAATCAAGTCCAGCTTCCACTGAAATAAACA
This sequence comes from Podocnemis expansa, assembly GCA_007922195.1. NCBI lineage: Eukaryota > Metazoa > Chordata > Testudines > Podocnemididae > Podocnemis > Podocnemis expansa. Next base: position 15,173,618 of record ML681984.1, on the reverse strand, counting down.
GTCATTTGTTTCCTTAGCAATCGGCTAAGACCCTGTAAGAACTAGTAAATTATCTTTCACTTCCCCTCTTTTGCATGTTACAAACACAAAATTTATTTAAAATTATTTTTGTTCCTTGTGTCACAGAATGGTAACTCCTTGGTTTGACATATTGGAGTATGAAATATTGAACCCTCCTTTTTCAGCTTCCCTATATTTTTCTCATCTTCTCATTGTGTAGTCAATTCTCATAACAATGCTTCAGGCAGAGTGTGTCATCACAGAGCCCAACTATGGAAAACTGTCTTCCAGCTGGTTACTCAGTAATATCCTTAGGCTGTTATGTTCAACTTGCAGTTCTGAGGTAGAGCTAAGTTTTCTGAGTAATTAAGAAACAAGGAATTTACTGACCTAGTCTGTAGCATTGAAGCCCATGCTCTGATGTTCTGCTCCATTTTTAAAGACTTTAAAAGAATTGTTATGGATGTTTATATGGTTAGAATGAAACCAGTGCCTACAACAACTTGACATTTATTAGGCTCAGGAAAAAGTCACCCAGAAAAATATTTTTACCAAACCAAAAATAAAATTAACCTTTTTCGTCATGTTTTCAACGTATACTTCTATATTCTCTCCTTTTGCCAAACAAACTTGGGTATTACTTCACAAATTAACATTGTTCCCTTTAATTGTGCACATTTATTGTAATGATCTGGATTGGTTTTAAAAAGTAAAGGCAATCAGGGCCATTCTCTAATGAAGAAATAGAGGGAAAAATTCTGAAGTTGGTGTGTGTTGCTGGGACTAGGAACATGGCACGATAGAAATTTGGAGAACATTAGGTAACTGGAAGGTTTCTGGATGTGGCTGGAACAAACGATGACTGAGGAGATGGGGCCTATGCATGGGCAAACTGAATGTCTGAACTCCAAAAAAGGCAAACAACAGAAATCCAGGGCATAAGTCAAAAGGGAATTGATCTTGCAAGACTCCTGGTTACGCAAGGAAGCATGCCAAGTGGTATTCAGACTGCCATAAAATGCTGTTGTGAATTTCACTGGCAAGAGTCACTGGTGAGCGAGCTTGACTTTTGGTATCAGGATCAGGGCGCCTTGAGGCGTTTTTGACCATAATCTCATGAAGCAGTGCAAGCCAAGACTACTGTGTTTGAAATCCATGGAATTGTAATTGAAGTATGAAGAAGAACCGTCAGATGTAAGGACAGATGATGAAGCATGGCATCCTGGTGGCTATTTCAGGGATGCTCCGAGATGGACCACCTATTGCTCTCTTGGATAGCAAAGAAAAACTAACACCAAGGTCTAGACTCTTGGCCATCTGACTGTAAATAACTGTTTAACTTGTAATTCCTCTCCTGTTTTGAGCTTGCTTTAAATTCTGGCTTTCATTTCTGAATGTAGCAGAGGGGTAAGAGCATAGTTATTGTGTTTGGAAAACAGTCCTGCTTTATGACAGAGCCTCAGCCAACTCCCACTAAACTCTATGGGGCTTTCAGGAGCTTTGAATCAGGCTTTAATGTTTGGATTAAAAGAAGTGATTACTGATGTCAGTGCCACTTCATTTGGAAGGACATTGTCAGAGGGTTTGATCATTAATGATAAGAATTCATTCTATTAATTTAGAAGATTAGGAGTCAGGAAGAAGGTAATTTTTGTTAATTTGATAGCTAGGAACTTCAACCACTTTTATATAAAATCTCAAGACGTGGTTAAATTAAATCAAATGACTGGGAGAAAGTTTACTAGTGTGAAATTATTAAAGACTCGGGTCCAGTTTAAGATAATTCTTCTGCATGAAATTAGTCCTTGGAAAGTGTAAATGCTTTGCATTTGCTTAATAACAAGAGCACTTGCAAATGGTAATTTTCTCATATAATAATTGCATGTTTTATTTAGACAAGTGAATGTTGTCAAGCAACAAGGCTATTTCATTGTAACAGGCATTATATATTCACTAAAAGAGAAAAATGCAAGTAAATGGTCACTCATAACTGTTAAAACTTGATCCTTTCTAAAGAGTTATTTTTAAATTCTAAGAAGAAGATACTCTGCACCTCACAATGGAAGGTGTGAAAGGAGCAGAGCAACTAATCTGCTCTGGTGACAAGTGAGGATTCAAACAAGCCTTTTGTGGGAAGTAATTGTTCTCCCAGAATCAGTGCGTTAGAACCCTAGAAGCATAGTGCCCTTCAAAATAAACGAATAGGACTGGTCTACCAAGAGCAGCTGGTAGAAGAAAATGCATTTATATCCAAAGGGGGAATGGGAACCACCATGTGTGGTTCTAAGGATCACTGTCTCCCACTCTCTTCCCCCACCTCAACAGGTAGGTGGCAGGTTTCCTGTCCTATGTGATGCCTCTGATGTGGTGGGCCCAGCCTAGTTCTCTCTCTTTCTCTCTGGGTGTTGGGAGAGCTCCAGTCCAGGATACAAGCTGGGTCTAGAGGAAAATGCTGTAGAGGAATTTGGCCTGGCTCAAACTCTTTCTTTCTTCCTCTAGCAGCCCTATTCCAGTAAACTCATTGTTAGTGCAACACAGGTTGCAGTGGTAGTACAGACCTAGCTCTTCACAATCTCCATGTTTAGTTGTTTTGGTAAATTGTTTAAAATGGCCATTTCCCCTCTCCTACTTGCTTTCTTTAGAAAAATGCCGACAACCTCCAATTCAGCTAAAGTTTCTTGGACAAAAGAAAAGTCACTGCTCCCTGGGAAATTTCATAAGCCTCTGCCAGTAATGGAAGTGGTAGAATTCTTCAAATAAAAGGTCACATGACTCTTTTCAAACAGGAAATGTTAAGCAAACTAATTATAAGCTACCATCACCCTCTGTCATAATAATAATAATTAAGAATAATAATGGCAAGCTTGTGTTTCTGTATTAAAAGGCTAACATAAATATCTTTCTTAAAAACATCTTTTTTTTTTCCACTGAAGAACACAAAGTAAATCCAAATGTCACTGGCTTGATGACAAAGTTTAATCAAATAGCTCTTAGGATTGAATACAGAGCATAAGGGAAGAGCAAAAGAAAGGAAATTAAAGAACAAACATAATTAAGAGCAACAGTAACTGTTTCACTTTCAGGGCTAAAGGAACAAAGCTGTTGAGAGGAAGAATTTGCAATGAATAAACAAATTCTTCCATGCTTTTCTGAGGAGCAATCTTAAAAACAAGAGAGGAATAATAAAGAAATATTTATAAGCTTTTCTCAAGGGCAAATAATATAAACTGGTAAGGAAAAATTAAAGGGCTGAAAGAAACACATTAAAATATTTCCTTTTACAGAAAATTAAATGAAACACACCATTCTCAGAGCTGGAGATTGATTATTTATAATCAGCTTTCCCACATCACCTCCCTATGGTTGAGGGAATTTTTCCAAGGCTGGAAAATTTGCTTTTCTTGTTATTGAATATATTAAGTGTATCTCTTTAGAGCCTCAGATGATATAAATCATAACAGCTCTTCTGAAGTGAATGAAGATGCACTGATGTATAGCAATTGAAGCTCCTGCCTATAGTCTCTAATTCGCCTGGCACTTAGTTATTACCAGTTTTTCCCTCTTTTACTAACACCCCACTGCCCCCCTCCAAAAGAGCTCTCTTGATCTTTTGTACAATAATTTGCACAGCAAAAGGAAAGAGTTGCATGTTCACACCCCCATCCTCTTCACATCTTTAAATGCTATCTCAAAAGGTAAATGGAAACAGAAACAAATATATGCAAAGACTAAAAATTTACTTAGCACATGCATTTTCATGGGAGAAAAATCCCACTTTGGCAGATGCTTGGATTTTTTTCCCATTAATGCTTATGCACTAAATAAATTTGTTAGTCTTTAAAAGTGCCATGAGACTCCTTGTTTGCTTTGCTGCCCCTTTGAAAGATACGCAAACATAACTTAAGTCAGAAGGGAGGAAGGAGAGATTCTGGTATACACAGTTATCTTACCCCACTACCAAAAGTCCCATGCAAAATTTCAAAACGGTGCAAATGCATGGGGATGGGGTGTAAACAGATCCACAGACATGGTTCAGCATATTAAGTGGCATGTCAGGCAGAGTTCCCACCAGGTTCTTCTCCTCCTTTATAATAGCTTTCATTCCCTTTGAACAACATACAATACGATTTTCCTCTTAGATTTTTTTTTTTTATACAGAACTGACAAAACAAATCTGTGCATGGTTGATTTTTCAAGGCCTGTGTTTTGTTTATGTTTCAAGAAAAGTGGGAAAATAATGTGAAAGCCTGAAGGGACAGTAGCTTCTGGCATATGCTATTCTTTCACATATTGTAAGTGTAATGGTGCATACCATCTTGAGTGCTGAGAAAAATGTTAGACTGTCACATGAAGTGTCAAAAAGATGTGGCAGCTTTATTTAGTTAGGAGAAACTTTGACCATTTTAGCCAAATTTCATTAGGACAAACTTCTTGGTAATACAGCTAATGCAGTAAGTCATTATAGCCCTGCATTTTTCACATTTGAAAGATATTTGTCACTGTAATACCTAAATAAATCAACAACCGATGTTACAATATTGCTGACATTCTTATTAACACAAAGCCACGTGTAATACTCATAGCCCAGAACTGCCATGTACCACAACCTGAAGAGGAGAAATGAGTCTTTAGAAAATGACAAATGAATGTGTAGATGGTATAATCATCTAGTAGAAGGCGCAAGAGAAATCCAGGCTATGCAATTAAGATATGCATCAGGGTTGGTGTTTAAGATCCTCACTCCTACCCTATCAAGTTCAGCACAAGAATAATATGTATGAGCTTTTAACTGGAATAAAGTCATTCTTATTTTGTTGGCCATAGATGAGGCATGTGAGTTGCTATGAGCCAGATCCTGAGAATTGATGCACAACAATTCTAACTCCTCAATGCTTCTCAGAATATGGCTCTATTTCTGAGCCTCACATAAAAACTCTAGGCTCAGGGAAGTGCTTAATTTGCAATGAAAAAGGTATGAGGACTCAAGTTTCTTTTTTTTTTACTTTCACCACTGACAGAGCAAGCCCAGAGGGGCTGAGGCTATGAACAGCCAAGCCTAGAGGTGCAGTCCTCAGCCCTGGGACAAATTAAGCAGAGGCTCAAGGCATGTTCATTCATATTCTAGACATAGGTTTTATGTATTCATCAAGATTTTACATATTGCCCTAAGTGAAAATGCAGAGGCATATACAGCTGTTTTATATATGAGAATCTGATACTGTACAGAATGTATATTATATTCCTCAGATACGTATTTCACTGCAAAGAAGCAGACCAGACACAGAAGGCTATTTAGGGCTGTTTTCTTGTAACATACGCAGTTTGTCTTTATTTGGGTCCTCACAGCTGCAAGATGAGTCTTAAATGGGGAGAATATATAAATATCAATGAAGTGAGCGTTTAACTGTATATTAGCATAGCTTCCTCCTTTGTGTTTCCCTCTTCAGCTTCCAGATACACGAGATTGTGCCAGCCCCTTTCAAATCCATTGCAGCAGCTCCATCAATAGGAATTTTTCATTATAACCATAGCAATCATGTTTTGGTTGGGCTTAAGATCCCCTTCTCTGAAGCTAGGCACTGTTCAGTCCACGGTACTGACTTAGCCTGCTCTGCAGCTCCCTTTCGTATGGGACTCCTGGGACCTCATTGGCTGCCATATCACCCCTTCCTTTTGGCTACTTTAATACAGCCTCCCCAAGGGCCCTCTTATCCTTTTCCTAACCAGTGATGGGCAGTTGTCCCACCACACACATTTTCCCTCAATTCTACTGCCCTCAAGTATAGGGACGCCTCATGCTCTCGGCTACCCTGAGATGGTGCTTCAGGGACTCTCTGCTTCCGAGCATCCCTTAAGCTTACACACACCCCCTCCTTTCGTTCACTGTAAATTGCAGTGCTTGTTCATTAACTACCAGCTTCCCCTGGAGCTCTTTTCTCTGGCCCACCAAATCCCTTAACATTCTCTTCTTTGATGTCTGTTTCCCTTCCTCAGTCTGTTTGGCCTCCACATTGGTTTCCTCATCCACCTGGGTCCTCTCTGTCCCAGTAATTCTATCCACCTTCTTCTTTTTGACACTGCTGGGTGTGGGAGATGACCCCAAGCCAGTTCCTCAGCCCTCATTGTCCCATCCCCCTGGCCAATCTCTGACCTGACCTGGCTCCTTGATATTTCTTTAGTAGTCTGTCTTTGTTTAAGGGGGCAATGTGTTTTTAAATGGTCCTTCTCCTGGCACTCAAAGCATCTCTTCAGGTCCCCCTTGGCCACAGGCCTCTGCTGCTCAGCTTCATCCCTTGGATTTTCCTGCCTTTATGTGGGTTTTCCCTCCCCAGGTGAACTTCTAGCCCACAGGCCCAACTCACCCACCACCACCCTGTTTTTCACACAGATGGAATTCCCTCGTGCATCTTTTCTGCCCTGTTTTCTGAGTGAGGGTCTCATTAACCCCTTGGGAGAGACAGCCACTCTGCAGGTGACCCTGCTGATTGCATAGGTACCAGTACGTTGCTCAGGCTTTTCCCCTCCATACGTTGCATATTTCTTTTGAGTCTCCAAACTGCCTGACCTTTTTCTTCCTCTCCTCTCTGGCCTTAAGTACTACTACCATTCTGCAATCTCAGGCAAGTACTTCTGTAGATGCCAATTTATCTCCCATAGTGTCTGCTGAGGCAGGTCCTGGATTTGCCCTATCTGTCTCATTTGTTTTGGATGGGCCAAGTGGAGAAGGATTTTGCTCCCCCGCAGCAAAGAGTGCCTCCTCATACTATAGTTCCATCATTGTGCTCTCTTAGATGCTATGAAGAGTTGGGAAAATGAGAATGTCGCCCCCCTTATATCAGGGGTGGCCATGTGCCTTCATTCTCCACCATGCTAACAGGGCTTGACCCACTATTCTCGCACTTCCTGTTGGTAAGTCTGGGGAATCAGCTATGCAGATCCCAGTGCCCTCATGCTGATGTCTCTCACCTGCTGTTACCAGGGGTTAAAGTAAGCTGGAAGGCCCCAGAACACAGTTCCAGGGCCCACAGATTTGAGGGGCCAGAGTTCCAGGGCCCTGAAAAATAGAAATATCAGGCAGAATGCATGTTCTGCCCTTCCCTGGCCTGGGAGCTGTGGCCAGGGTGTGGGAATTTTCAAATCTCCCTCCCTGAGCATGCTCGGATGTGTGCCCAGGGCAGGAGCAGTCTGGCCAGGGACCATGAGAGGTCACTGAATCCAGTCCTCTGCATTCATGCCAAGACCAAGTGCCATCTAGGGGGGCACAGGGGGCAGTGTGTGAGGCCAGGATCAGGGTGAGGGGGCAGAGTGTGAGGTCAGGATCAGGGCCAGTATTTTTATGGAGCAATAACTATATTTTTAAGGAGTGATAACTGATGTGTATGGTGCTGACAAGTGGCTGCAAACGCCTGCCTGGCTGGGGGCCACACATGCATGAAGGGGGTCTGGACAATATGGGAAGGGGACCCAGAGATTAGGAAGGTTGCAGGGCCTGCCAAATTATACTGTAACCACTGGCTGTTACATCTCTGCTGAGGACCCATATCTCTCCAAATCCTGTGGCATCCACTTCATGACAGCCATGTCACAATCTGTGCTCTCCCCCTTTCCAGTGGATTCTGCAGTCCCAGTATAGCTACTTCCTTCAGTGCCAGCTGCAGTCCACTGTCTGGACCTTACCTCAGGCTTCTCAGCTGCTCCTCTCTTGGAGTTAGTTACCTCTCAATTCATGATGTTGACCTTTCTTGGCTTGTTCAAGCTCAGAACAAAAAAATAACAAAACAAAATGGTTTTCAGTTAAAAGGTAAATTTACACAGCAGCCATTGCTCTACAACCTGCCATGCCTTAAGTGTAAAGTGATGTCCTTTTACTTAACTACAATTCTCTCCTCATCCTTTCTGACCACTGTGCTACACTTTTCATGCTGCCAGCCGTGCCATCATTCCCAATTGCCATGACAGTTTGCAGGAGAATCAGAGAAGTGCTCCTTTTGGTTTTGCTCCCATTATCAGAGTCCTCTTTTCTGCAGCATTCAGGAGAAAAATAGGCTGGTTCACAGGATAAGTAGCTAGCCCTAAGAGACCTATTCGCCGCCATGAAAATTCCTGTATAACCTTAGGCCAGTGCCCTAAGGACAGAGTTTCAAAGGCATTTAGGCACCCAAAGATGCAACTAGGCATCTAGTGGGTTTAAAAAGCACCTAGCCTGCTAGACACTTTTGAAAATCCTATGAGGTGCCTGGGTACTTTGGCAAATCTGGTCCTTAGTCTGTGGGCCTCAGTGTCCTATATGTACAAATGGGATAATGGCAGTATTCTACCTCACAGAGAGGCTGTGAAGAAGAATACGTTAGGCATCGTGAGGTGTTCAGATACTAACATGATGAGGCTACATAAGTAACTTGGATAGAGTGGAAAGTTACACACCTGCTATCCCTTCCCATGTTGCTCTCATCTTTTCACACCTCCCTCTTCAGAGGATATGGCTACATTTCTTCACTCCCTTGTCTGCCTTCTTGCCTCAGCATGAAGAACCCCACAGAGGGATTCTTGTTTCACAGGCCATCTAATGATGACTTGATCCTTAATTTAGTCACCAGTCCTTTCTTATCTTAATCACCTTGTGTCTATTCATAAATGAAATACTGACAGTGAAGCAGACCACGATATTTTATAAGTCTATATCTGGTGCTTCCTCATTGGGGGTTGTACGTAGACCCCAAGAATAGAGGGTTGACCTTGAGTCCTTTAACAAGTAAAGAGTGCAGTCAGTTTTAAAGACCACTAAAAGGATGGTCTTTTGTAGAATTCTGCATTTCCTAGGAAAATGCTGAGGGAGAGGCTCAGTTATGGACAATCTTCAATGTGAATCTCTCTTTGTGCCCATAAGACATTCTGCCTTTAGGTGTGACAGCAATAAGAATTGTATCAAAGCTGAGTTTTGTCAGTGTATGTTGAAGATTGTGTTACAGAAATGTAAATTGCTTTGGGGAGGGGAGCAAACTTTCATCTTGCACCTTCCCATTAAATGAACACATAACCAGAGGAACATAAGTTGATGGACCTTTTCTGAGTAGCTTGCACCTGATTTGTTATCTATGCCACTGTTTGTATCAGTAGGGGCAAACCTTTTGGCCTGAGGGCCACGTCCGCTATATGACGGGCCACAAATGGTGACAAAAGGGCAGGGGTGGGACAAAGGATGGGACTTTATAAAATAAAACAAAACAAAACAAAATAAAATAGAATAAAATAAAAATACAGGGAAAAATAGGTGAGGAGCCAAGAGGGGTGGTTGGCTGGCATTCTCCAACCCAGATGCCAACAGGCCCAGGTGGGGAGCAGATGCTTCACTGTCGCCAGGGCAGGGTGCCACTGGGCCCACGTGGGCTGGGAACGAAGAGCGGCAGCCAAGCTCTGGGCCACCAGCCAGACCCAGCTGACAAGCCAGCTGCAAGGCTCAGGCAGGCTGTATCTGTCCCACAGGCCACTGAGTTTTTGGTTCACTAGCAGTTCTAAACAAAAGGGGGAAAACGTGTAGACCCAAAACAAAAACCAAACACTTCCCCTCCCCAAATCAAAACTTCTTGTAAGTACTGGTGACTCAAAAGCGTTAATAAAATTCCATTTCGTTTCTGAGCATATTTACACTTCTTTATAAAAGAGAAACCATACAAGCATCACAAAGCACCGGAGGAAATGACGACGCCTCATTTATACCCAATAGCTCAGTGAATAGAGCACTCACCTAGGATGCTGTAGATCTAATTTTGCATCCCTGCTCTGGAGAAAAGACATAAACCTAGATCTCTCCCTTTTTAGCTGAGGACCCTAACCAACTGACTCTAGTATATTGTGGGGTGAGTCACAAATAATCACTCTTGCTGAGGCTATTCCACTTTGTGTAACTAAAAACTGGACTGGGAACTTGAGTGTCCTATGTTCACCTTGTGTGTCATAAGCCCTGGACTACTGGGTACAGGAGGATAAGGGGAATGGGTAGACACTGTTTTCCTAATGGCTCCTAAGTTCTTTTCTGAATCTAGCCTGAAAAAAAATATATTTTTGGCAATACCTATTCAGTGAATTTGTACAAATTCACAAGTCATTTTGATCCTCCCAAAACAGGATTTTTTCAGTGAAGCAACTATTCATCGAGCTCTATATATAGACACTTAATTTGGCCTGGAGATTTCCATGGGAGATGAACTTGCTAATTCCATGTTGCATTTGACAGTGCAAAAGGCTAGGGTGTAACTAGCCCTGTGAGAACTCATTCAGAGGGGAGGATACCAAGATATTTTTTGTCGCTTTCAGATTTTAAGATAAGCAGATGGCATGTCTTGGTTGAATAGCTTCTCGGTTGTTCTGTTCGGACAACCATTTCAGCATGCATAAAACACAGACACAAAACGTACAGTGGTCTGAACAGAAAAGTGATCTGTAATAAACCAGACCAAGCAAATTTCAAATCATGAGAAAGGTGTCAAGAAATAACAACTGAAAAGTACTGTTACCCATGTCTAGTGTCACCCTTTATATGGAATCTACTTTCCAGTTCTGGGAGAGCAGAAAAGAATTTCTAAACCTTGCAGAGCAGTAGATTCATTAGTTAGCATTAAAGATTGCCAGATTTTTTAAAATATTCCAATAGTGACAAGACTGCAGAGAAAAGAGGAGGAAAAAATAGATGTTGAACTGCTTTCATGAGACATTTTTGGTAATGTAAACTGATGTAAGTGTATGAAGAATTCCCAATGGCTTTTTTGAGAAGACATGGACGCAATGTAGAAAAGTGATGAGAAATGTTTGTTATTTTTTGTCTTACAGTAACGCCTATAAAATCATGCCAGCAGGTCTGAGGCCTATTCCATTAGGCAGTGTGCCTGCACATAGCAAGTCACATCCCTGCCACAAAAAGCTTACAGTCTAAATGGAAAAGACAGAGAGAGCAAAAGGCAGCTAAGGAGTTGTGGTATACAGGCCTGAATAAGTGAGAATTGATTAGATCTCTCAGTATCAGTTTTAGGCTCTGTTGGGATGCACAAAAGTCCCACTGAGCCATGTAGATGCTTAAACTCACTTGGCCCATAAGCTCTTGCAATAAAAGGTCCCTAGGCACCTGTTTCATTTTCTGAGCATGTACATCTCTGCCTCTTTCTAGTCATCCAGGTGCTCATCTCCCACATGAGCCTCAGAGCAATTCACAAAACAAGGGAAGACAGCTATCAGAAGTCTAAAGAAATCAGATACAGTAGGTGTACTCAGAGGCCACAGACAAGACCTCAGATAGTTCACACACTGGTAAAGAAAAAGGAGGAAGCAGCCGCAGCCTTCTCCCATACCTTTTAGCTTAGTAGTCATGTACTCCCCTGGCGTGTGGGAACTACCTAGTTCAAGTTCCCATTTTATATAATGGAGAGAAGGAATTTCAACAGGAATCTGCCACGGCTCAGAGAAAAACTCTAATTATTGAACTATGAGATATACTGATGTAAGGAACACCTCAGTCTTTTCTGTGTGAGCTGTTTCACTGTAGATAAATAGGTAAAGAGCAACAAAGCAGGGGGAGTGGATTCTGGGTTTCCCACGTTCCAGGAGAGTGCTCACAACAGCTGCCTAGAGAGCCATTCTCATGCATGTGTTCTGTCTTGATCTCTAAGGGTATGTCTACACTTACAAGTTATTTTGAAATAGGAGGCTTAGTTCAAAATATTTTTTTTTCCTGTCCATGCATACATTTTGTTATTTTGAATTAAGCCATTTCTTTATTTCAAAATAATGAAGCACTATTTTGAAATAATAAAACCTGCTTTTATTTTGAAGCAGCGCTTAAATCGAAATTATTATTTTGAAATAAGCCATTCTGAGCGATGGAATAGGCTTACTTCAAAATAATGGCTCTATTCTTTTACCTGCCTTCCTCTATTTCAAATTAGAGAGTCTAGAGAAGACTCTCTACTTCAAAATAACAACTCCTTCCTTATTTCAAATGAGAGAATATTCCCTGGACTCCTAATTCTAAATAATAAATTTGAAGTAGTATTAATTTGAAACAATAACGTCAAATTAAATTTGAAGCAGTTATTTTGAAATAACTATTCTGAATTCATTTTGTAAGCGTAGACATAGCCTAAGAGTCATTTGATCCAGAGAGAGTGAGCAAGAGAACAAGTGCACAGGCATGAGAATGACAATATCAGCAAAGGTGGGAAGGGTGGAGGCTGTCTGTGATGGGGGACAGAAGGATAGGGAAAGGACTGAGGGGGCTAGAAAGACTGGTGGGAGCAGAGAGCCTGGGCTCCCGATATTTCCTACCGCCATTCCTCTGGCAACTCCTTGGCAGCTGGTGCCCCCTGGTCCTAGCTCAGATGCCAGTAGCCCCAGCCACTACCACATTCCAAAGACTGGCGCACAAGGTCTTGCACCTCCCTGGAGCTGGATATCTCCGCCAGAGCCTGAGGTGGCTGAAAAACTGGAACTGGCTGAGCCAAGAACTCGTACCTGCTCTCTAGTGAATGGCCTGATCCTGTTTGTCACTGTGGCCACTCCTATCTCTCCTCTTCTCAACTCTGGCCCATGCCCCAGGAAGGTGTGGAGCAAACCCAAATCCTGTTTGCACCTCTGTTAGCTATTGTGGAGATGAAAACATAGCATCCTGCGGAAATAGGATAAGACACATAACTCCAAAGGGGGTTCATAAGCCAAAAAGGGGCCTCCCTGCAGCTCACTCTTAGGCACCTATCTCTGTGAAAAGTGTGAGATTTTGCTGAGAAGAGAGATGTGTGTTATTTTTTTGGTGACCTTAGGTGACTCCCTGCCTAGTATACCTGCTTTTGCTAATTGACATCTAAGGTGACTTAGCACAATTAGTACATCCCAACCTTGTCTACACAGTGGGCCGTTCACCTTTTCCACTTTGGCTTATTGACCACCATCATCTTTAACTCTTTCCAGTTTATGTTGCATTCTTCTAAGTTTTTGAGAACTGTTCTTTTTCAGGTAGCTCTTCCTTGCTTCCCTCTTGCTTTTTCTGGCTTCCATGCAAGAGCAGCATTCAATAGGCAATGTTCATCCATAATATCATATAATATAATATCATATATCATAACATGATATAATGTATCACTTTTATTTTTTTTTTAGGTACTCCCAATCACTGATATCTTTTCTTGCAAATTATTTGTGAGAACTTTTTCTTCAGGCATTTTCCTAAGTTCCTTATTTCTATTTATTTAGTTATTTACTGGGCTTTATAGGTTATTCCCAATATTCTTCTTAAACATTTGTGGTGGAACACATAGTTTTTAGGTGTCTTTCTTCATAAGTTACCATGTTTCACATCCATATGTTGCTATGGCTACAACTGTGGCCATGTATATGTTAAGCTTTGTTTTAAGAGTAATATTTTTTAATTGCCAAATATTTCCAAGTTTCTGAAAAGCTCCACTTGCCTTTCCAATTCTTATTCTTAAGTCTTCACTGCAGAAACCATCTTGGCTGATGGTGCTTCCAAGATATGCAAATTTATTAACATTTTCTAATTTCTCTCCTTGAATTTCTATGTCAAATCTTTCATCTCCAACCACCATAATCTAACATTTTTTTACACTGAATCTCAGACATATCTTTTCCATTATTTTTTCACTTGATTTGTACATGCTTGGAGCCTCTTGGCATCTTCAGAGAGATGGTTGATGTCATCAGCAAAGTCAAATAGTCATGAGCCCTTCCACTTTGAACTATACATGTCATTTTCACATTGCTTTAGTGTGTAATTGAATACTAGTATGAAAGGAAATGGGGACAAGATACACTCTAAGATTACTATCTATTCCCATTCATTGTATAGGAGCTTAAGCACCTAACTGAGGCTTTGTGTATCACATTTATTTTTTTTAGGTACCTAAAAAGTTAGCTCTTGTGATGCTCAGCATCAGTTCCTAACACTGCATCATTAAGTGCCTGAATGCCTTTCAAAATCTTGCCCTAAGTTACTTGCTCAAGGTCACAAAGTAGGTCTGCAGCAGAGCTACAAATCAGGCATAGATCACTGTGATGCCAGTCCAGTACCTGAACAGCAAAATCATCCTTCCTATTTCTACTAATTCAAAACAAAAATAATTTATATAGTATCCTATCATGAGAGTTTATTTTTAATTAAATAAAAAGTGACTTTGGAAGACACTGCATGAAAGGCAGATCCATATATTGGTTTGTTGTATAGTATTATATCCAAGCCAGAAAGTAAAACAAAACACTGCAGTAAAATAATTGCACAGTCGTAGGTCTCATTCTGTCTAGTGCAGACAGGCAGACACTAAATAGGGGCAAATGGTCCTTGTAATATGCATATGACACTCTCATTTAGACTACTGTGAATTATAGCCTACATAGTGACAGGAGAACAGATCCCTTAATCTCCCTTGTGAGTACAAGTGGGATAACTTTTTTAAAAACAATTAAACTAAAACAGGATCTAAAATAATATTCAGTGACATATGAAGACTTTGACACCTGATCAGTTAGCAAATCCCATGTCACCTCTGCCACTACTGAGAGCTCGTGACTTTTTTTTTTATACGGAAATTTCCAGAGGGGTAGCCACATTAGTCTGCGTACAGCAAAAACAACAGGCATCCTGCATCTGACGAAGTGGGTTGGAGCCCACAAAAGCTTATGTCCAAAGAAATCTGTTAGTCTTTAAGGTGCCACAAGATGCTCATTGTTTTTATTATTAAGAAAGCTACTGATATGGTAAAAGTGACATCATGAACTGAGATAAGGATCAAGCCTTAAGTATACAAGTGCCTTTAGGCCCACAAAAAGTCCTGGCAGACATGCAGTAAATCACATTACTACCAACATTTATCACCACATCAACTCTAAAGCCATTAATTCTGTTTTGCTTCTAGTATCCCAGCCACACCAGTAGGGAAAAAAAATGAGTTTGTTAGATGAGCGTTATCTGCATGGGGCAATTAGGTTACTTTAGACACCTCAGGAGCCTTGCACTACAGACTGCAAAGTATTACTTACATTACACCTACCACGTGCAATTATAAATTACACAGACAGTAATTGTATGCCCTCCGTGGAGAAAAAAATAACAGGAAAAGGTATTATCAGATGAATGAGCAGCAGGAACAACTGCTGAATTTCTTCGTTAGCTGCCAGTTGACAGACTGTGAGACTGCAGAGAGAGATTCATAGATAAGTCATTTTCTAAGCTGATGTGTGAAAGAGAAAGAGAGAGAGACAAGGAGACAGAGTTACCTGGCTAATTTTCTAGCCAGTAGCCACTGCAACAGTCATTGTATAAGAGGCTGCACCTCAGAGACAATAAATCTAGACAGCAAAAACAACGAGAGTCCTGTGGCACCTTATAGACTAACAGATTTTTTTAGGCATAAGCTTCCATGGGTGCCAACCCACTTCATCAGATGCAAGTGATGAAGTGGCTTGGAGCCCCCAAAAGCTTATTTCTGAAGAAATCTGTTAGTCTATAAGGTGCCACAGGACTCTTGTCATCTTTGCTGTACACAGACTGACACAGCTATGCCCCTGGATAAATCTTGGACAGAAGAACCAACTGTCAGAGAACCGAAGTTCAGAACCAGCGTCCTGCAGAAAAGTCACATGACCAGATCCATATTCACTATTTGTACAAGTCAAATGAAATTTACAAAAAAGTCTTAGCCATTATACTGTCCATTACTAACTGTTTCACCCAAATGTGGAGACAGAGGTACACAAAGAGCAGAATTAGAAGACAGGTCTTTTGTTTGATTTCGGAGGGGGGTGGAGTTTGAGAGGGAGGTTTGGTTTGGTTTTTATTTTTATTTGCTTATTTTTGCAACTAATGTAGATGATTTCATCCATGTATATGCAATCCATTTTGAATATATACCTATGTAAGGAACCCCAATGCCATGCTTTCTCCTCCATGGCTTTACTACAGCCTTTAGGTCTACAAGTGTTGCTGGAAGAAAAACTGAGGCCCATATGTCTAAAATAATGTTTCTCCTTAAATGCCAAGAACTTCAGTGCATGCAATTTTACTTATTCTTAAATTCACCAGCATATATAAGTACCATGTTAAAACAACAAACATTGTCAAGCCCAGAGCTTAATTTCAGGTCTCTTATGCTTTGGTTTCCAGATGACCCCAGCTAGGGCTATCAGCAATATAGGATTGATAAGCTCAGTCTCTGTTACTTGGAAACAGGAAAAAAGGAATGCTTCGGACCAAAATTTTCCTCAACATCTGACCTCCCTAGCAGCCACAAAGATAAATTTCAAGGCAACATTCTTCACTCAGCTACACAAATTTAACTTTGGTTTAATACCATCAATTTCAATGAATGATTATAATTGAAGACACAATCTGGTGTTTTGTCTTAGAACGAGTAAGTGGGGGAGATGGCTCACTCCTGTGTGTCATGTCCCAGGACAAGGGTCGTTGTGCTGTGGAGAAGTTAATGGAGGTGAATAATGATGATAATGATGCTTA
Source organism: Podocnemis expansa (assembly GCA_007922195.1). NCBI lineage: Eukaryota > Metazoa > Chordata > Testudines > Podocnemididae > Podocnemis > Podocnemis expansa. Next base: position 15,157,108 of record ML681984.1, on the reverse strand, counting down.
AAGATTGTATGTCACATGATGAAAATGGATTAGGAAATGAAGCAACACCAGAACTTATTTCTGTTTCAGTACAGGCCCCAAAACTTGCCAGAGTAGGTTTCTGTGCACAGTCTGTTGCTTCTAAAGGACAACTACTGTATTTCCAATTGAATTGCATGGGCTTTACTGCACAAGGACTGTAGCTCACAATATGCAGCTTTGAACTTTTCTTTGCTCTGTGATCCTGTGTCTGGCAGAAGCGGAAAGTAAAGAGCTCCTACCAGGACTGTACTGATGGGCAGAGATACAGAAAGGAGACGGCTGACTGGTGAAGGGAAATGTGAGATCTTGGCCTAGCAACAGGCAGTCTGAAGACAGCTAGTTTATAGTACAGTGAGATTCAGTGATCAAGAAGTGTCCACTGTTAAGTCACCCCTGCTGAGCCATCCTGATGAGTACTATGGCCATGATGAACCTTCAAGGCCTGTTTCACCAAGATTCAGCCCACTTGCTCTTTCTGAGCAGTCAGATACTGGAAACTGTAGCCAGAAAGTGCTGCCCATATTGGCTGATTCTGGGCTGTATTCATAAGCAATTTCAGGGAGTGTGAGGACCCAGAGACCATTCTCTTTATTTGGGGAATCCTTGTCGGTCCTTTTGATGGTCTGGTGTAAAAGTGCTCATGCTAGAAACCATCTCATCAGAGGCTAGGAAGTCTGCAAGAAAATCCATTGCCTGCTTAGAGCTAGTGACTGTTTTATAACTGGGATTATTATCAGCTAGTGCTATGACAATTTTACCCTGTGCTATACACAAGTATCTCACTCCTGTTAACGGGCCTGCCTCTTGCTGATTCACATACCTGAATCTCCTGGTCATCAAACACTTCATCCAAGAAACAGTTTGGGATTTTGGAATGCACACTCTGTGAAGGGTTGAGCTTATATAACATTAATGGTGAATGTTCTTGGATAGGTTTAAGTTTTTGCTTTTAACATAAGCCTCTGTCTATCGTAGTGAATAGTGATTACTTTAATGTTTCACCTTTAGCAGAGCTGTTGCAATGCCACCTATTGACTCGTCATAGCCATTACTGTAGTACTCCGTGTTATATTACTTCTCAGTAAAGCTGTTCTTAGCTCCGCTTGAGTGTTTAAATGCTTTTTTAGGGCAATAAGCAATCACTGGCCCTTATCTGTTATGCCTATTGCATGGTTTATGCCTGAGCTGGTCATGGAAGCTGTCAAGGTACTCTAACATGTGTACACAGTCATAGGCAATCTTAGCTATGGGGCAGGGTGGGCAAGTGCCCGAAGCCTCATGCTGTGGAAGGACCACAGAGGGGCCTGCATCGGCTGGCTGGATGACTGTTTTAAATCTCTGGTGCCCAGTCAGCCAGTGCAGGAGCAGTTGAGCCAGGAGCCACAGATAAATTGGGGCAAGGCAGGGCAGTACAGAGGGGGTTGGGGAAGCACGTGGGGTGAGGGGTGGATCCCAGTGAGGACTGAGGGGGAAGGTGCCAGAGGATTGGCAATGCAGCTGTGCTGGCAGACAACCCGGGAGAGGAGTGGGGGGCCAGGAAGGCTGCAGGGACGAGGTGGTGGGGGTGCTGGTGGTGAAGCCAGGGGATAGGTATGGGCCCTGGTCCCTGGCAGAGGTGTCAGAAGCATGTGTGGGCCAGACAGAGGGGCCAGCGCCCCATGAGACCAGGAGGGGGAGAAGTCAAGGATGGAGTCCCCTCCACAGTGTGGAGGGCCCATCCTTTACTTTTGCCTAGGGCCACATATTCACTGAGACCACCCCTATAAACAATGCATAACAGATTGAGGCAACACCAACAGTTATTCCTCCTATGAACAGAGAGCTGTGGGTGGATATAAGAGTCTCACCTATCCTGTAGAACAAACAAGGAGCCCAGTGGCACTTAAAGACTAACAAATTTATTTATTATATGAGCTTTTGTGGGAGAAAATCCCACTTCGTCAGATGCTTTGAAGATGGGGGAAACTTACAGAATGGGAGGAAATAAATGCAGGGAAGGGTAAGTCATGGGAACAGGTCACACTGTAACAGCAAATCAAAACAATTGTAAAGATTCAAACACTGTGGAACAGCATATAGAGGAAGATGAGGTCAAACCACCTGTTGTAATGAGAGAAAAAATCCTAAGTCCCTATTAAGCCCTGAATCAATGCAATCAAATTGCAAATAAATTTGAACTCTGCAGCTTCTCTTTGAAGCCTTGATCTGATATTCATCTGTCTGAGCACTGCAATTAGTAAATCATATCAATGCAGTGATCAAGATGATTGAAATGATGACCCATTGGTTTTAGAATGTGTGATTTCTGACCAAGTATCCTAAAGTACATCAAGTGCCCAGGCAAGAGGTGAGCATTGCTTGCTCCCAGGTGAAAAGGGAAGAAGAGAAACTTATATCAGTATGTTATATCCCTGACCTTAAATCCCAGAATTTCACTGAAAGTATCCATTCATTATAGTAACCCATGCACAGATACAGCTGTATTCTACATTGTATAAAAGATAACACTTCACAACCAGGTTACTGTGATGCTGTACTGTGGAGGGTGTATGATAATCAGAGAATATCTCATTTTCGGTCATCACAAAAAAGGGGATTAAAAGAATATCTTTCAGGAAAGCTACAGCAATGTTGAATCTGCCACATTTTAATGTGTCATTTTCCTACTTTTCAGCAATGTAAAAGATACTAGAATGCCTTTGCACAATTCAAACAGTGAAACTTACAATAAACCAGATTGTATGGACATATGTTTATTCTTATTTTTTGGAAGGCAGCTCCCATCCTTCTGTTACCATTGTCTAGCCAGGATTTGCCTTGAAAGCACTCTGTGCAGCTATTACTTTCTGCAAAAAGGATCAGCTTTTCTCCATGGGGTAACTGGTGGTTCAAGTGGTTTAAAGAATGAAAATCCTGCATCTTGTACTAAATACACTTTCACCATAGGGCTGAGATTCACTAATCATGCAGACTATCAAGATCAATATGATGTTGCCTCAAGCACTCATTGTATTGTTTTTGAGATCCTGTAATTTTAGAGATCTAGAACTGTAACACACTTCCTGCTGTTGCTTGTCTAACTTTAAATAATTAAGGGAAATTAAAAACCATTTTTTGGACTATCAGTTCCAGCTGTGGTCTAATCTTGGTCTACTTGTAATGCACAAAATGCAACAGATTGCTTCAAAGTCAGTTACTTTTCTTTATATTAAAAGAAACAAATTAGGAAGGAATGAAGGTATTATCATCACTGGAAAGTCCAGCGTGAGTAATGTATTGCTGCCACTTTGCCTCTCAAAACAGCCATCTCTGCAGACAGCAGAATCTTGGAACCTGAAAAGGTTCAAGACAAAGAAAGTAAAAAAAAAAACAAAAAAAAAAAAACACACATCAGAACTTAATTGCTACATACACCAGAAATCACCTGTATGTTAAAATCATTTATTTTAACTACACTAAACTAGCTCACTCCCTTTCTATTTTGGGGGCAGAGGAAGACCTACCCATTTTCTTCCATTATTTTTGAAAATCCATGCAATCTTATGCATCTCACCCCCAATACACATTTCAGTCCTCAAATTCCAAAATTAAAAATGTGACAGCAGTCCAGGAGTCATGAGGAGACACCTCAGAATAATAAACTTATGCACATAAAGGAGAGAATAAAATAAGTTATGTTCTGAGACAGATTTTGGATTTGATCTTTCAAAATGGTTATTGCAAACAATAATTTAATCCATGTTTGAAAGCTAGCAGAGAAAAAGAAATACTTTTTCAATTTCCTCATCCTTAAATAAAAAGTTAGGAAATTGTAAGGATGAAAGGGCACATTAAGAGGTGGAGGAATTCAATCACAAGAAAGTAAATAAATAAGATCGGAATTTATGCTTAAGAACAGAGACAGAATCAGCAAACCAAATCTTCTAAAGCAAGGGATTCCACTGGGCCCACATTGGCAAACATTCAAAGATTGGAGTGAGTTTGAGGAAAATAAAGAGATACCCAAGAGGCAAGCTACCGCTAAGTATGAGCTTCAGGCTGGAAATAAAGCTTCATTTAAGTTAATACTTGCACATAAAATGAGCCCAGGATGTTAAGGGACAAATCCTTCCCCAAATGTACAATTTGCAAAACTGGCCTGAGCCACGTGGGGGCACCAGGGACAAGGAGCATGAAGAAATTGTCACCTCCAAGCTGCTGACAGCAGAGTTGCTCATGTGCTATAACAGCAACTTCAGTCTCAGTGCTGCAGCAGCTCCCACAGCTGCTGTCCCCACACTTGGTGAGGGCAACAGTCAGTAAATTTGTACAGCGAGAGACCCATCAGTCCAGCTCCAGTCCTCCCTAGCTGATTTCTGCCAAAGCTAAGCAAGCCTGAGTCCATTATTAGACCTCAGGCTCCATGATGGAATCCGTGAAGGAATGCCAAATCCTAAACTACTTTTAGGATATTTCACCCAGGATACTCCTATCATATTCCATAGTCAGAAGGACAAGAAAATGTCTAATAAAAATTACGGCCCCGATTTTGCAATTCATTAATGGAGGCAGATTGCTGCATCCACATGGCATTCCACTGTAATCAATCTGCAGGCAATGAATTACTGGATTGGGGCCTAAATGCCTGACCGAAAGACACATTCACGATTTGCTGAGAACGTGTATGTTTCTGTAAAATCCCCATCTTCAAGTATCTAACAAAGTGAGATTTTATCTCATGAGAGCTCATATAATAAATTTGTTAGTCTTTAAAAGCAGGACTCCTTGTTTGTTTTGCTGAACTTGACTAACACGGCTACGCCTTTGGAATTTGCTGAGAATCTGTAATTCTCAAAAGGTACCAGAGATGCATTTTCTCTTGTATTACATGGCCTAAATTTGAACAAAACAGAAAACTGCAGAACATACAAAATTCTATAGATGGGCAAAAAGACTTAATTCTGTAACTAGAATGCCTAACTAGTGATGACAGAATATGCATAATATAGGTTTGAACAGACACAGAGAGAAAAAAAGACTCAGAAAGCTACTGAATTAGATGGAAAAAAAAGTGATGCTAACTTATTTAAATTAAAATCTAATTCTCAAGGGCCATAACAGACTACAGGCATAACATATGAAAGATTAAGGGCTCAGTTGAGAATCTACCTGCACACCGGTATAAGGGGATACCTTTATACCCACATGTAGGGGAACCTGAACCACAAAGTAAATTCACTGGGGCTCTTTCTCCCCTTCCTGAACAGGTGGGCAGGGAACTGGCATAGTCTTTGAGGGAAAAAATGAGTACAGATTACACCCCCAGCCCCCAAGGGCAAAGGGGCAGTAAGTCTGGTCTCTTCTCTGCTTATAGGGCAATGTAGCTGCATGTTGCCTGATATTCAGTATAGGTTACAAGCTGCCAACCAGTCAAGCCTTGAGACAATATGCTGAGTAGAAACCAACAAGTAGGAAATTTTAATACAAATGCTACAAATAAAAGCTGTCATAAATACCTAAATGTAACATCTTATTCAATGGTCATATAATAAGTAAGAACCCTTTATATAAAATTGCTCTGACCAAAGACCTCATACATTCCCATATCCAAAATCCAGGGTTGTGTCATGATCCTATTATCAGCTATAAAACAGAACATCCATGGAGTCAGTGAAATCAATGAAATCAGCCAGAGCCAGTGAAAGTTAATCACCTGGGAATTCCAAGTAAAGATTACCCACAGCAGCAAAAGAGGATGATGCCCAGCCAGGCAAAAAGCACAGTCTAAATTTAAAAAATGTCCAGAGCAGCATCAAAGGCTGCCCAACCAGGTGTCAAAGTGAGAGAGAATGAAACAAAATAGATGTTTGCTTTAACCACAAAGATATAAACTGCAGAAAGTTTAGGCTTCCATCCGCAATCCAAACACAAGAGCTGCTGCTCACTTTGTGCTACTATTACAAATAAGTCATGGATCAATCCATTGCTCAGCCAACTTCAAACTACTTATTGCTGCTTTGTATGCCTCTCTCACATAACAGAAAATCCAAAATGCAACCCATGCTTCTTCTGGGGAGTCTCAATATATAACAAGTAATCCTCTCTCCTGCTGTCTTCCAGATCTCTCCTTACTTGTGTCTGGTGTTCAACAAATAACACTCAACTTGTTTCATTTTCAGAACATCAGGCAGTTCTTCAGACAGAGTTTTAGGATCCCAAAGGGATCATGAACAAAACCCATTATAAAGTGGCTGGTGCTAAGGGAGGCTGAACTTGGAAAGGTTTCAATTCACTTCTATTTGAAGAAGCAAACAAAATTCAACTCATGCAAAATTGAACAATCAATATCCTTTCAGAAACAAACTTCAAGATGTCAAATCCTTACTATTTATTTTGGGGCTAGAAATAGAAACTTTCTTTCAGTTTTTGCATGTCTACTTCCAGTCCCAAGAAATATACGATGCATTCCGCTGAAAAGTAAAGTTTTTTTTTTTAAAATAATTAACTATTCTTTTCCAAAGCATGATTTAGATACTTTTTTGTGATTACGGCAAATCTTTGAGTCAGTTCTGTTCTCATCTGAACCTGTTTTCCCAACCATAATTTGAAGCTAGGTTTGAGATCAACACCATTGGACCAAAACACAAAGAACAGAAAGGGAAATGAAAGAAACAAGTATCTCTCTACACCTGAAACTGTTTAAAGAGGCAGCCATTTTGCTATTGTTTTTGATACCTTGCACTATAATTATTTCCAAAAGCAAAATAAAAAAAATGTAAAAATATCCCTCAGCTGAAAGTGTAGTACAGGATTCAAAGGGGTAGCCATGCTAGTCTAGTTCAGCAAAATAGACAAAGAATTGTGTAGCGCTTTCAAAGACTAACAAACTTATTAATCGCATGAACTTTCATACAAGAAAATCCCATTTCGTCAGACACTTGAAGACACAGTTGGATTTTTCTGCCATGAAATCTCATGCAATAAATAAATTTGTTAGTCTTTAAAAGTGCCACAAGACTCCTTTTATTTTTTTAATAGTACAGGAATTTTTAATAGAAGAGTGAACCATAAAAACCAAAGAGGAGAGGTTCAGAGCTGCTGTCATTCAGAACATAGTGACCCAACAAGCAAAGTAAGCCTAGAACCTGCTTAATGTTCCTCCTTGTGCCTCAATTTTGACTAAATCTTATAGCCAAATCATGCTGGCACTAGCCCCTGACTTCAGTGAAGTGTTGCCACAGTAAGGATTGAGTACAAACTGAGTAAAAAAGTAGGAGTTGGATAATTTTTCAGTGGTAATCTTATTTTGCCAAACTGAAAATGCAACCTAGGCAGCCAGGCCGGCATCTTCAGTAGTGGAAGGAGGTTCCTTCCTTTCCCAGAGTGCACTGGTTCAGTTATGCAATGTGTATGAAAAGTTATTTCCTTGTCCCAACTGGTAAACAGATCATGACTTGAAGCATAGATGACTGATCTCTCCTGTAAGTTTCAAAACTGGAGATTGAAACCACAGAGGCCTGCTGCATTTATAGAAATACCTAATCCTATTTTTAATGAACCTCTATGGAGCTATATTAAAAAGAAGTAAATATAGAAATCATTATGGAAGTGCTACTATATTCCTAAACCCTTCCTAATATGGACCATGTCTATACAACCCTTCTGAATCAGCAACTGAACCCAAGAGCCCAAACTAGGCCATGCAGAAACAGAAAAACACCCATGTGAGACAATATATGCTGTAAGAAGCTGTGAATGACAAGGGTCATAGCTTTGAGGCCATCCCATCCTGGCATGAGGCTGCTCTGCAGCACTCCTGCCTCTGTTCGAAGACATCATCCACTCTCCGCTGAAGTCTTTAAAATGATATCCCACCACTCCCACCTACATGTCTAATTTGTTTAACACATATTGTCCCAAAGTGAACCTCCTTTCACCCATCCAGAGTTTCAGGGCTTTCTGCAGCCTTCGTTCCTCAAACTGCATGGTTCAAATCTTTGCTTCCCCAGCCTGCAAGTTCACTCTTGTAGATCTTGGTTTTCACAGCTCTCCTTCTGGGACTGTATCCTGTAAGTCCATAGCCCAAATGCCTTTTGAGATCAGGATTTCAAAATCATCCTTCCAGAGAATGTGTGCTAACTGACATCTTCCCTCCATGAGCTCCTCCAGCTCAGCCTCACATGGATTCTGTGCTATTATTGTTCATGTATTAACTTAATCCTGACAGACTGTGACCAAGATTGTTATTATTATTCCTATTTAAGAGATGGGGAACTCAGGCACAGAGTGTAGCTTCCCTACTGCCAAATTTTGCCTACAAATATCACACAGAAAGTCTGTGGTGGAGCCAGGAGTTGAACTGATATTTCCTGAGTCTCAGCCATGTGCCTTAAATACAGGTCTTCCTCTGGTGGAAAATACACTGAACAAAACTTTGAAATGCAGAGCTTGCACTGGTAATTCATTTGTTAGAGTAGCTGAGGCATTTTGCTTGGCTCTGTTGTGAAGTAATCAGACAAAAGTCTGGGCAGTGTGCCTAGACAGCATTTCTCAAAAGCCACAAAATTAAGATTCCCTATTTATTTTGAGTTAGGGGAAATGTATGACTTTCCAATCAGTGCAACCTGTGATGTTGCAGTGAAATGTAGTTTCCAATATGTGAAGAGTCCCTAAATAACTTTTTAACAGCAGCATTAGCAAATATGCTGCTTCTTTTCCTTGGCTGTTTGCAGCCCTAACATGTAATTTTGCTATTACTGGAGTGCAATGAAAATTAAATCAGTAATAGAGTCCAATATGCTCAGTCAATCAACCACTAAAATATTTACCCCTTATTTACTAACTCAGGACTCTACCCAGCAATAAATTGGCTGCCAAGGGCAAACATGTAAAGCTCCACAAGACTTTTTAGTATTTACATGCACACTGCTTCCACCAGCAGACACTAATCTATAAATTTTGGCATACAGGAAAGTCATTCTAAAACTGATTTCAGATTCAGATCCCTCACACCTATATCTTCTGAATATGTTTTCTACCACCATATAATGACTGGCTGATATGGTGTCAGTCAAGTTTCTAGGGCCAAGTTCATACTCCTGAGCAGTATTTTTTTTAAAACGTAAAAAGTGCCGGTACTCTCCTCCTCCCTGCAGACCCTGCCCTCCCAGGTGGGCAGTGGGGCTTGCACTCTGTACCACTGGGTACCATCACAAAAAAAGCACTGCTTCTGAGAAAAATCAGTGGCAGTCAGCAGGAGTTACTATACATATAGTTATGCATAGTAACTTGCATAGCTCCCTTCAACATGCTAGCTCCCCTTTAGCATGGTGTCTTCACTGTGCTGCATTGATGCAAAAAGTGTTCCTGTCGATGCAGTGCTGTGCCACTTGAAGGGACAGTTTTATTAAGTCAATTTCCAGATCAACTCAACAGGTCCTTAGCTGACCGCTCGGTTAATCCAAAGAAGTCATAACTAAGTAACTTCGGTATCACTAGGACTCAGTGAAGTGTGTTCAGGAGCCTGTTTTTATTTATTTATTTATTGCTTGCTTGCTTGCTTGCTTGTTGGGGGGGCATTGGCTGTTCAAGTTTTGGGCTTCTCTGCCTTAACAACATGCCTGTTTGAAGAGGTTTTGCCAGAACATTTTGAATATAACCTATTTGGTGGAATTCAAATGTCCAAATCATTGGTCAAACCAAAAGGATTTTCAACCACTTTAACTTACTCTCTTTTTTACCCATGGATGTCAATGTTTTCTTCCATCTTTTACATGGGCCTGGCCATTCCCTTCTTCTGGAAGATGGGGTTCATTTTTACTACTGTGCACCTGATCAAAGGACCTTGTAAGCCAATGAAAAAATTGTATGGGCTTTTTTGATCAGGATCCTAAAGAGTAAGGTCGACTTAAAGTCAACTTTATTAAGTCAACTTAGAGAGTCCCCATTTGTTTAAGTCTTTATAAAGTTGACTGAAATGGCTCTCCTGCCTTGTCAACTTTATTAAGTTGACTTTAATGGCCACATTTTGTTAAGTTGACTTAATAAAAGGGTTATTAAGTTGACCTAAGCAAGTGCTTAGGTCAACTTAATGAAATCCAGATGTGGCCCTGGAGTTGCTTAAGTTGACTTATGCCTCCTCTGTAGACATACACAAGCAGATTTTAATTGGAGTTATGTATGTCTAGTGAAGGGAGAAGAGAATCCTCAGATCACAACTTCCATAACACATTCTTGGGTGGAACTCACTCCTTTTTTGAGATTATTAGCTGCAATTTTCAGCTTTCTTCTAAAATGTGTGGCACAGAGGTAGGAGAAACAAGGCTGGGATCCCATATATGTGATCATGGATTTCCTTCCCCCACATAAAAAATACACAGACACATCAGTACTGATTAAGGCTGGATGTGTTATCCGAAGATCAACAAGATGAGTCATATTCCTAGACAGTCAACCTTCCTTATATCATTGCTCCTGAAAGACAGCAGGACAGGCATGAAGGCCAAAGGAGGAGAGCGGTTTACACAGCTTTATGTCCTTCTCTTCTGAGAAGGGGGAGAGATGATAGAAAGAGATCAACTGCACTCTTGAAAGATAAAACCAACAAAAACTAAATCCAACAAAGGATTTGCCTTTGGTGTTACCAGTAGAGTTGAAGGGACTTTTTATAGTTTACAGCTTCCAAGCGTGAGCTTTTTAGACCACAGGGCCCTCAATCTTTTCTCGGTTGCAGTGTTCATGGCATTGCTCATGCCAACACACTTAACAGGACAGACTGCGTAAAGGTTGCCCTCTTCCTCCACCACCCTTTAAAATCTTTCTCCAGTGGGACAGCCCTGATTCATGCATTGTCATCAGATCACAAAGAGTGGATGACAAATTTGGACATTAGCCTTTAATGTTGTTAATCAAGTTCTTGGCTAGGTGTGCCCTTGTGACTGAATTAGAAGGATGACAGCATACAGGAGGGAGAACGCTTCTGCTTCTAATGGCATAGCTGGCAACAGCAAGGAGGGCATTTGTATTTTCTCCACACTATAGCAATGCATAATTCTTTGCTCGACTTGAGACCCTTAAATCCAAACTCATAATACAGTAATTGAGTTTCTCCCCAGACAGAGATGATAAAGTATAATTAACAGTCAAGGACAATCAATGCTTAATCTATTCCAGAGCTTGCCAAGGCCGTTACCTCTAGGCTTGGCAGCTCATGGCCCCAGCTCCTCTGGGTTTGCCATGTCAACAAGGAAACAAAAACAAACAAACAAAAAAATTGTGCTTCAGCCCCAATGTGTAATTTCTTGAGCCCAGGCACCTATCATTACAAATTAAGCACTGCAGAAATCCTTCTATAGGTTGGTCACTTACCACATCTCCTCCTCACCTGTATCTCAAAGGGTCTGCTGGCACAGGCATGCTTGCCGTGGGTTCTGTCTTTACAGGCTGGCACTAAGCCTATCTGTGACGCTTCCTGGAATGGCCCAGGATTGTGAGACACCTCACTACAGTCTGAGCTTGGCATGAGGAAGCCCCATCTTTGCCTGCAAGTGGTCAACTCCCTGACTTCCCTGTCATGGATGACACAAGTGGTTGGTTGTAGGCCTAGTCAGGCCCTGTGATCTCTCTACAGGTGAGTGATAGACACAATCCAACCCCTAAAACCACTCCCTCCCCCCAAGCACCTCCCTGGAGTGTGCAGCCCCTGTTCCATTGGACAGCTACAGATTCACTGCTCCCAGAGAAACAGTCTACTCAGTTTACCAGGTACTCCTCAGATCATCACTCTAACACACAGCACTTCAATTCATTCATAGTGCCAAATAAACTTGTACTTGTTTTCAAAGTATAGTGATTCAAGTGATAGCAAATAGAAGTCCTGGAAACAAAGAGTTACATAGAAAATATAATTACAGGACAGATTTGAAAACCTAGCCCTATATAACTAGATACTTTCATGTCTTATAGTGTCATGAGGTCTGGTCACTGCTAGTGAACTTCTTTGTTGCTCAGGAAGTTAGCTGATTCTCAATCAACTATACTTTTTTTTGGCTTTGAATGGAATGCTCCATAATCATAGCTATTGCTGTTCAATCATTTTTCATTAACAAATGTGTGAGTGGGAGGAGGTGGACAGAAAGTGTTCTCTTCTACTAAAATAAGAATAATCACTTTTTTTTTTCAAAAATATCTTAAAATTAACATTTTCCAAAAAAACCCAAGTTTTTGAAAAGTTTTATTTGAGGGATGAAAAGAACCCTTGTTCTTTCACTCTTCAAAATATGCTGTTGGAAAAGCAGAGGCAGGAATTGAAAATACCATCCCTTCCTCTGGATCAAAATGAAGTTTTAAATAATTTTCAGCGAACGAAAACATCACAGAAATCTTTCAAATGACACACAAGACTTCATTCATTTTGAAATGGTTCATATTTATACTTTCTCAAGCATCGCTTTAATGAAAACACTGTTCTTTACTTTCTGTCCTAAGCTGTTTTTAATATTGTTGCACATTATTAAAATACTACAAATGCATAGGGAAAAAATACAAATGCTACAAATTTCTAGCCAATGTAGTAATCTCTGTATATTCCTTAACTCAGTTCACAAGCCTTAGTGAGAGTTAATTAGTGCAATGACTAATGACCGCAAAATCCTTTGCAAACTCATATAAAAGAAAAACAGAGAGTCTAGTGTCATTTTTCAAAGACTAGCAAGTATATTTATCACAGAGTTTTCAAGGGAGAAAATCCCACCTTTGTCAGACACTCAAAGATGGAGAACTACAGATGAATGGAAGAAAAATCAATGCAGGGAAGAGTAAGTCATAGGATCAGGTCAGACTGTTACAGCAAAAGCAAAATTTGGTGTCAGATCTGAATATGAGTTCCAATTCTGCAGTTTCTCTTTGAAATATTTGATTTGTAATCCATGGCACATATCCCTACAACAAATCTCATTGCCAACATTGCCCACATATGTACACAAAAGACACCTTCACAGAACCCAGTCAAGCTGGCTAGTCCATCAAGGGCTCATTCTCCTGCTCATCCATCAATGTGGTTTACATCATCATCTGCCAGAAATGCCCCTCTGTCTATACAATGGAGAAAAAGGACAGTCTCTGCTAAAAGAATAAATGGACACAAATCTGATATCAGAAACAGTAACATTCAGAAACCTGAAGGGGAACACTTCAATCTTTCTGCTCACTCAAATCATGATTTGTTAATGGCTGTACTTAGACAAATGTATAATAAATCAAAGCTTCAAAGAGAAACTGCAGAATTGGAATTCATATCCAGATTTGACACCATTGTCTTAGGGTTAAATAGGGATTTCAGTTTTTCTCTTCTCATTACAATGGGTAATTTTGCTTCCTATTTACCTCACCTCCCCCTAATATGCTGTTCCCTACTGTTTGAATCTAAACAATTGTTTCCATTTGCTGTAACAGTCTGACCTGATCCTATAACTTACACTTCCCTGCATTTATTTTCCTCCTGTTCATCTGTAGGTCTCCATCTTCAAGTGTCTGATGAAGTGGGATTTTCTCTCACAGAAGCCCATGTGATAAATAAATTTGTTAGTCTTTAAAAGTGCCACTAGACTCCTTGTTTGTTTTGCTGAACTAGACTGACACTGATACCCCTTTGGAACTTGTCATCATATACAAGAGTTTTAGAATTATTATTATTCCTATCTATTTTAGAAAGGGACCTTGACAAAGGAAAGATACCCAACACTTTATCTACAATTTCAAAATATTTATCTGTTTGTTCTGCTGCAACATAGTAAAATGGTCTGGATATTGCAATCAATGCTAGCAGACAAGCATTCATAAAGCAAACTGCACAAAAAATGGACTTGAAACATGATTCCTTCTGAGCTTTCAAGGATATTATAAACAGACAGAAATACATAACACAAAGGGAAAAAACATGTTTGGCTTTTTTCATCAAAATATACAGCTGAAATGGATTCACACACTTCACCCATTGTCCATATTAACCACAGTTAAGATTTTTTTCCTCCTCCCTTTCTAGTAAGAGCCACTTCTGTTTGAAAGTGCTGATTACCACGAAAAGGATAACTTCTTCGTGATGATCCATTCTTTATCTGGCTGCCATTTCCTTCCTGAGAAAGGCACCATGTCAAAATATTATAGGGAAATTGATGCTATAGATCCAAGTAAACAGGTCGCTTTAACCTCCTTACATAAGCTTTCTGACTGAAGAATGAAAATTGCATTGGATCAGCTTCTAAGACACTTAAGAAAAAGAATGGCACCTTGAAGGTTATCACTGAATAACAGTCAGAATGCTTTTTCTTGACATCCTCTTCCCACACAGAACATGAGCACCATTCAAAAATTAATATCACCGGGGGGATGACAAGAATAACAGTTCTCCCTTCATAGATAAACATCTCCTTAAAAACACCAATATTTGTGTTCCCACGTGACGTGTATACATTGGGCCCTATTTGGATCTCATTTTTTCACAGTTTGGCGTGAGCATAACTCTAGAGACATGGTTAATATTGCTCCTGATTTACCTCAAGGTATATACAAGGTCAGAATCAAGATGGTGGTTTTGAAATGAGACTTCTTTGAGAAACACAAACACCAGTAGGAATTTGTCAAGATAATAATCCAAATGATCTGTGACTTTCTTAGAAAACCACATGAGGTGATTAGAAAACAACTGAACTGTAAGGAAATTGGAACACTTATTTGTCTGAACTTGACTGAGATGGAACAAAAGTCTTTAGCAATTTATATTAAATAGATTCTATTCTCTTTCTTGTTATGAAGCCACACAATACATCATAAGAGCTTGAAGGACGGCATTTGAAATAAACATGATTTTTCTCATATACAAATTACAACTGAAATCTGTTTGCTTGAAATCTAACTAATTGGCATGAAATTAAGGGGACACAATCAAGTTACTTGAAGTAAAATTTTGATTGCTTGAAACTTCCTTAGGATTCATCTAGAGCAAGAAAAGGCTTGTGAAACTGACTCATATAGGGTTGTGAAACTGACTCATCTGTAACCACATAATGAATCTGAATTGAAAGTTGCTCTCTTTTATCTTGATATTAATATAGAAAAGGACCATATTAGTCAGTCAAACATCCCAACAGGGATCTTTAAACTGAGTGGCAGTTTTGGGAAGAAGGCTAGAGAAAAGTCTTTTTGCTGACTAGCTAATGTGAACTATTTAGTTCAGTAATTTAGCACTACAATAAAGCCAGGATGCAGCACAATTATTAAGGGTGGAATAAAAAGTATTCTTCATGCTATGCTAATGTAATATATTGTGACTCTTCTTTTTCACTGAAGTGTGTTAAAACCAGTTAGTCTGGTGCTAACCAGATGCTTTCTAGCTTGGCTTTAGGTAAACTAAACTGAGTTCAGCTATTTAGAACATATATGGTTAACAATTTAAACATTCTCCCTCAGTTTGCTGGACTAGTTTAGCCTATCGTTATAACAATACTAAGGCATGTTAGGGACATCTATCAGACTTTTCTCTTGTCATTCAAATTTAGATTCAGAGGTTGATCTTATTCACAGGAATTTAAATCCAGAGGTACACTAGTGACTTCAATGCATTATTCAGGATTTACTCTGGTGTACAAAGATCAGAATCTCACACCCCTTCTGCACTTCAGATTTCAGCTGTAACAAATTTTCCCAAAACCTAGATTTTCTACAATGAAAATCACTTTGAGCCTTCCTCTATACCAAAAGATCAACAAATACAGCTTTCTTATAAAATGGGAAAACAAAATGATATGAGCAAACTTGCCTATCCAGATCACTTGGCTCATATCTACCTGACTGCATTAATCCATCTCGGGAAACAAATATATATACAACCACTTTAAATTTTGGTCTAGAAGGGACATTTTGTCGTTCAGATGAGTTACTATGCCACTTTGCATTATCAAATGTAATAGTCCAGCATATCTAATTCACAAAATGCTGCCTCCTTGTTCAAAACCAAAAGTGGCACAAACCCATTTATAATTTAAGTAAGTTGCTGGCAGTTCATAAAATGGCTTTCCCAGAGAATAATGAGATAGACTGGTGGGGCAAGAAACATGATAAGTCACTGCACAATATAAGTCATAATGAATGGTGGCTCTATCTCTGCAAGAAACTGCAGTACCAGAAAACCATGTTATACAGTATCTTTTATGGCAAGATATAAATTAACTGTGATCCTCATTATGAAAGCTTCTGTCACTACAAGATGGGAGCACAGAATACCCGCATCCCTTTCAAGAGTGTACAAAACATTTAGCTGTCAAATATTTCACTGGCATGAATGAGACATAGATCTACTGACTTCAGTAGAATTTTCAAATTTTTATCAGCAGAAAATTTGTCACTAAGATGCCCTCCCCAAAAAATCTTTTTTATTAAAATTATTTTAGTTAATGACTTCCCCATAAAAGGCATGGTCTCTCTTAATGTATACTTGTCATGGGGTACAGCACATGACCCACCTGCCGGGCACCTCCTGGTAGTGGTATTGGGGAATTTAACTCAAGTGGTCCCCCTTCTGGTGGTTTGTGCTCCGCCTCTTTTCATGCCAACTTGTGTCCGAGCCCTCCACTGGGACCTTAGCCCTCCAACCAAGCTCAAGTCCAACCCTTCCACGGTACAGTCCAGCTTGCTCCTCTCCCTGCCACTAATTAAAAGAGTTAATGGTCAGCAAGCCTGTGCTACACCTGGCACGCGTGCTACTTCCTGGTGTGCTGGGGGAGCAGGCTGGAACCTCAGCCAGCCAACTTCTTCAGGCCACAGCCCAGGGACCCTAAATGCTTCCATTGAGGCCTTCTGCGTCCCTCTTGTCTCTCCACAGTCCATACTGACTCCCTAGGCCACTTCCCCAGAGCCCCACATTGCACACAGCCTCTCAGCATGCCAGAGTCCAGCTGCTGTCTGCTCCTGGCTCTCAATCTCCAGACTGCTGCTACAGCCGCTCCCACCATCTGCTCCTTGCAGGATCCCGGGATCCTTTTAAGCTCCCGCCACTCAGAGCTCTCCAGGATGCTGGATCCCTCAGCCAGCCAGCCAGCCAGCTCCCTCCAGTTTCCCAGGTCAGACTCCACAACTAGTCCTGCTGCTATCTTTTTATACTGGCAGCCTGCCCTCTGATTGGCTGCCAGCTCCTGGAAGTGCATTGGCCACCTCCCAGAACTAGTTAACCCCATAACTGCCAGTGCGGGGCAACTGCCCTGTCACAACATGTATATAAGCAGGTGCATGGGGGGGGCAGGGAGGTGTGTGCTTGAGAGAAGCAAAGACTATTTATTTAGATTTATAAAGCCACAAGTTGTCTCACATATTTTAATAGCCTCTGGTAATTGATTAAAAGCAGGAAGCCCAATACAATCAGTACAGAAAAAAAATCAAGCAACAACCCTTCAATATAGAACAATTTCACCCTGCGCTATTGTCATTAACGGTACACACAAAAGCCCTGGTCAGTACAGAGGCCTCCTTGTCATAGGGACTGTACAAATATAAAGGATAACTGATCCAGCCTCTTAGAAAACTTAGGTCCCAGTCCTATAACAGTTACAGACATGCTCACCTTTCAGCTCATGAGTAGCTCTGACATGGTCAATGAAATTACACGTTTTGAAAAATCAGGACACAAGAATTTACTTGTTTATGGAGCAATTCCTACTACTTTTTAAAAAGATTGATATGTTTTCATAAATACACAGTAAAATGTACAAATTTATACACATTCTTAGGAAGTGGGGCTTAAAATTTAAAGTCCTAACATGTTCCAGTCTGTATTAGCTAGGTCTGGTCAGAAAATTTCAAGAATTTCAATGATTATATGTGTGTATATATACATACATATATATATACACACACACACACACAGATATACATAAATGTGGGTGGGGGGAAGAGGGGGGAGAGAGAGAGAGAGAGATGTCTGGATATATATTTAGAGTTTGTGATTTTTACCCTGGCTAGGTCATGTGTTAACATATGAACTACAGGTTAGATGCTTTTTGTGCTGAAAATTTACCAGTCTTTAATTTCTTTTTCAACTACAGGAAAATATAACTGTGTGTGTCCACTATTTTAAATTTCAGTTTAAAACTATTCTCTCTTCCTCCCTGCATACAATAATTTCAGCATGTTCCCATCAAGAGAATAAATTCACATCCATGAAGATGATACCATAAAACCTTTCTCAAAGTTAAACCTACTTGCAGGACTACTACTTTGGACAGCAGAAAGCTACCATTGACTTAAATGGAAGTTAGTCTACAGCTTATTCACTGTATGTGAGTCATGCCATTTAGACTTAATTTATGGCTTCATATCACTAACCAAAGTTTTCCCTTCAGTACTGGTTTAATTATATCACATTATTAAACCTTGACTTTTAGATAGAAGCGCTAAGAGGTGAATTCCCAAGAGGATGCATTTGTGTAACTCCCCTTAGCACCAACAGTAGTTATGCATGCACAGAGAGTTGGTAATAGCCTTAGGTTTGTAGCCACTCTTGGCATATTCATTTTTCCTTGAGTGAATTCTTGAGCACACGTTTCCCTTTTCTCCTTTTGCTGTGAATTTTCTAGGAACAGACTTAAAAATATCAGTTTATGTAAAACAGAATTTTAATCTAGCAAATGCAGATTGTAAGCACTGCACAAGAGCAAAAAGAACCTCAAAGTACAGGAGGCTATAGAAACAAGTTACAGAGATCTATTTTCCCATGGAGCTTCTGTATGTTAGAAAAGTGTAAGCAGTCCCTGACAGCTCCAAGCCACACACAATAGCTATGTCTACACTGGGGAGCTGTTTTAAGTTGATGTCACAAGGCCAACTTTAAGTCTACTTAAAGTTGACCTTGTGAAATTCACTTTGGAGTAATTCTACACTAGTAGACATACCCTAGGGCTCGGCCCTGGCTCGGGCCCCGTCCCAGGGCACAACCCAGCTCTAGGGCCCCAATTCAGCCCATGCCACTGTCAGTAGGCAGCTCCTGCCACCTGCAACAAGGGGCATGGAGCCCAATCTGGACCCAAGCCCATTGCTGCAGTCGGTGGGGGCTGAGAGCCAACTCCTGCTGCCTGCAGCAAGGGGCACAGAGCCCAATCTGACTCTAAGCCCCTTGCTGCAAGGGGCTCGGGAATGGGTCTTGCTGCCAGCAGCAAGTGGCATGGAGCCAAATCCAGCCCTGATCCTCTTCTTTGAGGTGGCAGAAGCCTGCCTCAACTCCCTGCCCCTTTCAGCAAGGGACTCAGGGCTGGATCAGGCCCTGGGCTGCTTGCTGGTGGTGCCAGGAGGCTCAGATCCCAATCCCTGAGCTGATGGGCAGCCTGGTCAAGTTCACAGGCTACTCTTGATTTCAGGAGCAGCCTGTAAAACTGCCCAGGCCCAGTCACTGGGCTGTCTTGCCAGTGGCAGAAACTCTGCCATGAGGGAGACAGCCCAGTCAGCCTCATCAATTTCACAGACTACTCCTACGTAGCTGGTGAAATTGCCCAGGCTCAGTGACTGGCCTGTATCCCAGGGGGCAGAAACGCTGCCACTGGGGAGACAGCACAGTGACTGAGCCTGGGCAATTTCACGGGCTACTGCTGATCTCCCATGTAGCCTGTGAAATTGACCAGTCACCCTGGAGACAGCCCAGTGACCCAGCCTGATCAATTTCACAAGCTACACCTGCGATCAGGAGTAACCTGTGAAACTAACCAGGCTGCCAAGCTATCCGCTGGTAGCAGCAAGTGACTTCTGGCCGTATTGGGCTCCGAGCCGCTTGCAGCAGGCAACGTGGGACCAGATCTGGCTCCATACCACTTGCCTCCGGCAGCAGGAGCTGCTGTTGCCTGCAGCAAATGGCTGGGAGCTTGATTAGGCTCCCAGCCCCTTGATGCTGGTGCCTGAGGTGGGATCACTCCCAGGAGCCAGATCAGGCTCCTAGAGCCCAGTCGGGACCCATGGCAGAGCATGGGGCAGATTCTGGGGCTTCCTGCCCTGTAAAGTCAACTTAAAAGCTTAAGTCAACTTTCAGGGCAGGATTTATTAAGTTGTCTTAAGCTAGCGCAGAAGTTGACTCAATAAATTCCAAATATAGCCCTGGATTTGCATAAATTGACTCAAGCCAGGTTAAGTTGACTTAAACCTCCAGTGTAGACATACCCATTAAATGTACATACAAAAGAGTTTGGATAGGTCTCTACAGATCTAAGGCCCAACATCCCTACAGAACATTTTTGATTTTGTAGCTGGGCAAGGAGGGGACGCAAGACTTTTGTGCCACAACTAAAGATCGCGAGAATGCTCATTGGATCCAAGTCATTTTGAGTCCCTCCAGTAGTATAAAGGGTCCTTAATCACATTGCAATACAATTTTCCAATCTTTATAAAACTCATTTGCATTACTCTACCAGAATAAAGTACAAATGAAATTCAGGGAAGTATGGAAGATGTGCTATAACTCAGGTCAGTTTTCATTACATAATAATTGCAAAGTTGGGTAGGCATTAATTTTAAGATTAGAGGTATGCTAATATAATCTACTGACCTTTTTAAAAGATGATATAGAGAGTAAGGACTCAGTCCTTCCCAGACCTTCACCTATTTCTAAAAAATCCACAAAAGTGAACGTTAAAAACAAAACAAAAGAAAAAAAAACACAAATTGTTTTAAGTTCCCAAATGCCACAATGTGTAGGAGTGTATAAAATGCCACAATGTGTGGAACTGTATAGAGCAGAAACCCAGCATTTTTATATTAAGTGATGGAGTTGAGTGTTTTCCCCATCTACTGTAAAGATCAAACAATTGGTAGACTGCATAGTACAATGAATGTAATAACTGCAATCAAAGTTAACAAATGCACTAACGTCTTTGGTAAAGTTTCATCACAGTGAAAAGATTTGCTGAAGGACCATTTAGCCATCTGCAAGACAGACATTTGCCCATTATGGAACTGAACTGGGTCAACTTTCATCGAGGCTTTTCTTATGCTTACCTGTGGGTATGTGGTTGCTGGTGTCCTTAAAGAGGGGGCAGCTAGGTCAGAAGATTGCCAAATCTCTGTTCAGAAAAGTCATGTCTTAAATATGAAAGCATTAATTACTGATGTGGATGAGGTATCCATATGTTGGCTACACACCTTCCTCAGAGAGACTGAAGAAAGCAAAGTAGCATTGAATATTTACTCTTCTTGTCCTAAGAAAAAAAGAGTCCTATGGCACAGGACTCCTTGTTTGTTTTGCTGAAATAGACTAACACGGCTAACCCTCTGGAACATGTCGTATGGTTTCTAAAACACAAGGTGCTGAGGGGCTTCATTTTCTCTCTCCTTGTGTTCAACATAAATCAATGGCAGACAATGGTAATTCTGTCATCAGAATGCCAGTAACATTCAGCTCTCCAGCATTCTTCCTTTCCAGTAACCCTGGCTTTTGCTGTGTCTGCATTTGCTCCAGCCACATTCAAGGTATGGTCTTAAAGGTATAAAATAAGTTATGAAGCCCCTGACCCAGCAGCAAGAGCTCCATCTGAAAGAGTAGAGGAGCACTCTGTTCTCAGGTATGGAGAGAGGCCAGCCCTGATTTGGTCAAAATGGAAAGATTATGGTGTATCAATACCTGTGTGGTGGCATCACTCTTTACCAGTATCTGTAACAAGAGCTACAAAGTTCCAAAAGGGTAGCTGTGTTAGTCTAGTTCAGCAAAATAAGCAAGGAGTCCTCTGGCACTTAAAGACTGACACATTTATTTGTCTGATGAGCTTTCTTGGGAGAAAATCTCCCATCTTCAAAGCATCTGACAAAGTGGGATTTTCTCCCATTAAAGCTCACATGATAAATAAAAGAACTACAAAGGGGCTGTGTTGCAGCCCTTTATCCTTCCATCCATTGAGAGAATGGATTTCTCCTCCTCCAATTGCAATGTGACACCCTGTGCAGATCCTATTTTCTCAGGCTTTGAAGGGGAGGCGTGAATGTCACTATTCTTGTCTCTGCAGCTTATAAAGTAACCACTAGGGAGCAGAACAGTTACATTATTTTATAGAAGAACTAAACATACCTACCACATCACAATCCATTCTTCTGAACTAGTTTTAAACAAGGAACATTAAAGTGACAGATGATTTTCCCTAATGCAAAGGTGGTTTTGTGGTAAGTTTGTTTAATTGTGCAAACAGCTCTTATCACTTGGGCCCTTTATAAAACAGAGATACCAACAAGGAGCCCTGTGGCACTTTTAAAGACTAATGATTTATTTATATATTTGTGCATGCATGTATGCAGTAAAGAAATAAATATTAGTTTTTAAGTGCCACAGGACTCCTTGTTTGTTTTGCTGCACTAGATTAACACAGCTACTCCTTTGGTACTTATAAAACAAGGAATACATCCAAGAATAAATATTAGTATGAAGTTATAGGAGACAGAGCTAATATTGTTGCCTACAATATTTTTAAAAAGAATTACCTTAAAAATACTCCCTTTCCATTTCTGTTCTATCATTTTTCATTCCTTGTACAGTTCATCTCTCCCACATTTGTTATTTAGAGATAGCTTAAGACATGGAAGCCCCCCACATGTTAATTAATTTTTGTTGAAAATTAAAAAAGATCACCTGGTTTTAAGAAGTTAACGCTGCAAAATTCAGCACTATGGATTTCTTCCAGTTGTATTTCTGAGACTAGAGACTTAACATTAATAGAAACCACAGAAGTACCAGTGTCCTACACTTGCTTCATTCCATGTTGCTGAAATATCAAGTGGCACTTCATTGCCTGTGAATCAGCATTCCTATTAGAAAATGGCACTTGCTGAAATGCAGTAGCATGTTCAAGTGGGTGGCACTTCTAGAAATGGAAATTAATAGCATGAGGGACATGAAGCATCCTCATTAAGTAGTGAGTTGAATCTCCTAGTGCTTTCTCATTTCCTTATGTATTGTGGCTTCCTGATCAGGGATTTCTGGGATATATCTAATTATTTGTGTGATTTTACTTTTGTTATGAAGAGTACAGAATCTTGGCTTGACACATGTAACCAGAACAATACACCATCCCTCTCCATACAGTATGTCTTGGCACTGTGCATTTCATACTGGCTCTATGTGCAAGAGAAAGTAGCATCCATTGACTGCCCAATACCACAAATGTAGAGTCAGTGACTGCACTGCAAAAATTTTACGTGCTATTGGGAAGAACTTTAGGAATATAGACTGTAAGGTCAGAAGGGTCCAATATGATCATCTAGTCTGACCTCCCACACACTGCAGGCCACAAAACCTCACCGACCCACTCCTACAATGAACCTCAAACCCATAACTGAGCTATTAAAGTCCTCAAATCATGATTTAAAGACTGTAATACAGAGAATCAACCAGCAAGTCAGCCATGCCTAATGCTACAGAGGAAGGCAAAACACCCCCAGCACCCAAGCCAATCTGCCCTGAGGGAAAATTCCTTCCCGACCCCAAATATGGCAGTCAGTTAAACCCTGAGCATGAAGGCAAGTCCACTAGAGCCAATCAAGAAGAACTTCTCTGTAATAATTCAGAACCCACTCCATCTAATGCCTCTTCCCAGGTCACTATCATACCCATCACCAGTAGTAAAAGACAGACAATGGCCAAGTTACATTATATATCATATCATTCCCTCCATAAACTTATCAAACTCGGTTTTGAAGGCACCTGAGGTTTTTGCTCCCACCACTTCCCTTGGTAGACTATTCCAGAACTTTACTCCTCTGATGGTTAGGAATCTACGTCTAATTTCAAGCCTAAATCTTCTGAAGGATAGCTTGTATCCGTTTGTTCTTGTGTCCACATTGGTGCTGTATTTAAATAATTCCTCTCCCTCTCTTGTATTTATCCCTCAAATGTCAAATTGTGGGTCTTCATAAGTCTGATAATTCTTTACATATTCATATTCATTATATTTTGTGGCTGACCCAACATGCTTGTACTTCAAACATCTGTGTAATAGTTGGAGTTCCACTACTAAAATAAAACCATGCAATGCTCTTGGTGCCCTTAGACAATCTTTCAAAGATACACAGACAAACAGTTCTCTTGCTAAGAATAAGAAAAACTAACAAGGAGTCTTGTGGAACTTTTAAAGATTAACAAATTGATTTATCACATGAGCTTTCAGGGAAGAAAAGACTCCTTGTTGGCTTTGCTGAACTAGACTGACACAGCTACATCTTCAGAACTTGTCAGCATATAAGAAAAACTAATGAACTTCCATCACCTGGTCCCAGATCCTCAAAGTTATGTAGCTGCGCAGATCCCATTGAAATCACCTGAACATCTTTATGAATCCAACCCCCATGAGAGTCCTACACTATAGATAGCAAGTAATATGCCTCAGTAATATCATGTATATACATGCACATTTAGTTTACATTTTGAATGGAAACATTCAAGGGCCAATATTTTCAGATGTTGCTAGTGATTTGGGGGTTTAACATGAGGTGTATTAAAAGGGCCTTGATTTCAGAGGGTGGATGCACAGTACTTTCAGAAAATGAAGCCCTTTAAAGAAGTGTTTCTCAACCTTTAGTTGACCAGGGAACACCTACCGGTATTAATTACTTTTTGTGGAACACCTGATGAAAATTTGTTTGAAAAAGCTCATATGTACCTGATGTAATGTTTGTAATGTACATGTACTATACATCCTGGAAAGTGACTGAGGAATCTGAATTAAATACAATTTTATGAATGTAATATGTTTTATTTCTAAAAAGTAGGTACATAATGATTATGTACACAACTTAAAACTGAAAATTGTATTCCTCAAGTTTTAATTGGAACTTTGTGCCTGAATGTTCTAATGAAGTTAATCTATTGATTTCAGAGAGTAGATGCTAAGTACTTTCAGAAAATAAAGTCCCTTCCAGTTTCTGTGATTCTATTCTTAGAGTAAGCTTTGTCAAAGAATGTCTTACTGCGGAAGTTACACCCAAGCATTTTCAAAGCTGCTAACAGTGGCAGGAAATTTAAAATGCTCCGGCAAAGGAGCAAGATGATGGCAGATGTCAA
The DNA here is from genome assembly GCA_007922195.1 of Podocnemis expansa. Lineage (NCBI taxonomy): Eukaryota > Metazoa > Chordata > Testudines > Podocnemididae > Podocnemis > Podocnemis expansa. Next base: position 15,132,039 of record ML681984.1, on the reverse strand, counting down.
TGCACTCCTGGAAGCTTTGTTGCAGCTGGTGCATTTTAAATCTCACAGCAGGCATAAATTCTTTCCTCCCACTTGACACTCCCCTCAAACTCTCTACCCCTGTCCCACCGCCAATGGGGAGGTGTTTGGAGTTGGTGACAGAACACCTTTACTATGTTCACAGAACACCAGCTGAAAAACACTGCTTTAAGGTATCTCAAATCTTAGCCTTATAAGGCATCTCAAAATGAGCACCCAAAGAATCCAGGTACTCAAAATCTCCAATCATATTTGAGAATCTTGGCTCAAACAAATGCAAGGGAAACATTGCTGCTGTTAGCAAAGCATGCCTGGTCTTCCACAATAACAAAATACTTGGGCAAACCTTTTCTCAGAGCAGGACTTTCCAGTTAGTAGATCAGTGTGGCTGTAACCTGCCTTGTCACTTGACTGTAACTAGAAAGCAAGTGAAACATCAATATGTGGAGCTTGTGATATCCAGGTGCAATTTAACAATGCACACTATCATTACTGTTCATTGTAGCTGACTGCCACTTTACAAGATCTTAGAGGAATTTGTTCGGGAACCTGTATTACAATGATCATTTCTTTAAACTAATGTTTAACAAGTTCTTTGGCAACAGCCTATGCTAAGACAACTGGTCAGTTTTGGTTGTCTATATCAAATATTCCATGTGTTTGAGTTTAACTGTGACTTTTTTAAAAAAACTTTAACTGGCCATTTCTAACAACAACATCAACAACAACAAAATGTTCAACAGTATTTCTTAGGAAACTGATCTCTTTTGTTTCTTCTACAGTGTTTCTTATTGTCCATGAGTGGCTCCTCTAGTAAGCAATGCAAAAGGCTAACATAGGGTAGCATTGTTCTCCTTATATAACTAAGATGAAATCAATATTCGTTAACAATGGTGATTCACCATTTCACAAGACAGTGCTCTAATATTCAAAGACACATGGACAAGCAAAGGAAGGAATTCGGTCAGCATGAAGGAAGCAGATAATCTTTGTAAACCTAGAAGGAGAGAGAGAATATCTATGGGAATGATGCTTACAGTATGTCTCCTAATTTCACCACCACTGAAGGCTGGCATTTCATCAGATATGAAATGCTGTTTTCCCAGATTTTGAGAAGAAAAAAATCTTTGATGAGTACATGGAAGTTAACGGTGCTGAAACTGCAACAAATATTAAACTCTGGGTTTGGTTTGGGCAAGTTATTAGCAATGAATGGATGGATAAGCTATTGGGGCTCCATAACCGTGCGCACCTGTGGCTGGGTATAGAAAATTGTTCCTCCAGCCTGAGCCCCTTAGATTTATAGACTCAGATGATTAGGATTGGAAGGGACCTAATTCAGTCATTCAGTCTAACTTCCTCCTCATAGCAGGACTAACCTCAAACTAAATCATCCCAGAACATGGTTTTGTCAAACTGAGCCTTAAAAGCCGCTAAGGGTAGAGAGCCCATCACCCATTCCAATAACCCATTCCAGAGCTTCAACACTCACCTAGTGAAAAATCTTTTCAAAATATCCATCCTAGATCTCCCTCAATCCAGCATGAGACCATAGCTCCTTGTTCTGTCACCTGCCACCACTGAGAATAGCCTAGCTCAGAGGTTCCCAACCTGTGGTCCATGGACCTCTGGTGGTCCTTGAGGGTACTGCAGGTGGTCCATGGGGGTGTGTGTGGGGAGGGAGAGAGAATTACTGCAGATAAATGTACTATGATGAGTGCAATATGTTTGTGAGTGAGTGTAATGAATTATTAGAAATAGCTGTGTTTTTTAATCCCCCTTGATAAACAAGTTTGACTCCTGTCAGTCCTTCTTCTACTGGTAGCTGAGCAGGTGTTACTCCAGTTTATTAACACACCAGGAGCCAATCAAGACCCTTCTTAGGACTTGTTTGAAGCCTCCCGCCAGAGAAAGGGTGTGGCTGGAGTTGCAAGAGTGAGCACAGCTAACAAATTGTTTGGCTAGTTCCAGAGAGGTAGCCATGTTAATCTTGTTCAGCAAAACAAATGAGTCCTGGGGCACTTTTAAAGAGTAACACATTTGTTTATCGCATGAGCTTTCATGGAAGAAGATCCAACTTTGTCAGATGCTTTGAAGAAGAGTGTTTGACTGGGCAAGATGCTTTCAGGAGCTGGAAGGGTTTAAAAGAAAGAGCAGAATGCTACCTGAGAAAGAACCCTGCAGGTAGAAAGACTTGGGGAGGGAAGAGACCCTACCAAAAGGGGAAGATTGAACTGGACATTTGTTTTGGGCACTAAGAGGCCCAGTGGGACTCTCAAGTGTCAAGATCCTTCCCTGGTAAGAAGACCATAAAGGAACCCTCTTTAAGCACGTTATAGACATTAAGACAAGAGGCATGGAGAAGTAATCCCAGGAAGCTAGCAATGTGAAGCTGCTACTCATAGGGTCCCTATACTGAGGCCTGGAGTTGAGTGTAGAACTGCTCACCACCCCCTACACCTCTCCTGGCCATTCATTGTAAGGCCAGGAGGCCCAGAAAAAAGGTAAGGGTCTGTGAGACCCAGGTGCAGAACTGGGAGTCAGCAGGGAGGGAGTGGCCATTTTAGAAAGACTATCTTACACTTTGTCACCCTCAGAAGGGGAAAGAATGCTAATGAAGCAGTTCCATGACTGACGGCTAGAAGGAAGTGCTGGACCCACTGAGGCAGAGGAAGAGCTTTGTCAGAAGTCTACAAAAATATGGTCAAGATCAAGACACCCTTGTAGTAAATCAAATGGACAGAGCGTTAACCAGAAGTGGACTGAACATACTGCTGGGTGGTTGATTTTGTTTTTGAAAACCTTTAATAGACAGAATTAAACTTGTGTTTTGGTCTGGTACTGTAAGAAAGAACCGTCATACCAAATAGTTGCTTAAGCATAGCAGTGAGCTCAGACAACAAAATTAACAACTCTGTCATTATATTGTCATGACAAAGGAGCAAAAACCACCAGGACCAAAGCTAATATTTTACTTCTCTTTGGCACTGAGCAAACCTTAGTCCAATAGATAACAATTATATGAATATTTTCATTGGCTTCAGGAGGAACAATGAATGATTTGCAATAAAGTCATATGCCTCAACTAAGTTTTTATGTCATGTGTGGCTGACATGGAATTATAATTTTACCATTACATTATTTTAATCACTATTATTTTGGGATTTATCAAGGCAAATGTAGAGCATTTCAAAGGTGAACTCCATTGAAGTCAATTATATCCCTGAGAACGGAACCTAACCCAGTATGGGGTTATCAGCAATTAACCATGGACATTGTGGAGTTGTTCTTGCAGTCATTCTGCATGCAAAGATCCCATTGATTTCAGCAGGAGTTTATGTAATAGATGATTTCACCATTAGGCCTCTGAGGTTAATATTTATAATTTAAACAACAACAAGCAAGGGGTCACTTGCTTTTGCTTTGAAATATTTAATTGTCAAATCAAATCAAATCAATATGTTATTTCCACAGTTATGTGAGCAGCAAAGGAAAAACTATTTTTCTGAGGGATTTTCATCTAATAGTTGTAGTACAGTTCAAAAGCTTACCACATTAAAACATGAAAGTCTTAAATTACTAGTTAAGAAATGGAAGGCATCAACAGCTGATTGGCTGGAATTTCAGAGCTTGCTGATATTTCAAAGTGGGTAAATGGGACTGTGAAGAAGGCTATTTGAACCACAACATTAGTCCTGTTTCTGTTTTTGTCCCTCTGGCACTATGATTAACTAAAGACTTTAGTTTAATATTTTCAGCATTCCAAGCACATTAATCGGTCTCAAAAGTTTGCGCATTCATTCTCTGTGACGGCTTTGCCTTGCTGATCTCTAAGCACGTGTCACCAAGGCAACATTCAAGAGAAACTAAAGTTGGCAAAAAAGAACATGAACTATATTCACCTTGCTGCGGAAAGATAAAGAATGAGACATATTGCAAAGCACCAAATGCTCCCCCCATTTCCTATGTGTCACTGGACAACCCAGCAGAAGGTGTCGGTCAGGCCAGGGCCATCCCTACACAGGGCAGGGCCCAGAGCCACTCAGCCTCTTGGGGGCCCTCAGTCCCCCCTGCACTGGAAGGGGTGGGGTGGGCCAACCCAGAGGCTGGGCTAGCACTTCCACCTCTCCCCTGGTGAGCTGTTCTACGCTGGGAGCATGGAGGGCCAGCGAAGAGGCTGGGCTCCATGAGCCCAGCTCATCCCTTGCCTTCAGCTTGCTGCCGAAGGCAGTGGGGTGGGGATGCAGGGGCAACCCAGCAGCAGGGGGGATCGCAGAACCACAGGGGCTGGGACAGTCACCCCATTCACACCCCCACCCCTAACGACAGGCCTGAGTCAGGCTTTCCCGAAGGAGTCAAGGAACAGCCATTTTGTGTGACATTCCACTCCCCGAGCCCCCCGTGTCATACGAATACCACGTAAAGAAATTCTAGAGGAGTAGCCATGTTAGTGTATTTCAGAGAAAGAAAAAAGGCCTGTGGCAGCTTTACAGAGCAATAAGAACACACTTGTTATCCTCTAAGTACAATCATTTGACTTGGGCGGGGGGGGGATTAGATCCAATGGGGGAAAAAATATAAATACATGGGAACAGAGCCCAAGTCAGAAATTCTCCTTTGACATCAATGGAAGCTGCAGCCATTTACTTTTGCTGAAGATTTGGCCCAAGTAAATTGTCTGTTGTGTTCACTAAATATTAAGTAATAACTAATAGTAATAATGACAAAATCCATCAAGCTACAGTCTTCATTTTAGAATAAATGACAGTACTGTTAATTGTTATACTACTCAGGGACAGTAATTAGTTATTTTGTGTTCAATAATTAAAGTGTTACAACTTTAATTCCTGTTGCATGTTTAAGAAACAACAGCATGTCAGTTACTCCTTTCACAAATCTTGACAGCTGTTTCCCTTCTGTTCTTATGGTATTATTATTCTACCTATTATTGCATTTGTAATTTTGTTTTGTCATAAGCAAAATATGTAATTAAGGGTTTGCCCACACAAGGGCATTAAGAAGGTTAATTGAAATTAAAGATGTGAATATGATGTGGATTTGTTAAAACACATTAAACCATTGTGTGTATGCTGTGATTCAGAATTATGCCAGGGTTTCTGAACTACAAACCTATATTGCTACAACTAAATCTCTCAGGTGGTTTGGATTTTTCACATCCCTGAATGATATAGATATACTCAGGAAAATTGTTGCCCAGGGAAAAGACCTGGGGCTCTTGCCTCTGCCAGCCTGGCTCCCAATCCTCGCCTGGAGATGGGGACAGGCAAGGCAGTTGCTGTGGTGAAGAGAGGCAGGCACTGCTGCAGCCAGCCTGGCCCTGGATAACCAGCTGGGAACGGCAGGTGCTGTCACATCTGCCCTGGGTACAGGGCTGAGAGAGGAAAGGGGCGTGCCAACCATTTGGGGCACTGGCACTGGGACTCGGGACATATGCCCCCCTGTGCCAGGCACCAGCAACACCGCTGATTCTGATCTAGCTCCCTCTCCTCCATGTAGACAATGCTATGTTGACAGGAGAGCTTCTCCCAACTGCACGGCTATGACCCCTCGGAGTGATTGATTAGCTATGCCAACAGGAGAAACTGTATCACTGTAGTGCTGTATGTGAAGAACCCCATTCAGAAGCAATGAGGCTTTAATTTTGGTTTAGGTTTATTCACTTCAGAAGTGAATTATTCTAAACCAAACTGAGGCCACTTTAATTCTGAATGAGGATCTTCACACAGGATTTTAATGCGGATTAACTAAGACACTTCAAATTAACACCTTTAGTTCATTTGCGTGGATTTTCCTGAATATTTCCGAGGGCTCATCTATATGAAGACAGTCACAATAGATGGCTTCAAATATCAGAACCGAGACTAAGGAGCCAAATATTAAGATTACATTTTATCATGGGACTTGTTTGAGCCATTAGATTTAGCCCCAAAGAAGAAGAGCTATGGACCATTAACTCAAAGAGGCACAATCCCTGACTTTCAACTTTGCTCAGGATGGGGGAGGGACAAGAGTGTAAACTACTTCACTCTTGGGCTTTGTCTATATAGCCGGTTGGGGGTCCGAGTTCCCTGCTTGTGCACACTTAAGCTGGACTACATCAGTTGGGCTACTGAAAGTACAAATAGCAGCTTACCCACAACAGCAAAAATGGCACATCTAAACTGTGCTGCTGCAGCTGCTGCGTACAAACCTGCCTGCGACCAGTGGGTACATACCCAGCACGGAAATACCAGGCCTCCTCTCTCATAGACTCATAGACTCTAAGGTCAGAAGGGACCAGTATGATCATCTAGTCTGGGCTACTGCTGCTAAACAAGCAGAGGAATTGCACCTCTAATTCATCCTTAGGATGCCACTTACTCTTTCCCTCATAATCTATTCAGTGATTAGGGTTTAGAGTCAAAACTCCCACTTTCTACCTATCTCTACACCTTCCTCATTCACTTGCTCTGAAGGAGAATCAAGGGAACAGCTCAAGCCTCTATATGACACAGTGGTTAAGCAGAGGAAGGACAGGGCAATTCTGACACCTATTATTGCATTTGAATGAAAAAGTAACAGCTAGGGTCAGTCCCACTTCCTTTGAGTTAGCTTTTAAAATTCCCACTGTCTCACCCAATGATATCAGAGCATGAGTCTTACAGAATTTTGATGAGATTTCTGCTCCTAATTCATTTGGGATTTAAAGGAAGTGCTGTTGAAAACCCTAAACAGTCATGTCACAATCTAAACCTCAAGCACTGTTGTTTTTTTGTTTTTTTTTCCTGTCAGGATCTCTATAACTGGTAGTTTTCCTTTCTTTTATTGAATTCTGCAGCTCAGAATAACAGTGTGAAAGTTTTATCTAACTTGAATTAATGAACTATAAATCATCTAAAGCATGCAAACTTGGTGCTGAAAAAAAAAGAAAATCAATAGCAACTCAGTGAGTTTCCAAAGTAGATTTTTCTGCATGATGTGCTTTAGATTTCATTTCCACAAATTGTGCCCTTTCCTTAGGGTGTTTTGTTCGTTTGGGTGAAGTTCATTTTGTTTTTGTTTTACCAAATATGGTATAAAGCGGTGATCAAGATGGGGGGAGGAGTTGTGCCAATTTTAGGCTGTGTTCAGATGAGAGTTTTATTTCAAAACAACAGTTGTTGTTTTGAAATAAAATTTCTTATGTCCAGACGACATTCCATTATTTCAAAACAATGGGACCCCGTTGTTTTGAAATAACGGCTGCTCTTTTGAAACAGTAAAACCTTGCATGAAATTGAAATAGCTGTTGTTTTGAAACAGTTGTTTCGAAACAACAGCGTTCAAACGTGTTATTTCGAAATAACCATTATTTTGAAATAACACTTTTGCCATTCTCCTTCCCAGGGTGGGAGCCTTTTATATTGGGTGGGAGCATGGCCCAGGGAGGGGGCCATGTTGCCACACCTCCCATGGTGCCCATCTGCTAAAATCGAAATAGCATGTCCATACAGAGGGCATGCTATTTCAATTTAAGGGTTTCCCTTATTTCAAAATAACACTTTTTTTATTTTGAACTAAGTTATTTCGAAATAAGGATTTTATTGTGAAATAAGTTATTTCAAAATAACCGCTTAGGTGTGAACACAGCCTTAAAGACTAAGAAATTTAATTTATCACATGATATTCTGTGGGTAAAATCTCACTTCATCAGATTCATGGAATGGAAACTACAGTTTAAAAGGGAACACAGATGAATGAAGTCACAAGGTCAGTTCAGATTTTTTCACCAAACCAAGTACCATATTTTGAAGCACTGTGGAACAACAGATAAGAAGGTGGGAAGGCTGAAAGAAGGGGAAAATCACCTTTTGTAATGAGAGCAGTTTCCATTTCATGCATCTGATCAAATGTGATTTTATCTGTGAAAGCTCATGTGATAAATGGAATTTCTTAGTCTTTACAAGTGCCACAAGGCTCCTTGTTTGTTTTGCTGAACTAGATTAACATGGCTGCTCCTCTGGAATGTGTCAAGATGGGAAAGAAGGCCTATAAAATGTAAGTGCATACTCATTATTTCCATTTTAAAATATGACATACTTATTTCATAAGATGTATGGTCTCCAATGTCTCTGCAGGTAGCGGTTAATATAGCTGCATCAGAGTTATTAACAAAACTTTCAGTTATTAAAAAAGAAATGTAAAATTATCAATTTGTCTTAAGCTTAATGACAGGCATTATTACAACTAATGTTAATTTGGTATCATTTTTTCCAACCCAATGTGGAACAGAAGAGCTGAAAAATTATTCAAGTAATTTTGAAACTTAAAGCCTGCAGTGAATGAGAGACTGCTTTTCCATCAGTCTTCTTTTTGCCTTAAAAATATAATTTATCCCTTAGCAAGATTTTCTGTTTCTTTCATTTGCAATATGAATTTACTTATAAATATAACAAATGATACATTTATGTTGCTTTTCACTAGAGGCTCTATGTAATCTTTCTTTCTGGGGATGACCATTAACTTGGCTACATGGAAGTGGAGTAATACATATGTCATCTTCAGTCACTAGACTACCAGAACTTATGGTGCCCTTGACATTGCTGCAGCACAAACATCTTCAGACCATTTTTCAGTCACACAAATTAAAATATTAAACTGTCCTCATGATGCTAGTTGTCCATTTCCAGGTCCTTCTTCCAGGGGAGAGAGGGGGCAAACAGAGTCACAGTAAGATGACTGTGTGCTTAATACTGATTTTATTGAAGTCAAGGGAAATTAGCATAAACTTCATTTGTAACAGGACTGGCCACTAGAACCACAGGGGGGTAATTTGCTCAAAGCCATATAGAGCCAGCCTTTCCATGCCCTGGTGAGCAATTATTTGTATGGGACCTGATTCATGACTTTGATGATTGGCTGCTCTGAAAAGTAAGGTGACCCCTCATCTCCCCTATGTTCCCAACCTACATTGAAAATCAATCAGTGCAGAGGTCCACAACACTGAATTTTCATAATCCCAATTTGAGAGTTTCAGTTTGATTTAATTGCTTCCTGTGCTCTCTGCACAGTGGCGAATTTTACCCAATGTGAGTTACATTGGTAGATATGTTGTTGACGTATGTTTGGACTAGTGTTTCCCATATTTCTGTGTGCTGGGGCCCATTTCAGGAAAATGAAATCAACTGTTCTCTTGCCTCAAACCCCAATGCCCTCAAAATTGTAATTCCTCATTCCTATAACCTCATCCGGTGTCATTAAAGACCTACATATCTTTCATGCCCTCATCCCTCTTACACTCACTCCCTTTGGGAAATGCTGATAAAGATCTTCATTAGAAGATCCTCCTTATTTCTTTAACAATAATAATCCTTTAATGGGGAATGAAATAGCTAACACCAACAAGACTGATATTTAAAATATCATCTGAGTTATAATCCTAGAAATGAAAGGGTCAGTTTAACTCTCTCAGCTATTCTTTCAGGCTCTCTGCAAACTGAGGTAGACGTGTCTTCTTCTGTTACAATTGCTCTAAATTTCAAACAATTTTGAGACACAAGCCACTTTTTAACTTAGTAGCTACCTGACACATCGTAGGAGTGACTTGGCTTTTGGATGGGAAGTGTGCTCCCTGAATGTCTTACAAGGGCTCTGAATCTGGGGAGAAGTCAGTAGTTACTTTTGAAAATGCTGGAGTGAATCAATAGTTTATAACAGGCAAATGAACAGTACAGGCTGTGACAGGGTGCTGGCTGAAACCTGAAGGTTAAGCCAGCCCTCTGCCCCTGAAACGCTAATCAACGGAGGAGTGGAGCCAGCAACTGGGCTAAAAGGGAACATCTGTTACGTTCACTAGACGCAGGGCCGTCCCTGGGGGGCAGATCGTCCTGCACTGAGGGCGTGAGGCGGGCTGGCTTAGAGGCTGGGCTCCACTCTCCCACCCTGCCCTTGGGCCAGAAGGGGTGGGGAGGGTCGGTGAGCCCAGAGGCTGGACTTTACTCTCGCAGCCCACCCCTGGGCTGGTTCTTCCACCCTATGTTTCACAGAGGCATGGGAGGGGAATAATGCAGCAGTGAGGAAGCAATGGCACAGGGCCCACGCTGCCCTACTCGCAGCCCTGCTCTCAATGGGTGCCCTGCAGAACTTCAGGGCCCAAGATGTTCACCTCACTTGCCCCCACCAGGGACAGGCCTGACCGCACCACCTACATAAAGGAGGAGCTCAAAGGGTGTTGACCAGTGACTCATGGCAGGGAGATAGGAGCAGAAGAAGGGGGGCAAGTGATCACCTTGAAATGGAGAAGCCTGAGTTGAGGGGAGTTGCCCTGAGTTAAGGACTGAGGTTGGGTGACCCCTAAACCTGAACTGTACCTATAAATCAGGCTTGTCCAACTTGCGGCCCAGGGGCCAGACTCTGGCCCACCAAGGGCTTTCATCTGGCCCACAGAGTGCTGCCACGAAAGCCTGAGAGCTGGGGCTCTTGCCAAGTTGCCACCTTGTGCACAGCTGCAAGGAGATGTGGCCTGTCTGGAGAGCTGTTTGGGACTGGATGCAGCCCCTTTCAGGAGTGCAAGCTGAGCAGGCATGGTGCTCAGTCTAGTGTGAGGAAAGGGAAGAGAACGAAGCCCAAGCGGAAGCTGAATCCAGGGGCAGGAGAGCAGTGCTGAGTGGGGATGAAGAGAACATGGGGGAACAAACAGGACAAACTGTAGCAGTTCTGGGAGAGGAAACGGCAGGGAAGCCATGCGGTTGGTTGGCACCCCTGTCCTTCCCCTGACTATAATGGCAAAATCTCTTCCGTAGAAATTGCTGTTTCTGGTACAGAGATGCCAAAACCTGTGAGACCTGCAGAACTACCAGGATTTCTGTCCTTTCTGTCTGACTCTGTTCTCCTCTCTCCAGCACTGTTCTCCTTTCCCTGAGCAGTGCTTGGCAGGGAGTGAGGAGAGCAGAGTTGTTGGGGTCCCTTTCAGGAAGTAGCTGAGTCCAGCCACCTAGCTACTCTGCTTCACCCACCTCATCCTTCTTCCCCTTCCCTCCTCTGCTGTGCTGCCATCCTGCCTGGCTCCCCACACTCTGTCTTGCCCCCTCACACGGGCACCCCTGCTCCCTTGTCCTCTGTACACCATGCAAGCAAAAGGAATGCCAAATATCACACTAATCATTATTTTATCAAAGTTATTAATAAGATTGATTTGTGTGTCTTATCTATCAACAATTTTCCCACCAGCCCCTGACTGAGAAAAGAATTGCAGTGTGGCCTCTCACCCAAAAAAGCTGGACACCTCTGTTGTAAATAGGTGGTAGAAAAAGCATGCCAGTAAAGAGCATTAGTGGGAATAGACAGCTGTGATCTTCAGGTGGTTTGTGGAGCAGAGGACCTGAACAGCAGTGGGCCATGCTGCAGGGTACAAAATACAATGCAATTCCATTTGCTTATTATAGTTGATGCCCCCCAAAAAAGAATGATCAGGGTGAGTTTTTGGTTCAGTTTCAAAAGGAAATAAAGTGAGTTAACACATCATTAACCTGGGTTCTCAACCTTCACATAATTATCTTTAGCCACTGTTCGGACTAGCGCTGAATGCTAGTAGGTGCCATGACCTACAACTTCCCATGAGACAGTCAATCCTTTCATCTGAATAAGAGCTTAAGTAACCAACTACACACATAGTTTTAACTCATCTGTCTCCCATATACATAATTATCTTGTAAACTGTATTACCTTGCTCAAGGCTTACTGTAGTATATAAACATCTAGTTTATATAAATGAACCTTCCTGCAGCATAGCAGTCACTCGTGAGGAAATTGTATCCAATAAAACAGGCGCTCTAAAAGAGTGAGCCTTCAGGGAGCTGCTGTTTAATGGGCCATGTGAAATGAGGAGTCTACCCAAACTGATGGGGGAGATTGTTTAATTTATGAGCAACGATGTTTGCATGCAAACAAGGTCATCCTAACGACACAGATTCTAGATTTGGATTTATAATCATCAGTTTAAGTCACATCTAAACAAAAAGCAAATATAATTTTCTATCACAGGTGAAGTGTAAAAAAAAGCGATGAAATCTGTAGCTTTAAACCTATGCAAATGTATTCTTGATGGACCGTGTCATGTTTGAACAATGACATTAAACTTTCAGTCGGCTTGATAGCAAAACTGTGTTAGACTTCATTGTGGCCATCGTTTCTTTTATTTAAAGAACTGCTTGGATCGGGGAACAGGAGCAATAATGAATTCAATTTGCTTGTTTTGTGTTTCTGTTTAGGAAGGAAAGCCATCCTCTGAAAGTGATTCAACATTACACTTGCCAACGTATTAAGACTAGTATGACTCATTGGGTCTAGACAGAAGCAGGAGGGTCATAGGAAGGAAGGTATATAAGCTCCAGAATGGTCAGGGCCTTATTCTCCGTATACTAAGCAGGGGCTGCTACAAATTATTTATGAGCACCTGAGGTCAAATGAAGAACAGCTAGAGTTCTGATAAAAACCCCTGGTCCCACCAGATTGCAGGGGGAAGACCGGCAGTCATGGGGGAAGAGTGTCATGATGAATCAGAGAACAGCCAAGAGACAGGGCAAGCGATCAGAGGGTGAAACAATCCAGAGGAAAGAATTGCAGCTGCAGACAGTATCAGCAGCAGATAGTTGCTATTCACAGGGCGGCTGCACTTGGCCTGAGTAGAGAGTGGGCCCAGGTCCCTTCCACGCGCACTGTGCACTACAGAGGCGCTAACACCCGGAGACAAGAATGACAAGCCGTGCACTGACCCACCACACAAGGGAAAAGCACAGGGAGCCACGGCAGCAGAGCTGGCAATTTGCTACATTAGCAATAGCTAATTCAGGTCTTTGACAGACAGTGGACCTTGTGCAAGAGAGTAGTGTGTTGTATGTGTAAAACGGTATAAGCTGCACACTGAGGGAATGGCAAGGTAGGGCAGTAGCAAGGAAAGCAACAAACAGTTAAGCATAGGAGAAAGCAGATTTTCACCTCCTTATGCTATCCAACTGGTTGATTTTCCTGCTATAATCGCATGTGTGTCGCCTGAATGTACAAATATCACCACTTTATGCTCACCAAAACCGGTTTACTCATCACTAAATTTGGCTCATAAAATCCACCTGGTCAGCAGGGAATGGAGGATGCTCAGCTTCTGAGAGGAATTTTACTTACAAAAGATTGGGCACTGTGTTCTTACCCAGTTCAGAACAACAGCTCCAAGCAATGAGGTGATTAGAGGTTGGTAGGTAGGTAAGCCAAGCATTAGAATCTCACACCAATTAGTGCAACTCATTACTGGTCACTGTAGCAATGCATGCCTTTTGTGCTGGCCATGACTGTTCTCACAGCCCATAGTAAAACCTACAAAGATACCCACACTTGAGTCTTCTTGACCTAACACTATTGACTCTGGTCCTTCATTGTACCCACTGTACCGAGGCCATCCATTATCCCAAGAATATTCTACCTCAGTCTACCGAGGAAGTTTGGCAGCATCAAGCAGTTAATAGTGCCTGCAAGGTGCTTGTACTAGTTTATTTACCAAGGCACATTTTTCTGTTTCAGCATTAGATCCAGCTCATTTACCTAGCAAAAAACCCAACAGCCAGATGTTATGTTATGCTAGTGACTAATTATTGAAGGACATGACAGCCATATAATTCCTGCAGGTGGAGGGAAAAAATTTAAAGACTAGTGGGAGCAAGAAGCTGTGGGAATGCAGAATTCACAGAATTTAAAGATGAGTAAAATACTCCTTTGCTGGTTCGTGGGGTTTAAGTTTCATTATCCACTTCTATTGACACTTGCAAACCCTTTAACAAACCTAGGCTGGAATTTGATTGCTTTTGAATTAGAGTTCATTGTTGTGCAACATTTCCAAGCAGTTTACACAGAGTTTTCCTTTGAGACTTTTGAGATAAGCTTAAACTTGAACCTAAACGCCCTGAATAGCCCAACCGCTATGGTTCAGAAACTAAACAGAAGTGTCACCTTCCAAACCCTGCCAAATGAAATATCTGAATTTCCAGAAAACTCCTCTAGTTCAGTTAAGAGAAATGAGTTATTTAATGAAAATGAAACATTACTGAAGTTAATCAGACCCTTCCATTCCAGGATTTAAATAGATTTTCCAAACACTGGGTCAGACTCAGCTCATGTAAGTCAGGTTAACCAGTTGATCTTATTCAGGGGAACAAGCCAGGTGGAAGAAGATCTAGCAGGGGTATTCTTGTGCCCTGACTATTTCCAGCTGCCATAACACCTCATTGGACTCTTCTAGCTAGAAAGCAAGTTAAGAGTGCTAAATTGGGGCATATATCAAAACTGGGATGGGGCACACAAAGACGCCTTTTCCTTCTCACTTCAGATCCCATGCACAGGCCAGTCTAGGTGTAGGGATAGATTAATTCCCGAGTACTGCATCTGAGGTGCTGAGCATTCTTCTTTCCTGATGAAATCCTCATCTTCCACTCCCAGCATAATATGCATAATATGTAACATCTTGACAAGGATAGCACTGAACTGACAACAGGAATATTTCAATTTCAAATGATAATCATCAAGGAGCATTTTGATTATCACTCCTTAACTAAGGGACAATAACTCATACTCTAAATAAGACTGACAAAGAAAAGGATCATTCTATAGAGATCTGCAGAATATGAAAATATCTTTGAACTTCACAAAACTAAAGAACTGTTGATATAATGTATGAGCTGGTCTAAAGAACACTGATCTCAATAGGGAAGTCCCAACTGGGTTGGACTCAGTCCCACCTATGGAAAGAATAGAATAGCTTTTCAAGGAGAAAGGGAATAGGGACAAAAAATCTCTAAAAGGAATATACAGCTAGTCCTCATTTAGTGACCTACTCGTTTAGTGACCCCTCAGAGTTATGACCAGCTCTCTGACGAGTTGGTATTATGGCGATGTACGAGAACTCGCATCAACTCTCTCAGATTCATCTCGTTCCCGCAGTCAGAACTAGCGTTTTTCGTCTATGTATTTTTACTTTATTGTGCAGCCCAAAGTACAAGATGTCGGTGAAAAGGAAGAGCATGACTTCACCCAGAGAAAGCGCCAAGAAACAAAGGAAGGCTATTGATCTTGAGACAAAAATGAAGATAATAAACGAATATGAAGCTGGTAAGAAAGTTAAAGCGATAGCACGTGACTTGGAGCTGGCGCATTCAACTGTATCAACGATCTTGAAGGATAAAGATCGAGTGAAAGAAGCAGTGAAATCATCAAAAGGATATAAAGCCATAATAACTAGGCAGCAGAAAGGCCTCATTCACGAAATGGAAAAATTACTGGCGATATGGTTTGACGACCAGATACAAAAAAGAATGCCAATGAGCCTTTTAATAATTCAAGCAAAGGCACACAGTATCTTTGAAACGTTGAAAGCGCGCGAAAATGAAGAGTCAACGGAAACATTTACGGCAAGTCATGGATGGTTTCAACGTGTTCGTCGGAGATTCAGCCTTCATAATCGAAGTATCAGTGGTGAGGCGGCAAGCGTGGACATAGAAGCATCAGAAAGATTTATGGATGAATTTGACGAAATGATCGAGAAAGGCGGGTATCGTCCGGAACAGATCTTTAATGCAGACGAAACCGGACTATTTTGGAAAAAATACCCGAAAGATCCTACATACACAAAGAGGCTAAAGCAATGCCCGGTTTCAAGGCTTTTAAGGACAGGGTCACGCTGTTGTTGGGAGGAAATGTCGCTGGATTTCAGTTAAAACCTTTTCTCATCTATCCTTCTGCAAACCCACGTGCACTGAAGCAGGTTAGTAAGCACACGCTACCCGTTTACTATCGTTCAAATAACAAAGCATGGATGACGCAATCTTTATTTGAGGACTGGTTCATGAACTGCTTCATACCCTCGGTCAAGCATTACTGTCTGGAAAACGGTGTTCCCTTTAAAATTATCCTCCTACTTGATAACGCCCCAGGCCACCCCCAGCATCTTGATGATCTACACCCTGATGTAAAGGTCATGTATCTGCCTAAAAACACAACTGCTGTGTTACAACCAATGGACCAGGGGGCTATCTCTACGTTTAAAGCGCTATATTTGCGCGCAACGTTTTCCAAAGCGGTAGCAGCAACAGAAAATGGTGAAGTAACCCTGCGCGATTTTTGGAAATCATATAATATTTTACACTGCATGAAGAACATTGAATCAGCTTGGGCGGGAGTGACAGAAAAGTGCATGCAAGGCATATGGAAAAAATACCTGAAACGTTTTGTAAATAATTTTGAAGGGTTTGAGAAAGACGAACATATTGATGTCATAAATAAAAAAATTGTGGAACTTGCTAATGTGCTTAATTTAGATGTTGAAGTGGAAGATATTGAAGAATTAATGGAATACGTCGAGGGAGAGCTAACTAACGAAGATTTAATAGAGTTGGAAGCACAGCAGCACTTGAAAGAGGAGGAGGAAGAAGAAGAAGAGGAAAGAGTGGAAGAAGTACAAAAGAAGTTCACTGTAAAGGGGTTAGCTGATGTCTTCTCCAAAGTGAATGCAGCAATGTTAGAACTAGAGAGTATGGACCCGAATGTTGAATGGTTCACGAAAGTGGAACGACAAATGAATGAAATTTTACGATGCTATCGTGAAATTTATGAAGAAAAAAAGAAAATTACAACGCAGACCACACTAACGAGATACTTCTCTAAAGTTCCATCCAGGACCCCTACCCCTACCCTTACAAGTCCTTCCATTTCCTTGCCATCATCTCCCTTACCAGGGCCTTCTACAGCTCCTGATAACCCTGCTGATCTCTCCGATGATGACATTGATGACCCCCTGCTGCTGAACCACACTTTGAAGGATTTGATGAGTAAAAATGTCAATGTAATCTGAATGTTTATTTTCATATTTCTTTGGTACATCATTTTTATAATTTTTGCTGATTGCATTTTTATGTTCTGTAATACAGTATGTAAGGAGTTATGCCAATAAAACAAAGTTATCACGATGGAGTTTATTTTAGGCCTTTTCTTTACAGTACTATTCAGAATATTTAAAATGATTACCTGTATTTACAGTACACTATGCAAACTAAGTTCAGTACATTAGAGCTTAAAACATTTAAAATATATATTTAAAATGTTATAAATGATGCAAAGGTGACATTAAAACTATCTACAGATGGTTGAAAAACCCACTACCAGTAAAGTACATTATGCCTGAAATACCAGTAAGGGCTGCTCCTCGTTTAGTGACCAATTCGTTTATCAACCGGGTTTCAGGAACGGAACCCGGTCACTAAGTGAGGACTACCTGTAGTGATTTATGCATTGCAAGGTCAATGAAGAACACAAGTAGCAGTGTGCTCCTAAATAAGGAGATTTTTTCTCAACACAGCTGCCTTGAAAATCTGCTTTAGATAGTTTCTTGATAAACGTGAAGTATTAAAGAAAATACATACAATACAGCTGAAATGGAGAGGCCTTTCACATCTCAATTAAAACTCTCCAAGCTATTAAAAGAAAAATGGAACCAAACACAACAAATAAGGAACATAGTATATAGTCCTTTACATGCAGAAAAGCAAAGTCATATTTAACACAAACAGAGATGAAGAAAGGATCAACGTGGATGGGAAAGAACTTGAAAAGTAAGATGCCTAACCAGTTTCAACCAGATATGTAGGTGGGATAAGTCAAAGCTTCACTGAAGTCATTGGAGCTATGCTATGTTATACCCACTGAGGATGTGGTCCATACTCATTGTTTTAAACAAGCATTTCACTGAAACATCATTTCAATAGCTGGGAAGTTGCATTAGTTTAGAAGAACCACTTTTATACTCAATACTGTTAAAATTCAGCAAGGATGATAGTTTTTAAAGCCTGAAGCTTTCTGCCACCATTCTTTCAATGTATATGAGGAAAGAAAAAGGCTAAGAGTATTACCTTCCCTGTAAACAGAAGTGAACTTTTAGACTTTAAACTCCGAAAGGAGTGTCTCCAAAGATGATGGGCAGGATTTTCAGAGTCTTATGTGTAATGGTCGGTGACTTCACCTGGACTTAGGAGCAATATGCTTGTTTGACAAATCAAGCCCACATTGGTGTCAGCTGTTCAGAAATCTTCCAGTGAAGTGTTTTGGCTTCAGAAAATACTGAATATTCATGATTGGAACTTACATAAGAATAATCTAATTCAAGCAAATTCTGAGAGGAACTAGGCAAATTTCTGATACAACACTGCTCATTTGACAAGTTGCTGAATGTGCCTGGTTACCTATCAGCTTACCCAGTTAGCTCTTGGCAGTCCACCTATCAAGGTGACGGGTGGTAGAAAGCTAGGAAACTATGGCTCCCAAGCTTGTGGCTCGTCTTCATCCTGGGCAGCCCCAGGACCAAGGCTTCTGGAGCTTCCAGGGTCTCTCCCACATATCTGCCTTGAGATGTTAGATCCGCCACATTTCCAACACCTTGGCAACCCAGAAGCCCTGGCAGCATGTCAGCTTGGCTCTCTGGACTTCAGAATCCTCAGAGATATAAAAAATTCTGATGTAATCATGAGTCCAAAAGCTGAGTCTTGGGCATGAGCCTATAACACGCGTGCCTTAATCCAGCCCAGCTGCATAAAATCTACTTTTGCCTCTGCCTCTCCAGCAACTCCCTGTTGAACCTCCCCCAAGAAAAAAGAAAAAAGAGTAGTGCTGCATTGATGGGAACACATTTCTCATCAGCACAGCATAGTGAAGATGGTATACTAAATGGAAGTTATGAAGTTGCCGGGAGTTATGCAAGCTTCTCCTGGTAGCTTGCATAACCCCAGTTGACTGCTACCAAATTTTGCCAGTAGTCTAGATCAGTCCTAACACTGGTAAGTGATGAATGCATCCTGGACTTCCCTGGGAGTTTAGAATGCTTCAAACTTGCCATGAAATGCTTAGTACCTTGCAAGATCATGAAACAAACTTCTAATATTATGGATTAGCTAGAGAAAGCAATTGCAACATCAGACTTATTTCAGAAGATACTTAGATGTTTACAGAAAAATGGTACAATACATCAGTTTACCAGTTGTTGTCCAGTCATTCAAACTGAATATGAATCCTTACTGTTCATTAATCTTATGCTATTGATATCAGTCGGCTGATCATATTTCCCATTTATTCCCATCTGGATGTGTTTATTACCCAACATACAATATTTCATCTGAAAAACGTTTCAAAATATCAAAAGGAATAAAATGTCTTTTCAAGATTCTGAGTGTCATTGGCAAAGAAGAGTTTGCAAATTACAAATACTAAAATTAAAGTGAATTAAGTATTTTTATAAGTGCATAATGGCATCCATTACCTTATCATCCTTGGAGACAAGCCTTCAGATTCTGTTCTAGCTCATAGTCTTTCTTGGAGTGTTCCTCCCACCATGACACTTCCCAGAAGCATCCTGGATAAGTGACAAGAGGAGAAGGTTGATACATGAATCTGTCAAATTGACGAGTCATTAAACCATATATGGTCAATCTCTCTTCTTTTTTTCAGAATGTGAGTGAATGGTCTCAGCTGAAATCTGAAGGTAGATCACACACTGATGCACCCGCTAGCTACCTTGTTGCACTGCACTGAGACACTTTGGATCAATTTTTTTTTAATTTTAACATTGCGAAGGCAGCAACGTACACTCAGAGGATACAGTTTAACACCTGCATGAGTTTTGCCTCATCTCTTAATACCCATCTTGAAACTCTAGTGAGAACAGCATAATCACAGTCATTATGCATTACTCTAGAAATGCATAGAGTTCTTTTTAAAATGGTACCTTAAGGTCTTTTCCCAGCAGCTGCCATTAATTTTAGTGGGAGTTATGCAGCTACAGCCTCATATCTCATGTAAAATTTGAGATTCTGTTGACTGCCTGATAAAAGACTCTTGCTCCTTGGTGTCAATTAATTATCTACAACAGCTGGAGCACCACAGAAGTGTCTTTTCTCACCTCTGCTTACATAAATGGAGGCAAAAGTAGTAGGCAGAACCGGAGCTCATTTAATATCCACACCAGCATAACCACTGTACATGAGAAGTAATCTACTCTTTTCTTTCCACCTATCCTCTTTCTCTACTGCTACATTTTCATATCTATTCCCATTTCCAACACTTAGCATTTTATAGTGCTTTACATTTTCAGAGCCCTGTACAAATATTAACCAGTTAATGCTGTTATTCCTCTTAGAGAGGTGAATATTCAGAGATGGTCAGAAATTTTCCTATAAACAGTTTTTCATCAGAAAATGATGCTTTGTTGAAATCACAACTGTTTGCAGGAAAGGGCAAGTTTTGACAAATTTCTGATGTCTAAAAGTTTTGACAGCATTTTTGAAATTATTTAAACAAAGTTTCCTTTTTCAGTGTGAAATGACTTATTCTTTGGAAAGTTTGGTCAATTTTACTTTAAAAATAGGTTAAAGGGGGCATAATATAAATGAAATAATTCAAAATGATTAAAGCAAAATGTTTCAATTGATCCAATATGAATTTTTTAAGAGAGTACTTGGCCCTGCCATGAATGCAGGGGACTGTACTCGATGACCTCCCGTGGTCCCTTCCAGTGTCTGTTGTTCTGTTTTTCAGGAATACCAATTTGTGAAAGATTTTGACTGTTCAGCTTTTGCCCTCATTCAGGATGGGAACATTTTTCAAAACCCTGAAAATTCTCATGACATGAGAATCATTTTCTGCCCAGCTTTATAAATATCTTCTTGTTTTAGAGATGAGAAACAGTCACTGTCTTGAAGACTTTCCTAATTCATGCAGGAAGCTGGCAGAGAGAGGAGTCTCAGAATTGGAATTTAAGGTTTAGGTTCCTAAATGTAGACATGTAGGTTTCAATGAATTGTCCCAAAACCTGGTTAGAATTCCTGGTTCACATACACAATTCTCAAAATGGAAGTTTCAGGTTCCATTCCCATCTTTGAACCATGTTCCTCTCTTTCAAAAACAATATTTGTACTTAGGCCTATGCTGATGTTATTTGAGCAAATACAGAAGAACGAAAGAAAAGAAAATAGTATTGCATGCATGGCAGCCTGCCTAACTTAAATGATAGCAGGGCAAAACTCATTACTGCAGAACAGCAAACACATAGCAGCTTGGGAAATCACACAGAAAACTACTTCTTAAAATCGAGGAAGGTTTAATCAGCTATTCTGGGATGTACCAAATAAGTCAATTTCATAGTTATAGCAAAATGGAGACATTTATAAATGTAATTTAAATGAAGTGACGTATTAGATCAACTCACTCAATGAGAAACATTGCCTTGAAATGTAATTTGCAGTTTCATAGCTAAGAACGTGTCAAAGACCTAGGCTGCATGCCACTAGTTTTACAATAATCTCTAATGATTCAGTCTGCTATATTGTGTCAAAACATTCCATTTTAATCAAGTGCAATTCCCTGGAGTATTGAGTCAAGTATTAAAGACACAAGATAAAATGCATATTGTACTTAATGGCCACTGTCTAAAATCTCTTACAGTGAAAAATTGGACAGGTTTAGGGGTAACTATGTTTTAAATTCTATTCTTATAACTAACCACTGGAATCAGATTGCCAACAAGCATTTATAAAGTAAAGGTGATATGTCTCAGTTAGAATTGAGATAAAGGATAACTATGTCATTATCTGTACACAATACATTATTAGAAATAGAAAAGTCATGAAACTGATGCCACTACTGAGGGATAATGTTGAGCTAGAAGATTAGGTTGTTAAGCAGAGGCAGGGCCTTAGTATATATACTGATTGTTAATATCCTGCTAAAAGGCACTTTTTATTTTAGAAAATTGGAACACCTACCATTATGGAAATATAGAGATGGGATTGCTGATTTAAGGACAAATTATGCCCTTCAGTTAACATTCCCTTCCCATTGACTTCTTTCTCATCCCTCATGCATCCAAGCTGAGAACATCATTTCATCAAAGTGGGACAGTAACACCACTATCAAGTTGAGATTAGCTTACAGTTGAACAGTTGGTTATTCTAAGTGCTCAAAAATCCACATGCTTACTCAGATTGTCTTGAAAACTTGTGTGCTTCATAGGGATGTGAGGTAGGGCTAGGGATACAGATTTAAAATAACATGAGCGAGGGGTTCCCAAAGCACAGCTGACCCCTTAAAAAGTCACAGGACATCAAAAAGTTTTAGTTCTTATAATGTTTTGCAGATACTTGTGGCTCAAACTATGGCTGTGAACCTCCTGAGACTAAGAGCACCCACTTAAGACTGCTGACAGCTAAAGTCTGGTACCCACTGCCCCTTTGGGGAAGCAATATTTCAAAAATTGTTATGGTAAAGCTGGATCTGTGTGGTTCAAACCAAAGTGCAGCAGGACCAGAGCTTTGCTACTAGCCAGGTCATTTACAGACAAGATGATAACAGGGTGGGTGGCTCAAAGCAACACACTTTGTGTACCGAACCTAGCCATTGCCCAGAGTCACTGAAGTCGAGTCCTGCTCTTAGCAGGTTTCTAGGAATGTGTGTTGGGCACATTAGGTCAAGAAATCTTCACCGCTCAGTAAAGAATTCTCCTGCCCTTACTCCAGGTCTCAGAATATCAAACACTCCCTCACTTCACCAGAGAAACTGAACTTCTTGGATCACAGGAGACATGAAAATACATCAGCCCTAAACAAAAAGGTAAAGTGAAAAATGAAGAATGGACCTGAATTATTGGCTGAATAATAAAGCAACACACTTCAGTAAGGTGGTTCAGAAAAGGACCATGGCAAGAGAAAATGCTTATGCTTACTTCAAGGAAAGACCTTAAAATTAACAAACAGGATGTCTTAGAATATAAAGTAGGACATACAGATTTTTTAAAGTGATCATATATGTGTAACATTGTACAGAGGAATGCAATAGTGAAAATAAGGATATACACACTGAAGATGTCTTGATTTTCAACTTTCTGCAGGGATTTGCTCCACCTCTTTGAAACTGAAGCGTCTCACAGCACAAAATGCCAGCACGAGGCCCTCCACTACCCTCAAGTCCAGCACAGGTGTAGCACAGGCAGGAGACAGTGGTGGGGTAGCCTCACAGGAATTCCATCTCATCATGGGCAAGGTCTTTGCAAAAACAAAGCACATACTAGTATGGAAAAAATATTATGTGCACTCAGGATTGGCCAGCCAGAGAAGGGGTCACTGGTCCCTGTGCAACTGGTGAGAGGTGGTCTGTGACCACTATTCCATCCCTCAGACTTTAAGAGTACTTTGTCCCTGAGCTGAGGGTGGACATCATCTTCCCAATCAGTCTACCTTCATAGGTTTTTCTACTTGTTGCCCTGGTCTGCCTGAATATCCATTTGCTTCTTCTCCCATTTGCTCTGCCATTTATTGCCTTCTTTCCATCCTCTTCTGATTTTCTGCAGTTGGAACAAAGTCATTCACTTATAGTTCTTCCACAAAACTCAACTCCCCTTGACACCTGAGCTCTTAAGTTGCTTCCCCTTTTCAAGTCTCTTCTCGGAGACTTCATTTTACAAACAAGGTCATGATTTAGTGTCACTAAAAAGTGTTCGATTTGCCTATTCTATGCAGGATACTGTGAAATGGGTTTGCTCTGCGGCTTGCCATACAGCACACAGCCATGGGAAGAATGGTTGCAAGCAACGAAAGTGGAAGTTAGACTAAGCGAAACACAACTTTCACTATCCCATTTGTACAGGTGTTGACACCTGCTTTAATATTAAAGAACAGATTTGCACAATCAAAGGAAGGGATTTAAGAAGCTATCAGGGAAACCTGATGACAACAGAGTGTGAAGAAAAGAGGCTAATTCCCATCATAGATAAAAATTAGTTGAGAGAAAGTTGTGATTAGGAATAACTAGAGAATCTCAGGATAGAAAAAGGCTAACAATGGCTGCCCCAAGTCTTGCAAACAGACTCATTGTTGTTTCATATTTGTTAACGGGGAAAAAGGGGGTGAACAGCAGATAGCAAAGTTTGTTGATATTTGCACAATATACATTTGGTTATGCAAGTCATGGAAGGATCATGAGGGATTTGTAAGGATTCATGCCCAATGAAACCAGGGGTCTGAGACAACTACTAGCATCTTAAATGCCAGTGTGGACAAAAGTAACAATGGGCCTGGTACAAATCTTATTAATCTCAGTAGGACTCTTTCCTCTGATCAGGGCCTCAAAAAAGCAGCTTAAGCTGCTCATAAACAATGCTAGTTTCTGAAATAGTTCCCAACTCAATGAAAAGGCCTAGGCGCCACTGTAGGCCGAGCAATAAAGGTGCCTGTTTAATGCAGAATGGCAATACAAAGAGTATTGTTATAAAGAAGATAAAGAATTTTAAAAATACTTTCAGGCTGTTTAATGAAATATTTTCAGATCAAATATATGCAGCTTTGGTCACCTCTTTGCACATAAGGAATTATGAAAGGTATAGAGGAAGGACAGCAAGTCTGGACCTATGGAAATGCCTTAATATAAGGAACCATTTAAAAGAGTATTCAGTAAGACTTTTCACAGGATCAGAGTTCTGCACTACAAACAATATCAAAGATGAGTGACTAGGATTATTTTGGAAAGGACAATAATGAGTGAAGACAAAACAGGCACAATGAATATCTAATATGATCAACGATACAGAAGGGGCAGTCTGGTTCACTTCTTTTCCTTCTGTTACAAGAACAAGAACACAATTCAAGGCAACAAATCTAAAACTGATAAAAGGCAACATGTCATACATCTTATCAGCCAGTGGAACTCTCTACCACAAGGTATTAAGAGAAATAGCTTACAAACATTAGTAAAAAAATAATTAAAAGTTTCAACTGCAGATGGTGTTCTTATTCAGGCACACTGTGTTTATCTAAACTAGGAAAAGCTCATCAGTGCATCAGGCTAGATATGAATCTGCAGATAAGGCAAGGAAGACATTTGGTCCATAATATAACATTGAACAAGTTAGATTCACTATTGTGATTTTCCACTTTTAGTGGCTACTTTTGGAGACAGGATACTTGACTACATGGAAAACTGGTCTTTTCCAGTAAGGCACTTCTATTTTTCCTATAATAAAAAATCTCATTTATCATTAATAACTGCATATGTGCTTGAGGAGAAAAGAAAAATACCAGGAGGAAGTTAAGAATAAAACACAACAAAAAAACCCAAATCCCTATCCCTGCAGCATAAGATAGAAAACTTGCCATGAGTCAAAATAATACATTTTAAAAAGCAAGTGAAAGTCTCTTTTGTTATTTTTCTCTGTGTCACACAAAATGTAAATAAAGTTTGGAAAAAAATGAAATTAGATATTGAATTGGAATAGAGGTTAACTAAATATTTAGAGAGAAATCTCAGGCAGATTAGACGCAATAGGTGTTGTTCTACTGACTTCAATGGAGCCAGAATTTCACCCTTCCTGACTGTCTGGCAATCCTCTGCTATTTTCTCATAAAATTATAGATGATATAATAAAATAGTAAGAAATTGTATTAATACATTCTCAAATCTGTGGTGTATTGAAAACAGTTGGAAATTGCAGTTTGTCACTTTAAAAGAACTAGAGTTTCTCAGTCCTGCTTACAGATGGGGGGGACTCTATAGTAAGCTGTTTGATCTGAGCCCAGCTGCATTCAGTCTGTAAAAAGGGAGGCTAGGACAAGGAGGGATGAGTTGGGCATCTCTGCTTGACAGAGCAGCCTGCTTTCTCTCTTTTTGTTTGTGGTTATTTTCTGTTATTCTTGATTCCAAAAATAAAAGCAGTGTTATGTTGCAGTGTTCCAGAAAGAGTATTTTAAGTTCATCTATTATCTTTTGGTATGTTGTGAACTTAACACTAGCCATGAAAGATACATCAACATTATTCTGACCATACTTTGAACTGCATGTTTTCTGAAGACCAAAAAGTACTAAAGGTAGAAGTTGAAGAATCTTCTCACCTTTCCCTCAGAATGGGAGTTTTAGACATCTACATGGAGGAATTGTAAGAGTTTTAATCTTAATTTTGAAAATTTCATCTTCAAATAATCTTCATACAGCTATATCCTATTTGTGCACCCTGGCCCTGATTGAGTGAAGAGGTCAAGCACATCCGTAATTCAAGTATGGGACTAGTTCCATTGATGTCAGTGGAACAGGTAGATAAAATAAGGTGTGGTGTAATGCATTTTCCTAAATCAGAGCCAAAAATTTCTCCTCCCATTACAGTCAACGTTAAAACTCCTACTGACTTTAATGGTACAGGAGCGAGTCCTTATAGGGTGAAATTCATCTTATGCAGAGGACCAGCAAATAGTCAACATGCCACTTAATTTCTCTGAACATCAGCACCTGAAAGAATCTTAAAATCTGCAGTAAATTTAATTTAAAAAAAATCCCTTTTGTGCCTTAAAAAGATGCCTTAATGCACAGATGTCAATTGCTTCTCTAACTTTTTTCAATAATTTATCTTTTGTTAGATAAGAAAGTATTATCCTTTACAAATACTCCAAATAGAGTTTATACTGTTACTACTTAAGTTTCCAATTCAGCCACTTGCTTATAGACTTGCATTTTTTTCTACTGTTTCTAGCCTACATTTTAATTGAGAAATCCTAACAAATTCATTTTCAAAGGCAGAGCTTCAAATCTAAACCCTGGCTAGTTGCAAAGATACCCTTATGTGCACCATTCAGTTTTCAACAGGTAAGATGAAGGGCCTTCAATGTTGCAGATACTAAAGGAAATCATGCAAGGGCTGGAGACACAAGATAATTGCTCACATCGCTGGCCTAATCCAAATCCTGATGGAGTCAACAGACAACTTCAACAAGGTTTGGATGAAGACCCATCTATTTATAGTCCTTAGGTAATATAATGCCACTGGATATACAAGTTCCAAAGTGGTATCCATGTTAGTCTAGTTCAGCAAAAGAAACAAGGAGTCTTGTGGCATTTTAAAGACTAACAAATTTATTTATTTCATGAGCTTTCATGGGAGAAAATCCCACTTCATCAGATGCTTTGAAGAACATAACATAAAACATAACATGGATATATATATATATTCACTTCTAAAAGATCAGTTCTTGGCCCCCTATTTTGGGAGAAATTATAAGCCTGACACATGGACTGCTGTAGTGAGATGAAAGACTCTGAGGATCTTTTCTTCAAATTCTACAAGACCAAGAGCAGTATGCTAGATGGCCACTTAAGTAGAGTGGATAAATATTCTAATAAGATTATTATTACAAAAATGTCAGCCTTAAAATGGGTTTTGTCATGACTGAATAAATAAAAATAAATCATAAAACTATTCATTCTATTTTAGGACAACTTGTATGACACATACACAAAAAGAATAAAGCATCAATCACAGCTCCTTATATTAGGAAAAGGATTAAATAAAGAGAGGGGAAAAAAGACACGACAAAATATTGGACTAAATGTAAGTCAAGATGAAAGAGAACTGATTCATGAATAATAAACGTGGATCTCATTATATATCAAGAAGAACAAATCATAGCAGATTCTAGCTGAGTAACATGATTAATAACACAAGTTCAAATCACAGATACTGTGATTGAATATGAATAGGTCAAACTGTCTGGAGATGAGATGTTACAAACATATAAATGTGTGTCCTTGTGGCTAAGATAAAGTGACAAGATATTGTAAGAGCATCTTCTTATCACTCATTCATTGTTATTGTTCTTAGTCACTTATGATTATCAGAGGATGGTTTATAAAAAGTGATAAGGTTTAAAGGTGGTCAAACAAAAATTGCCAGGCAACACGGCCAATAAAAAAAAAAAAATCAATCTTGAATTCATCTCATGTGATCCTTAATCCCATAGCAGCACTCCATGACAAAGACACAGAAGAGACAAACTGGAGATGATTGAAATAATGAATGGTTCCTAATTTTCAAAGTAAACTGATAGTCTTATTCCTTATCCCTCAACTTAATTTCTATTCATTGTCAAATACAGGCAGATGATTCTATCCTTGTAGCTTCGTCACCACCACACAAGTGAAAGGAAAACAAAATACATCTGTGGAGCAAACCTGTGTTTGATGGTATGAATTCAACCCCCACCCCAAACCCATTTTTTGTTTTTCTTTTGAATTTCTATCAATAAGTCTTATTGTGAGCTAAAGGTTAACACACTTGTGAAATAGACACTATGCTTTAATCTTTAAAAAGAGCTGGCTGTCCCATATCACAAACAAATCCAACATGTGTTTAGGGATGCAGAGATTGATGTTGACATCAAATGTGGAAGGCACCCAGCATGACTTAACAGAGAGCTCTGGACTGAGCTAAAGCATAAAAAGGACGCTTACAGGAAGTGGAAGCTTGGACAGATGACTAAGGAGCCATATAAAGATATTGCTCAGGACTGCAGGGATAAAATCAGAAAGGCCAAAAGACGATTGGAGTTGCGGCTAGCAAGGGATGTGAAGGATAACAGGAAGGGGTTCTACAAGTATGTCAATAACAAGAAGAATCAAGGATGATGTAGGTCCCTTACTGAATGGGACTGGTAGCCTTGTGATGGAAGATGAGGAAAAAGCTGAAGTGCTCAATGCTTTTTTTACTTCAGTTTTCACAGGCAGGGCCAGCTCCCAGCCCACTACACTGGGTATGGCAGATTGGAGAGAAGAAGAGAGGCCCTTGGTGACAGAAGGTCAGGTTAGGGACTGCTTAAAGAAGCTGGAGGTGCACAAGTCCATGGGACCAGACAAACTGCATCCAAGGATGCTAAGGGAATTGGCCAATGAGATAGCATTACTGCTGGCCATTATCTTTGAAAACTCGTGGCAAACATGGGAGGTGTCAGAGGACTGGAAAAAAGCAAATATAGTGTCTATCTTCAAGAATGGCAAAAAGGAGGACCCAGGGAATTACAGACCTGTCAGCCTCATCTCAATCCCTGGAATTCATTGAGCAGGTTCTCAAAGAATCCATCCTAAAACATTTGGAGGAAAATAGAGTGATCAGGAACAGTCAGCATGGATTCACCAAGGGTAAATCGTGCCTGACCAACCTCATTGCCTTCTATGATGAGATGACCAGATTTGTGGATGCAGGAAGAGCCGTTGACATCATATACCTCAACTTTAGCAAGGCTTTTGATATGGTTTCCCACAGCATTCTCGTCAGCAAGTTAAGGAAGTATGGGTTGAATAAGTGGACTGCAAGGTGGATAGAGAACTGGCTAGATCAACAGTTTCAGAGAGTAGGAATCAATGGCTCCATGTCTAGTTGGCAACTAGTAATGAGTGGTGTGCCCCAGGGGTCGGTCCTGGGGCCAGTTCTGTTCAACATTTTCATTAATGACCTGGATGATGGAACAGATTGCCCACTCAGTAAGTTTGCGGATGACACCAAGCTGGGGGGGAACAGTAGACATCCTGGAAGGCAGGGACAGGATTCAGGGAGACCTAGACAAATTGGAGCAGTGGGCCAATAGAAAAGTCATGAGGCTGAACAAGTACAAGTGCAAAGTTCTGCACCTGGGACAGTAAAACCCCACGCACTGCTACAGGCTGGAGAGCGATCAGCTAAGTAGCAGCACTGTAGAAAAGGACCCGAGTCTCATAGCGGATGGGAAGCTGGATATGAGTCAGCAGTGTGCTCTTGCTGCCAAGAAGGCCAATGGCATACTGGGCTGCATCAGAAGAAGTGTTGCCAGCAGATCGAGGAATGTGATCGTTCCCTCTATTCAGCACTGGTGAGGCCGCGTCTGGAATACTGTGTCCAGTTTTGGGCTCTCCACTACAAAAAGAATGTGGACACATTAGAAAGAATCCAGCAGAAGGCAACAGTAATGATCAAGGGACTGGAGCACAAGACCTATAAAGAAAGACTGAAGGAACTAGGCTTATTTAGCCTGCAGAAGAAAAGACTGAGGGAGGATTTGATAGCAACCTTCAACTACCTGAAGGGATGCTCCAAGGAGGATGGAGCTCAGCTGTTCTCTGTAGTAACAGAGGACAGAACAAGGAGCAATGGTTTCAAATTGCAGCTGGGGAGGTTGAGGTTGGATATCAGGAAAAAATTTCTTACTAGGAGAGAGGTGAAACATTGGAATGGGTTACCTAGGGAAGTCTTCATCTTTGGAGATATTTAAGGCTCCATTAGAAAGAACCCTGGCTGGGATAATTTAGTGAGAGTGGTCCTGATTTTTTAGCAGGGGATTGGACTAGATGACCTCATGAGGTCCCTTCTAACCCTTTGATTCTATGAATGCCAGCATAACTCCCAGTGATGTTCATGTAAGGGTGTGACTTGTCTGCAAGTGGCCCTGGTAGCTGAGCATAGGCAGGTTCTCCTCCTTTCATATACGTTGCTCAAAGCCACTGCAGCCCTGCTTGTTTTTGTAACTCAGAGTCCTATAGCTCCACTCTTCCCACTTCACTCATCCTTATCCCTGGTTTCTGCTGCACTTTCCTCACCGGTGGGGGAACCCTGGCCATCTCTCTCCCTCGGGTTCCAGTCCAGGGGCTTTAATAAACAGTCAAGGCCTGACTACACACGTTATTTGGTGACCGCTGGACCTCTTTCTACCTTGCTCTCCTCTGGCCCATTACCACAGCCTCTTCCCCACACAAAATGTATTAGAGTTTCTCTCTCTCTCTCCAAACTTTTTCCACAAGCTCACTGCAGTGCTTCTCATTGCTTTCTGCGACCTAGCTGGTTCTGCTACAGGAAAGCTTTCTCCACTACACTGGCAGACCAGTCCTTGTTTCAACAGAAGTCTCCCTGTTCCCTGTAGGCCTTCGCACTAGCACAGAGAGCCCTTGGCAGATTCAATTCCTCTCACTTTCCTTTCAGATTACATTTGGCTCCCTGCTGGAAGTCTGCCTACCTTCTTTTAGGGAAGCTCTTTCCACCAGCAGACTAATTCAGCTCCCTGGATCCAGCTAGCCTTCGCTGACTTAAGAGCTATGAATATGCTCTCTCCTCCTTGGTCAGCTCCTATATGAGCCAGGGCCAGCACTTTTTATCTCCTCCCTTCAGGCTTCATGAATACTGCAGATATAGCATGGTGAGGATAACTGAGCCCACAGACTCCCATTAAGCCCTTCTGGCACAGGGTGGAGTTGTTACACCCCAACACAGACAGACATTGTAGTAGAGCTGGGCAACTCAGGCATTCATAATGACAATGAATAGTCAATAGTGCAGGGAAAAAGTTGGAATGACTCTATAACTTACCAGGTTCATGTCTTTCTTCTATTACTATTTAACACTGTTTAAAAATGGAACAGTATCAGAAGAAAAGAATGAGTAAGACTCACAGCCCAGCAACCAAGACATTTTTCTGTAATGTGAAAGCCCAGTGCAGTGCAGGGAATTGAACCGCGGTGCACCACACTTCCAATGGAGTTCCCTAAGCTCTAGTCTAAAAGTAATAAGGGCCTCCCTTCACCTCTCTCACTGTCTGCCATGTTATGAATCTCGTTCTTTGGTTTTGTCAAAAGGACCATAATCAAAATAAAAAATTATAAGGCAGAATGAAACAAAATGTTCCATGACAACTCAACATTATTTTTTTTAACTTTTATTCAGCCAAAATTCTGAAACATTTCATTTTCATTTCAACCCAAAATTAAACTTTTTCTCTTTTTCAGAATTGCAAGCAAACCAAACAATTTGTTATTTGCCAAAGTGTAGATTACAGCCTATCTACAGAAAAACTGAAGTATGGGAAAAGGCTAAGCAGGGGTAAAAGTATAATTTGGAGGGGGCCCCACAGCAGGTGAAGGGCCCCTCCACACTCCTGCCACTGCCCCCAATGTCTATTCCCCTGTCCCCAAAATCCACCCCCAGGCCCTAATACCCACCACAAAATCCACCCTACCTCCAAATACCCACCTCCCTGTCTCCAATATCCACCAAGCCCCCAATACTCAGTCCCAGTCCCCAATATCCATTCCCCTGTCCCGTTTCCCCTAGCTCCCAATACCCACCCCCAAAATCCACCCCCAAACCCCAATATCCACTCCCCTGTCCCTAGTATTCACTCAGCCCTTGCCCCTAATACCCACCCCTAATGTGCCCCAGGCTGCCTCAGCACTTACCAGCAGCCACGTGGTGGGCGGGATGACTATCCCTCCTACAGGCTGCTCTTGGAGACTTCTGCCTCCAAGCGCAGCCTGCACATGCGCAGGGAGCTGGGGACGCCTCCTCCACTCTCCCCTTCCTGCCAGAATGCCTTCCTGGGCCTGCTGTTTTTAGGGGCTCAGCATTCAGGCCCCCAAAAATAAAAAATGGAACTGGAACGCTGCATTCTGGGGAGCAATATTTTCAAATGGTGGGCCCTGGAACGCAACGTTCCAGCTCCATTTTCTATTTTTAGGGGGCCCTGAACACTGAGCCCCTAAAAATAGTGGGGTCCAGAATGGCGCTCTGCCTGGGGCTTAGCTTTCTTAGATCTGCTATTAGGATTTTGTATGGCAAACCCTATGTTCCATATACTAATAGGTTTTAAAGTCACCTACCCTATGACACGTATGGTGTGGAATATCATATCTGTATCTCCACCTAGCTATAGTTCTACTTACATATATAGTAAGTAAGCCATACATGCATCTATCTGTGGACAGATAAAGCAGGGAGTTACCAACCTGGAAACATTCGCACCTCTGAGGCAGCAATTCTTCATTCAGCAACTACTAATTTACATAAATCAACTCTCTTTCATTAACAGATTATTAGGAATACTGAAAAAGAATGTAAAAACCCACAGTAAAACACAGGGCACTGATAGTCCAACGCAAAATTATGTCAAAACACAAAAAGCTGCTAAATCGCAGGTCAAAATATGATTAAAAGCCAGAGTCTGCATGCCTTACTCATATGGGTTTGTCCTCATGTCTTAAATGAGTAGTCCCATCAAGTTCAGTTAAACTTGCCCCATAAGTACTATTCAGCATGACAGGTTTCCAAAACCCAGACCTAAATCAAGCAAAGTCTCTCAGATATCCCATCTTAACTCAGTGTGTACTTTATTGTGTCTCTTTGTTGATACAGATAAATACAAGAAATTCAAAGGATTATTTTAGCAGCAAAATGAACTGTTGTTTTATGTAGGAGATCTGAGGGTGACAAGAATCTACAAAATGAAAGAGCTCTCCAGTTACAGCCTAGCTACTGTTAACTAACTTGATCCACAGTTTAAGAATAACCTTCAAACTTGCTTTGCAATGTTGACAATCTGAAATAATAGAAAGTGTCATTGACAAAAGCAGCAGTAAACTGAGGAGAGTTCCAAAACTCTTATGCTAAAAATGCAAGAGTGAGCTGAGACAAAGCTTAGAACTGATCATACCACCACAGAGAAAGGAGAGTCAGAGAAAATTCCCCGCAATGCACCTGGCTGCAATAAATATTTTCATACTAATAGGAGAGAATAGGGACCAAACTACACCCATTGAAATCAATGCAAGTTCAGTTGTTTCCAATAACTGTAGTATGGAGTCCTAGGTGACATGCAATTGCCATCAAAATTAGGTGTGAACTGAAGTTTGGATATTGTGGACTCCAATAAGATTTGCTTATTTGTTTGTCCATCTAGCTGCATAAATGGTATTATTAGCCACATTAAAGTCAAACAGCTTATATATAATTCATATTTTATGCACTCAAACTACAAAAGCAGGTGTAACCTAGAGAAAAAATGAACAAAGTGAAAAATGGTACATCTCCTGAAGTCTTGTTTGAAATTAAATTTTGCCCCATTATGGCCTATTCAATCTGCTGCATGATACTTTATCGATTGTTATCAACAGGTGACTTTATCATGGACTTTTGCCCAGTAACATTGACCAAAACTATCTAAAGTAGTGAATGAACTATCAAAATGCTACACACAAAATATAGGTGATTTATATGTCGTGTTGGTGCTCTACACAGGAAGAATGACTTAAAGTCTTACTTTATCATCTTCTAATGTTTGGAGGGCATAAATTTTGTCATATTTTATTTGATGTCAGATTGCTATTTGTCATTTAGAAGTTACAGTGATGAGTTGTTTTTGTCATAGCCTTAATGGGATATACAATGATGACATCTTTAAAACTAGCAGATTTTCCTTTTTATGATGTGAATAGCATTCTGCAGTGTCTGAGTCTAGCATATGGGATATGGGAATTGCTCAGCAAAGAACGATTTATACTCTGATGAAATTTGTGCTAAGTTTAACTTTCATTACTCTATTCTGTTCCCTTTAGCATCGGCTATCCTGTTTGTCACTGCAATCTGTATATTACTACAAATAAATGTGGTCCGACTGAAGACAATGGTAAAATTTCCACAGACTTCAATGGGAACAGAGTTAAAGCAAACACTGCTTACTTTTGAAAATCCCACTCGTGTGTTAAGTTACATGCCTTGTCCACACATCCATGGTAGAGTCAGGAAGAGAACACAGATAACAAACTCTCATTTATTCCTACTAATATTGAAAAGTATGTCATTCCAACAGGTCAGAAAACATGTCTTGAAGTTATACCATAGCATCATTTAACCCCACAAGATTAGACAGCTTGTAATGTTAGTGGCTCAATTTCACCACCATGTCACTAATATCAATACTTAGAAATATGCGTCTCTTCAAAAGGCAGAACATTGCTGCTGAGGCACTTACAACTGGACATTTCCATAATGTGTATTTTATTGAATCGCTAGGGAATGGTGCACCATGTCACCTACTGTTCTCACTAGCATAACTATGACATCGTTCCTTCACATACAGTGAGAAAACACACTGCCTATCTGCCAATCAGCACGGATTTTTGGCACATTGGGAGATATGCTGGCTGCTTATCAGTGCAGGCTGCATTCTCAATATGTGCAGCACCTTATGGCATGAAATTGAGTTTGCCATTGTTGAATATCCAACATCACTTCTGAGGCTAAAAGAAGTTGCCTCAAAAATCCATCAGTATCATGTTGTTAGGCTGACTTTGGCATCTAGCAAAAGATCATTTCCCATAGACTGAGGTTAGAGTTTTGAATCAAAGCCTTGTCGTGGGGGGCGGGGGGGAGAGACAGCGAGTCTTTTTCTCAGTATACATACACACTGAATTCAAATAAGTTTGATACAGACAGAAATTCATACATCCAATGCCACAGGACCCATCTTGTCCAAAGTCCCTCATTACCCCAATTCACATTTTGTCCCCAAACAAGCATCACTTACATGGAATTTTCTCCTGCCCTGTCTGAATATGAATAAACCATATAATCCCCATTCTGCTGGTGGTTGTCTGATCCTAAATAACCCTGTAATGCCAAGAGGCAGTCAATTATATCTTAACTACAAACACAGCAGCAGAGGTAAGCTAGGCCATCCCAAGAGCAGTTGCTTTCAATTATTTATTTTACATGACTGTGGCTTTACCCTATTTACTGATGCATTTTTCAAAATAATTTGCCTTCTTTTTTTTCTTTAATGAGACTTCTCATGTCTGTGGCAAAACATGCTAAGCTTAGCCCTGAGGTGCCTAATGGAAAGAGACATGTCCCACATTTCAGGTAAATTTAACAAAAATTGAAACATCACACTCTATTATTACCTTATTTTCCTATGCTGTATCTTTCAGGGATTTTATGCTGTTTCTAGAGCATCATAGAAGTCATGGGAAAATATGGAAAAGACTTAAGTTCCTTAAAACCAGACTTTTTGCAAATACAGCATATCTCTCTCTAGACCAGGGCGACTCCAATAATAAACTGATGTTTATTGGCTTGACCCAAAGAAATCTAAACGTCAGCACCAGATCTATCCCTTCTGCCAAACTGACTGTATTTATCACAGGAAAAAAAATGAGCACCCTCTCAAACTTTTAATTTCACAAAGTCTTAGCAGTAACATGGGAACTGAAAAATGGGGTATCTTTTGACACAAATACTTAAAAGTATCAAATACTGGTTAGTCTTTAAAAGTGCCACAGGACCCCTTGTAAATTATCCCTTTAGCACTTTACAGTGAACTGCATGGCTTCATTCCTAACTGAAATTATTTGGTCCCAGATTTACTATTTTATTTTTAAAACAGCCATTTGTTTCATGAAAAATAAAGAGACTCTAGAACAGGGGTGTCAAACTTACAGTCCGCGGGCTGCGATCCAGCACACAGAGTTGCTCCCTGGGCTGTGTCTGGGAGCTGTCTGCATCAGTGAACTGCAAAGACAGGCTCCCAGCACAGCAGGGCTAGGTGCCGTTCTGACTTGCTCACATGATCAAGTCACAGCACAGGGGAATGAAGGAAGCGCACCAACCAATCCCAGCTCAGCTGTGGTCTGCCAACCAATTAGGCTGTCAGTCACAGCAGGCTAGGCTGGCTTTGGAGAGCCACCACACTGCCTCCACCCCAACTGGTCACTGTCAGTCAGTCACCATGCTAATTTGATTGACAGCACATTGCACAAATCATAAATAAAAAAGGAAAAAAGTGGGTGGGGCTCACGTGGGAACAAGCCAATCAAAGACGAGCAAGGACTGAGCCAACCAAAGGCCAGCATTCTGAATGACTGACAATGAATGGGCCAAGGAGGGGAGATGAAGGAGCCCAACCTGGTGGCCTGTGATTGAGACTGATTCTTTTGCCTACCACCACGAAGTAGGGGAAGTGGAAAGGAGGGGTCTGGGAGTCAGCGTGGGGAAGGGTGGAGTCCACAGGACAGGGGAAAGGGAAGGTAGCAGAGAGCCTGAGGGGTAGGGGAGCCCACGCCACTCTGAATATGGAAGGAGAAAGTGTTGGGGAGCCCCTGCAGCCACATGGCCCACGACAGGTGACCTGCCTTCCAGTGTGGTCCCCCAAATTGAATGAGTTTGACACTTCTGTTGTAGAGTTAAGAAAACATATTATTTCTGAAGCACTGCCACGTAAGTATGGAATATTTTCCACTGTGTCGACCTCAAACTATCATAGACCAAGTAAGATGTTGTGTAATCAGCAGAGATCAGAAAAAACTTGCATGTTTTTGAATTCCGTAAAAATAAAATACTGATATTAAGAGTAAGAACTCATTCTGGTGCACTGACAACAATTAAGACAGATTCTACGTTTAAAGGCGATAGCCAGGCTCATGTGGACAAAACACAACACTGGGAGGAAGCATCAATATAAGGTATTTCTACTGGTACAATTTCTCAGTTCTATGAGTTGAGTTATGCAGACTGGTATGGTATTATTTCTTGTACATACCACACACTAATCTGTTAAATGGCAAAATGAGAATGAGAGCAACTGCCTCTTGCCACTTTGGATTGTCAAGTTCCAAATATACAGACACAGAAAAGTTGTTTGTTTGTTTCAATTTGGCTACATTTAAGGAACTACACCTGACTTTTAACATCATTTTGCTATTTCAATCTCGTCAGCATTAGGATGGCTATAAATAAGAGTGAAGCTGCTTTTCATCCCAGCCATGGCAAGCAGTGTAATCTAGTGGTTAGAGCAAATATCATCAGGCGAGCTAAGGTGAAATCCAGGATCTGCTCGGCTACGTCTACACTTAAAAGTTTAGTTTGAATCAACTTAATTCAAACTAATTAATTTAAACTAATAATGATTAGTTCAAATTAAGTTAATTTGTATTAACATGGCCACACTAAAAGCCTTAATTTGAACTAGCATGGTCACGCACTGGATTTGCTAATTTGAATTAGGTAGAGGGCAATACTGCATAGGAAAAATCAAGTCATGGCTAATTCGAACTAATAGTTTGAATTAACATGGCCACATTGGGTTAATTTGAATTTATGAGTTTGAATTAAATGTCACTTTGAAGGTAAACCAGGTTTTATAACTTCAAAGTTAGCTTTCGTCAATTCAAAACAACACATTCCTTAGTTCGAATTAATGAAAGCCAGTGTGGCCACGCATTTATTCAATTTGAATTGATCTTCATTAATTTGAATTAAATTGTAAGTGTAGCCATACCCCTCCAGACTTACCTTGGTAAATCACTTCACTTCTCAGCTTCAATCTCTGAAATGGGGATAATACATAGTCACTTACCTTGTAGGAATTCTGTAAATTTTAATTATTGATGTTTGTGAAGGGCTGTGAAAACATCTAGTTCCATATAAATGTTAAGTGCTATTAAATCCCTATATATCATTTTGAAAATTTTGCAGTGGAGACATAAATAAACTACAGTCCTAGGAACATATCTGCACATTTGGGGAAAATATGCTAACTGGAGACAGGTCAGTATTGTAATATCCACACCAACATGGAAAAATTGGAAGCCAGATCACCAAGAATTATACAGCAGAACTGGGAAAAGCAACAAAACGTTGCCTAAAACTTATCAGTGATTGATTTCTGGGAGATGGATGGGATCACAAAGCCATTTTATGAAAAAGACAGAAGAGAGGTGAATTTGATGGCCACCCTTGTGGAGGGAAAAAAACACATGGGGGAGTGAATGGACAAGTCGGCCACCACTTAAAGAGGAAATGCCTGTGAAGCTCACCCCATAAAACACTTGACACTGAAAGAATACTTTCCAAAACAGAGACATCAGCTAAAGAAAAGTGCATCTTATTGTTGGAGGAAGGTTTAATAGGAAGGGACATGTGCTTGGATAAAGGGTGGTGCTATAAAGTTTCAGGTAACTTCTAGAAAAACAGTGAAACTTTAGATGCAAATCAGAACGGAACTCAGCGTCAGAATCTGTTGATAATCATCACTAAAGCTCATTTGCATTCCACTCAGTAAAGAGGAATTAGGAGATCTTACAAAGAAGTCAAAGGTAAGATGAAACTTTTGCAGGCTGTACTACAGATTAACAAAAACATTGCAACAGTGAGCTCAACTAAGGGTGCAAAATAATTCTTAAAATATGTAAGCCTGAGTGTCGATGGGCGAAATACTTTCAGACCCATGGGAATACGTGGAGAAGTGTGCTAACTAGTAAACAAAAACTTAAAGTGGACTCAGCTTTCAGAGAGAATGATGAAGAATTCCCCACTATGCCTGGATTGAGGAAACGTGGTGGTAGATGTAATTGCCACTCAGATGTCTCAGA
Organism: Podocnemis expansa; assembly: GCA_007922195.1. NCBI lineage: Eukaryota > Metazoa > Chordata > Testudines > Podocnemididae > Podocnemis > Podocnemis expansa. The sequence goes on along the minus strand of ML681984.1, from coordinate 15,092,991 downwards.
GAGGAGACAATTCTAAAAGAGGCCAGAGCCAAGATAAAAGGGCAGAAAATGTACATTTTTGCAGACATAATTTTGTAATAATCAGAATAGGAGGCAGTAATTGACATAAATATCAAATAAATAGCAAATCGTATTGTAAGGGCTGTGGAACAAAGGGCTTCCCCCCCACACACTCAGTTGTTTATTATTTTGCTTTGCAGAAGTGGCTCGGCTGCTGGTCTAACACATTGCATTTTTAATAGCTATAAGGGTCACCTACAGCATAGAACAGATATTTTTTGTTTTGTATGTATTTTAAAGAGAATATGGCTATTTGGTTTCTTACACCTCTAGGGCAGGGACTGAATCCAAATAGCTAAATTTAATAGCACTTTGCTGGGGGGGGGGGGACACTTAACAATGGTTAGGTGGCAGTATCCAGCTAGCCCTGTTTCATTGCAGAGATTTTTTTAGAACATGTGTTTTGACTGGGGAATTGGATGATCAGACCCAGCTGGGAAGAGGTCAAATGATTCTGTCAAAAGCTGAGAGTGCAGTAGAGAAGAGCTGCAGGAAGCAAGTGGGCTCCTGTGGCAGAGATGCAAAGGGAAAGGTCTCTGCAACCTGCTTTTTGTTAGTGCAATAGCTTTGTATTGTGAGGTGTGTGTGTGTGTTGAGTAACAAACTGTGCTCTAAGAAAACACCCCAGTCCAAACTCTGGGTGTGATGTCAGTGTTTCTAAGTCTTGGGAGAGAAGACCAGCAGTCTAACACACATACAAACACACAACTACACCCACACAATCTTGGGTTCTTCAAGTCCAGAGCTATGGCCCCATTTTAAAGAAAGCTCAATGAATACGGACGCAGCTTTGGATTCTAAAACCCCCTAATTTTCAGGGAGAGCGGATGGATATAAGATTTTATTTAGGAGACATTTCCAAAGAGAACATAAACCCATGGAAAGTGTGCGCTCACATGTCTTGAGGTTCTGTGTGATCAACTGAGCAAAGAAAATGTTCACATCCTGATTCCTAGGAAAACTACTTCAAAGAGCAGATACAGTGTGTGTATAGGTGATTATTCTTATTTTTGGAATGTCTCATTCAAAGATTTGACGATACTCTTTGCACCAAGAGAGAACATTAAGTGATGGCTCAAAAGCTTCAGCTACATCCATTGTTTAACATAACAGCAGCTTTATAGCTGATAGCTAAAAGAAAGCAATTTTCTCTGTGCTGCTCGAGAACAATGGACACCAGTGGGGAAGGCACCGACACTTGATGACACTGCACACTGAGAAAGCAACTGCAAAGTCAATAATTTAACAACAAAAAATAAATGTCTAAATGCTGGACTACAAATTGTCAGTTTCCTCTCCCTTTCAACCCAGGACTCCCTTTGATAGGTGCCAGCGTATGTTCCAGTTCTCTGCAGGATGAAAAACAAATAAATGCTTGTGCACTATAACAGAGCTTTGAAACCAGATCACAGTAAGAAAGCTTTCAAACTAAAAGATCAAGCTAAAAAAAAACTGAGCATGACTCAAAATTATCTTATTGTGGAGGTTTTTTAATGATGTATAGATGTTATTTGTTTAAAGCAAGCCTTGTTCAACAGTTTGTACCGTGTGTGAATATTTGTATAAAAGTGTATCATATATACAGAACATATACACATTTGTGTGTTTGGGTACATATAATTAACCTTCATTTCTAAAACACACCTATCTGAACCTTATGGTACAGATTCTGATGTCACATGGGCGCAAGTCAAGCATGGCTCCATTCAAATTAATGGAATTACACTAACGTAAAACTGGTGGGAGTGTCAATAGAATTGAGCCAATGGCTCCTGCACAAAAATTAATCCAAGGATAAAAATAAATATCAGTGGTACTCCTATAGAGAAAAGCCTCCTAGACAGAGGGCTGCAGTCAACAAGTCTCCATAGTGCCTTGTTTCAGCCCAGTGGTCTTCCAGGCACAGGCGGTTTCTGGCGAAGAGTCACTGTGGATGGGCCTCCCTGGATGCCTGACTGCAGAAAAGGACCTTATTCCATTAAAAACAACGGGTCTGGCACCAGGTTAGAGATCAGAATCAAGAAAACCCCTTCAAGAAGAACCTGGATACAGGCACACATCAAATTCAAGTGGGGGACAGATGGACTAAGGCTGACCCAGGTCACCCAGCTTGATGTTGGGTTGAAAGTTTTTTTTTTTATGTTGTATTGGCTGTTCTGTTAATAACTGAGACCCACCACAAAGGTCTCTTTAGCATCTAATGGTCTGTCTGTGCTTCTTGCTACCTTGGATGAAGGAAAAATCAAGTAAGGGTTCAACTTGCAACACCATATCTTGCATGCAAGGATTGCACCAGGTCAGCCTGGAATGGGGACGATAATTTTTGATGAATGTCATTAACTCAAATTGGAAATAAAATATCTGTACAAGTTTGTCTTGGAGAAGCCTAAAATTCCTTTCAGCCTAATGTTGAGATTTAAAAAATATACTGTCTCACCACATTGACTTGCCTATTCCCTGCAAACTGTCATTAAAACTAAAAACAATCTAAAATGGCACTGATGGCTTGACTGCTCTCTCTGTCACACAGAGACACAGACCACCCAGGATGAGGACTTTGGTCTCCACTGTTCTAAGCAATCTGCCTTTATTCCTTCCATAAGTAACTTGGTGTTGACTGCTGTCAGACAACAGACACAGAATCAAAAGGTCTAGTGTGTACTGGTCTCTGTCGCAAGGTTCCCAAAAGCAGAGGCTAGAGCAACTGAAAACAGAGCTAACGCTTTTTCTCAGTGTACATTACCCATCTTAACAAAATGGTTTACAGAATCAGAAGCAAAAGAAAACAGTGGGTGATTCTCTAATACCCAGCATGACATGATAAATCTCAGTTTACAAATTGCTTTTAACAATTCACATTAGCCAGTGTAGTAGTTCTAGCTCAGTTTTCTCAGAGAATCATGAATTAGATGAGATTGAATCTGTACAACATATTCCTCCTTGTCATGCTGCCAGCTGACACTTTAAAACAGAATTCCAGTCCTCAACTACACTGTCCTTGGCAGCAAGGCATCCTGGGACAGAGCAGTGGAGGACCCGAGGATCATTCTAAAGGACCAACTTGCCCCGATGTTGTCTTCCTAATGAAAAACAAAACAGGTACTTCCAACAAGATTTTTATAAGCTAAAACTGAAATTTATGAATTAAATAAAGCATTCTAGCACTGGAATCTCTTATGATACATAGGCTGCCTTAGTCAATGGGATCATTCACTCTCATGTCTTAGTGCCCATGAAAAGCATGCACAGTTCAACATACATCTCACTGTAAGTCTAGGCTTGTCATGTGTTATTCCTTTTTAACTATACAACACAGCCAGTCACCCTCATCATCAGTAAAAATGATGTACAGCTTATTGTGGAATTTTTAAAAAGTCCAGAGAATGTAGTATGGTAATACCAGTATCTGAAAGGTAGTTAAGGTTCCTTTTCTTAAGTTTTATAGAGTTTAGGCAACAATAAAAATGGAAGACAAAATCCAACAATCTCACAAGTAATTCTTTAGTATGAAGAGGATGCTACGCTTCAACTAGATATGACAAACTTGGTAAATTAGACTTCTATGAAATCAGCAAAGCTATGTCTATTTATACCAGCTGAGGAGCTGGCCTATTGTGTTTACCTGAGCATATGCCATTACAAAAAGTATACATAAATGAAGTCATCAAAAAACACAAGATGCCATAATCTCAGCTGCTATAAATGGTGCAGCTCCATTGAAGTCAACTGAAATATGCTAATTTATAGCACTTAAGGATTTGGTGCATGGTTTATAGCAACCATGAGAAGAGGAGAATGGAATATTCATATTTTATGAGAGATGAATTATTGGGCTCAATACATAGTGATGGATGAGATCCTCTTGTCTGTGTTACACTGGTAATCTTTCTAACCTTAAAAGCTGTGAAAGTCTCCCATTAATTTTAATGGCTTTGATTCAGGTCTGGGGGACACTGGAGGGTTTGCTGTTGGCTCATTAATTATGAACGTTGTGGAAGAAGTGAGCTCTACCTATTGCAGAGAAATACCAAACCAGACAGCTTTAAAGATACGTAGTGGGGGCACAACTTCCCTCTGAGACTGACAAGGAGAAACCACTCTTCACTAGTAAGTGGAGCCAGGCAAGACACGCACCCCCTGCTAGAAGCAGAGAGGCAGGACCCACAAGGATGCAGACGTCTCTCACCCACTGCCATCCCCTGTGCCTGAGAGGGAGCTCTGCAGTGCTGGGATTGCAGGCTGAACAGTACCCAGGAGCTATTGGGACTGCCATTCTCTGTGTAAACTGGGGAGCTGGAAGAACCCCAGGTGCCAGAAATACACCCAGGAAATGTAGTAGGAATTAGCCCAGGGACATCAGACCTTAGTCCGCTTGTTTCGGTGGGATCCCCACTCATGGAGCCTTTCCCTATTTGCCAGGGCCCTCAGTTGGGGTGGCCTGGGTCCTTCTGTCTCCTGATGCCTGTCCCATTCTTGGAATGGCAGCCTACTCACCTTAGGCTGAACACCCGTATTTAGGTGTCATCTGCCCAGAAGGCCAGAGCTGGAAACTACTGTTTCCTCATTAAGTTTGCATTTACAAGCCTGACACAGCACGGGGCATGGCCTCCCTTTGAGATTGATGGGACATAACCATGCAACCCTGTGTAGCATAAAATGTACCACAGAATTTATGAAGGTCAATTTATATGAATCAAATAACATATTCTGACTTCTGTATACTTACTTTCTTTAAAACTGCTGCACTAGTTATGAGAAAAAGGCTGCTTCTGGGATTTAGCAAACCCTCTGGCTATGAAGGAAAGTTTGCTGATCATCTCCAAAAACATCAGCACTTAGCAACTTTTTGCTACACTGAAGAGCCATAAAATACTTTTGTTTTTTCTTCTTTGTGGTTATTCTAGATGCATGGTTAACAAAGCTTTTAGTCAATTAAACAAACAAATCTAGACTGTCACTATGACCAAGCAGAAGGCAAAACAATGACAGAAGAGTAAAAAACAATGTCCCTTACATATTGTTTTTGCAATGATTGAGATCATATATTTTTATTATTATTATTTGTTAAAGAATGATAGCTTTCTAGACCTGGAAATTTAAAAAAACATATCCTACTAAATAAGTTTTCACTGAAAGGGTGAAGGGAAGACATGAGAAGCTCCTTTCATGGACTTCATACTGTAATTATTTTACAATCCTCAGATTTAATGGCACAATTCTAAGACAGCTTAGTTTCATGACTAGCTATGTTGGCATAAAGAGAGTAAATAAATAAATAATACTTTGCTTCAGTAACATTATTTATATATGCAAAAGTTTGCAGGATAAACCTGTAAGTGTCTCATAGATACAGAACTTCCCAATACTTAGTGAAATCTTCAGTGCTAGAAGCTCTTTGGGAATTTTATGTTAGTGTACTTAGAAGCGTAGGCCACATCCTCAGCTGGTGTAATTTGACACAGTTTCCTTAGAGCTCCCAACTGTCTCAGGTTTCACAGGACAGTCCCACTCTGATGCTCCAAAACCTTTGTGTAAATTGAAGTAGAACATTTCTTGTCTATGGAGAAGCAGATGGGTCAAATTTGATTGGCATGAGGTCCTAGCATATGAGGCTGCCATGCTAATTGAATGTGGCCTGTCCACTCTTCCAGTCTCACTTGGCAGGCTGGCCAAATTAGCATGGTAGCTCACTTCAGCTTCTTCAAATGTTGGGAGGTTTGTTTAATTGACTTTAATGGAGTTGCATTCATTTACTGCAGGTGTGGGTCTGGCTGGCTTTGGATACATGATAACTTTACATGCTTTACCATTATTTAAGTAAACAGACATTTCTTTTCAGAATGTGCTTCTTATGAAACAAAACTAAAATACAGTATATCAGGACCAACATATTCTGGAAAGAAACAATTGGGTATTTCATCAAAGAATGGAGCATGTCAAATATTTTAAGCATATTCTGCTTAAATAAAATAGAACCCCCTCTGATATAAAAAAATATATGTTTATTGTTACCATTTAGGACTCAATGGAACATTAAGACTCACAATAAAGGAAAATACAAAAGGATTTTGTTGCCTGTTGCCAAGCACGGGCAGTTTTGTAAGTCTGCCTTTGGTAAATGAAGCAGAAGACGTGAAACATAATTAAAAAGAGGGATTTGGCAGCATAACTGTGCTCCTTTTTATTAAATATTTAACACATATTATAATTTAAGGAGCAAGAAAGCAGGAAAAGGGAGACAATTTAAAGAGCAAGGCAAGAAGAAATGGAGGTGTGACACTTACAGATGAGCACAGCATGAGTCCTGGCTAATTTACTCTTATGAAACTGTTAAACAAATAAATTAAAAAGCTCCCTTCTGACTGCTTTCAACAGGAAGGAAAATTACTTTCTATTCTCTTAGAATCTATTCTTTGTATCTTTCCTTTCCAACCTTGGGTGAATGAGAATCAAAAATCAGGACCAAAAAAGCAATTCTTAGGAGAGATTCAAACCCAAAATGGCCTGGGTGTGACTCAGGAATAACTCTACTGAAGATAGTGTTTCAACCACCATCAGGCCCCCCAAAAAGCACGTTCTCTTCCAATGTTCTGCCCAGCACTGCCCAGACCAGGGATCTCCAACATGCAACCCGTGGGTCATATGGGGCTCCTTAAGCTATTTCCTGCAGCCTGCAACTATGCTATTATTACCAATGTTTACAACATTGTACGAAAAGGTTTCAGTGGTGTGGCCCTTGGGCTAACATACTAGTCCTCATGGGGCCCGGTGGCCCTTGTGGTGATTTGAGTTTGAGACCCCTGGCCCAGACTGTAACTCTTCAAAGAGCACTTCAGGCTGTGCAGCTACAATTGAAGTACTAACAAGCAGGACAGCTTTTGCTTCAGACACAGTTCATTTGCTTTGAAGGCACTGTTGGCACTTAATAGTAATTGCACAAACTAGATAAATACTATTCAGAAGACAGGTGTAAGAAAAGGTAGCCTGTCCCTTTAAGAGAGAGACAACTGAAGCAACCAGGTCTGTTCACTGAATAGTGGAGCTGAGAAGGGGACAGGTGTTTCTTATGAAAAGCTGAAGGAAATGGACACTTCAAAAACAAGCTGCAGAAAGGGACATTAGCTCCCAGAGGTCAGAAGACTTGTGAGTTATGTCTGAGCAGAAAACCTCAGCTCAGCAGAAAGTTTTGTTTTCCTTTTGTGAGTTTTTTAGCTGTTCAAACACCAAATGGAGCCTGAAGGTAGGGGCTAAGTCCTTGGACTCGCACAATAATTCCCAAAGCTAGTGAGAAAGGTTGCAAGTTTACAGTGACTTAAGTGCATCATGTGTTGTAAATAGATTACTGTGTGCACTTGCTGGCTGTTTGCACTGCAACATACAGCAAACAGGGGGCCTCACCAGGCAAAATTCAGAAATGTTTCATGGATTGTGCTCAGATACACAGCTCCAGAATCTCTGCTGTGCTCAGCCTCAGACTATGCCCCCAGTTCTTGGGTTGATGCAAAGAAAAAAATGTTTATAGCAGGCATGGCCAAACTGGCTCGGGAGCCACATGCGGCTCTTGAATGAAAAACTGTAGCTCCCAGAAAAATGTCAGCAAATCAGTTTAGGAAAGCAGCCCCAGCCTAGGGGTTCAGGCAGGGATCGGGATGGTGGGGACAAGTGCAGCATGGTCAGGATTTTAAAAAACTCACCACTAGCCTGCAGTCTTCTACACTGAGCAGCAGCTAAGTTTTTACTGTATATACCTAATTTTCATGGTAACCTTAAGTAATTATTAGAATCTGACATTAGTAGGATCAATATTTGTCCTCTTTTTATGATAAAACTGAAGTGTGCAATGAATTTTAGACTTAGTAATTTTGGAGTAGGTAAAAGTACATAGCTATATGCCTCAGTGCGGCTCTCAAAGTTTTAATAATCAACTTGCGTGGCTCTTGAGTTGCATATGTTTGGTCACCCCTGGTTTATAGCAATTCAATGGTTGTTACAGACTTGGTAGAAATTCTTGGAGCGCATCAATGCACCAATCACATCATATATATCTAGTTTGAACCACCCTCCCCACTCCCAACAAACACACCCACCCACCCACACCATGGGAGCAACATATGACCTGACTCTGGTGTTTGTACACCTGTTTAGAACAACCACACATCGGCTACATCTACACTGAAAAAAGATATTGTGAAATAGTTATTGTGAAATAACTATTTAGAATTTATTTTGAAATAATTATTTTGGAACAGCATTATCTTGAATTTAATATTTCAAAACAGGAGTCTACTGAAGGCTTTCTATTTTGAAATAATGTGGGAATTATTATTTTGAAATAGAATGTCTTCATTAGACACTCTATTTCAAAATAAGGGAAGGCAGGGAAAAGTATAGGGCCATTATTTGGAACAAAAAAAAAAAAAAAGCCCACCTATTCCATGGCTTGGAATGGCTTTTTTCGAAATAACTATTTTGAAAGAATTGCTCTTTCAAAATAAAAGCAGGTTTAGTTCTTTCAAAATAGAGCTTTGTTTTGTTTTCAAAATAACAGTGTTTATTTCAAAATAACAAAATGCCTGCATGGACAGGTAAAAAGGTTTTTTTTCCCCTCAGAATAAGCCTCCTTATTTCAAAAAAACCTTTTCAGTGTAGACATACCCATCATGAGAATTCTCAGCTGGTGTGTTACAGCCAAGTTTCCTCCCGTTTCCTTGATTACACATCACAAAGAGACAAATGAGAGAATCAAGCTTGTAATAAAATATGCATATAGCTTCCTACATAATAAGTTGGTATCTTCACCTTTAGCTAGAGATAACAAGAGCAATAAAATCCCATAATGTGCCAAATTATTCTTTGGGAGTACCTGTATAATTAAAAGTAATCTATGCTCCTTTTTTGCCATATAAAGTAATCAGTTTACTCACTGAGATGACATTGTTCAAGTTAACCCTTACAGTAATCCTTTACTCTAAAAAATAAATCTGATTACATGTAATTCCCTATAGTAATCCATTACATTAACAGCCCTCAATGTGTTAGCCACACAAATATTTCAGTGACAAAAGTTCAAAAGATGAAAACTTGATCAAAAACAAGAGATATCCCCCCCAAAACTCCTGAGGCATTCCCCCCCCCGAAATGTTCGGTATTTTCCCAACATTGCCTATTCTCCATAACTGTCCACTACACCACCCCATTGGCATTCTGGTGTTAATTTTCCATTCCATATAAATGATTTAGAAGCCCCATTAATTACAGCTAAAAGTATTCATTAAAATTCAAAGCTGTGGCAAAGAGAAGCACTGAAAACTGAAACACCTCCAACATCTAAAGACCAGATGAACGGATGTAAAAGAATTGATGCCTTAGGGGGGAAAAAATCAGTCTACAGATCAAGATGACAGTGAAAGGGCTTTGATATAATTTGGAACTTTTGTGTCAAGTATCTGAAAGACTCAAGTATGAATAGCAATCAAAGCTAAAATTGTTAGCCAGGACCCTTTTGGTCTCAGCAGGACAAATCCTTTGCATAAGAGAAAAATATTCATAGAAGAACACATGCAGGTGTAAAAATGGAAAATATATCGTTGCAATCATATAAAACCTAGGATGTATTTTTTCTGTCTTTGTATTGGTTAAGAAAGCTTCTAGAAAAAAATAAATGTTGGTTATGAATAATAATGATATTCAGAATCTGACAATAGAAAGAAGGGTTAACCACCTTGTGCGGTAACTGGAGTTCTTCGAGATGTGTCCCCCATGGGTACTCCATCTTAGGTGTTGGAGTGGCCACAGGACACAGCTCAGAGGTTGCAAAGCAGTACTCATCTCGGCTGTGTGGTTCATGCCAGTTCTTGGCGCCATTTTGGCAGCTGCATGGCCGAGGCCCCCTTCAATTCCCTCTCAGCCACAGAGCAGGAGCTGGCTCCAAAGCAGAGAGGGGAGGAGGGCAGGTGATGGAGCACCCATGGGGACACACATCTCAAAGAACTCCAGTTACCACACAAAGTGGATGACCTTTCTTTCTCCTTTGAGTAGTGTCCCCATGGGTGCTCCATCTTAGATGACTCCAAATCAGTACGCATTCAAGGAGGGTGGGCTTTGGAGCTGTGATCATTGATGGAGGTAAATACCCATAAGCCTACAGTGTCATCAGAGCGAGACGCCTGGTTAATGGCATAACGTTTGGTGAAAGTGTGAACAGAGGACCAGGTGGTGGCCTTGCATGTCAGTGATGGGCGCGTTGTGGAGAAAGGCGGTGCTCGTGGATACCACTCTGGTGGAGTGTTACTGGACGCGGTCTGGTGGAAAGACATTAGAAGCCTCATAGCATTATAGTATACAGCTACATATCCATTTGGACAAACATTGTATGGATACGGGCTGCCCGCGATTATTGTTTGCTATAGTAATGAAGAGTTTGTTTGTGGATCCAATGTCATTTGTACATTGTAGGTAAAAGGCCAAGGCCCTGCGGACATCTGACTTGTGAAGAGTTGCCTCGAGAGGAGTGGAATGTGGCTTTGGCATGAAAACAGGTAAGTGAATGATTTGGTTGAGGTGAAACAAGGAGGAAACCTTTGGTAGGAATCTCAGATGCGGTCTGAGACAGACCTTGTCCTTATGAAAGGTTGCATAGGGTGGCGTTGCCATGAGCACTGACAGTTCACTGACTCTGCAGGCGGAAGTAATGGCCACGAGGAAGGCCACTTTCTTGTTGGAGTAAACGTACGTGAGAGGTGTCCCTGGAGGGGGATGGGGAAGGGGGATGGTGAGGCAGTTTCTTGAAGAAAGGAATCGTGTAGCCAGATTTTATAGTGCTGACGACCCGCTTATCTGAGATGATGAGTGACCATAGATGGTACAATTGAAGGAGGTGGTCTTTGAACACGGCCTGTGGAGATGGCTTTAGTGGAGGAGTGGTGATTGGTTGTCTTTCGATACCGTTCTCAAAACTGCGGTTTAGAGGGAGGTGGTTGGTCGTTGCCACCAGGCTGGGAGGAAGATTGTCTGCACCTCTGAGAGCACTGTCTGGGTCTTGGATTCAAGTCCTGTCTCTTGAACTGGGAACGGGTGAGAGGTGGATAGTGATACCTCGAGTTGTGAGGTTGGTATCTGTAGGTACAGCGTCAGTTAATGGGTGTGTAAATACCAAAGGTGAGTAGCATGGCCCTGGAATCTTTTCAACCGTGCATTAACTGATCGGTCTTTTCTGAGAAAAGCACCTTCTTGTCAAGGGGCAGGTCTTCAAAGGCTGATTGCAACTGACGTGGAAGGTCAGGCTGAGTGTAGACAGGCACAGCGCCTTAAAACAATGCCTGAGGCCATTGTGTGGGCAGCTGTATCGGCAGCATCTAAGGCCGCTTGTAGCAAGGTCTTTGAAATAAGTTGGCCCTCCTTGATGATGGCGTGGAAGACTGATTTTTTCTCCTGAGGGATTTTGTCAATGAAATCTGCCAATTTCAAATAATTGTTGTGGTCGTAATTAGCTAAGAGAGCCATATAGTTTGCTACTCAACTGTAGAGGGGCCCAGGCATAGAACTTTCTGCCGAGAAGGTCTGGTTTTTTTGTCATCTTTGTCCTGAAGGGTAGTGCGGTTGTAGTGCTGTTTGTAGTGATGGTTGGCTGCTTCGACCACAAGTGAGTTAGGCGGAGGATGGTTAGAAAGGTAGTCCGAGCCTTTGCTGGGTACAAAGTATTTCCTGTCAGCCCATCTGGAGGTCAAGGTGATAGATGCTTGTGTCTGCTAAAGCTCTGTGGCCGGTTCGGATAAAGCGGAATTGATGGGCAAGGCAATCTTGTAAGATGTTTTTGCCTGAAGAATTCTCAGAATTTTGTATTGGGACCCAGGCACCTCCTATAGGGGAATTTCAAATGCCTCTGACATTCTACAGAACAGCTTTTGAAATTGGTGGAAGTCATCTGCATTTGAGGACATGGATGGAATAATAGCCTCGTCTGGTGAAGACGATGAGCAGTGAGGGGGTGATCTGACCCCTTTCGATCCGTGGTCTGAGTCCTTATCTGGTTCTGTTATCACATGGTGGCGAGGGAGGTAGCGTGTCATGTTCATGGTGCCGAGGAGTGGAACATCCAGAAAGGTCTGAGGAGAGATGGGAATGAGTGTCCCAGTGCGGCCATTGATGTGAGCAACAAGGGGGTGAAGGGTACCATTGATAAAGATAGGATGGATGTTGATAGTGTTGAGGCCTTGGAACGAGAGGGGGGCCATGGTGGCACTCTTCCTCCATTTCTGACAAAGAAGAACCAGCTGGCGACACTGCTCTTGAAGATGTCTTCGTGCTGAATTGTAAGGGTGGGTAAATAGAAGCAAGTTCTTCCGTTGGTCCTGGGACTGTGTGTTTTGGCTTCCTGGAATGCGTTTGTGGTGTTGGTACAGTATCGGGCTCAGTACCTATCACTGCCTGAGATTCTGGCGGTGGTGTTGTCGGTGCCATGAGCATCAGTACTGGGGATATCGGTGCCAGGGTGACCATCTGGGGGGACAGTGCTGGTGGCTTGGGCTTGGCTGGCGGTGCTGGGGAGGTTGATGGTGCTGTTGCCGGCGGTTCTGAGAATGGAACTGGCTGAGGATGACTCATTGCCGAGGAGTCTGACCCATTCAGGTGTTTCCTTTTCTCCCTGTGGGACCTAGTTTTGTGCTCTTTCAGGGACGTAGAAGATAATGATGGTGTATGTGAGGAAGCTGGATCTTCTTTAGAACGGGTTCTTTCCATTGAACGAGATCTCCTTCTTAGTCTTAGAATGAGAGGATTTAAGGTGCCTAACAGAGGGGTACATCGGAGATCCCAAGGTTTGGCCCGGATCAGAAGCGGGGCACAGTGATGTCTCCATTAGTAAGAGCTTCAGGAGGAGATCGCAATCACACCTAGCTCTGGCACTCAGATTTCAACAGTGGGAACCCTTCTGGGAGATGTGAGCCTCACCCAGACATTTGATGCAGGCTGAACGGCCATCCAAAGCCGGCATGGGTTCGTTGCAGATCGAGCAGCGTTTGAAGCCTAGGGATCCAGGCATAGTTGGGACAACAAATACTAATTTATTTATTTATTAGGTTGATAAGAAGAGGAAGAGGAAGAAGTTCCCGGGAATTGGATGGGAAAGAGATGAGCGAGTAGGAGCAGCTGGAAACTCCGTCCGTTGTCTGCAGTGGTAAAGAGGGAACTGAAGTGGGGCTCGGCCGCACAGCCGCTGAAATGGCACCAAGAACCAGTGTGAACCAGTTTTAGCCATGAGACGAGCACTTCTTTGCAGCCTCTGAGCCGTGTTCTGTGGCCACTCCAACACCTAAGATGGAGCACCCGCAGGGACATTACTCGAAGGAGAACATTTAGTTTATCTATGTAGAAAAGAAGTTAGTGCTCATGAACAAGAGGGAATTGTTTAATAGCTTCAAGAGGCTCACACCAATTGAAATACTTATGACTGTGGAATTCATCTGAAATAATATTGGATTGAGCAGGACATAGTGTAGATCAGAAAGGTCTCCCACAGCTCTTCTAGTGCGTTGCACCTCTGACCTTGGTGTCTCTTGAACAGCAACTTCCTGCTGTGTCATACTGTTTGGCAGTTTTATGATGTGCACAAAGGGGGAACTAAGGTGAAATTGCCAATTATGTTTTCATTTGTGATCTAATGAGACAAAGATCATGTCTATATCACTGGACAGTCACTGCACTAACCCACTGTCACCAAAAATCTAGGGAAAAGTTCCAAATAAAGATTCATCATGAATCCGCTTGTTTTTCATCATGGGTTTTCCATGATCATTGATAGATACGTTGCACTGGTTAAGTGTTTGCAAAACAATTTGCATGTTTAAATACATGTACAGAAATAATGATGTCTCATATTTAAACACATTCTCTTTTTCAGCCAAGTAGAACATACTCATTATGATTAAATTAAGTATTTAACACCTTGCATATTAAGTAAATTGTCAAAGCTCAAATCTGCTCCAATCCAAAATATCTGTAGAGCTTATAAAAGTGTATTTTTAACTTACTAAGTTAATGACTGTTCTGAAGAAGATGTGGGAAGGTAATACAGTGGTATGAAAAATAAAGTAAAAGCTAACAAAAATATTGTGACTAATTGATAGAAAAAGTCATGGCAAGTATATGCACATAAGTGTAAATATAAAAATTGAACTATTATTTTTATTAGAAGCAAATATTCATAGCATCTGCAGAAAAAGCATGTGAAATAAGGCAACTTAGAAATGGTAATCCAGTAATATAATGATTCATTTGTTTCACATGGGATTTTGAGTTTAAAACTCATAAAGTCTTGTGTTTTTCTTAACATTTTCCTTTGAATTTCTGAAATGATGTAAATAGAATTAATTAATACTAACCTACTATTTTAGTAGTTTATATATTGATATATAAAGTTTTTAAGAAATAACTTTGGATTCTGTCCTTTGATGCATTTTTATGGACTGTCCATTGATCTCAGTACCATATGTGGACTGGAGGGCTTAAATTGACTATTATGTTTGTAATCTTGAGATTTCACACCACTTTAAGGTAACCTGTGAATAAGAAATTTTGTTAGGATATAAATGTATAATGTAATGATCTGGAAAGGCTTGTTGGAAAAATTTAAATGGTAGAACTCACACAGTAGAGAAATTATGTCAACTCAGCATTTTTATAAAAAGAATCACGTTTTTTGTTTGTTTTTTTTTAAATAAAAAGGCTGAAGTTCGGCATTCATGAATGTGAATCCTACAGTAGACCCTGTATTAAAAATGCACAGAAGCGAGCATTTACTTCTACAGGTGCATAGCCTTTGGGCTTCTTTTGTTCTGTTGAAGACTTCAGTCATGAAGGAAGCATCTGTGGGATTCACTCTAAACTGGGTTAACTGCAAAACCAAACTCAAGTATTCAAACCAGACTTTATCCATGCAGATAGGCATGCCTCATTACTCCATGCACATCACAGAATGTACTAAGGGGCATCTGTTGATCATGCAGTGTGGGGATTATGCCTTTCATCTTTTTCTCTGCAGGGATAACTGCCTCATTTTGCCTGGAATTACCAAAGTATTATTCCTGCTGCTGCACCATATAGTAGTTCCTGGGCTGACAGCCATCTCATCTGTTGACCAGGGCACTAGCTTAATGAAGAATCAAGCCCCTTAACATTTCTAGTGTTTAAGAGTGAATTTCTGGAATTTTTAGAAAGACCAACAGTACCTTATTCCACAAAATATCCTGTTGGTAAAACTGGGACCATTCATGGCGAAGGCTATTATGCAACCTGAGAAAGGGATCCAAGTCTGGTATTAAATCAAGGTAAAATCACTTTATTTCAAGATCACCTCTACATTAGTTCTTCCGTTGCAAATACTTAATGATCTAGTCTAGTATCTTGTTCAGTCTGCATTTGGACAACAAGAAAACTATTTCATGCTCTTCAAAGCATCTGATGAAGTGGGATTTTCTCCCACAAAAGCTCATGCAATAAATAAATCTTTTAGTCTTTAAGTGCCAGAAGACTCCTTGCTTTTTTTGCTTTACTAGACTAACACAGCTGCTCCTTGGAACTTCTACACTACGTATTTCATATGCTTGAGCTGCCCTCTGTGGAGTAGAAAAATCAAACTTTATACTAGAGAGAACTGGTTAAGAATTTTTCATTGAAACTTTCTTCTGAAAACATCAATTAATCAAAACTGAAACTTTTTATGCAGAAACACATCAATTTTGATTAAACTTTCTCAGGTCCCAAATAGAACTTCCAGCAAGAAAGAAAGCCATCCGGCATAAAGAATAGCCCCTCGGTTATGGCAGTCACTTGAAATGTGAGCAATCTAGATTCTTCAAGTGCTTGTACAGAATGAAGAACAGACGGGACTTTAGGAGGTGAGTTGTTTCCAAACTTGCATGTTTTTGTGAAAAATTTGTTAGGGTCTTGGTTTCATTCTACTACAGAAATCTTAAACCTTTTTTTTTTTTTTTTTTAAACAGCAATGCTATCTTCTGGTCAGTCTAACCCAGCAGTCAACAACCCAAAAGATAAGAGCCATTTTTAAAAATTCCTTCAACCAAGTATTTTGAGAGCCACAGTAGGTGTAGCCTCCTGGTGGGGGAAGCTGAGCCACGGTGCTTGTCTCAGGATCTCCTAGCGGAGGGTGGGGGAGCCCAGAACGAGAAGACGACCCCTGCAGGGACCTCCAGTGGCAGGGGGCCTGGGGCCAGGAGTGGACTGTATGTACGTTCCCCTGGTGGCAGGAGGGGGGAAGCCTTGAGGCACAAGGGGGCAGCCAAAGAGTCGCATGATGCCTGTCTAACCAAAAAGAATGGTATTTATGCAATGGCATAGTGAATTCTGTTCTTCAAACAATTTTTTTTCCAGACTTTCCCTCAGTTTAAGCAGCAATGTATAGTCTGAACTTTCGTCTTGTGAATATTCCCTTTTAACAGAAATTCTTTTTTACTGCCTTTCTGTGAGAGAGAGAGAGAGAGAGAGAGAGAAAACTACAAGGGAGCTGTCTTTCCATCAGTGAATGTTATTAACCTCATCAACATTAATGAAAATTATAGGTGCATATCTGTAGACAAACACAAACCTCCCAAGAGAGGTTAGTGCTAATTATGAGCTTCAAGAAAGCTAACTAGTGCTATCTGTGCTAGATGCAGTAATCAAAATCAGTATAATCAGGAGGAAGAAAAAGGATTTCCAATAAAGAAAAACAAACGAGGAGTCCTTTGGCACTTAGAGGCTAACAAATTTATTTATTGCAAGAGCTTTTGTGGGAGAAAAATCCCACTTCATCAGATGCTTTGAAGATAGGGGAACTTACAGAATGGAAGTAAATAAATGCAGGGAAGTGCAAGTCATGGGAACAGGTGACACTATAACAGCAAATCAAAGCAGTTGTAAGTGTCTGACAAAGCGGAATTTTCTCCCATGAAAGCTCAAGCAATAAATAAATTTGTTAGTCTTTAAGTGCCACAGGACTCCTTGTTTGGTTTACTGAACTAGAATAACATGGCTGCCCCTTTGGAACTTACCAACAAAGAAGTTTACCTCTTAAAACATTTTAGCATGGAAGTTCTTTGAAACAATGAAATATAGTACATCAGTTAGTGTATCCAGTCAGAGATGGAGCACATCCAATATGTGGATCTACACAGGCATCAAGCAGAATGTTCAGCAGAAAATAAGTGCCATACCAGGAACAAAATCAGCTACCCTGGGAGAGATTTTTTGAGATACTAAAAGCAGTTAGGTCCCAAATTTCAGTTATTTTTAATGGGGTTTGGATGCGTTGAAAATGCACCCATCCCCATTTATTAACATGCTTTGGAAGTGCAGTCATAGGTAATAGGTAAAGACAACCCTCGATTGGTATTACGTGACAATGGAAAAAAGGAGGCCTGAGGTACTAATCCCCTGTAAATATGTTTCATCATCTTTAAAGATATCCCCATGTGTGTTTATGGAACTATAATGAGTTGATCCAATTACTTCCATGCTAGCCCCTGCTTAACTTTTATCACTTCCCAGGCTCATAATCTCTCTTATCACTCAGCAGCTCATCCTCAGTGAGGAAGTGAAGAAACACAAGGCACAGTAAAATTTTAAGAGGAACTTCACACTAGTATTTTATATATCCAAGGCCTTTGAAGAAAGAGTATAAATGAAAAATTGTTTTTTGTTTAAGTTGCCATTTCCATGTGTTTTATCGATATTCCCAAGCTCTTTATATTTTCCCCCTACTCCTACTTCAATTTCCCTTCATCTGAGTTCTGTTTCTCTATATTTCTTCCCAGACGTTCCCCCCACCCCCCGTTGCTGCAAACTAGGTGGCCGGCTATTCACATTCCACAGGAAGATTCTCTAAGAAGAATAAAACAAAACCCCCAGGAGTCCTATGGCACTTAAAGACTAACAGATTTATTTTTTGCATGAGCTTTCATGGGAGAAAAATCCCACTTCATCAGATGGTTTGAAGATGGGGGAACTTACAGAATGGAATGAAAATAAATGTAAGGGAGTGTAAAACACTGGATCAGGTCATACAGCAACAGCAAATCAGAGCAGTTGTTAAGTTGTCAAACCCTGGGAATGCTGAAGTCAAATTACCTGTTGTAATGGGAAAAGGAGCCATAGTCACGATCTAATCCTGCTTTCACAAAATCTAATATGCATATTAATTCCAATTCAGCTGTTTCTCTTTGAAGTCTTGATGTCCCACTGACATCCTTGAGTATGGTCATTAACAAATCATTTACAGAGTGATTGAAAAGATGGAAGTGCTCAGCAACTGGTTTTTCTGTTTTGTGATTTCTGATGTCAGTTTTGGGTTCATTTATTCTTTTGTGCAGGGATCGTCCTGTTTGTCCAATGTATAAAGTGTCAGGGCATTTCTGGCACATGATGGCATAGTTCACATTAGTAGATGAGCAAGTGACTGTGCCTTTGATGCAGTAGCTGGCTTGATTAGGACCTATAATTGCATCTGTTGTGCAGATATGTGGGCAAAATTGGCAACATGATTTGTTGCAGGGGTGTGTGCCTGTTTTAATATTTCTGTTGTTAGGTCTGTAGTTGCTGATGAGTATCTATCTGTTTAAGATTGGGTGGCTGTCTGTAGGCATGGAGAGGTCTGTCTCCCAAGGTTTGAGAGAGTGAGGAATCATCTTTTAGAATAGGCTGTAGGTCCTTAATGATCTGTTGCAGAGGTCTGACTTGAGGGTTGTATGTGGTGACTAGTGGCATTCTACTGTTTTCTTTTTTGGGTCTCTCCTGCAGTAGATGATTTTGGGGTACCCGTCTGGCTCTATCAAGTTTTCTTACTTCCCCAGGTGGGTACTGTAGTTGGTGGACTAGACAAACACAGCTGCCCCTTTGGAACTTCTCTAGGAAAGGAAATCTTTGTCAAGCCCTTCCCAGAGCTCCTTTCCTATTATTCTTTCAAATGGATTTGGTTCCCTTTATCTCAGGCCACCAAAATGGATGGTAAGGAATACCCAACCTAAAACTTCCCTGAGCTCTGGGCCGCAGCTGCCCATTGTTTGCAGTCTGGGTTAAGGGACTACAGGGCCCAGTGCTCTCTCAATGCTCAACACTTGGATTGCCTCGAAAGAATTCTAGGGAATCTCTGCAGGGTAAGAATAGTGTCAATGTGCATCCATTCCTGCCCCCATCAGCCCAGTTTCCATCTTAATTTTCAGCATGAATTGCAGACCATATCAGGATCTGGAAAAGTGGGAATAAGGCTGCATAGGTAGTGGCCCATCTCTCCCTTTTGAACAAGAATGGGAAGTCCATTCAGAGAAACCTCTCCACGTGTACAATGGAAAAAGACAATATTCCTAAAGAAATAAATAACTATGAGGTTTAAAATTGGTGGTGTGTCAGATGAACAATGCAAACAATATGAAAAGTACCTGACAGTCACAACAACAGAAATCACCCAAGAAATTCTTGTTTTTTTCCAAACTGCCAGAACCTCCCATTCCCACACTTCAAACCATAGAACAGACTTACCACTCTCATGCACATGATCTTTACAGGATTTCATGTCTTTGGCCTCACATCTTAAAAGTTCTAGCACCTGTTTACTCCAGTCGGCTACGCTGTTTGTCCATTGCTTCACTTCTCTTTGGGCTCAGTGGATTTATGTAAATGCCTCCTTCTTTGCTTCTTTTTTCCGTTCCCTTTGCACTTTTAACTCCTTCGAACATTCACTCTCCCTTTCTTTAGGTCTCTATTTTGCTAATTCCTCCACCAATAAAAATCCCACTCAAGAGTTGTAAAAAACCAGACTAACCAAACAAAACAAAACATTGACAATCATGGAATTGAAATGTTTTCAAACCATTGCATCGTTCAATCTGTTTCCATGTTTTGTCCCTTTCCCCTGCACTTTTTCTGTCATCTGAATAGACTATAATCTTTTCAGGGCAGGGACTGTCTTTTCTGTATTTGTTACATGTTTAGCTCAAGGGAATTCCAGTTTTAATCAGGGCCCCTATGCACTACCACAGTAATAATAATGACAACATTTGGATTTGGTATGATAGAGAACTGGAGAAATTCACAACCTATCCCCTAGCAGGTGAGGGAGGATTTGGAGGGACTCACTGCCTTCAGTAAATAAGCTTGAGCTAACTTTAGTTTCTAGGAGGGGTAGAACAGGTTCGCAACCAGAAAATACTAGGGAGTGAATTCTCTCCTGATGTAAGTAGGCGCAGAGCTACTCACTTCAATGGGACTGTGCTAATTTTACTGGCCAAGAACCTGGCCCTAATGGTCCAGCTAGTTTTGTTTCACTTTTCCGTCTGCAAATGCTTCAAAGAAGATGCAAAATCTTCATAGTACTGCACCAAGGTTGTGGCATGATTTCATGAGCTATAAAATGTTCCTCCTCCAAAATCATAAAGGGAAGACAGAAAATGTATTGGAAAAAATTAAATTCACAAATTACTGAGAATCTTAGAAGGCAGGAAATGCTTTTCATGAAGAGCATGGTTCCTCTCCCATTGATTTCAAAAGGAATTATGCAACAGACTTCAGTGGGAGGAGGACTCAGCCCAGTGAAAACAGCTGACAGGTTAAATAAATGTCATAGTAAACTGAGTTTTAGAGTAGATCTGAGTTATTTATTAGTTTAAATAGAGATACTCCTGAAAGGATTGCAAGATTTGATAAACCAAGCAAACAACATCAAACATCAATACCTGAACTTCAGTATTTTTGGAAATCTTTTCAAGAGCATACTGCAATGACAAAACAACATAGCACTAATGAAGGCCTCCTTGTACAACAGATTCTTCTAGGAAACTTTCAATGACTGGAACATCCATTTGCATTGATTTGCTGCTTTCTCAAAGGGAAGAACAGATCATTCATGACTCACCACTATTGCTTCTTTCAGATGCTGGATTTTCTCCTTGCATTTGATGAAGTGGATTGGAGCCCACGAAAGCTTATGCCCAAAGAAATCTGTTAGTTTTCAAGGCTATGTCTACGCTAGCAAATTAGTCTGGATTAAGGAGGCTTAATCTGGACTAATCTGATCCCTAGTAGATCAAACTAAAAAAAAAAAAAAATTAGATCAAACTAAGCTTTGCAAACTAAGTTTGATCTAGTCATGCTAATTTGAACTAAGCATTTTGTTTGAACTTTTTAGTTTGAACTAAAAAACCACAGTTAGTTCAAACTAAAGAGTTCCAGTTACTCCAAACTGCTTAGTTCAGAATAAGCAAGTCCAAAGTAAGCAGTTGCATGTAAACATAGCCTAAGGTGCCACGGGCTTCTTGTTTTTGCTGTACACAGACTAACACAGCTACTCCTCTGGATTGTCTCCGGAAGTTTCCCACCCAAGAACCTGCCAGGTCAGATCCCATCGTTTATTAAACCGGTTAAAATCACAGCTCGTAATGAAGGCTGCAATATAAATGCCCCAAAATAGCCTTTATAAAGTAAGAGGGAACTAGAAAGTCATTACAGATGAAGATAAACTAAGCTCTGTGTTAAGTATTTAGCAGTTTGTTATTTACATGATGATAATTAAAGAACTTTGCTTTGCAAATGACAGTAGTTTGGGAAACACAGCAAACAATGAGGAACAATGAAATCAAGGGACTCTGAGAATGGGACATAGCAGACAGAAAATGCTATTTAAAGTAGAATGTCCTGATTCAAAGAAGAAAAATTATTAGTTATCTTCTAAGTGAAAAGGCACATAAAGTTAGAAAAAACAAAGTTATTATTGAAAATACCTAAAATATGCAATTGAATGTGCAGGCTCAGTGGAGAAAAAAATCAAATATTTTTGCTATACTGTTAGCCAAAATGAGTGCCAGAAAGGTCACATTATCATTATATGAGGCATTGTACAGACTCCACTTATGATTGTATGTAAGCAATTCCTACTACTATACTTAAGATGTAATTATGGTTTATGGTGTGAAATGACTTATGTTGTGAAGGAGAAATGTAAAATCTGAAAGCACTGTATTCTTATTGAAAAGAAGAGATCTGGAATCCTTTAAACCGACATCCATAAAGTCTTCAAGACAAACACAACTTTCATAGTCGTAAATAACCTGCAAGATTGGAAGGTGTTAAGATCAGTGATCCAACAAAAGATATAAATAATCTGAAATCTTAATATAATATTCGACAAAGTGGGATTTTCTGCCACGAAAGCTTGTGTGATAAATAAATTTGTTAGTCTTTAAGTCCCACAGAACTCCTTGCTTTTTCAATCAATAAAAATAGGTGTCTTTACTCAAATATGTTCGCCTTTCATTGATAAGCTGCATATAAGTAAACAATGCAAAGAGCTAATTAACTAAAGGACCCATTTCTTCAAACCTTTAACTCACATGGGTAGACAACAACACGCCTATTTGTTTCTGCAAATCATTTTGCTTAAGCTTTCTTTCTCTTACAAAGTAAGTATTTCCAACTAGATAGTGCTGCCACCATTGAAATCACTAGAACTTCCCCCAGTGATTTCATGAGAGCGAGGTATTCCCATATAACACAGTTCTTTTGTAAGCCCACTTTTTAACCCGCACCTTTGTATTCCTTCTGTCATCTTGATATAGTTTCTCTTCATATACAAGTTACACCTACATAACTCTTCTTACAGATCAGGTGAGAATTACAATCGGAGTCTGTTTTACACCACTTTATGCAGCACTTTTGAAGGGGCCCAAAGAAATCAAAGACTAAGTAGCTGTGAAAATGAGAGAAGACAGTGGGGAAAAGCTATGAATAATCAGAAGTGTTCTAGATCTTGCACTGAGAGGAAGTCTGGGTCTAATTCAGTGTCAGTAGAAGTCTAACCTTTGGATCAGACCTTATGAGAACTTTGGTCAGTATTCAGCTCCAACAGAGAGGTCAAAGGCTTCCTAATCCAAACAAGGATGCCCACATTTCAAAAGAAGAATTTTGTAAACTCATCTCATCCCAATGGTTTGACTCTAAATTTGTATCCACTTTGCTCTCTCTGATACGCTGTATTCTACAGTTCAGGAAGCTGAAACAGCTGAGCTGCCAAATATATTGTGTACATGACATCAATGATAGGCCTTGATAAATGTATAGTGTAACCTCATTTGGCTTGCTATTTGTCAAGGGATATGGTTCAATCACTTGTAAAGGATTTTTCTCCCCCTCCCAGGGCTTATTTGTTAGTCAGGATAAGGGATGACAAATGATGACACGTTATGTTATGTTACCTCATTAACACTGGCATGCACCAACACCTACCCGTTATCCAACTTCCCTTCAATACAGCACTCCACCATTCCTGGAAGTAAAAGGCCAGAACTCAATCTATTCTACATAAAATCAGATAGATGACCAAATGCTAATAACACTCAGTACACTACAGCAGTGTTCCCTCTAATTTTTTTTTTATAGGCGGTGTGCACAAAAAATTTCTTTTGTGCAAACTTTTGGAACCAGCGTCCAAATTTGCGCTCACTCCAGTGAGTGTGGTCAAACTTGTGAGTTCATCAAAGTAAATGTGTATGATGCAAATAATGTCTAAATTTTACTTTGATATGGTGATGGAAATTATTTTGTAAATTACAAAACCTTATTTGAAACATGCTACTTGAAATTGCCTTCTTAAAAGTAGCATAAAAATATTAGCACTGTTGAATTTTTTTGTGTGCACTCTATTTTGTTGTGTGCGCAGGTTTCACAACCTGTGTGCGTGCGCACACGCACACAGCTTAGAGGGAACATAGCACTACAGGCCTCAGCATTCTCCATGCAAGAACAACATAGCTCTTCAGCTGTCTAGTGCCTGTTTCTCATGCACAAATGTGAAAAGAACTTTGCTACCATTTCCCTTAAACACAAATTCCCTGGCAGAGTTCTTCTACACAGAGAAAGTAATGAGGTCTGATTTGGATCCTCCCCCGGCAAACATCAAACTAATCAAATTCCAGCATTCTGTTCATGTCACAACAGATACAGTATAACCAGGCCCTTAAATCTACCCAATGCCTATTTCTGCAGTAACAGTAAGTCATTTCAGTAGCACGTCTTTCTTAGACCATCAGTGATGTTTCTGCAGCTTTGGTGTTTCACCAGAGACCCTGAATAATATAGTCTACTCTGTGTGTGAATATCCATAAACCCCACAGCACTTGGTGAGAAGCACCGTATCAATAGCCCTCCTTTAAGTGCAAAACAGAACTCCATCTTAATTCCAGAGTTGTGGCCAGTGCCTCCAGAAGAATGGAGCTGAGCCTCAAATGGACTGAGTATGAAGATAAAGTAATTCTAGGATACCTTTTCACTTTTCCCAATTCTAATGCTAGTCAGGAATAGAACCAGCCTCTGTGTAAGTTAACACAGTCACAAGGCTATTCTCATTTATGTCCCTGATGCAGTTTTAGAGACTATTTCCTGCCCAAAATCACTGGAGTGCAGCGCCTCAATCCTGTCTCCTGTAGTATCATAATACTCTTAAAAATCACCCTATAGCATGGGGCAAAAAGAGCCATGGGTTCTATGTTGCCTGCACAGAGGAGACAGGATGTTGCTTCTTATTTTATTAAAAATAATTTTCTCATACATAATAAGCTTCATGAGACTCTGTTTACCGACCTGAGAAAACTGAACAGTTGCTCCAAACTCTGCCATTATTTTAACCTGAGGAACCAGAGAATTTAAACAACTTCAAAATTAATCTATAGCCAAAACAATCCTCAGATACCACAGCCCAGGAAAGCTACCACTGCAAGCTCGAAGGCAGAATTCCAACAGACAAAATAAAAAGTAGGACAGAAGACTAAATGTCACTTCAGAATAAATCACACTGTATACAGTGTTACATCATCATGTCTCCTGTAATGACAGATGACTATATGGATTGGATATTTTCATCTTACAGAGATGAAATACTATCTGAGAAATCAAAAGAGAAAAGGCTGATTAAGTGAACAGTAAAATTAGTTAGGGAGGAGTGAACACAGAGCTCTCACTAAATATTCCAAAAAAATAAAATAAAAAAAATTCAGAAATACTTTCCATTGTGAATATTAAAATGATGACTAAGGAAGTATCAAACCATAAGTAAATAAAAATATATTTTAAAATGATAGCATGCATCAATTATGTTTTACATCAGCTATAATTATGAGATGGAGGTGAGAGAAAAATCCTGTGACTTAGAAAACTTTCATTCTCCTTAGCTACATCTACAAAAGTATCATCTTGTAATGTATGTTTATCATAGTCACTCAAAATTATTTTTATTGAATATAAATAGCTGTGACACTGAAAATGAACATGCCATCATTTGGCTTTATTGCAACGCAGTTGCTCTCCATGACCGTAGCCTTTGTCAGAAAACTAACCAAGGGGATTTTATTCAATAAAATCCCCTTGTTTTCATAAAGCTCATAAAATTGGCTTTCCATTCAAAGAATGGCTTGATTTAAATCTGATATATTTCTGAAAGAGGTTTAGAAAATGCTATTCACTTGTACTAGCCTTTGCCTTCTAACCACATATGACAGAACAACTTCAATTCTGTATGCACTTCAACTTATAAAAGCCCTCTGATTCTTTGGAAAAGGAAGAAGGTACGCAACTACCCGAACATGATCTGGGAGTGTGGTTGAGCCTTAGGATCTTTATGTACTCTCGGCTGGATTGTCTCAGAGATCTGCCCAAGGATAGGACTTTCCCATCTGGATCTTCCCATTTCTTTAGAGAGAAGAAAAGTTCCTGTTACTACACTCCTTCATCAGTCTATAGGGGCTCTGCTAAGGTTATTAGCAGTTTTCTGGGGAGTGGATGCATGAGAAATAAAGGACATCACTCTCTGCAAGCGTCCAATGCTAATCCAAGTAGGAGACAATGAAGTTGGAACTTGCACTACCTCCATCTGTATATGTATCTTCAACTGAGCAGCCACAGGACAATTCAGCCATGGAGGGGAGACCAAAGAGGCCCGTAGATGTTCTTATCTCAGGAATGAGGTTCCTTTCCCTGCAGATACCCAAGATCTATAGGGTTGGGAAGGGCCATGTCTTAAATCTGTAGTACCTTAACCTGTTCCACCAGAAGAAAGGGCGAAAAGAACATCACAGAGGTCTCATTAGGCTCCTTTTACAGATTTTCTTCTGGAGAAGGGTGAATTGTTCCTATATTGCTATACTCTAGAGAGAGCTGGTGAAGTATAATTGCAGTTAGCAAAATTAAGTTACATCACTGGTTTCCAACCTGCAGTCCATGGATCACTGCTGGTCCAGGGGTAGGTGGGGGGGGCAGATAAGTACTTCACATAAATGTACTGTGAGGAGTGCAATGTTTGTGAGTGAGCATAATAAATTATTAGAAACAACTGTGTTTTTAATCCCCCTTGATATACAAGTTTGACTCCTATCAGACACAAGCTATGCTACAAATGTTTAAAACTGTTTGTTTACATGGTGGTCCACAAAAGTTTTTGATGATGATGTAGTGGTCCACATGAAGGGAAAGGTTGGGAACCACTGAGTTACATAATGTTTAGGAAGAGAATCTCATTGTACCATTTTTATACTGTGCACACCTGCAGAGATAGAAGATAAAATCAGTTAAGATTAAATAAAACTAAAGTTGAAATTAGAGTGATCTGGTATGCTTATATGAATACACAATAAACCACCTGGTACAAGGAATTAAACTTTACTCACAGAATTTCAGTAGCTCATGATCATGAGTACTAAATTTCCCTATTTCCCATACATTATCAATCAATCAATTGTCCACTGTGGAAAGCATTAAAGTCAGGGAGGTTTCTCCTCTGCTTTCTGGACCACGATGTGTCCTCTGTGTAATGTAACGCAGATCCATATTTAGTTGCATTTGGCATCCAACAGATGTCTGCCTAGTTAAGGTCCCCCAAGAGCACAGTATTATGTGGCTTTGGCTGAGCCATGAATTTTTTTATTGTTGCTAGCCACCAATCCAACAATATTTGAGGCAGATGCTCACTGCAATTTCACCATTGTTTTTCATTTAGTATAGCTTTCCTAAATATATACTGCAGTTGTTCACTTCACTGTTAAATATCATCACACCAGCCCTATAACATATCTGACATATAACATCATGCTTACATATCTTCCCTTTTTAAACTTTCCAGCTAGTTAATGCACCTGATTACTGACAATCCAGCTGTGAGGCTCAACATATCAAATTTGTTATACCCAGTAGGTCTCACGCTTTCCATCATTTAGTATCACTGCTAAATCTTCCTGCTTATTTTGTAAACTCTTTTTATAATCAGACACTTGCTAAAAATGTTTGCATCATTTATTCTTATTATTTTCTTTTGGTTTAATACTACTTTGGTCATTTTTCAGACAAAGCCCATCTATCAATGTTTAGGTTTTTCAACTCACTGATGAGCAGGATGGCTATGAGTGTTTCAGACAATGTTCAGAATTGTACATTTGCCACCATCACACAAGATGCCAGAATGGTCCTTTCACAAGGGTTCGCTGATTATGTCTGTCACTGAGGCAGGAAAATGTGGACACCAACAGAGACTAAAAAGAACTGGACTGACATTTTGAATTCATTCTTTGTCAGATGCTCATACTAAATGGCAGGACAAGAATCACCAATGATGACATTCATAGATGAACCTAGCAACTCCATCAGCACTGGTTCCATTTCAGCAGCTCTCTTAGTAAGATCATTAGGAAGAAAGATCAATGAAAAACAAAAGTGTTTACCAACAAATCTTGCTACACAGATGGTGATCATGTAATTGCCAAAATCCTCAGTGGAAGAGTAAGAATAACCAGTGATTGATAAAAACTCAATATCCAGCCAGATCACCTTAGCAATGTAGCTGAAGACCAGCACAGGTAGTATGTGATCTGCAAGGAGTCTATGGGCCTTTGGGATATGCCATGATGATGCCCATCTTCTTTGTATTATTTCCAATGCAAGTACATCTGATATTATATTTTTGTTCAATAAGTGCTCCACATTGATCCTGCCCCAGAATAATAAAGATGATTTAACAAACACATTAACTATTGATTTCTCAAGTTAGTAGTTCACCTCTAAGGGGAAAATGCCTGACCCCTAAAGTCATCTCTCACCACAGAGAAAATTCTAGTGCTGCATGAATCTGAAACTTTCCTCAGACCATTATGAAGACAATGACTGCTTGAACTCCAGTATCAATCTTCTCCACTTCTCATTTACATTTGGCACCAAAAGAATTCCCAGGGAAAAAAATGTTATTCCCCCATATCATTGTAAATAAAATATTTAATATAGCACATTCAACTGTGTTTGAGGAGCTTACGTGCTTTCCTTTCCAGGTTCTTAAATGAGTTTTTATCCCAAAAGATATCACTTTATTTATGCAATTGCTTCCCAGAAAGAAGATGGAAATGAACATTTCACAGCATGATTGAGGATGTTATTTGCCCATCTTGCCAGTTCTCTTATCCCAGTTCCTAGGAGCCATTATAGCAACCTGTTCACTGTATGGCTAATTACCTAAATCATGTTTCACCTTTTTCAATGTTTTTATTTTGATCCCTCATGGCCCTTTTTATTCTGAGTTATTCAAGAGTCGAGAACTTTTTTGTCTAAGCCAGATGACTTCACATACACTTTCTTCTTTCCTTGCCGCCATATTGTTTCCACATTTCTGCTTCCTCCTTCTTTATTCATCCCATTTCTGGTTCCCAGTATGGCAGGTATCCGTGGCTAGTCTTACTCAGCTCTGACACGGATCAAAAAACAGCAACAACAACAACATCATCACACAAATGTAGAACTGGAAGGCATGTTGACAGGTCATCTAGTCCAGTTCACTGCATTGAGGCAAGAGTAAGTGTAACCTATATCATTCCTGATAAGTATTGACTAACTCTTTCTTAAAAACCTTCAGTGTCTGACAAATTGGGATTCTTTCCCATGAAAGCTCATGTAATAAATCAATTTGTTAATCTTTAAAAGTGCCACCAGACTGTTTTGCTTCAGTGTCAGAGATTCCACAACATCATTAGGTAATTTATTTCAATATATATGTACTCTTATGGTTAGCATTTTTTCCCCAATATTTTCTCTTCTCCAGGCTGAATAATTCAATTTTTCTTATAGGTCTTGTTTTCTAAACCTTTATTTGCTTTTGTTGCTCTTCTCTGGACTAACTCCAATTTCACCACAGTATCAAAATATATCACATCTACTGGTTCTCACCTATCCACGTCTTTATATTAAAATAGTTTGACGTGATTTGATTTTGACAAATCCATGGTGATTGTCACTTATCATCTAGGTGCTTATAAATTGATCATTTGCTCCATTATTTCCCTGGGTGCCAACATTAAGACGACTTACAACTTTAACAAATGTACTAAAAGAGCAATACCTTTTTACCCACCTCATGAAAATAAAAAGCACCAGGAAAAACTAAATAACTAATAATATAGCAACAGAATCCCCAGAAAACACTGCTCTTGTCATGCTTATAGTAAATATTAAAAACACCAATACAAGATGTGGAACATTTCTCCTTGCTGTGAAAATGCTACTGCAATATGGACCATAACAACATCCAAAGCAGCTAAAAAAAAACAACCCAGAAGTTTCCTTCCAATTATGAATCTGTTATGTTGCTGATAGTGGTTATAAAATATCTGGAATAAACACATGCAAGAATAGTCATATGCAAAAGTGTACTGAAGGAAAATGAAATCCTGTTAGAGGGAAAATGTCAGCTATTGACACTGTGAGGAACTTAGAAGAGATATTATAAAAGGGGAAATAAGAATAAAAAATATGTACCATCACTTCAGTCTTTAATGTAGAAAAAGCCTTTAGCAAGCTCATCCACGCTATACTCTGTTAAAGGCTTTTTAACTTTAAACGAACAGTGGCCCAGTGTTTTCTCTAACTTGATTTTTATATTGGCTGCTCTCATAGATGGGTCTGTAAATAATATAAAATGTTAAAATGGAGATTTCTGCTTTACTCACATTGAGCAGGGTCAGAATCTACAAGTTGCACCACTGAAATCAGGAGAGCGCTTGTTGAGTCAAATATTTTAATGAGTAAGGCTATCACAGTCTGACCCTAAACTTGCTGACTCTAATCTAGTATATTGGCCCATTTCTATTTGGCTAGTCATTCTTTAGAAGTTGCTGCAGTTCCCAGCCAGGCTTTGCTAGAAAATCATTAAAAACATTATTATGTCATGTCCTACCAGTGGTACCTAGAAAACAACTTGTATTAGGAAGGTTATTTAGGTTGTTTATCTGATTGATGAGGACGTGACTTGAACTCCTGGGAGTGTATAACTATTTGTCCACTACTGTATCTTAGGGATGAAAAAGAAGCAAGGAGTCCTGTGGCACTTAGAAACTAACAAATTTATTTATTGCATGAGCTTTTGTGAGAGAAAAATCCCACTTTGTCAGACACTTTGAAGATGGAGGAAGTTCCTCCATCTTCAAAGCATCTGACAAAGTGGGATTTTGTCTCACGAAAGCTCATTCGATAAATAAATTTGTTAGTCTTTTAAGTGCCATAGGACTCCTTGTTTCTTTTGCTGAACCAGACTAGCATGGCTGCCCCTTTGGAACTTAGAGATGAAACTTTCACTGAATAAGCTTGAATTTGACCTTAAAAACTTTTCAGGCTCCATTTACATGAGGCATCAGACCACAAGTCCCCTCTGCTGCAAGGTCAGATTGTGCTACCCAGTCACAATACTTTTTAAAAGGCAGTTGGCAGTATTTGCACAATATCATATCTCTCATGACTTCTTTTCAGCATACTTCACCTTTAAATGGATGGAGGCAATTCAGAAGAGAGACATATGCTGTTGGCTCTCTCATGGGAACCGTACTGTGGGTTTCTTGTTTTACTCTTCACTTAGTATAAAATAAGTTAGTGCTCAGACTGAGCACACAATACTGGCTCCTCAGGTATGGAATAATATACCCATTCAACATTAAAATGGTAGACTATTTCATTACAATCTTGCAATTCAAAATCATTCAACTGTCAGAAAAAATAACCAATGATTTTAGGAAAATAATATACAAGTAAGAAATACGGGATTTGATTTTGTTATCAGTCAGAAAGGTTATAAAACATACATCAGACCACAAGTGGAATAATACACACATCAGCATAAATTCATGGTGATGGATGAATAATAGAAAATGTGTAATCTTTAAACAGACATAGTGGAGTTAGAATAATATGACCAAAACCTCCTTACTTATAGTGTTAAGTCAGATTATTAAAATTCAAATCATGTGAAAAAAACCCAATTTATTTTTCATAATTGTGGTGCTTTCTTACTTACTACATTTCATTCAGAGCTTTGGCAATGAAAATAGACTCAACAATTTCTGTCTGATGGGTCACCTTTACTTTAAAGGTCTTGGGCATTAACTCCATTTTGCAATAATTGGGATAAAGACATAGCAGAAAAATATTTCCATTCACAGGAAAAAAATGGCTTTCCAACTAGAAAAAAGAAAACAAAAATATTCCTAATTTTGAATAAAAATGTTAAAGAATCCTCAATATTAAGTATTAAATTGACCAAACAATGTCCTTGTACCTGTCAAGATTATATTTTATATTATATTTGTTCCATAATGAAATTTGAAACTACAGAGATAGAGACTAGAAGATCTTTCTATCATTCCTTGAGAGAAATATTTAAACCAAACCTTCCTCCTGAGAGGTTAATAAAAACTAGATTAAAGGGCAATAATTATATGCTTATTATTAGGTTTGGCATTTTCAGTACAATATGTTAATTTTAAATCAGTTCCAAAGATTATATGCATTCTAATAACATTTTCCTAATATTGAAAATACGCATCATTTCCACTTGGTCATAATGATTATTTTATATTTGAATTGACTTTATATCCTTGACTCTGATGTTGTGAAAAGTGATTTATTAGACCCATTGAACTTGTGCTAGTGATGCCTAGAAGTTTTTTTCATAAGTGAGCTCCTTTAACATTACTATACACATAAAGAACAGAGATCAAATTGCTTTGAAGCAGTGGGCAAATGCCATTTTACTTCAGTGAATGAGAGAAAGGAATTTATATGATCTACTAACCCCAGTAATTGGGGCCTGGATTTGGAGACTGTATCAGGGATGTACTACTGCTCCGTATACTGCATCCACCCATTTGGGGCCTCCCTGCCTGGAACATGAATTAGAAGTATGGTGTGGGGCCATGTGGATCCTAAAATTGGTCATTCTCCTCCTACTCCATAGCCAGGAAAATAATGTCTCCCTCTTTTGTCTTCCAAAGATCTCCAGTGCCAAGCTAGCAGAGCTACTTGGCTAGGATGCTGGGGAGATGACTTGCCCTGTGAGATGAAAAAGTAAGATGAACTGGGAAGAAAGGACAGATGAGGGACAGGGGCTCACACATAAGCCCTTTGTCGACAGACAGCTAAGAGCGTCCCATAAAGGTGTCTCAACTTTGATGTAAAAACAAAATGGAGGGTGGGGGAGTGAGAGTTTATAGCTCTTTTCTTTTGAAAGGCAGACTTGAAAATGTAAAGTAATATGAACAAATGTCAAAGGATTGCTCTGCTTGAAAAGAAGAGAGGTGGGCTTGCTTAATTTTATCTATAGGACTCCTCATAGAAGCAAGATCAAGTGCATGGCACAAACAAATGAAGGAACAGGACTTACATGAAAAGCTTGTATAAATGTGAATGGGTAGTGTGGAAACTGTCAGCTCCACTTAGTGTGCTCCACACATCTGTCTCTTGTTGTGGGTTAGCACACTACCAGTTACACCACCTCCCCAATGATGGTCGCTCCTCCAGTGGGGTCCAGTGAGGCCAGAAGGGGGTGGGCACCGAGGCTCACCCATTCATCTTGGTCCCAGTTGAGTGGCTCTATAAATAGCAATTATTTGCTGCAGGT
The DNA here is from genome assembly GCA_007922195.1 of Podocnemis expansa. NCBI lineage: Eukaryota > Metazoa > Chordata > Testudines > Podocnemididae > Podocnemis > Podocnemis expansa. The sequence continues at coordinate 15,059,981 of ML681984.1, read as the reverse complement.
GCTGTATTCACAGTTGTACTACTTTCCCCCGGGCTAGTTTTCCTCCCCTCTGTCTTCCAGCTTCTGGTATCCCAGTGCCTGGGAAGTAACTCAGTCCTGTTTCAAAATTCTCCCTTTCTAGGGGTTTGATACCTTCCTCCAGGCTCCTCTCTCAAAACCACACTTCTCCAGCTCTTCTGAATGACACATTTCTCAACGTGACTCAGCACTCCTCTTACTCCACCTTCAGCTTCAGCCCCATCAGGCTGGAGCAGGGAGGCTTTTATCAGGCACCTGGCTAGGACTTAATTGATCTCAGGAGCTCCTACTTGCCCTGCAGAAAACATAGCTAATCAATAGGGAGCAAAGCTCTCAGCATTCGGGGCTTACATAGCTCCCTTCTTTCACTCTCAGACAGCTCCCTTATCCGTGCACGTATCCGGGCAGAGTTCCTCTGGGCGGCATCCGCTGGCTCCCTTGACACCTTTCGGGAGCAGTGGGTGCTGTCCGGGGTTCTCTGCTCGGTGACCCCTTCTGAAATCCTTGTTGTAAACCTGTGACCCTCACACCCATTCCTGTTATTTCTTGATTTGTCCCCCGTACTCATTTGAAGACCAGTCCAGTGCCATCTCCCCATAGGGTGGGGGTGGGTTTCTAGATGTGGGTGGGCTTAACCCCACCCACCGCCCTGGGTTTTTCAATAGGTTCACTCTCAGACAGCCCACAGCCCTTGATATCTTATAGTAGATAACAGATGTGCCAGTAGATGGCACTCAAGAATACACAGCATGGTTCCTGGGTTTTTCAGGACTGATAAAACTTGTTGTAATGGACAGCATATATACTTACATCCACTCAACAGGCCCCATTTCTCCTGGAGGAAGCTGAGCGCACCTGAGAAGCCCCAATGTAGAATAGTTTTGTAAAACAAGTGAGTTATGTTTGTCAGAATCCCCTTGCTGACCAAATCCTCGTGCACTGTCCTGACTGCAGATGACAGGAATCACTTACAACTGGGAGAGAAAATGCATCAATTTTTTAAAAATGGATTTTCCACTATATTCACTCATGTAGCCTTCAACAGGTATAATCTTGTTTATCATATCCTTTCTTTGATATTAGGTGAATGATAAACCTGTAAAGTTTATAAATAAATTTCCCAGACAGCACGTCCACGTGTATTATGTTTACTGGGCACTTGTACAGAAGGAAGAGAGAGTTTGGGGTGAGAGCCAAGTCCAAGTTTTCTTCAAGACACAAGAAGGAAAAGAGGAGTTGGCAGCATTTTGATAGGGAATGCAATTTCAAAAGGCATCAGGAAACCCTGGAGTATGGACATGGGGAAGTACACTGTGGTATCTGAAGGAATACAGGGAAGAGGGAATGAGGTAAGGAGTGGTTGGAGATGAAGGTGTGGGAAGAAAGAGCCAGGGAGCAGAAGGATGTGGATGGGTTCTTAAAACATGGGAGGAGATAAGCAGAAGACAGGGTTGTGAACTATCTGTACATTTATGGAAAGTCTATAAAAAAGTATGCAAACTTACTGCTCTCTGTCATTTAAAGGAGAACATCCATAAAAATCTATCCCTTGCTCACCAGCAGAGAGACTAGCCTGATGCTGAAAAGCTGTTGCCACCATAAGAGCTATGGCCAGCATTGTTCCTTTAAGAGCCACACTGAAAATGAAACTTCTGCTTTCTGCTGCACAGGGATTATTTGTTTGGGAAGGCTCCTGCCACTGAATTTGCCTCTGACGGCAGTTTTCTTTCATAGGTGGGCACCACTTTAATTTCAGCTGCCACCAAAAGAGCTTGCCAGCAGGGGAATCTCAGCAGCCAGGGGAAGCCTGGATGCCAGAGGTAAGTTATTTTCAGTGCTGTCATTTACTGTGTAGGTAAAACACCCCAACTTTTTCAGTAGAAACTAAAATGCAAAATTGGCATCCTGGTAGAAGGACGTATTACTGGGAAGGGGCGTGTGGTTTAATTTGGCTCACTTGCAGTACAGGGATGGAGCTGGTTGGTAGTACAGCATGGCTGAGGAACATGTTGGAGAAACTATATAGGGCTGGAGCGGGCAGTGGAACATGTAGGTCTTATAGTCCTATTCTGTATGCAAAATAGTTGTAGCTGCATAGTTATGTGTTTGTTCTTTATTTTACCTTTTAAGACTTAAGTGCTTTACATGCATTTCAGGCTCTAAGTTTTCTCTGTACTCAAGGTCAAAGGAGATCCTACTACACTTCAGAAACTGTCAGTCAAAGTGATGCAACTAAGACACTGCAGCTGGGCAAGTAAGTCATATCATAGGTACATAAATATTAGCCTGCTTTAAGCACTATGTACACTTTACTAAGTCTTTCTAAAATGTCATCCACTGGTGGTAATCTCACTGATCCCCCAGTCCATAATACAGAAGGTGGTCAGCACAGCAACATCGTGGCAAATAGTTTTATGTAGTACATCAAGCTGATAGACTTTCCTAAAAAATTGTCCTGGAGTAAAGTCTTGTGCCTTTAGATTTTTCACAATCCATTCTTTGAACATTTGTTTCCAATTTTGGAATTTCACCCCTAATCTTTTGTAACTATCAGGAAAAAAATATTATCGTGGTAAGAGATGTGATTCAAGATAAATCTCATATAGGTTGACCTGGGGGGGGGGGCATAGGCACCCCAAATATCAGAACTGTCTGTATAATCGAAGTATCTTGTCAACCTAATCTCAGATTGCTTCAAGAAGTGATGCTGGGAATTAAATAGGTGGCACCTTCCCATTGGAACCAATGTTAGGCCAATGGCTCAACTTGTAGCTATTAGGAAACAATATACCAAGAAAATGTTGTGTGTGTAACTCTTCTGCCAGATCGAGATGGCAGCAGCAAGGACTGGGTTATGTATTTAGGGGTTTCCAAACAATGTTACAACACCAGCCAGTTCAAGCTCCCACCCAGTCTCCTGGGAAATCATGCACTATTCCCTGGGCGCCCCAGAGGGGCAATGCTTCCCTCCTCACAGGCACAAGTCTGTGTGTAGTACTCAGAAATTTTAATGCTAGCATAAAGAATATATAGAGGCAATATCAAAACCAGAACTGGTTTAGATATTCACTGCAGGACAGGCTTCCCACAAAATCCAGGACAACACTCACTCCACCCGTGTATGTAGAGAATGTCCCTAACTTCTCCATTACCCTTATACTGACTAATGCAGCGCCATCATGGTTTTAGGGTCCATCTTGAAAGGGGAGGGGGACTCTCAGGCCTCCCCTCCAATTGTCTTCTGACGCCTCTGGATCTGTTCACACTACTGTCAGTTGGCCCCAACCTCCTGCTGCTGGCACCACCTACTGATCATTTATGCCCGCCATTGGCTGCTCACACTGTCTGCTGGCATTGCCTACTGGTCACTCATACCCTCCGCTGGTCGCTCTCACCATCTGTTGCTGTTGATACCACCTGCTGGTCACTCTTCAGTGACTTCAGCTCTTTGAGAGGACTTCAGCCATCAATAATTTCAGCTCCAGACTTCAGGATACCAGAGACTACACCTCTCATGAAAATAACAAAGGAGACTTCACAAGGAGTCACCAAGTCTATCTTTTAACAATGGCCAGGGGGTGAGGCATTGCTTAAAGCAGTGGTTCCCAACCTGGGGTCCGGTTTCTGCAGACATGTTGCAGGGGGTCTGTTGAGCCTCTCCTACCCGAGTCAGAAGCCAGCTTCAGCCTTGATCCTCCCTGCCAGGGCTGCCTCTCCCCGCCCATGGCCGGATCCCCAGCAGGGCAATGGGGCCACAGTGGCTTCCTGGGAGGGCAAGGGCAGGGGGCCATAGCTGCTGCAGCTCTGCTCCCCGGTGGCGTGGGCCATGGTGGTGGCAGTACTACTCGCCAGCTGTCCCAGAGGCACCACCAGAGTGGTGCGGGCCAGATTACATAACCAGCCGGAGGGCTGCAAAAATTTTTTTTTTTTTTTTTTTTTGTTAAAAAGGGGTCCCCGGCCTGAAAAAGGTTGGGAACCACTGCCTAAAGCACTGCTCTTTGGCAGAGTTAATGCTACCCCCACCCCCTTCTCTCCAAACTTACAGGACTGAAAAATAGAGTTGCTCATTCTTCCAAGTTCTGTGTTGCTGATGGTGACTTTTCCATCAAATAGGCTAAACAGTTTATACAATTGAAAGGTAGCATATCATGACAAGACAATACTTCATTTCCCTCTCCAGTCGCAATATGAGTATTGAAAAATTTTTAGTCTAATCAGCCGATATATAATTAACCATCATGCCCTGCACCTACATAGTGAGATTATACTTGTACTAAAATGTACTCATGCAAATACAAAGCGCATGCAGATCAGTTGCCCCACTTTTAGCTGTTGCATCAAGAACTAACACCAGCCTCTAGACCTGCCTTACATGTGTAAAAATAAAGGACCCCATTTTCAGAAGTGATTAGTTATTTTTGGATGCCTTGTCTTCTGAAAGTCATCCTCTATTAGATTTCCTCAGCTGGGCATCCCTAAATTAAGGCACACAAAATCACTAATTATTTTTGAAAATTAATTAAAGATTTTGTAGCATATTTCTCAAGAATAGACGTACAAATGCTAAGCTTCTGGTGTCCTGACTAATCACAGTTGGCTGATTTTTATTTTGTTTACTTGTTACTTTAACTCACTGATGCAGTTATATTGACCTAACCCCCTACCCCACTACAGCCTGTGCTATATTGATGGGAGGGCTTCTTTGGTCAATATAATTAATGCCTTTCTGGAAGGTGGAGCATCTATACCAATGGGAGAAGTTCTCTCATTGGCATTGGTGGAGTCTTCATGAAGCACTACAGTTGCACAGCTGCATTTGTGCAACTTCAGAACTGTCTATGCAGACCAGCACACTAATACGCTTTAACATAGTGTTAAATTTAACTATGTTAAAGCATGCTGGGAGACCTTTACAGTACATGAGGAAGGCTACATAGAGCAGTTAATAAACGTTAGCTGTGCTTCAGAAATCACAACCCTGTAAGGTGCACTTCCTCACCATATAGGCATTACCTGTTATTTAAATAAGGAATGGAATTCCATGCATTTACATTTTGTACTCATATAAAACATCCTGATGCAGACGCTGTAGAGCTCTAACCGCCGAGCACACTGAGGATACTCAATAAATAATAAATGAATAATAACATCAATTATAATAAAACACTGAGCCTTGAGAAAGGCATTATATAAATCAATAAATAATAATCTATGTATCATATAAATACATTGTCTGGTCTTTTCCTACTTAATTTCAGACATTAACTTGACTGTCAAGCACAGAAATAAACCTATATAGATACATTTTCATTGGCAGTCTTCTCCTTCTTTATGCCTAAATATTATTGTGTCGTGAATCAAACATTGGAACTGGTAACTGACTGCCTTGATTAATAACCATCCTGCTAGACTCTTGCAAGGAAATGGGCCAGTAATTTTTAAAGCATCTTTAACAATGTGATTTTCTCTTCTGTCTAGTCCATGAGTTCTTTTTATCAGGATTTTACCAGTAAATATATTGGATGGTTTTGATCTCTTTATAGTAATTTTAGCACCTAAAATGTGAAACACAAAAATCAAAAGCAGTGGGAGAGCAATTTACTTTAGAAAAAACATCGGTTTAATTTCTATCCCCCACAATATTGAGATAAGCAGACAGTACTTGCCTGAAACTGATAAAAGAACTTCTGTGCTGAATTGCAACAGCTTTTTATGCCTGTGCAATTCTGCCTCTTTTGTGTGAGAGACTATTCTCCTTTGTGCTTTCTTTTAAAATTGTTAATAAGCAACAACCTTGTCAGTTCTGTATCATTATTTAAAGAACATTGTGGGGAAATTATTAGGTTTTTCCCCTTCTAAATATTACAGTGCAATTCATTTTTCCTTTAAAGACACAGACATATTGAAACCATCTGGATGTCCAGACCTAACTTTATCATGTCATTGAAACTGAACCACTTTAGGCTGAGAGCTCAAATCTCTCATAAGCTCAGTGGCACTGGACCAGGTCATTACTGGGATAAGACCTGTAGGAAAGACATAGCTGCTACAGTAAGAGGAATTCATGATTCATGAGATGTAATTTTCTTCTTTGCATCAATATTGAGCCAAGTGAACCACTGTAGTCTAACGGCTACTCTCCTTTGGAGACATTGTCTTTTGGGTGAAGCATATAACACACATGCCTGTCTCCAATAGAGGCAAAGTCTAGCATGGAATAAATCAGCATTTTTTCAAGGAAATATTTTTGCACTGGAAAAACTTGGTTTTACTAAATTAAAGTTTTCCATTTGCCTACCTGACATTTCAAACCAAAACATTTTTGGTTCAAATTGACATTACACAAAAAAAAATTGTTGAATGTTTTTAATTTCAATATTTGAGGATGAAAGTTTTTCTGAACATGAAAATTTATGTGCATGCACATTGTATATACAATGTAACATATATCTTGTCTTTTAAAAATTGATGTTCAAATATCTGAATTTCCCACAGCCTGGAACTTGTTTTCTGACCAGTTCTAGAGTAGTGCTAGCCAAGTCTGTTCAAAACCTTAGCTTATATCTATACTTGCACCCATACCCAACTACTGGATTTTTTTCTGTTCTTGTGTGTGGAGCCCATACTTCTGCTCAGGAGTCCAGACAAGCTGTGCTGGACACAGATCTAATGATATGTATATATGTATACTTGGATCTACAATGCTGCTGTAGGTACGTGATTGACAGCTGTTTGTCTAACATGTTCTTAAAAACCTTAAGTGACAGAGATTCCACAGCTTTTCTGGGTAAGATTATGCTAGGTTACTTGCCCTCTACTCACCATGAGACACATGCTTCATAGTCTAAGAGTGGACAATAGGGGGTTATAGCATGTGTATAGTCACTAGTGTAGACATACCCTTAAAACACTGTCCCTCATTAGCATTCTGGGTACAAAAAGACCTTAGCAACTGAAGACAGCTGAATCCTTAACTGGAAGAAATTGAACTCATCACTTTTTGCCTGATACTGGACAGAAATCAGTGGCTAGTGAAGTTCTTTTTATTTCTTATAGAGAAGAAACAAGAAAGTTCTTAGAGATAGCTGAATTTTCCTCTGCCATCTGCCTCTCAAACATGAACCAAAGTAAAAACAGGTATAAAAGTTTAGATGGAAACTCATGCTGGATACATTTGGCCAGATCCTCAGTTGGAGGAAATTAACTCAGTTCAGTTATGTCAGTGGAGCTTCAATAATTTACACCAGCTAAGGATTTGGCTCATGAACAGGTAAGGACAGACTGGACAAAGATGTTCTTTAGAACAGAAGGACAAGTTACGGGGAAGAGCTAACAAGGCTCTCAAGGTGGCATGAAAGAATGATTCTCCAGAGAGCTGAGAATTAAATAATTCCAAAGCATTGGGTTCATTGTATGGGGATTTAAAGGAGGACAGTTAAGGCTTCATATCTTTTAGCTAAGGGATATACAGTCAGAATTGGAAAACATCATTTGAAGTCATATTGTCTAGATTATCTGATGATACAAAGGGGTTTGTTGAGAAGGTATCTGGCAAATGATTCAAATCATTACTACTGGCATGCACATATAGCAGATGTTAAAAATGAAATGCCGACAGTTTTTATGGGCTAATTAAACCTCTCCTCAGTTAACAACTACAATTTAATTTAATCAAGAGCAATAACCCCCCATAACTGCTGTTATAGTGCTATGCTATTTTTACCTTGGGCCTGGAACAAGATGGAGCACAACTTTGTTGAGGGGCTTATAAAATGTTGCTGATCTGAAGACCATTAATCTGTTAACTCTGATGTACTTCCAAGCAACCAGTGAATGTAAGAATAAAAGGCAAACACTACAAGTGAGTGAAAAGAGTTACAAAAAAATAATTTTGGTCCGTGTCCAAGAGACAATGATATTGCATGAAGTAAATTTCAGCCATACTATTATGGAAAACGGAAAAGATATTGTAGTTTAATTTAGCAGGGTAGCTAATTTAAATAGGTGAGTCATATTCTGTCACATTCATAGAAAGGTTTGCCACAAAGGGGGTATGCACCCTTTTTGCAATATGGAACTCTTCTCCACAGGACGTTCTGTGAACTCTGCTTCCACCTATAGGCTGGATGAAAGGATGAAACAGAACTGAGTGTCATCAGCAGACTGAAAACACTTACACCATGTTTCTTTACCAACTGTCCCATAGACACACTGAACAGGAAAGGTAATAAGGTGGACCCTTTTGAAAAGCCACATGAGATAGGCCTAGGGGCAGACAAGTACTGAAAAACACACCCTTTGGGATCTTTTCAAGCAAAAATAAGGACGCCAACATAAGGCCATACCATCTATCCACAATAAAGTCTGTAAGGGTATGTCTACACTTACAATTTAATTCAAATTAAATAAATGCATGGCCACACTGGCTTTCATTAATTTGAACTAAGGAATGCCTTAGTTTGAATGAATGAAAGCTAACTTAGAAATTAAAAAAAACCTGGTCTAACTTCAAAGCGATGGTTAATTCAAATTCATTAGTTCGAATTAATCCAATGTAGCCGTGTTAATTCGTACTGTTAGTGCAAATTAGCCACGGCTTGATTTTTCCCTATGCAATAGTGCCCTCTACCTAATTCAAACCAGCAAGTCCTGTGCATGGGCGTGCTAGTTCAAATTAGGGTTTCTAGTGTGGTCATGTTAATTGGAATTAACTGAATTCAAACTAATCATTATTAGTTTGATTTAATTAGTTTGAATTAACTTAATTCGAACTAACCTTCTAAGTGTAGACACAGCCAAAGTGAATCAAAAGTACATCTTAAGCAACAGTATCAAAGGCACTTGAATAATTTAAACATTGGTACATTATATTTATTCACTGCCAGGAGGAGAAAATTGACCACTTGCAGCTGTGCAATCCCAATGCCATAACCAGTGGGAAGCCAGAATGACACACATCAAGGAGACTTAAGGCATGTAGGTACCTTAAGAGTTTTCTTGCTGCAATTTTATTCCTTATCTTAAGCAAAACTGTAAAATTCGAAACAGGTCTCTCTCTGGCCAGGACGGCTGGTTGCTTGAACAAAGTTTGTAGACATGCTTCTTTAAAAGCCGTTGGCAATGTGCTCTGCTGACAGGAGCCACTGACAACCTCCTCTGAGAAGGGACCCATTATTTCCTCTGTTAGCCTTTAACAGCCAGTACAGAAATGGGTCTGAAGCACAGACTGTAAATTCAATTTATCCTAGCGTGACATGAATTTCATTGGACACTACCCTAAGTAATTTTAAGCAGACATTCTACCTTCCATCAAGATCCTCATCTGGCAGCACAAACACAGGCTGCACAGTCTGAAGCTGATCAGTTCTCTGGGTAGCATAAGAAATTTTCTAACAGGAGATCATCCAATCAACCTCAAGAAGACAACAGCCTAAATTAACATAAACCAGGCAGCTCACTATGTGAAATGAACCTAGTATTTGAGATTTTGCAGATACTTAATTGAACAAACAAACCAGTTTTCTGCCTCCCGAACAAGCACTCCCCTTAGATTTTAAGAAATCTTATTGGCAATTGGTCACATGCAAGTTAAAATTAAATTAATGCTATGCACCAATAAGGGATTTGAAATAAATACTTTGCTAGCTTGTTTCCATAAGATAGGCATTCTTGTATGACATTATTACTTGCCTGTGCCTATCAATAAAGTAATGTTTTCCCACCTTTTGGAACAGGGATAAATATGTTGATTTTAAAACAAGCTGGATATATAACATAACAAATTATGTGTCATGTTGGTCATTTATATTGTCACAATGTCCTCTGTTGTGTGTATGCATTGGGACAAGATATACATCTATTGACTCTGTAGAAAAAGACAACCTGTTTCTGAACAGGCAAGACAGAAGATTGATAAGCAAGGTCACTAATGCATTGTAACTTACACTATGTTACAATTATAACATGTCACTAGAGTACTCATCCCACAAAATTGCACAAAGAAGTTTCCAAGTACTCAGAGGTAGTATGGAGGTGATGTGTGTGTGTGTGTGTGCGGGGGGGTTAAGGTATGTGCTTCTGACAATAACCCTTGCAGTAAACGTAGCAGAAAAGTAAAACATGCATTTGCAATATTGAAAACTTGCTTGTGCATAAAAATATATATTGGAGAAAGAATTCAGAAAAAGTTTGACCCTACAGAAATTGGTGTCTATTAAGACGATAACCCTGTGTCATCTATTTTAGAAATTCCAGTCACACATGTTCTTTGCATAAGATAGGCTACATTTAAAACTATCCAGACCATTTCCCACCTTCATGGATCAACATTCCTTGCACAGTCAGGCCAGCAGTCCCCCTTTAGTCTTTATTCTTGAGCTGAGCCCCTTGTAGGTGCTTAGGAGAGATATATATTTTTTCATAAACTATCATGGATTGTCTCCCTGGAATTAACTCACACATTCAAATAAACTTTGTAGAGAAGTTTGTAAAATATGATGTTACAAATACAGGAACATTTGTACTGAAATTGGAAGTTCTTTGAATTCATCAGATTAGATGGATTCTTGATATTGAGAGAGCAATATGTTCCCAATATACTAAAATTAATATTTTCTATTTTTCATAGTCAGCTAAGGTATTGGTTGGTTGGTCATTTTATTTTTAAATTGAGTAAATTCTATATAAAACTGTATAAAAAATTACAGTGTGGAAATATTGAAATGCTTTTAAAAGAAGTTTGACAAAATGGTGAAAAAATACTCCCTCAAAGAATATAAAATGTGGTGTCAGGATTTCACCAAAACTAAGCTTTTGTCCCAGTTAAACTGTTATGTATCACAATTCAAGGGGAGACTATTATGAAAGAATCAAAATGTTACAGTAGTTTATCTTGTATCCTTGTCTCCTGATCTGAACCTTATCAATTGGCTCAATATTTTACACAATCAGAGCACGGAGATCTTAGAAGAGAAGATACTGGGGGCTTTGAAAGAAAAATGTGAAGAAATATAGAGGAATCAAAAGGAGTATTTGGCTATGTCTATACTAGCAAATTAGAGTGGATTAAGGAGGCTTAATCCAAACTAATTTGCTCCCTCTCTACACTATGCTTTGCCTAGTTTGAACTACAAAAATTATTAAGCAAAGCTTGGTTCAGACTAGTTAGTTCAAATGGTAAGTTTGAACTAACTGCTTAGTTCAAACTTATTTCAAACTTAAGTTTGAACTAGCATGAAGTAGTCATGCTAGTTCCAGCTAAATAAGTCCAAACTAGCGCAAGGATTAGCAACCTTTGCCAGTCCCCTGTGCTAGTTCTTCCTCCCCGATCCTCAGCTGATGCTTGTGGCCACTTCTGCTGAAAAAAATATAGCAGCTACCTGAAAATTCAGCAGTGGGCATGGCTGGAGAGGGAGCACTTCCCAGGCAGGTCATGGAAAGAAATCACCCAGGGTGGCTCATCTTGGCAGTGTGTCTGGAGATAGGGTTCCCCAGGCATGCCACAAAAAAGTGTGGCGCCTTTCAGGGGTTCCTGGGCATGCTGCAGAAAGAAGCTTTCCAGAGTGGCTATTTTGGGGATCATCACCGTAGAGAGGAGCCACTCTGGACAGCTTTTTCTGAGTCACATGGAGGCATAGGTATGAGGGGGACCCCTTGTGACCCAGCTGCATGCATAGGAAGCCACCCAGAGTGGCTTACAATGGCAGGAGTGGCAATTTCTGTGGTACTGCAGAGGGTGCCTTGTGCTGCTATGAATGGGCTCGGGTGCCACTGTCGGCACACGTGCCAGGAGGTGCCTACCCCTGAACTAGTGGTTAGTTTGAACTAGCAGCACTTTTTTTATCTGATGAAGTGGGATTTTCTCCCACAAAAGCTCATGCAATAAATAAATTGGTTAGTCTTTAAGTGCCACAAGACTCCTTGTTTATTATTAACAAAATTCCTGGTTAGAAGAAAGAAGTCTTCCAATAGTTAATAATTCTCATATATTTTTGCAAGAAGATATGGAAGGTCTGGAGAGAACAACTATAGCATCAACACCAGGAATTCCAACAGCAAATTCTTGGAATTGCTGTACTCCAAGAAAATAGAAGGCCTCCAATAATGATAAGTACTCCAATCAATGAATTGCTAACATGATTCTGAGGAACCTTAGGAGGAATTCAAGGTATTTCAAGATAGTTATAGAAGGTGTAGGATCAAGAGAAGTCAGCATTGAAGGAAGGTGAGGTGAGATCAAACTTACACATACTCCAGACCTCAGTGGGGAAAAATAGACATCAGAGGACTCTAACGTAGAATTTAGGTAAGTAGGAGTGCATGGTTAAAAAGCTTTTCCTAGGATTAGCAAATGATTGATCTGTTTGTGCCCATGCTTCTCAGGAAAAATACAGAAGATTTTCAATTTATATTTTACATTTGCCAACAGACAAATTCAACAACATTTGTAAATTTCTACTCAGTATTTCAGTCATCTGGTCAGCTTTAATGGAAGGTTTGTCCTTTTGCAGGCAAAAGAGGCACTGATATCCTTAGCTGGCAGATAACTTCAAAAAGCAATTCAGCATCTCAGATTTGAGCTCCTATTTGCTTCTCCTATGAGGATGTTCAGTGTCACTGTAATAGATCACCAGGGCTGCTTTCCTCTGATGTATTGTTGCAATACATCATTTGAACTGTGTCTGGCAGGAACATGAATTTCAGACTTGGACCTACTTTATATGTTTTATTTGTGGACAATCTTAAGAAAATCAATGTGGAGTTCAGAAGCTGGCCCTGGAGCCTGAGAAATTCAGTAGAGCCTTCCAAAATCCTTAAACTCCTAAAGGCTCACAAAAGCTTGAGAAACACTGAACGCATGAGTGAAAGGTTATGACAGCAATTCCTTCAAATAATGGCATAGCTGAAAATTCAACTGGTTTCTTTTCATGTCTAGTTCAACTGTAATGTGTCTCAGGGCCCCAAAAAAGTCCACTTTATCCTTCTCTTTTATTTTGAGCCTTGCCAGTTTTCCTCATACATTATTCTTCTAATAATGAGGCCAAATTGCACTGTACGAGCATATCCATAAATGGATCACTCTTTATGCACTCAGCCATGCACCCCTATACAACCTTGGAAATTAGGAAATGCTTTGTTGACAGAGGCATCAGTTACAGGAAGAAGGCTTCCTGTTTCAACTGAAAGATATAATGGAAAATTCCAGCTGTAAAGCTGACACAGTTGGACCTTGGCTTAACTTCTTCTGCAAAGGAAAACACATTTAATGGTGCTGCTTTGCTGTCTCAGGACTGGGTCTGAGTCCAAGTGTTAGGGTGCGTCTGCACTGCAGTCAAAGGTGTGCTTGCAACTTGGGTAGGCATTTAATCTAGCTAGTGTAGTTAAAATGTGAAGAGTGGCATGGCAGCATTGGCTATCCAAGCCCACGCAACAGCATGGCGTTACTATCCTTATGCCACTGTGTATGCTGCTGTGTCTTCACTGCTATTTTTAGTCCTGTTACTTAGATTAATGCTAGTGCAGGAACACCTAAGTGAGTTAAAATCATGCTTCTGATTGGAGCGTAGACATACATTTAGTGTGTGACATAAAACCAAACTGAGAGCAAATAGCCCAGCTATGTTTGGCCACCCAGTATGACAATCTGCGCAGTAGTAATTTTTCCTTTTGTGGCTAGAGTTAATTTCCTTCAAAAACCAGTGTCGATGTAAGCATTCGCTTAAAACAAGAATCCAGCTGGGTCTCCTCTGCCTGCTCCCCTCTGACCAGAGCTTTTAGGCTGCAGTCCCCATAGTTCATTGTGATATCCCCAGTAAGCCAATCTGCTTAAAGGCTAGCTAGCACCTTTACTAGGCCCACAAAATCACTCTAGAAATCATTCATCAAGTCTGGAGGGACCCAAGTGGGCAAAAATCCTTGTAACCTTTCAGCAAGGGTTGACACTCACCTAGGACCAAAGGTTTGCTTCATTTGCTCTATCAAAAGGAAGAACCAAAAGCCGCTTAAACTCATCCTTTTATACCAAATGTCTTGATGTATTTCCCAGGCCCTTAGAAAAGGGTAAATCACTCACTTCTCCTATTCCCCAGGAGGTAAAGCTTCAAAGATAGCCTTAGGATTTCACATTTATCACCCACTATGGAATCCAAAAATACATAAGGACGTATCTCCTGTACTCATATAATGGGCTACACAGCTCATGCCATTTGACCCACCTCAATATAAAAACTGTTTAAAGTCTTCATGACTTCAACATAAAATACAATATGTTCACCCCAAGATACTGCATGTTGTTGCAATATCTGTCACACAAAGCCACTTCCAGGTCCTAGCCCAATGGTGTGAAGCTTCTAGCTTACCATTTAACTCTCTTGGGGGGGAGGGAATTTATTAGTAAAGCATTCAATACAGAGAGAGAGATACAGAGATACTTTTCCTAGCGCACCAGTGTCAAACTCATTTGCCAGATTTGACTTAAATATACTTCAAGTGGGCCATATGTACCATAAATTGAAATACTCTAGCTACATCATGGAGTGCTGTGGATGCAAAATTGCACTCCTGGATACTACTCTCTTTACTAGGCAGAGAGTGTGATCTCATGGAGTGCAGTGTGACATACTCAGTGCTATGCGACATAATGAGACCTGACACACTTGCATCATTGCAGAGTGCTCTGTATGCAAGATCACTGTTTCTCTTCCTCTCTGTTAGGGAGAGAGTGTGGTCCCACAGAGCACAGTCATAGACCAGATGAAAAAGGTTCATGGGCCGCATCTGGCCTGGGGGCCCCATGTTTGATGCCCCTGGCCTACAGTGTAACACACTATTGCTTTTTATAGTTAATTGTATAAATCACAAAGCATACAGCTCACACAAAACAGTAAGTCGTGCACACATTTCTGCTGCAGTCTCCTTGTGTCATATTGATTCCTTCTGCTACCGTGCATACCTTGTGAATGGGAACATGGAACTTTATTCCTTCCTGACCAGCTTGCTTTTTTTGCCTTTGACCTCCTCCCTTGGGAATCCTTGAGGCCTTCCCTAGGGAGTCCAACTGGGCTCAATGAAGTAGGTAAGATCCCAGATCTGATGCAGATCCCTACATGCTGGGTTGTTTTTCTCTCATTTTGAGATAGAGACAAAAGGGCCCAGCAAGCTCCCCACTTCCCACTTTGCAACTACTATCTCATGTGACATGCCAGCCAGCTTCTCAGATGATTACAACCTCCTATCAGCTGACTTTGTGACCAAGGTAACCTAGTTTCATTGGATAAGAGCTAGTCTAATGTCTAAAGTTTAAATTTAAAAAAGGAGGCTACTCCAAATCAAAGGTACATCAGTGTCAGCTTTGCATTAATGTGCCTTGAAATTTCAGTCCAACATGGAGGGAACAGCACAACAGAGAAGATGAATAGCTTACACATTCAAAAATGGAGTTTGGCGCCTGAGAGAGTTCATAATCTAATACAGAATTCATAAATTGTACAGTTTTTTTTTCTAAATCATTACAGGCCAATCACCCTACAGTTATACAAGTTATACTGTTTTACCTTTTTGAACACTCTATGATATTAGCACTCTTCCAACCTTCTGGATTTTCCCTAGTAGTCCAAGATTTATGAAAAATTAAGTTCAACTCACCAAGTATCTCTTCAGCACACTTTTTTATGACTCTAGGGGGCCAATAATCTGGCCTCCCTACTTCAAAACTTAACCATAGTAGGTGCTGCTCAACAACCTTCTTAGTTATTTATGGAGGGGAAAGAACTTCTCATCAGATACTAGTATGCCATCCTACTTCTTTCCAAATGCAGAACAGAAACAATTACTGAACACATCTGCCTTTTCTGCACTATTATTAATAGAGGTGGTTAGAAAACTTTGATAGAACCATTTTGTCAGAGTAAAAACACACTGTAAATGTGTAAATTTTGCTGAAATTCTGTTTTGGAGGAAAAGACCAAAAATATTTTGACACCATAGAAACATCCCATCTTGACATTTTTGGAATGAAATGTTTTGATTTTGTATTAAGAAATTGTCTTACCTCTCAAATCTGCATAACTGCTACAGTCTGACTGACAGTTTAAGCAGAGATTGTCTTATGTCTAGGTATTGTGGAAGAAGTATATGTAAGACAGAGTCCTCTTCATTTTAAAAACTTTTAACTAACCTTCCCTTTCCTATTATTTGGACAGAAAGTTGTCAGTCCCAGCCAGACTCAATTCAGTAATTGTTCAATTTAATACAAGGATACTGACAGACATTTTTCACCCAGTGATTGTTTCACACCTGATATTTCAATCCGTGTCTTCAAGGGAAACATGCACAACTTCAAAAAGACAAACTGGGAATTTAAATTCAGAACTCTGCTAGACACCAAAAGTCATGGATTTAAGAGGAACACTGGTTTTATGGCTCATTGTAACAATTTTTAACTTGCCACACTGCCTGCCCACTTCTAACCCCAATTGCCAATTTAAGTGACTCTCTCCTACATGTTACCCCTCCTGTTTAACCATTTGTCTCAACTTGTATTGTGGTCAAACACTCTGCTTCCTTCCCAAACCTCAAGAAAAGCTCTGTGTAGCTCTAAATCTTGTACCTTTCATCCAACAAAGTTGGTCCAAAAAAAGATATTACCTCACCTGCCCTGGGTCTCACCTATCCTGGAAGCAACAACATTGAAAACAACAATAAATACAGTCAGTCACTAAGCAGTCACACACTAGTTGTTGCTGTTGTAAGCTGGGCTTTTCATCTCAACATTCAGCATCTGAATGAGGCAATATTGTTTGACTACAAAACAGTACAAACTATATGGTATCCCGTGGAGTTGTTCGGGACTCGTTGCCATGATTTTGCCCCTCACTGATCGCTCATCTCTTACCCCCAATCAACTTGAGCTCCTCATTCGGTGTGAAGTATTTTCTCTCGCAAAAACAAAAACACCACCCTCCAAATCTCAAAAACTTTTTCAAGGGCCTGACAAGGATGAACAGGCCCTACACTTACAGCTCTGTGCTGCAACCATGACCTTTCTATGCTATGTTCTCCAAAAAACGAGATGATAAGAATAGTCAGGAGAAAATAACTGCCTTATTTCAACAGTCACAGCTGCTCAGGGGCAGCACTTCTCAGAATTAGCATTAAGTCTTTTTCAATCACCTAGCAGTTAAGCTGCTGTGCCGCGGCTGCAGCTGTATACCTCATGCTGAATAAAGCTATTCTAACTTAAGATGGCCATGGTGGTGCAAATACAGGTTCCAATTGCTGTCAGGTCAGAAGGGCTGTGCAGTGCTGTTGTTTTTCTAATACCAGGGTGAGGAAATGGGAGTTTTCATTTTTCAGGGCTTGCACAATTCCAAAAAAAAAAAAAAAGGTTTTTTTGTTTTGTTTTGTTTTGTTTTTTAAGAAAAATGACAACACCCTTCCCAATATTTACTTAACCTTCACCATTTTAAACACAAATTTCCTATTATTAGTCTATTGGGGCAGACTATCTGCACTCCTTGCAGGACAGTGAGGGTACCAAGGAAACGGTTACTTCCCTGGTTTGAGGATGATCTGTACTGTTGACAGGCAATGACAAAGGGGCCTGTGAACCCTACTCCAGTTGGGAAATAGTTGTTTAGATCTGCCATACCACCTGTCCTCCACCCACTCTTTCTTTTTATCATCCCTCTCATCATCACTAATCTCCACAGTTTTGTTTTTCATAGAATCACAGGAGATTAGCATTGGAAGGTACCTCAGGAGCTTATTTAGTTCCACACGTGCTCAAAACAGGACAACCCACAACAAAATCATTAAGCCAGGCCTTAAAACCCTCTACGGATGGAGATTCCCCCGCGCCTCTCAGATAACACATGCTAGTGCTTCACCATCTCACTCTTAGTGAAATTTTTTTTTCTCATACAGCCTAGCACTCCCTCTATGCAATTTGAAACCATTTTTCTTGTTCTGCCTTCTGTCTCCACTGAGAACAGCCTAGCTTCATCCTTTTTGAAACCTACCCTTCAGATAGTTGAAGGTCGCACTCAAAATCCCTTTCACTGTTCTCTTCTGCAGATTAAATAACCTAGTTTCCTCAATCTCACCTTATAGGTCATGTGCCCCAGCCCTGTAATCATTTTCACTGCTCTCCGCGTGACCCTTTCCAATTTGGCTGCATCCTTTCTGTAATGAGGAGCACAAAATTGGATCTATCTGAATTACTTCCCTCGATCATATCGCTTGTCCAATACTTTGCATTGTGCTTCTTTTATGCAGTTTCCTTTGGGGGAAAAAGAGGCAGAAATACTACAGTCAGGAGCAGATGTGCCAGTGGGGCTTCCTCTCTAATAGAAGAGCAGTGGGTGACTTACCAGTAACTGTCCTTCTTCGAGATGGGTTGCTCGGATTCATTCAGTAATAGGTGTACCCATACCGCAGCGCATGATTGGTCGGAACTTTTTGCCCTAGCCTGTCAGAAGAGAGCAGGTGGCCACCAGCCCCCACACCACCCCGTGGCTATATATGTGGACACCGCCTGGCCCCTCTCCGGTTCCTAGGAGTCGCCACCTCGAATGCGGGGCCAGGGGGAGGGTTGTGAAAGAATCTGAGCAGCCCGTCTCGAAGGAGGACAGTTACTGGTAAGTAATCTATTGTTCTTCTTCGAGTGCTGCTTGGATACATTCAGTAATAAGTGACTGTTAGCCATGCCGATGGATGGCGGGTGGAGTTGGCTCTTCCGCCCTCAGCACAGCACCTCTCCAACACTGGTAGTTGCCCAACGAGTAAGGTCCTTAGAGGGTCTGAAGTGTTGACCTAAGGACCATGGTCCAGGCAAGAACAACCCAGGATGGCAGGATCTAGCCCAGTTTGCCCGAGTGCTAGCTAATGTGTGAGGGCAGAACGGCCTGAAGTCATCGTACTCTAAGAATTGAGACAAGACGCATTGTGGCTACAACCAAGGAAAGTGTCACCAATAAAAGTACCTGAGAAAGTATTGGTAGAAATATGCTGAGGTCAGAGAGTTGGGTATTCTGGCAGTAGCACATGATTGTGCACACCTGTGGAGGAATTAGTAGACCTTGGAGCTGTCAGGCTGGCAGTGGTAGATACCGGACACTACAAGAAGCAAGGAGGGGAATCCTTTCCTCTCTCAGTCCAGTAGAGTGAAGCACAGATAGACCAGGGGCCACAGGCAACTATGTGAATCCGGCACGCTTCGTGTCCCACCACAGGGGTGATGTTGCAAGAAACGAGGTAGGGAGGACCTAGGAGAAAATACCTCTTCCTTGTTTAGCTGGGAGAACACCGGAGCCCAAAGGTAATAGGTGATGACCTCCTACAATGCCAGATGCAAGTGGTGTACTCGAAACAGCATGAGGGAGACAGGTGCTTAGCCCATGCTACAGCACTTCATAGATTAGCCATAGGTGAGGCTACACATAGGCCTGCAGAGTATTATCCAAGGCCGTCGTGACCCTATCGATGGCCCCATGACGCTCCTTTTTTTTGTTTTGTTTTGTTTGACGTGAGCTGGCAACACCGTAACATTGCATTGACACTAGAGAATGGTATTATTATTATTTCCCTTATTATTATTATCATTATTATTATTATTATTATTATTTCAATTTGATGGCTAGCGAATGGCCACGGGGACGGTCAAAGGGAATGCAGACCAGAAGCTGTCATAGCTAAGGGTTAAGTCCAAATCTTAGGCTCATGTGACCAGAGGACCGCGGGTTCCAGTCCCTGTGGCCGACAATATCATTTTCACACTCAGCATGCGTGATCTTGAGTCGTGCAAGGACCACCACATCATGGCCCTGGCTTTAGGATGGACGGAGCGCAGGGAGCACGGGTACACGGTTTGAGGTTCTCTGTGAAGAGGATCTCAGGAATCCATGAGAGAAGGATTTCCTCTAGCAGGAGCGGAGCAAGGGAGTGTACCCCAGTGGTACAGACCCAGCCCTCCCCTTCAAGACACTTTTCAGTCTGTTTTGTCCTCTTGTTCTTGTTCTGCTATTGTTGTTATTATCATTAGTATTTACCAAGGAGGACACTCTCTACCAGGGTCAGCTAGTTCCCTGAAATTCAGGTCTCTGCTTGGAATTTTAAGTGGTGTCGATGTGAGGCTCTGTCAAGTGTAGAGAAACCTAGCAGTTACTTAGGACTGGAGCTTAGTATGCCAAGTGGTGGCTACTAAGGCTAAGGATGATCTTCAGATGATAGTGGGGAAGAGGAAGTTGTACTTGATGGAACTCCTAAAAGAGGATGCCTGAAGCTAGCCTAGGGGTCACTGCAGCACTGTGGCTGCCCTCAGGCTGTGAGCTACTGGAAGGACACCCTTGGATAGACACCTCCGAAAAGCAACGTTTGGGCCCATACTTGTACCGCATCTATAGAATCAGTCGCTGATCCATTGGTGAGACCAAGCCCAGCGATGGATGTAAAGGGGGAGGCATGTGGTCCAAATTTCCCTAACCTTCGGCTGAGGGGGGCAGGGATGGGTCCGGTTAGTATTGGGTTTGCTCTGGCAGTGGGTGAAACCCAGGTATGTTTGGAACACCCCTCGTGCTCACTGAGTGACTTAGGTCATCTCTGTTGACCTGCGATTCTCTCTATAGAGCTAGGGGTGGGGTGGTCATGGGTGCTGAAGCAGAGTTCAGGCTGCGATATTTGAGGACGGGAAGTGCTTCCCTTATATGTTAAGTGGCCCCTTCTTCCACACTGAGAAGTGGAAGCAGAGTGCTGGAGTAGAGGCTCCACGCCGGTGAAGCCCCTCTCAAGCATGCTCACCAAGCTATCGACTGGCAGATGGAATGAATGCTAATATTTCCCTAATAGGAGTCACTAGCAATTGACCTAACGCTTGCATCCAGGGAACAAACACTTACATTTGTGTCCTGTATCTGACAGGCAGAACCCGGTTAGCCTGCCCCATTGTCTTAGAAGGGGTTGAAGCACCACCCATCTGGTAAAATGTAGCTTAGATCCCTGATTGGGGAATCGCTGTACCATGAGCTATGATGCTTGGTGACCTAAAGGAGAACAGTGCAAGCGGGTGGGTAATGGAGAGCAAGGGTCTCCACCAAACTATTTTGATTGGGACACCTCAGGTCCTTGACTGAGTATCATTTGAGCACTTATTAATTTGTGCTCGGTGACCTAAAGGAAAATTGGCTTGAGCAGTGAGTAAGGGAGAGTGAGGAGCTCTACCCAACCCTGCGGACAGGGAGAGGGGCACCCTCCAGTGAATAAGAAGGGAAGAGAGCGGGAAAGGAGGATCACTCTCACAGGAAGGTTTCCTGGATGTCTGGTTTGAGAGGCATAAGGAGCTAAACCTTACCCAAGGGTGAGTGTGTGAACGTCTCCCAGGCACGAGAAAAGCACCCATAGGGAAACACCCCGCCTACCTCGGGGTGGGCTGAGGGAATGCGTTATCTCTGTTGCTATTTGCAGGATGTTCTTACTGTCGCCCTATGCGCCCCAAAGGGAGCAGGACAGGTGCCGCACGAGGAAGTGGAGGAAAAGTGGGGCTTTCCCCCCCGCTGAGGGGTCAACAAGATAAGGGTGTGGCAGTCCTTTGAGCTGAAGTCGAACCAGCTAGCTAAGGTTTGTCAGGGAAGGTTAGGCCTACAGTCCTTCACTCTGCCAGCTACGCTAACAGAGGGAGTCCTAGATCATGGGAGAAATTGGGTCTCCTCTGATTATTGTAAGTATTTAGATCGAGAGAGAGGGAGTATGCCGAAGGGCCTGGGTTAAACCATGGCCCTGCCTGAAAAGGGGCAGTCCATCAGCCCGAGTCAGTGGGTACCCCTTAGGGCAGGGGTTCTTAGGAGAGGTGTTTTGACACCTAGCCTGGCTGGTTGTGAATAATTACCCCAGGTTGGAAGGTCACCTCCCCTGATTGGGGAAAGTGGAGCCAGAATGGAGTGGTCCTTAAACTGGGTTTAGAGTTAAGTGGGAGTTAACTCCTCCTCATTGGCTGGTGGAGGGGAGGGTCAGACTCAGTGTTGTACCCTACGGGGCCAATGGACATGGGAGAGGCCCTGAGGGAAGGAGCCCAAAATATTTTACCTCCCCCATGGGTCACAGGCAAGACCCAGAATGGCATCGGTCTCAGGTGGGAAGAGAGCATCGCAGCCGAAGGGGAGGTCAAGGACCAGTTGGGAGCCCTCGGGCACTCTAGCTTCCTGTAGCCAAGCCGCACATTGCAAGGTCACAGCCAAGGCCAAAGTGCTGGCGGCTGTGTCTGTGGCATCCCATGCAGATAAAAGGAGGTCCTGGGATGCTATCTTGCACTTGTCAAGGAAGGCACTATATTCTTCCCTCACCTCTTATGGGAGTAGGTGTCTAAACTTGTTTATTGGCTCCCAAATGTCCAACATATATCTGCCTACTAGGGCCTGGTTATTAGCTACGTGTAACTGGAAGGCAGAGGACGAATATACCTTCCGGCCTAGTAGCTCTAACTTCCTAGCATCCCTCGATGTTGGGAGGGGGTCGTGTGGAACTTCTTCCAACCCTAAGGCTGCTTCTACTACCGCTCCAGATGGAACTGGGTGGTGGGCAACACTGTTCCCTCTAAGCTGTGTGCGTGTGCACATGCACACAGGTCATGAAACCTGTGCACACAACAAAATAAAGTTTGCACAAAAAAATTCAATAGTACTAATATTGGTGCTCACAAAGAAATGTTTTTGCGCACACAAAGAAATTGTTTGCGCACACAGTCTACAAGTAATTAGAGGGAACATTGGTGGGCAAGTGAGGGGAACTCTGACCTCAGGACTCAATATTTAAGGCATGCCATATCTGACACCAGAGAGAGAGGGAGAGAGAGAGAGAAAGAGAGAGCGGGTTCTGTCCATGAGACGAGGCTAAGTCCCAAACGCTCAGGTAGAGGAGAACAGTGACAGGTTCCACTGATGTGAACACCGGTCCGAATAAAGTGTCGGTGGGCCCTTCAGGGGATTGGACCTCCATCCCCATACGGGCAGAGACATGGTGTAGAAGGTCGAAATGCACTGAGAGGTCCCGTGTAGGAGCATGGTACTGGGCTTAGAGCTCTAGCTGGTGCTGACTGGATCGGTGCCAACGTGGGCACGGTAGTTTCTTGGGGGGAGGACCATTCGTGGGGTCAGTACCAGAATGGCAACAGCGCCAAAGCTTGGCAGCGGAGCCATTTAGTCCTTCTTGAGGCCCCTTCCCCTGGGTTGGAAGTGGGGGGAAACACCTCGGGACCTTGGAGGCATTACCGGGTACGGCAAGGTAATATGGTGCCGGGGAGAGGGCTCAATGGTACCAGAACTTAAAGGGGTGATAGGTTACAGTGCTGGGGAACCCAGCACCAACACTGGAGAAGGCGTTCAGTGCTGCTTGAGGTGTGCCCAGAGCTTCAAAATGAAGGCTGGTTTACCCCTTCCCACAGGTACTGGAGAGGGTGGGGTAGGCAGTAGGAGGAGATTCTTCTCCTCCTTGAATGCCTATGGAGTTGTGGGGAGCGGTACCGACCCCGCCTGGTCCCATGGGGAATCCCCTGCGAGGGACCTAGAGCAGTGCTGATGTCTCAGTACCGGTGTGCTCCCTGAAGACATAGTGCTGGGAAGGCTCCAGTGCTGAGCCGGCACGCGGTGCCACACTGGATCCTGAGGCCTTAGGGGTAGGCTGCCGCACTTGCCCTTAGGCCAACACGCGGCACCTTTGCTCCCTGTCCTTGATTGTTATAGGCTTGAAGGACAAGCAGATGGAGCAAGCAGTGACCAAATGGCTCTCGCCCAGGCACCGGAGGCACTTCTCGTGGGGATCATCCTGTGGGAAGGCCTTGCTGCATTCGGCACAGGATTTAAACTCTGGCATGGTGGACAGCAGAGGAGTGCAATGTCAATGCTCCGGCTCAAGGGAGGAAACCTTCTTCGGTGAACTAGGTCCATGAATAGCTGCTCCCAATCAAGTGAAAGGCTCATACATAGCGAACGACGAAGAGACAGGCTGCTTGCAAGTGCAAGGACCAGGCTGTTCCACAACCGACGCTGAGGTGGACAAAATGGAACTGGGGAGGGGCTGGGCGGTGGCCACACCTATAGCCACGGGGTGGGATGGGGGGCAGTGTCTGCCTGCCCTCTTCTGACAGGCTAGGGCAAAAAGTTCCGACCAATCGTGTGCTGCGGCACGGAAACACCTATTACTGAATGTATCTGAGCAGTGCTTGAAGAAGAATACACTGTTACTGCTTTGCAGCTAGATTTTGGCTCCTTTTTCCTATAGAACAGTGTAAAGAGTTGGATTTCAGAAGAAAAATTGTCTTGTGACTGGGGTTGTGGCAGCCTTGCCTCAGGGGAAGACATGGGTGCTGGGTTGATTTCTTTTTGTTTGTTTGTTTTATTTCAGATGTGGCAACTCTAGGATAAACCAGAACTCTTAACAAAGAGATAAGAATCTGCTGTACTTTTTCCTGCTACCTCATCCTTGCCACAGCCTTTTCCCACTGCTGGAGCCTTTCCCTGAGGGTAGGAAAGCAGCTAGCAACAGAATACTAACCTGCTAAAAATAATTCTATAGATGGGAGGGGCTGTGGATGCTGTTTGTGTGTGTAGAAAACCATGTAGAGTATATATCCAAAGGGTTCACACACATTTATATTCTTGCCTCAGCCACGTTTTGCTGTCCACACTCCCCTACAATTCCATCTCCCAGTTTTCTGCCATAGTACCACTGATGCTGTCTCCCTATCCTTCTCTGACCTCTCTTCCTTCCTCCAAATCCCTCCTTAATTCCAATTTGTTTTTGTCATCTTCTCATCATCACTATTCCCCATACTTTCCTTTCTCTGATTTCTTGTTCAATATTTTGCATTGTGCTCCTTTTGTGTCTTACTCTGTTTGCAAAGAACCATGCAAATGGATGTCAATGTTTTTGGGAATTATGGGGGAAATATTTTATTTAATTGCTAATACTTCAGTAGGCTTCACTGCATTCAATCTGTATTATTTTCATTTAAAAAAAAAAAAGAACAGCAGGCTTTCAAAAATAGCTTTCATCTTGTTAGCCAAGAATCAGAGGTGTTCTGTCATATTCACAGCATAACAAAAAATAAAAACATAAATACTACTCTATTTCTTAGAATTTCAGAATGACAACAAATAAGTACTCGAAAACAGGGGGAGAGAAAAAAGGCTGTTCCTTAAGGCTATGTCCACACCAGTGGTGTGCTGTGAGAACTGTCTAAATGTGCTGTGAAATTTTGTACAAAAGTCATGAAAATTAAATATAAACCAAACATTATTTCATCTTAAAAACAATATTCTATCCGACCAAAATTACAACTCATAAAACTTAATTAAATGTAAGGTATTGATCTTTCAGTTCTAAAATGTGAACATTCTGGTTGCAGCTGGCCAAAGGGCAAAACTGGGACGACCTGTATTTTTTCCCAGTGGATTTGAAATGGTGGGTTACTTACCAGTAACCTTCCTTCTTCAAGATGGGCTGCTCGGATTCATTCAATAATAGGTGTATCCGTGCCACAGGGCACGATTAGTCAGAACTTTTTGCCCTAGCCTGTCAAAAGATAGCTGGCAGCCACCACCCCGTGCCACCCTGTGGCTATATATGTTGCCGCCGCCTGACCCCTCCCCAGTTACTAGGAGTCACCAACTCCAAGTGTGGGGACGGAGGGAGGGTTGTGAATGAAACCGAGGAGCCCATCTCGAAGACAGATGGTTACTGGTAATAACCCATCATTCTTCTTTGAGCGCTGCTCAGATACATTCAGTAATAAGTGACTACTAGCCGTGCTGATGGATGGTGGGCGGAGTTGGTTTTTCCACCTTCAGCACAGCCACTCACCACCCTGGGTAACTGCCCAACAAGTAAGGTCCTTGGAAGGTCTAAGATATTGACCTAAGGACCCTGGCCCAGGCAAGATCAACCTGAGAAGGCAGGACCTAACCCAGTGGAGGACAGAAGTCCCAGTTTGCCCGAGCACTAGCTGATGTGCGAGGAGTAGGCAATAAGAGGAGTGCCTTCACTGCCTCGAATACCTCTGGAGTCGAAGGAAGTGGCACTGACTCCTTTCGGCCCCATGGGGAGTCCCCTGTGGGAGACCCCAAGTGGTGCCGGTGCCGAGGTACCAACACCGATACAGAGCTCATCTTGCATCCTCTTGGGGAGTGGTGCCAGGAAGGTTCTGGTGCCAAGCTGGCACGTGGTACTGCATGAGATGGAGACCCCAAAGCCTTGGGGGTAGGCTGCCACTTTTGCCTTAAGGCCAACGTATGGTACCTTTGCTCCCTTGTCATTGACTGTCAGCGGCTTAAAAGGACGGACGGATGGAGCAGGAGGTAACCAAGTGGCTTTTGACCAGGCACTGGAGGCACTTCTCGTGGGAATCGTCCCGCAGGAAGGCCCTGCCGCAATTCAACACAGGGTTTAAACCCCAGCATGGTGGATGGCAGAGGAGAGCGATATCGGTGCTCCAAAGACGGGTGCTCGAGAGAGCGAACACTCTTTGGTGGAACAAGGTCCATGAAAAGGTGCTCCCAGTCGAGCGGAAGTCTCATAAACCGGAGAAAGACAGGCTGCTTGCTAACGCAAAGAGGAGGCTGTTCCACAAACCATTGCTGAGGTGGACAAAATGGAACTGGGGAGAGGT
Source organism: Podocnemis expansa (assembly GCA_007922195.1). Classification (NCBI taxonomy): domain Eukaryota; kingdom Metazoa; phylum Chordata; order Testudines; family Podocnemididae; genus Podocnemis; species Podocnemis expansa. The sequence goes on along the minus strand of ML681984.1, from coordinate 15,033,313 downwards.
CGGGCGGCAGCCGCATATATGGGGTGACGTGGGGGACGGTGGCCGCCGGCCCTCTTTGGACAGGCTAAGGCAAAAAGTTCCAACCAATTGTGCTCTGTGGCACGGATACACTTATTACTGAACGTGCCTGAGCAGCACTCAAAAAACATTAATGCATTTGATCCTTTTTTAGCTTCTTGTATGCACTATGTTGTAAACCTTCCTAGTAAGACCATAAAATCATAGGAAACATAAGTAAATGTGATGTTTATGAGCAATCAAGTCAGCTGAAAAAAGCGGGTGTGCTGTGGAATTTCTTGTCTCATTGAAGTGTGCTGCATTACTGACAAGGTTGGAAACCACTGGTCTATACTGCCCACTTCTTACAGCATTGTGGAGAGTGCATACACTGCATTGTCCCCTAGGATGGGTGAAAGGAAACCGGAGTGGAAATAGAGGAAAATGACAGTAAAGAGATATTTGTGGGCAAGGCTACATAGGACCGGATAAATGAGGATGAATAAGACACTAGAATGTCATCTAGTAAGTGATCAGAAATTAATGAGCAGATTCAAAGAGGGGATGACACATTGTCGGAGCAAAGGTGGAAGAAGACAAAGATGGGCAAAGGTTAACCAAACTATGTGGCTACCTGCTCTACCCTACCCGAATTCAAGTCATCATCAGCTCCTGCATATCAAGCACTTAAAAATGAGGCAGAAAGAAGAAATATTCACATGCAGTTCCTCAAAGCGTCACTTCAAACAAGTGATAATTTTGGGAGTCATCAGTTAGCACAGTCTACCCCAGAGAGACCTGAAGGGCCTCTCTCTCAAGAGCAGAATATTATATTGCCTTAGGGGCATCTAACACTTCTGAATCCACAGTTACTCTCATGTGGGAGACTGTTTTCCTCCTACATATGTTTCAGATTTCAGAAATGTTTAATAGGCGGAGGCTAGAAAAAGTTAGGTTAGTTCAATTTCTTTTTCTTTATTTTTAGGGAAGGATTTTTTGTTTAGAAAGGATGAAACACAGGATAAGAAAATCAGCTTGGAGCCATTTAAATTAAATATCAGAGAACTTGGATCCTGATAGTAGCAATGCTGAGTTATAGCCATAGGAAAAACACAGAAAAAGAAAAAAAAATATTGAGCAAAATATTACTCTTATCAAGAAGTCCAACAAAGTAATTACATGAGGTGCGTGTGTATATACATGCGTGCAAAAGAGAATGTGTGCACACATATGAGAGAGAATATGTGCATGTGTAAGCTAGAAAGGAATTTGTGTACGCATGTTCACTAGAAAGAAAATGAGCAAGAGAGAGACCGTGTTATTCATTTTAAGACAAACAAGCACATTTTGCTTGCATGAGATAAATACCTGGATCTGAGCAATTAAGCAAGCCTGTTTTTAAACCCCCCTCACTTCCAAAACTGAAATGATGAGTGCACTTTAACACTCCAAGGATGATATGAAGGCAAAAGAGGAAAACACCAACACAAAGGGCCTGATCTAATACCCATTAAACTGAATGGAAAAATAACCTTTGACTTCATCAGGAGCTGGATTGGCTACCAAATTCTGATTTCTGTTTCTCGATTTAGTAAATTCGTTTGGAGACATTAAAAACAAAAAGAACCCTGTGGCACCCTAAAGACTAACATTTCTTCAGGCAGAAGCTTTCGTGGGCTCCAACCCACTTCATTAGATGCATGAAGTGGAAACCACAGTTGGGAGGTATATATACACATTCCAGGATGGAGGAGGGCAAGTGTTAGCAAAGTCAATTCAGAGGGCAGATGGGCCTATTCACACCAGTTGATTAAAGGGAGAGAATGTGTGGACAGGGACAATTACTTTTTGTAATGTGTTAACCATTCAAGTCCCTATTCAAACCCACTCTGATTGAGTATGTCTACACTTACAATTAAGTTTGAATTAATGCGGATTAATTCAAACTAAATTAATGCATGGTTATGCTGGCTTTCATTACTTCAAACTAAGGAATGCTTTAGTTCAAAGTAATGAACGCTTACTTCGAAGTTATAAAACCTTGCTTGACTTCAAAGTAATGGTTAATTTGAACTTATTAGTTATAATTAACTCAATGGAGCTGCATAAATTCAAACTAACCATTTGAATTAATGTTGTTTGACCTTCTTTGCCCCAGGGTGCTTTCCTCTTTCTATGTATTGGGTGGGGGCATGGCCCTTCTTGGGTGCCATGTTGCCACACTTCCCATGGTGCCCTCTTCCTAAATCGAACTAGCAAGTCCAGTCCATGAACATGCTAGTTCGATCTCGGTTTCTAGTCAGGCCATGTTAGTTCGAGTTGACTTAGTTTGGATTACCCATTATTACTTTAAATTAATTAATTCAAACTGACTTCTTTAGTGTAGACATAGCCATTGTGTCAAGCTTGCAAATCAGCTCCAGCTCTGTGGTTTCACACACTGGTTTTGAAGTTTTTTGTTGAAGAATGGCAACTTTCAAAGCTGCTACTGAGTGTCCACGGAGATTGAAATGGTCTCCTACCATTTTATGGATCTTTACATTTTTGATGTCCAATTTGTGTCCACTTATCCTTTTGTGCAAGGACAGTCCAGTTTGGCCAATGTACACGGCAGTGGGGCATTGCTGGCACACAACGGCATATACCACAGTAGTGGATATGCCGGTGAATGAGCCCTTGATGGTGTGGCTGATGTGGTTGGGACCTATGATGGTGTCAATGGAGTCAATGTGCGGGCGGAGTTGAGAATGTGGTTTGTAGCAGGGATGGGTTCATGGATGTGTGTTCTTGATAATGGTGTTCGGCTGCTGGCAAGTATTTGCTTCAGGCTGAGGGGCTGTCTGTAAACAAGGATAGGCCTCTTCCCAAAGCTTGAGAAAGTGTGGGATCTACGACAGATTGTTGATCTTTGATGATGTGTTGGAAAGATTTTAGATGGGGGCTGTCGGGGATGGCCGGTGGTGCTCTGTTGTTTTCTTTGTTGGGTCTGGCCTGTAGTAAGCTTTGGGAAGCAGGCCTATTCTTACTTACAGACAGCAACTCCCCCACCCCCCCTGCCTGAAGCAAATATGCACCAGCTGTGGTGATTTATTTCAGCTGAGAATCTAAATTTTTTTATATTTACTCATCACATAACAATAAATTCTAAAAATCATTGGATTAAAACATCTCTTCCAATTTCTCTTTCCTATGTTTTTGCTTGTGGTTCCAAATTAGAAGTCAGAAAAATATTGATTTCCCCTAATTGTAATTTGAAGACATTTAGAACTGAAATATTTATTCTTTATTTCCTTCTGACATGGAAGCTGCTTCTTCTATGACAAGATGACTGTGTTAAATAAAACTGTACAAAATATATGTTCAGCTCTTCTCTGAATTGTGTTTAAATTTTACATATTTTATGGAGTCATTGTGTTAATGTAAATAGAAGTATTAATAATCATGCTTGTATTTAACAGTATGGGCTTTCTGTTCCTTGACATAACTGAGGTTGTCTTCTCAGGCCTTTTGCCTTCTCAGTATCATATGACAGAAATCTTGAGTCAGTTCTCTTAAACTGTACTCTTGAGATGCTGGTTCACAGAATTTCTAAAATATTGTACAGCACAGAATTCATATAAGCAACAAAAACAATGAAGTTGTTAAACCCACCCCTTGTGTTCTAACTGTAACCTTTCTGCCAGGTGGAGTCAGCAACAAGGGTCAGGCTCAAGATCTAGGGGTGCCCCTTAACAACAAACAACAACAACAAAAGAACTAGGGTTCGAGCTTCCCACAACCCCAGGTAATCTGGAAAAATCTAATACCCCTCCTAGGTGCATTTAAGAGGCAACTATTCCCCTCTTTCAAGCAAGAGTCTGCCTATAACAAAAGAGAATAGGAATCCACCACAACCATATTTAAAAAAACCTCAGTCCATAAACAAACCCGACCCCATGGAGTGTTGGGCAGTGTCTTTTGCCTCAGTTTCCCACATTGCAAATAGGAAGTTTGATGACCGTTAACTTACTGTTCCCCAATCCATCTGCTGCATCCCACTCACAGTTTGGCTGTCAATGGTTGGTGATGATCCAGAGTTCAGAGATGTATTCATAGGTTTCATTTCCTACCCCGGGATGGGTGGTGTCGAGCAACGTCAATGCTGTTGCCTCTGGCACCCAGCTGCTGCCACTTCTCTGCTTCTGTTCTCCGATGCCACTGATTCTCTGCCACCTCACCTTCTCTACCACTGCTGTCTCTCTGCTGCTACTAGTCATCACTGCTTGCTTCTCCTGCAACATTGCACTGTGAAATTGTACCACCTAGGCCAGTTCTCAGTGATTTCAGCAACAACTAGCATGCAGTCTTGTCTTCCACTGACCACTACAAGGTATGAGGCTTATCCTATAGACCTGCACAGTAATGTCGTCAGCTCTAGGAATCACCAACCAGAAACAAGGATTCTCAATTAATTCTTAGCCCCTCCATCATTAAACATTGGGGAAGGACAGCTCAGGTGCTGTCTAGAACTCTTTGGGCAGAATCCACACCCTTAGGTGGAACCACCTGCTCCCACCTACTCTCATCTTCCATAGGATTTGGCATCCCTGCTCTCTGCGTTGGTGAGTTAGGTTCACTTGGGGGTGACTACCTCACTCAGGACTTGCCAGGAGCCATTCTGCTGCCCTTTATTTGTATAATAAAGATAACGATAGTCATTATTCCTGAACGCAAACGCTAGAACGATTTACAACCCCAAGCCGGCTACATCAGCTATATACCTACACAAAGTAGGCGTGTCTATGCAAATACAACCCTTGCCTGCTTGGTGTGTCATTCTGTCATAGAATCATAGGGTTGGAAGGGACCTCATGAGGTCATCTAGTCCAACCCCCTGCTAAAAGCAGGACAACTCCCACTAAATCATCTGAGCCAGGGTAGTCAGCTGGAGGCTACTCAGCTGGTCGCCGAGCTAGAGGTTGATGAATCTCCTGGAGCCTTTAAGCCTATTAAGCTTCAGAGGTCCCAGATTTGATCCCACCCTGCTGTCAACTGGGGTCTGTTGGCATTACATAAATGTGCGCCGCTGTTGAAGTCTTTTCCTCCAGCTCATCACTAGATGTCAGGGGAGCTCATTCAGACCCCGCTTACATACCAAACTGTGTATTCAGCCATAAAGAGAAATGAAAAATAAATTAAGATGGGAAAGGTGAGATATGCAATGATGAGTTTACAATTTGCTCTCCACTATTAATAGCTTGTCAGCATACTATAATGAAATACATATTTCATGTAGCTGAATTCACACATGGCAAAAAATCAGACAGACAGACTACTAATCATATAAACAAAAATAATCTTATGCATATTACAAAAAATACTATGCAGAACATTATCAAATAGACACTAAACAGTTTAGTAGCTGAAGCGTATGATGTAATTAAATGTGTTTTTCTCCTTAAATGTCATGTAAATAAGGGAACAATAGAAGGCAAAATTCTCAAAGAGAGACATCAGAAACTAAGTTCCTTTGGCTTTCATTGGGAATTAGGTTCTTAAATCATTCAGATGTTTTTAAGCTAAAAGCCAAGACTGGGCTTAGGTGTTCAAGGGGCAGAGGAAGTTCAATTCCATACTCCTACTGAAACACAGTGGGAGTTGAATATGAAAGTCTTAAAATCTTTTGGAAATCATAGCACAGGACCTAAAGTTAGGCATCTATATCCATATTTAGGCATCTAAGTAATTCTGGCCTGATTTTAAGAGGTATCAGGTGCCAAAAACTGTCACTCAGGTCAACTGAAATTACAGGTGCTCAAACCAGATTTGTTTCTGCATTGAAAGGTGCATTTAGATGGCTCATTTTAAATATACAAGTTTGGATGCTTTGGCCTGGTTATTTAGGTTGCAAAGTTGTTCTGCAAGAGGGAAAATCAAGGCAATTTGACCCTGGGAATCCCAAAGCCTCTATATCAATTTACTGTCATGTGAAGTTTCCTGTATTGTAGCCACTGCAAACAACATTTGTGGGCACTGCTTCACATCCTTTTTATATTTGTTACCTTTTCAGTTTTTTTTTTATTTTAAATACCAATAAAACCTACAACATTTGGGGTTTGGATAGCTAATATACCCATATACCTATCTTTGTCATTTATATACTATAGGCATTTGACTGTTTGTAGACAGGAATTCCTTTAGCTGAAAAACATACTAAATTGATTACACTGAAGCATTCTTGCTCTGAAGACTCTTTGCCTTGATGCTTTATATCAGTTTTACTGTGCCATGTTATTGCTGCATAAAATTTGTCTTTCATATTTTAACTGTAAACGAAGACAGGCTTTGACTGGAACATGTGACCCAAACTTCTTAAGATTTTGTCTAAGCCAAGATCTGAACTTGATGGCTAAGGCTCACTTTACTTAATTTTTGACCTCACTCATTTGCATCTGGATACCCAGGGAGAATTTCCCATCACTCCTAAGATAATTATTTTATCTGCATTTTCTTTATTGCCTTCTAGTTTGTAAATATGACTGACATTTGTGGCTAGATCAGTCTGGATATTCCATCTTGTTACTGTGATGTAAAAAGAAAAACTGGCTGAATACATTAAATATTGATGTATTTTATTTGTGCAAATGCAATAAAACTAGAATATGAATTTAAAGTGTCACGAAAAGGCTGCATCACAAATAAATTCCTTGAAGCACATTTCATCCAGATTCTCAAGTAAGGGACAAGAGCTGAACCCCTGGGGAGATTTAACCAGACTAACTCAACTCAGACATCTCCATAGCTGAAAAAGCTTCCAATTTCATTCTAGCCAACTCCAACTTCTACTGGCTTCAACCTGTGGGGCAAGACCTTTGTTAGGTATTTCTCTAGAATCTAAGCAATGCCTCTACGGACCAAGTCATTGGGGAATATCTCCCTACTTGATGCCAGTCTCATGAATACCTCTGAAATTCACTCACAAGGGGAGGCTTTTACATTTGCATTCAAAGCCCATGCAGGCAACAAATAAATTAAGCCCTCCTACCTTCACTGTTAGGCCCAAAGAGATCCCCTACAGAGATGGACCACTTTTCCTGTGGCTCAGAGGCAGCCACTGTGCCACCAATACACCATCATTTTGTTAAATGGGAATGAGGGTGTTCCTTTGATGGAGGGTTATTCAATATTACAAGTGTATCAGCATCTCATTAGTGTCCACTTGTGAACAGCATGCTCTTTATGCTGCAGGATCTCTTGCTGATACAGGTCTTTGAAAAGGTGAAGTCCTATGTAAACTGCAAGTATTTTTACTAGAGCTACTATTACTGTAGGAACAGTCATAATACTCAGGATGAAGTAGGGAACTCTGTCCCTGTGCTTTGGAGAGGGTAATTAAAATTCATCAGTGAGCTCCTTCCATATCGATTTTAAGATTTTTCATCCTAACCTCCAAGGCTCTGCCTAGCTCCAGCCTGACCTACATGTTTTTTACTTGACAAATTCATCAAAAGGAAGCTGTTCCTGTAAACAGTTTTGGTTTTCATGAATTGACATTTTCTCAATGGGCAAATGTTTCATTTAAAATAGAAAAACCTGATCAACTCTGATCACAATTGAAAAGTATTCTTTAGACTGAAACAAACATAGACAGCCAGTCTCATTTAGCTAGAGAACCTATGGAGTAAACCAACAGAGTGTAATTAAAGATGGCTTGGTTGTAAATTGTCCATTTATGTTTAAGTTGTCTCAATGCATTTTAAAATGTTAAATTGCCCTATGCACATGCCTTTACTTGAAATCCCAAAGTGTGTAATGAAATTGTATCCTGGTCAAGATCCCAAGCAGCAGAATTTCTCTGGTTCTGAGTTTATCCTTCCTTGGTGAAGGTGCCAACTGTATTCTAATTTTTTTTAACCTTGGGTGCAAATCTGAAAAGCCGCTTTACAGTCTTATATTTTGAGGTGTCGTTTTCTGCTCACATTTAAGTTTTCAAAGCCACTCCATATCATTTCCCATTCAGTGATCTCAAAGAGGTTTTTACAGCTATTAACTAAGTCCCCAAATCAACAAGCAATTTACATATATGGTTAACTATAAGCATTTGTAGCACTATTGAAGTCAATTGGAACTGCAATTAAGTGACTGGTTGAGTTGGGACCTTTGTAGACTTGGGACCAGTAAGGATTATTCACCCCTCAATCCATCACTGAAATACAATTCTGTCCGTAACCTCTTCGGTGGAACAGAGCAACATAACAACATAGTTTCGATTACAAAGGGGGGAGAAAAAATACCAGATAATGTATCTACATTATTAATTTATAATGCTTAACAATTAAATAGCACTTTTCATATTCAAAGAACTGCAGAACACAGCTTTTTCTGGCCCTTACCCCCAAAGAACATAAGAGAAGATCCAGAGGAATTGCTTTGGACTGGCAACTCAGCCAGAATCACTCATTATATGTGTTTTTTAACTTCTGTCTTGGTCTGCACTGCTGAAAGGGTAGAAGGGAATTGATCTTTTCTCCAGACTTCACCGCTCCCTTCTTTCTATATGTATCCTCTCTAGGCAGCCCAGTAGAATGTCTAGCCACCAGCAGTACTTTCATTACAAATTAGGGCTGGTGTTAGTATTATTCACATTGCCACACTTTCATGTCACTAATATTGTAATAGCTAAGATTCATTCTTGCTGTGGCAGGGATCACTTTATCTCAGGTGGGCTTCATTCATGCACTTGCATTTTGACTACAATTGTGCCTTTTTTTATTTCAGATACACCAATGTTGTGTTGTGTTTGTAATACTAATCATATCATTGTGTTAGTATTCCAGCATGACTCTGCTTTTGGTGTAATTATTAATTCTGTTTCTGATGCAGATCACATACTTTCACTTTTGATTCACCCATAACATACACAAGAGTACTTCAGATAGTTTGCGTCTACATCTTCTTTAAAAAAAAAGTCAAACACCAGGAGCCGTTGTATAGTAAAGTTAATTTTTATATTGGGGATTGGTTCTTTTTCTGCTGTATCAGCTTTGAAAAGACTAATATCTAAAGCATTGTCTGATCCCACTGCCACTCCTTCACCCCCCCCACACACTAAAATCAATAGAATATGAAGTCAAACACAGGAATTTTTTTTTTCCTGATTAATAGTATAATTTGATTAACAACTCTGGGGAATGGAAATTGCTGAAACACATTTCATTAAAGTTGCCTTGTCTGCATAAGAATCAATAGCACTGTCTGCTAAAAACAAAATGGCTACAATGCCAAAAGATTTCCATTCCATTTCTCTGCTGTGTTTTTTTGTTTTTCTAAACAGTTATTTATTCACAGATCAAAATGTTACTCCATCCCTTCTGCATATTCTGTAGTTCATCTAAGGATTTTATTGAGAATTCATGAGGGCTTAGAGAGACATGTTGGCTTCAGCTGGTAACTGAGAAAAAAGTTGGTCATTTGGTTCTACATAATTTTTCAGGTTTTGCTGGGGATTGTAAATGTGCTGCAGCATCGTTTTGATATCTTTGAGAAGAGATATGAAGTCCTCACTGTTTCTAGGCTTAAATCCAGGCATATAAGAGAAAAGTCCAAAAAGTTTAAAAATTGCATTTAAAAAAGGATTCTTTCACTGAAGAGTGTAAATATGTTGCAGCATCGTCTTGAAATCTTGGAGAAGCCACATAAAGTCCTATCAGTTTCTCACTGCTTCTAGGCTTAAATCCAGGCATATAAAAGTCCAAAAAGTTTAAAAAATATATTAAAAAAAAAGTCTGTAAATCCATCTGGTATAGGGAAGAATCAGTTCCCTACACTGGTAGAAAAGCAGTTGCACAAAAGGTTTCGATCATGCTCCTGGGACTCAGTTTGACTGTAGTTTCAAGGACCATTTCTAGTTTTAGTGGCATTTCTTCCATTAGAACACAAAGAAACGTAGATAGTGTGACAGTTTTGTGTCATAGTTATAGTTTGCGCCAATCCACACTCAGAGTAAGACACCCATTGATTTACCATTCCGCACATACGGAGAGGAACATTTGGTACCCCTAAGATTGGAGAACTGCCAATGGTCCCGTTTGCAGCTTTCCCTGCTCAGTGGACACAGAGTGCCATTAGGTCCTGACCCTAAATCCAGTGAAGTAAACTGAAAGACTCCCATAGACTGCAGTGCACTTTGAGTTGGACTCCAAAAGAGTGAGGCCTGTTATCAAACAACTTCCATGGAGACACATGAGGTTTCAGTTTGACCCATACAATGTCTCCCTCAGATTTTATGTATGGAATACAATAGGGACACTTTTGCTGTTGTACTGACAAATTAAAATGTTTTATCTCTAAATTTGTTAGTTTCATGTTAACAAAGATGGACATTTGCTTTTTCTTTTCCCTAAAGAACCTCATGAAACATGTTGGTTTTCTCTTACTATTTCCATAAATGCTCATGCTGCGTTTTTAAAGATTTAGCATTACAGTCAAACCATGAATTTTAATAAGGCAGGCATGGCTATGTGGGCCAGTAATACTACAACCAAAAAGAGAGAGACTGGCTAAAGTATTGCCTGGAACCTCCACTCCACTTTGGATATCTCAACACTAGAGCTGGGAGAAGACCTCCTTTCCCAGGTCCACAGACATGTGCTGGCATGGTAGAGAGGACTCATGCTAGTCTTCTAAAAATAGGTGTGTAGAGATTGCAGCTGGAGCAGAGATCAGGGAGTTGAGAGCCCAAGCTCCAAGTTGAGCCACTATGTCTACACAGCTATTTTTAGCACAGTACAAGTCTGTGGACGGATGTGGGAAGCTCACTTCAACGCTCAATTAGACATACCCTTTGAGGATTAAGAAATTTGTTCAGTTCACTCCTCTTCTCACAACCCCCTATATCATATCTGCCCACTTCTGCCATTCCAAGGTTTGAGCTGAGAGTAGAAGTGGTAGCTCCGAAAAACTGTGATATGCTATTTTTAATTTTTCCAGCTTTTTACTTGATTTTGCAAATAAAATTATATGACTGATACCAAAACAACACTCTATGACAGTACTTAATTTCCTTCTGGATTTGCTCATCAACAGAGAAAACTAGATTAGATTGAGGAAATTGCCCCCAGCTCCTCCAGAGGTTTAGTTCAAGTAAATCTCAGGAACTTTTGGGAACTGCCGATCACTAATATACATCTCCCACTGTGATAGATCACTGTAAGAAGCATAAGAACTTATATGAAGATAAATCAATGTTAGCTTCCATCACACGTCCAGAAAGCATATCACAGGTTTGGAATAAATAAGGCATGAGAAGGATGGAAAAAAGTAGAACTTCAGGATGGTTTGTCAATGGTGATGGGAAATTGTCATGGAAGGGGGGAGAATATTAAGGAAGTTTTTGAGAGTAACAGTGTGGGTTTGTCCACTAAGCTCACCAATGGGTAACAAGAAGATTTAGTTCCCAAGGCATAAGGCATTGCCAATTTAAGTTAAGGACTGTGCACTCTAGTCCCAGTTTGGGCGGAAGATATTTTTGGTAGGAAGGGTAGTCTAATGGATAAAGAAGAGAGATCAAGGTTCAGTTCTGACCTCAGCTACAAACGTTCAGTGTGACTAGTGCAAGTCACTTATTGTGCCTACTGCCTCAGCTCTATACCCATAAACTGAGGCTAACAACTTCCCAGTCTCACAGGAGTGATGACCATATGAAATCCATTAGTTACTTTGAGGTGCTTAGAAACCACAATTTTGATGAACAGACAGACATGTCTCCAATTGTCTTTTAGGGTAAAGAGGAGAGGATGTGGTAGCAGACTAATTAGAGTAAGATATTGTAAGGCTGTGTTGAAAGAACAGAGCTGCATACTTCGCACATGTCTTAAACCTGCCTGAGTTGCCACCACTATAGTCCTGCAGCCACATTAGCTGATTCATTCTCCCCCCAAGATGTTTTTCAGAACAATATTAGTGATCAGTCCTCTTCAGAAGTAAAAGCAATGAATCTTTTCATCTACTTGAAAACCCTCTTGACGTTTAGGAAAAAATAATAAATAATAAATGAATAAAGATAAAAGATGCTTTCGATGTACAGAATCTTTATAAAGCTCGTCACTTCTATTTACAATATTTATATCAGGCTTCAAAAGTTAATTGCCTCTCTAATTACTCTCTATCTTCAAAAGTTTGCAATTCAGTGAAATTAAGTTGAAACATACAATTCAGTTTCTCTCACTCTCAGATTGTATAGAAATTTGTATTCTATTATTATTGATCCTTTATGTGGTATTTTACAAAGCTACAGTAAAATAGAAATAGTACATAAGAAAATAATAGTATTATGCCAGCAGTCAATAAAAATTACAGAGTAGATATAACATCACAACTACACTATATTACATAGCAACCATTGCTCACATGGTTCTTCACAGCCATCAACCAGAATATCATCTTAAAATAAGGTAGTGCTCCATTAAACAAGGATTAGAGATCATAAAGGGAGGAAAGCATTCCCTGCCATGGCCTAGAAAGAACTCATACAATATCAATTTCAAGGAAAACCTTCTTTTATAGGGGGGGGGAAAAAAAAAAAGATACAGAACACCCAATTCTGAATTACCTACAACACCTTTATTCCACTCTGTCAGTGCAAAGGGACCTTAAAATGCACATAAATCATATTTACTTATCTTAAGGCCCCTTTACATTACTAAACTGACATAAAAAAACTTCAGTGTAAATAGATCAGGCCCAGAGTATGTTAGAAGGCAAAGCATCAAGCCCTCTATGTAAACAATCATGAATAGTTTTACCATAAAATATCTTGTAACAGATCATGTTTTCCCCACTTATCAGAACATTTCAGAGCCAGCAGAAACAATCTGAAGTCTAGGAGCTGTCATAAATCAAAATTATACAGTCAATAACACATTTTTAGCCATTAAATTGTGGCTTGGATTGCCCTCTCAGATAAAGAGAGTAAAACCCAACTTCCACATTTCTACACGGGGTTGCTGGACTCAGGGGTGTAGCATCCTTGACTTTTGCCACCTGCCTTACTGGAACCACCCACTGCTGGGTCTTCACCCCTAGGCCCAACCAGGGCCACTGCTGGCCTCCTGGCCCTGCCACTAGTCCCACAGCTCCCTGCCAGGTCCCTGCCCCCCACATGCCATGAGCCTCCCTCCCCCCCTGCTGGGGATGCCACCAGCCACCCCACTCCTTCACCAGCCCAGTGAACCCCAGATGGGGCCACCATCAGGTCCCCAGCCTCCCCTCAGGTCATCCCCCCCACCATCTCAGCCCTGGGTCCCCTGTTCCCCCTTCCAGGGCAACCATTGAATCCTCAACCTCCCTGCCACCCTCTCATCCATCCCCTGCCATAGCCACCAGCAGCCCCCCAACTCCCCTAACAGCCCCACAACCTCCAGCCAGCACCAGCACCAGCCTCTTGGTTTCCCTGCCAGCCCTTCAGTGCCCCCCACCAGACCTGCCAGTGGGCCCCCACCCTGATACCCCCTCAGCTCTCCCACCAGCCCCACAACCCCTCACCAGGGTTGCTGCCAGGTCCCCATGGTGCGGGGATCCTCCCCCTGCAGGGCCCTGGGCACCTACCCACCTACTAAGACTGCCTATGGCTGGATTTTGGGGCCACACATGTAGAAGCAAAGAGATCTTTTTGACTGCTTACTCCTTACCCTCGAGCAAATGGGCAGAGACTTAAATGGGAAAGTAAGGGGTAAGGTATTGGTGCCTACAGATTGACCTGGGTAGTTAGTTGAACAAGCATGGGAGCTTAGCCGTTCCCTGCTCAAATACACCAGTAGTAAATCAGTAATTAGGTGCTCTCACCTTGACCCTACCTAAGGTAAAGGAGGTGGGGAATCTGAATTAGTCTGAGGCCTGGTCTACACTGAGAGCACAGGTTGATATAATGTCGCTTATGTCGATCCTGTAGAGCCCCCATCTACACTGACGGGGCTATAAGGGCAAAACAAGTGATGCCATAGGTCACCATCATAACTCCACCTCCATATGAGGCATCATTTTGGTCAACTTTGATAATTTGAATTAACAACTGTATAGACAGAGATCACTTTAATGCAACTTTACTCACCTCCAGGATCTATCCCAGAATTACATGTTCTTGCAAGTCTGCCATTCTTGATTTGCTACACATGGGCCATGTCATCAGCAAATAGCTCTTCCCCTGTCTGCAGCCCTGGGAAGGTTTGAATTCCATTTCCTGCTTGGGCAGCATGAAGAGCTTTTCACCTGAGCAAGTAACGGCATCCAAGCTTTTCCTGCTTGTTTCTTTGTAAGAAGTGCAGATGAGAGGGGGCACAGCACAGCAGGAGGATGGCTGCCTTCCTACAAGCCACAGCACTTCATTGCACTATGGGATGGCTACCCATAGTGCAATGCTTTTCCACTTGACCTAAAGGCAAGCAACAGGGATGCAAGAACTTGGCACAAGGAGTGTGATGTGGCAACACTCCTCAAATTGTATTAATTTGGTATCTCAATGTTGACTTTAAGTCTCACCCCAACATAGACATACCCTGAGTCACAATGCAGCTACTCCCGAGAAGCAACAGCTAGCACCCTACCCCCTTCTTAAGGCTATTATCTGAAGATGAAATCAAAGGGAGCCCTGTGTTTGCAATAAAGAAAATGTTCTACTTTTTAAGGATTACTTCTATAGATAATTTCCATTCTTTACCTCTTTTCTGCAAGCTGACTGTCAGTGAAGATGCACTTTATGCTGTTCCATGGAAGCCATCCATTTCTGGAACATGTCAGTCTCAAACTTTTCATGTCAAGTCACAGAGAGCATGACAGTTCACAGTACAAGCCTAGGAAATGTGTTTTCAAAATACTACTACTTCATGCTATTGCAGCATTAGTGGTGCTGAACTTTCTTGCGCCAATGTTTGTGAAGTTGTACACACTGTCATTTTTAGATCAGAAACAGGAAAACACATTTTCAAGTGAAAGATCAGTCAAGGTCCTCAGGAGCTCTAAGGTGGTTTTGTGATACTTCATGTGGCAAATTGTCTGTTCTGCTATAGCGGGTCCTGTGCTTTGCCCTCCTGTGGGGGTCAGGGCACCCTGTTGCCCCTGTCTCTGGGCAGTTGGCAACTCTGTAGGCACAGTAAGGTGGGGGGAGAAGGGGCCCAGGCCTGCCCATTACTCCAGGCTGCAGCCCAGGGGCCCTATGAATGGCAGTTATTCATTGCTGACACTGAGGATCTCTACTTCTTTCTAATCACTCGATGAATGATTTGTTAACGACTGTCATCAGAGGTGTGGCTGGGACATCAAGACTTCAAAGAGAAACAGCTGAACTCAAATTAACATGCAAGCTAAATTCTGTGAAAGCAGGACTCAACCGAGACTCTGGGTTCTTTTCCCATTACAAAGGGTAATTTGACTTCAGGCTTCCCATGGTTTGAACCTAACAACTGCTCTGATTTGCTGTTACTGTATGATCTGATCCTATGTTTTACACCCCCTTGCATTTAGTTTCATTCCTTTCTGTAAGTTCACCCATCTTCAAAGCATCTGAGGAAGAGGGATCTTCTCCCATGAAAGCTCATGCAAAAAATAAATCTGTTAGTCTTAAAGTGCCACACGACTCCTGGTTGTTTTCTTTCCTCCGGTCTATTTTCCCCTTTTGCTTCTCTTTTACCTCTCTCCTCACTCCAGTCTGATCCCTCTGCTTTAATGCAACACTCCTCCCTACTACTGCCAGCTCTCCTTACTCTCCAGCCCCCTCTGCCTGGAGTATGGTTTTTATTGGAACTCTAATTGGGCCTTAATTGATCTCAGGTGCTTTTAATTACCCTGAAGTAACCCCTGCTCAGTCTGCCAGGAACAAGGCTCAGATCATGCTGGGGCTTATATATCTCCCTTCTAAGACCCTCCTGCTGCTGGCTGGCCCTGCTGTCTCGCATTCAATATATCAGGTACTATGTCTGGTAATTCAGAATGAGTCTCTGTAGATTATAAAATGCATTTTAGATGGAGCACCAAATTGTCTTAATGAAATACTAGACATTATGTATTGTAGTAAAAACTGTGTAGATTACTTATCTCAGAAATCTGGTAGATCTGACAGAGGAAAAAGGGGTAAAAAATATTGACTGGTATGTTATATATTAGCTTTAATCAATAAGTACCCAGAAAACCCAGTGGATTCCTCCATTTGATTCACAATGTGTGATGCCATAAAGATTTCCTAGGTGCTGTGGCTGTAACTACAACCAAGTCCCCCCGCACTTAAGACAAAGCCACTGTTCAGGTTGTCCCACTAATCCCTTCCATCCAGACCTACACACTGAACTACGTTAATTCTTGCAAGCCTAAAGGTATTGTGCTCCCTAAATCAACAAGTCATGCCTTCAATATTTCTACCAGCTTAATTCTTTACCAGAGCTCCAGAGAAGGCTCTCTAGGATGCTGCTAGCACCACACCTTCCCAGTTTTCATAGCCACATCTCCTCCCCAGTGAGTTCTGCATGCTTTTGGCACCTATAGGTACCAACAGCGGACAAAGATGCTGATTTCTCATGTAACAATGACACTGGTTGGGTCGGAAGACTGAACCCCATTCCCTGGAGTGAAAAATCTTCAGTTAAAGGACCAGGTCTTTTAGCTCAGACACAGTGGCAGCCTCATAACTCCTTAAGTTCTCCAATTCCCAGAGAAGGATTAAGAATCTTCAGTGGAAACACCATTTCAGGATGTGCCTTGTCGCACAACATAGGTCTGTGGATCAACTCCTGCTTGGCCTGTTGTGAGAAGTCATTCTCAGGCCAGAATACCTTGACTAAAATTTCCTATGGGTTGCACTTGCATTTATTAAGTCTTTTACATCAAACCTCCTCATTCTAGTCCTTGCTCGCCTTGATTCAGGATCCTACAGCCCTCCTGCTGTGGTCTGCACTACTAATTCCCAAAGGTTTTCCCTCCTTTGGTCAGAGGTCCCACAGGACTCCTCCTCCTGTGGTTTGTGCTAGTCATTCAGGTTGGTTGTAGAGCTCGCTCAGCTTCTCTATGCTGTGCCTCCCACCTCAACTGGGGGATACAGGTGGGCCTGGCTGCCTCCTTTGCCTTTCTGGAGGCTTCCCTCTTATCTCCAAGCCAGGTATTATTTAAACACATGAACTTCCTGCCATGTCACTACACTAATTTTCCCCACCTAAGGAGGAAAGCTGAATGAGTCGCTGGTGGTCCAATATCCCATAAAAGAGCCTATGGCATTGATACATTGTGTCACTAATGTCTGTAGTCATATTCCCGTTTTGGAAACTAAGCGGGATCAGACACAGTTAGGTCTTGGATTGGAGTCCCTTGGGAATACCATCTTCATTTAAGATGACAGGATAACAAATGTGAAAAATGCGGATCAGGGTGGCAAGTAATAGACACCCATATAAAACACAGACCCAAATATCAGGACGACCCCTATGAAATCAGGATATTTGGTTATACCAGGGTCCTTATGACAAAGTCTTCACAAGTAGGAGCCATTGCAGAACCTGGAGGGAATCAGGCCCATGCTCATACCCTCGACTTGTCCCCATATCCGGTTGGCAGAGAATCAGAAAAGTAAGTATAAAGGAAAAACAGTAGCCACAAGCTAATCAGTTAACTCCTGCACTTGCCTTGGATTCTGTAATAGATTACTATAATTCACCAGTGGACTAGGGGATGAGACTTTGTTGATGTTCAGTGTTGTAAGTCTCATTGGGGTTGGGAGTTTGCACGGAACACTGTTGGTCAAGTGAATTTTTAGAATGAATGATGTCCCAGTGAAATCAGAGTAACATTCGACATGGAAGCACTAGACACCTCTCTAACCGAAGCTGGATTGATGAACCGAGAAAGAAAACTTGGCAGAGTTTGCAGCAGAAGCACCTTCCAGAGAGTTTTTGATGATTCTACTTTGTGATGTTTCCTTTCTTAGCCTGCCTGACATTTTTGAGACAGAGCATTGAAGCACCTTGGGCAGAGGAGACTCCCAAAGATACATAACACACACACAAAAGCATGTGAACTGAAATGTTAATGTATTTGTTTTGTGGTGTAGCTTGGTTATTTATTTATGTCTTGCTCATCTTGATGCTGCAATAAAAGTGACATGCTCAAAGGTATGCGTGGCAAGATGAGCTGGAATTCCCAAAACAAACTAACAAACTAAAAACAAATGAACAAAAGAAAAGTTGCAACCATCACCACTAGGGAAACTCCTTAACTTTGAGTTAAAGATACAAGCATGTCCCCAACTTATGGAATTGCTTTGGCACGCTGTAAATGATGTATGAAATGAAAACTCCCCGAAGGTGCTTCTGTACCAGCATAGATATGCTGAGCTACTTACTCAAATAATATCCACAGACAATGCAGAAAAGTCCCTAAAACTAAAAAAGAAAAACATTTTTTCATTACTTTTTAGTTTCATTTAGTGCTTTTGTTCCCTGGACAGTAGTTGTGCTGAAACATTTCAAATGAAGAGTGGCTGTCTTTTGTCATTCTCATGCAAACTATAGAAAAAAGTATGGCCTCTTTTAAAAGAAAGATAATATGATCTGTTTTCTATGTCTTTATCCTGTGGATTTTTAAATATATTTATAACACTATCCGAAGTCCTTTTAACGCCTGTGTTTCTGATATCATCATGGATCACAGAACGAGTCTTCATTACACAGCCAGGTCAATGTAAGGTATGCAAGTTACATTATGTAATAATGTCATTGAAGTCGATATTGTTTAAATCCAGTAGACGTCCTGTTTTCACTAGACTATGTCAATGGGAGATGATTGACATAGCTTATGTCTCCTGTTTTGATGGAGCACTGGAATCGATGGGAATGCATTTGCATTAATGGCTCGTGTACCAAGTTAGTACCCAAGTGAAGTCAAGCCCACAAAGTCAATTAAATTTAAATGACTATGTAGGACATTATGGACACAGTCAGTGACTTCTGGGACAGATGAACTCTTTTTTTGCAGTAAGTTCTTGGTAAATTCAATTTGAATAAGACAAACTATGTGATTGTTAGAGGATAATGTAGTCCAGAGATGATCAGTCATGCTTTCAAATCCGCCAGCAGCATTTGACAACAATCATGAATTGATGAGTTACCTAAGAGACCTTGTGAAACTGGGAAGGGTTGCATTGTGCCGGCTCCGTTTCTTTCCTCTTGGACAGAAAACTGAGAGTTACAAGGTACATGATTCAGGGATCTGTTTACTATACCTGCACAGGGCTGGTCTTAGTGAATATGGGGATGTAGGCAGAAGTCAAGGATGAGCCCCATCTTTGACTTTTGCCCCTACCACCTCAATGGGCCCTGTTGCCAGCCTCACCCAGCCCACACATGCCCCCAGTGCCTCCCCCAAGCCCTCTCCACCAGCCCCTCTACTCTCTGCCCCCTGAGGCCTCCCTGACCCCCAGCTCCCTCAAGTTGGCTGCCACCTCATCAGCCACCCCCAGGCTGGCTGTCAGCAAGGCTGCATCGCAAGCCCCCTGCTGTCTCCTCCCCCTCAGTTCTCCCTGGGCCCCCTTGCCCCGTGCACCTCCCCATTCTCCTCCTACCACCCTGCCCCACACCCAGCACACCAGTGGCTCCTGGCTCAGCTGCTCTTGCCTTAGCTGGCTGGCCCGGGATATTTAAAAAAGTGGGGGCTGTCCCCCCAGTAGGGGGCTTGGGCACTTACCCATTCTGCCTCATAGCTAAGATCACCTGTGCACCTGCATCATACCCATTACTGGACAGAGTTCAAGGGAGTCCATGGGATGTTTGAGTGCTGTATAGACAGCTGCACAAATATTGTTGTGTACAAGTTTTATTGGTCCTACAAAACCCAGCAATAATGCTGCATATTCTTAAGTGTCATAAACGGCACCTAGTCTGTAAACTCTTTAGAGAAAGAGTGAAAGAGACATCTTCTATAGCATGCACTTAGACTGAGCTTTTCCTGTTTAAAGAACCTCACTTCTGGTTACCCAAAAAGACCACAGGAACACCCAACGATTCACGAGACCTGAGCTGAGCACCTACATTTGCTTTCCATTGAATGGACAGAGATGCTTACATTGGATTAAAGTTCACACAAGGCCACACATGAGGCAGAGAACTGTTTAAGTGATGTAATGGGAGGTGATCATGCCAAACCCTAACTCTTTCACAGCAAGGACATGCCTATCTCTGGTTGTGAACCCTCTCCTCGAATGAGTCACCTTAGGCAAGAAGCCGGGATAGGGAAGGAAGGAATGCATAGAGAAGGATCATCTTGGTCTCCCAGCTCCATTCAATTAATGTTTGATTTATTTATACACCGTGAAACAGCTTCAACAAGAGAGACTGAGGGAGGGGCACATCAGAATATCCCATAGCTCAACTGTTAGACTAAGTCCATACTGATGGCAGCAAAATCACCGCTGTCAGTGCAATCTTCCATGTTTGATTCAGTGGTCTGTGGGTGGGGAAAAAAAAACCAAAACTAATTTCTATAAAAGGTCTTTGCTATCCCTGTTTGGCAGATTGTCCATATTTCAAAGATCTAGCCTTTTCTATTGCATCAATTTGTTAGCAGACTGTGTCAAATTCATAAGCATCCCATTTAATAAAATCATTTTGCTCTGGTTTGATTGTATGACAATCTCTTCATATATTTCATTTTTAAAAGCCTCCTTAAACTAAGCTTTTAATCATACTGAGGAGTTTGTTTAGTCTACATTTCACACTAGGTCACTTTGTTTATTTGTGAGCTACATGAGGTTTACAAAAGCTCTATCAGTCTTTACTGAAGTATCTTCTGTTGTTACATATGTATATGTCCTGCTTGGTTGGTTAGGTCACTCTTACATGCTTCTAAAACTGTTCTGTCCAAAACAATGTGTCTCATGGCAGACATAGTAGGTTTTAATTTCCAGGTGACATCACATGTGTCATCAAAATGTGACCATTTTACTTTAGTGACTACTGTGATTTTTTCTTCTTTAACCATTGGTCAGGCCAAGGCACAGATCTGGAAATACACTCACTATCCAATGGGTTAGGAAGCAAATTACTGTATCCACTGCTTTTCTCTCCTCTTATCCTTTATGCCACGGTTCTCTTGAGGATTCCAGTTTAACAGTAAGATGTCAAAATCAACCCTAATTAAAATACTGTTATCTTTCCACACTTTTTTTCCCTCATACTGATTTGCATTTCTGCAGTAAGGGAAGGGAGTTTATCATAGGTTGTTACCATAACCAAAGTTGAATCACTGAACTTCTGTTGATGCTAATTACAACCCTTCATCTTCTAGTTTCCCTCATAACTAAAAGTACCCACCTCAAGCAAAATCCTAGAACCACTGAAGTCAATAGGATTTTTGTCATCAACCGTGATAGAGCAAGAAATTTACTCTCCATGCTTCTCAGGAGATTGTTTTTATGACATTCGTCATGCTCTTGAGCTCATCATTTCATTGACACCCAAAAGCACATACTGGCATTTCAGGTTTTCAAAGAAGCCTAAGGGAGTTAAGACACCCAAATCCCACCCTCAAATGTTTATTTATACTTATCCTGAACCCCTACTTCTATCCTGCAGAATCCTCTATAGAAGTGCTGTAAACGAAATAGTGTCAAAGTCGTTCAGAGTCATTGGGGCCTTTTCATTAGCTAGAAAGGCCTTTCGTTGGACCAGACCCTAAATCACCACACCAATTCATAATGCTAAATGTGAATCCATTAAATTTTATGCAGTCTGCACTTACAAGAAAGAGATTCCACTATTCCTTTAATTTTGATTGTCTTAACAGCTACGGAATGTGTAAGTGTGAATGGCATTTGAGAATTAGTCTCCAAATTATTGGCAAACCCAACTTATCTTGTAATTTCTGGCAGATATTTCTTTTTAATACACCTAATTTTTCTTGAGGAAAGATATTGTGACTTATATAAAAAAGAAAAATAGAAGACCCTGTCTATTGCTGATGAAGTGCAGGTGTGTGTTGTACACTCCTTTGTTTTAGCCTATAGATTTGTCTTCAGCTTTCTTCTGCTGGTCTCTCTTGACCCCAGATCAGTAAGGTGACCAGAACAGCTACTGTGAACATTGTAGTTTCTGAGCATCAGGGAGGTCAGCATATAGCTGCCCCCCCCCTTTTTTTTTAAATTTTGTACAAACAAGTCATTCTCGGCTGAAGACTGAAGAAATGAAATCACTTGCTCTACCTATTCTTGATATCAATGCTCAGGTATTTAGCTGGTCATACCAACCCAAATACACATACATTTTCCCCTGGTTTGTGCCTACTAAAGGGGCAGCTTGGGAAGCAGGACAGCATAGAATATTCTCCTACATATTTAAAACAAATTTGACTGAATCCTGAGCATCCAATCACATGCCTGCTGTTATACAAATGATTAGAAATGCCAAATGCGTGCACAGTCACACTGAAAAGTTCCAAACGGAGTCCTTAATATTAATCAAAACACAAATCATCCCTTGAGCAGTCCTAAAGTACCTATTAATAAATAAAAAAAAAGATGCTTTTCCCTCAAATTCTAAAGAAACCTTATAACTTCAAAGACAGAATAAAAAATTATTCTTTGCAAAATCTGGAATGACTAAGACATCATAATCAAATATTAAAATGCATCCACACTAAACACTAAAATAATTATTTTCTAGCCCTAAAGGGGCTATAAAACTTAGTTTTAAAGTATGACTATGCCATGAAATGGTTTTTAATTATTCAATATAGCAGAAACAAATCATTTCCAGTCCTAACAGGACCTTTGACATATAGGAAGCACCATTACTCCTCTTTAAAAGGAGTGTTATAAACATTTCTCTTTTTAAAAGGCATCTTTCTCCATTGTTGTTGATTGGAAAATATGTATATTAATGCACACATTACTGTTAATTCAAAGATGTGAAGAATGATTATTTGCTCTAAAAACATGTCACATTGTTGATTTCCCTCAGGAAGTCTTGCTGGGACTGTGGTGATAACTCTGCATTTGTGCATGAAAAATGGGTACTTAAACAAAGAACCAACATATTTCCAACAGTAAATAACTTTATGCAGAAAAATGCAGGGATTTGCTGGCAGTGCTACAAAACCAAAAATCAATCACACCACCTCACACCCTGCATCCTACAGCTATGTCATCCAATTGAATCCTAGGGTGAACAATGCAAGCTTCCATAAAGGGCTGATACACGACCTCTAAAGTGGAAAGAGTAAGTCATCATCATAGCTTTTCACTTCAAAACCACAGTCAAGACCTGGTGCTGTCACCTATCTTATACAGTGTCTGAAATACACGATGTTAATGGAGGCACTGTCAGGCACTGTTCAAGTAATTGCCTATGCTTTCCACATTCACATTTGGGGTTGTTCTTTAGCTTCCAGTTGGTTGTATCACCAGCCTTTGCCACCCCAACTCTTACTTGATTTCGAGTACACCAGTGTTTTCACTGGAGAGAGTTATTCTCAAGGAACCAGGTTTTCTAGGATCAGCTTTTTCCACCATTTTGTTACTCTCTTGCCTTCTATAGTGATATTTTGGGGTAAGGGATTTTTTTCAATGTCTTTCAGACTTCAGATTCTTGGGTGGCAGAATGCGTTCATGAAATGGATGTCTTGGATCATGGACCTGATTTTGTCTTTCCTTTTAACTGAAGGCATCCCACCTCACTGATGGTGGTACAGTCCTTGGAAGGCAACATAGCAACAATGTGGAAGCCAGTTCTCTGACAATCCTGCAGGACTGATTGAGTTAAATAACAATTTTGGGCATGTGGCTTGAGTATGACCATACTGCAGCGTTTCTCAACCTTTAGTAGACCCAGGAACACCTAAAGTTGTTAATTACTTTACGTGGAACACCCGATGAAAACTTTCCTGAAAAAGTCAGTACATAGTATCTGTAATGTTCACAATACCTGTGTACTATGCATCCCTGCAAAAACGATTCCAGAAACTGAATTAAATACAATTTCAAGAATAAAATGTGCATTTATTTCTAAAAAACTATACATGATTATTCATACTACTAAAAACTGAAAATAATATTACTCAAGTTTGAAGGGAATTTTGAGCCTGCATGTTTGAACAAAGTTAATCTATTCTTGGAGTAAGGTTTGTTAAAGAAAGTCTTACCAGGGAAGTTATGTCCAAGCAATTTTGATACCGGTGGTAACAAACGTAGGAAACTTAAAATGCCGCAGGCACAACAAAGGGGCAAGGTGGTGGTGGAAGATATAAACTTGTGTGCCTAGAAGCTTTACAGTGCCAGGTGCGTTTTATATCTCCCAGGCATGCCTTGGCTTGCTGCATTATTTCTTACCAACCCCTGCCTCCCCTGGATGGAGAGCAGTCTGGGTCAGTCACGGAATAACTTCACTATGTCCATGGAGCACCAGTGGTTCCTTGGAAAACCAGTTGAGAAACACTGCCTCAGTGGGGAGTCAGTTCTCTGCAGAGAGTCACATGAGGAAGACTAGTTTCTTGGGGCATTTTGGGGTCAGCTCCCCATTTTGAGTTTGCCAATTTCCAGAGTAGACTCTCTTTTTCAACTTCTTGAAATGCTCTTTGAATGCCAGCATTGAGTCTCAGGTGACCCCAATGTATGCTAGATGTTCAGAGAGCTCAAGGACTGTACTATCCCATTATATTTGGAGATTTTCTTTGATTTGATGATGTTTCAAAGAAAAGGGGCACATCTGTGTCTTGCTAGAGTTAGCATTCAGGACTTGTGCAAGCATATTGTACAAGTACACACAGGTAGCCAGTTAGAACAGACTCAATGTCCTCAAGTCTTTTCAATTTGGTGGCAATGTAATGATTATCTGCATAAAGGAACCTTTGCCTACTGAGAAATTCTGATTATTTTTGTGGTATTTCTCCAAATTCAATGACAATTTCAATGGAAGTGAATGATGGCTCATTGTCATAAGCAGCCAACAGATCAAGAAACACAGCCCCTGGAATTTTGCAGTTTCAAAACCACGTTCAGTGTATTGAATTAAGATTGCAACTTGAGTATATGTTAACATCCTGGGCAAAACATGACTTAGGCATCAATCAGCTGCTCTTCCAT
This sequence comes from Podocnemis expansa, assembly GCA_007922195.1. Lineage (NCBI taxonomy): Eukaryota > Metazoa > Chordata > Testudines > Podocnemididae > Podocnemis > Podocnemis expansa. The sequence goes on along the minus strand of ML681984.1, from coordinate 15,008,232 downwards.
TATTGGTGCTGTTCCACCTAACTCCTCCTAAAGCAGGGGTCTCAAACTCAAATCATCATGAGCGCCGCATGAGGACTAGCAGAGGGCCGCCTGAGGATTAGTATGGTAGCCCAAGGGCTGCACCGCTTAAACCTCTCCATGCAATGATATTGCAAATATTGGTAATGATCGTGTCATTGCAGGCTGAAGGAAATAGCTTTAGGGGCCACATGCGGCCCATGGGATGTGTGTTTGAGACCCTTGTCCTAAAGGATAAAATCTGCTCACAAAGCAAAGTGCAGAACAACACATGTCCACAGTATCTTTGCTCACTCTGCAGACACCACAAAACCATAACAAGTAGCAAAACTCTAAGAAGCTGAAAATAGCTATGGAAACCCTGAAATTTGAATTTGATGGTATATCAAATTAATTATTACTGTACCTCGGCTCCTTGACCTCTTTAATCCTTCCTTGCAGACAGCCAGACTGGAGACGGGTCCAAGTGGTTGCATTTCTCAGACCACATTGTTGGGATTTTTCTCTGAGACCTTTTTTTATGTGGTTTTCAATAAATTAGCTTGAATCCAGACTCAGCACTGAAGATATTTTTTAGCGGCATACAGCAATACCATACTGAGTTGATCAAGCTCAAACACAGTGTGTGGGGGGAGGTAGTATAAAAGTTTACCACAGCTCTGAAAGCATTTAATAATCAGATTGTCTACAAAGATTAACACTAGGGTTGTAAAAATTAGTTTAATTAAAAATTAAAGTTAAATGCCTAAGGGAGGAACCATGCTGGACTCTTCCAAGTGAGCTGTGACTCACAGGAAGCACAGCTGAGTTGCAGTTTCTCCTCGAGGTCCACGCCTCTCCCTTGCACTTACGGGGAACAAAGTCTATCAGGGTCCATGCTTCCCCCTCACTCCCATAGGAAAAGCTGCTCAGCTACCACTACCATCCCCAGTTTAAATGTTAATCAGCTATTTGAAACATTTGAACAATTGATTACTGTTTAAACATTTAACCTTTTACATCCCTAATTAACAAATGCAAATTGCAATTTAAATTGTGTGACAGTTGATAATTGGCTTCCTCAATTTCGTAAACCAATCCCTGTAGAGATCCTGAACTATCCAAACTGCAAAACATGCTAGTAAACAAAGCTGCAACTGCACATTTATCACACATAACTCTTCTTACTATTTCTTTATCTACTTACCATATGTTATTTACAGGGCCACTTAAGAATTTATGCCCGTCCATAATTAACATCTGTTTCCCTGTGTTTTCTTGCACTGTTCATGAAAAGACTACACAAACAAAGATCCTAAATCTACAAAGAATACTGCACACTATCTTTATTTTTTGCAACCTACTAGCTATGAGTGGCAAAGTAACTCAGTCATAAAACAGGCCCTTTTTTGGTTTGTTTATTCCTCTATGTCTCAACTTCTCTCCCACTCCCCTGAAGTCCCTCCAGGACTGACTTCAAGGAATATATCTTCAGTGAGCAGGTCCTATTAGCCTCACAAAGTGTCATGGCCAACCTGCTACATGAGCAGGATTGTATTACCTTGGCAGTTGTGCCATGACTGACCACAGTGTAACCCTTCTGCCAGGCAGAGCCTGAAGAAGCAAAGGGATGGGTTCTATGTCTAGGGGGCCCTATCAATGATGCAACATCAGCTGGTTTGACCCTCCACCACCCAGTCTCCTGGAAAAATCACACATTTTACCCTGGGTGCCCTAAAAGGCAATACCCCCCTCTCGCAAGCAAAGTCTGAGTGCAGAAGAGTAAACCTTTCAATGAAAAGATCCAAATAGCACTGGTTTGAGAAAACAGAGCAATGCAGAACTCACAAACACGAGTGGAAACCATCCCGCTCTAGAGAACGTGGGGTGTGCCCTTATGTCTCTCTTCTTGCTTTCCCCTGTACTAACCCTCTGGTACTTACCATTGTAGCTGCAGTGTCGCTGCTCCAGGGGAAGGAGGGGCTCAGCCAGTCCCCTCCTGCGGGCTCTTGCCAAGACGGGCTTGACCAGGACTGTTCTGCTGTTGCCTCTTGCCACCTGTGGGCCTCAGCGAGTCCCTGCCATCTGCAGGGCTCCTGCCTTCTGCTGGCACCAACTGCTTGTGGCTCCCACCGTCCACAGCCACCAACTGCTTGTGGACCCCACTTCTGCTGACTCCCACCATATGCAGCGGTAGTGTGGCCATTTGCAGTCACGGTGGCCTGCACTATGTAGGAAGTCAGACTAGATTATCATAACGGTCCCATCTGACCGTAAAATCTATGAGTCTCTCTGCCCCTACCAGCCTGCACAGAGCAGACCCAAGCAGCCCCTCTTTTCCTGTCACCCCTTTCCCAGGCACTTGATTCAGAAAATGACTAAGGTCAGCTGTAGGCAGGAAGTGGGGAGATGAAGATGCTGTCCTAGGGACACATAAGGTGTAAATCTAATAATGCAAATAGCAAAATGTTGTTTATCAGAACTAAAACACTACCGGGAAAACAGCTGTCAGATAATAGACAGTATGCATGTCTAGCTTACCAGGTGTCTAGTCATCTTTCAGATTTAGACCCTTATAGGTGTAACTTCCTACGGATTCCTCCACAAAATCTGTTTTCTGTGTTCATCAGCCTGGCTCCCTAGGTAGCCCCTCTCCACAGAGGGTTTTAAACTGTTTAGCATCCCTTTGATCTCCTGGCTCACAGTGACAGCCTGACAAGATGAAGCTTGCATCTTTGCTGAGAAGGTTTTAGGATCCTCAAAGTCAGTAACTTCCTTCATTGTCTTTCAAGGGTGTTCTGGAATACTCTTATCTGGGTAACTATTCCGTTGCCTTCTTACCTTCCCACAATCCTTACTGAATTCATGGATTACAGGTGTACAAAATTCCACTAAATACAAATTACACAGGTTGTCTCAATAAATAGGTTACATATCAGTATTCTTAGATTATTTCATAGTAATTCCAGTTATCATAATCAAAGTTCCTGATAAAATGGAAATTCTGATTTTTGATTACTCTAGCACATGTGCATTAAATATTTCATTTAAAATGAAACTAGCACAGTGTTTTACAAGGTGAACATCTACAGACAACTTTTTGGAAATTAACATAATGGTGTTTTTTTTTGAAGTCATCTTCAAATCATTTCTAGTGTCAGTTCCTGGTCTGTTGCCTTTCATAAATCAAACCCATTACTGCAAATTCCAAAACAAAGAATACCATAAAAACTCAAACTGATAAGAATTAATGAATAATCACACAGAAGATTTCTAGATGATATTAATACACTGTAAAATTAATGAAAAACCCAGAAAGATCACATGAAAGTCAAAATTTTTAAAAGGTACCGGTGGTTTTGGGTGTCAAATCTGGCACCTTAAAAGGGACCAGATTTACAGAAAGAAATGAAACACCAACCTTTAAAGACAAGCACTCTTTAAGGCATCTCCATTCAGGCACTCAGAACTTAGTCACTGTTGAATATTTTTTGACATTGTGTGGGAAGGAGTACATGGAGACCAGCAGCATCCTCCATTTTCTTTCATTTATTGATCCAATATTGTATCTCATGTCACAGTACAACCAGGAGCATCATTGCTCTGGAGGAAGACCCGGGTCCTGGGCTGGGACTCTGCCCCCAGACCCTGGACCTGCCCCCTGGGCTCCTGCCGCTGCCAGCCCGGCCTCCGATCCCCAACCAGGGATAGAGACGGGCAAGACAGTGCTGCTGGGGGATGCCCAACCAGGAAGAGGCAGGTGCCACCATGGCTGGCCTGGACCCAGCTGGGAGAGGCAGACACCACCATGGCCATCCCAAACCCAGATACCTTGGATAGGGACGGGGCCAGGAGAGGCAGGGGGTGCCCCAGGCATTTGGGGTACTGGCACTGGGACTCAGGGCACGTGCCCCATGTGCCAGGCACCAGTGATGCCCCCGAGCACAATCCTCCAGAGCAGTGGTTCTGAACCACTGTGTCACAATACAAAAATGTGTCACGATACATTGGCTGACTATCGCATAAAATCAGCCTGCTGCTACCAGCCTAAGAAGAGCTGAAGCAGCAGGCTGATTTTATGCTGCTGGCCCTTTAAGAGCTGCTGTTTTCTGATGTCACGGGCTGCTATTCAAGCTTCCTGCTGCTGAAAAATCCCTTCAGGGGGAGATTTCTTCCACATTGGGGCAGCAGCAGCAGCATGGTATGGTACATAGCTGGGAGCCCTCGCAGCTGTGTTGCAATGGTGAAGGGGTTGAGATCCTCTGGCTCCAGGGCCAGCTCTTCCAATCACCAACCACTTAGTGTTAGTCGAGAAAATACAAGAAACAGAGGAGAGCTTTACCTTTCCTATGTTACATCCCTTATTGCCAAAAACATTTGCAGAAGAGGGTAGCATATTGACTGAGATCCAGTCAATCTAGCCACGACATTGCCTTCGTGCCCACTTTCCCCAAACAAGATCGTTAAAAATGAATATATGAAGATACAAAATGAACATGTGTGTGACAAAAACAAACTGTCCAAATAGCTTTTATTTCAGAATCTTAAGGTATACCAAAATGCTCCAGCAAGATGTATGCACTATATTAAAATTAGAGAGCCTCACACACTTTACTGCTTATGTAGGTCTGTTCATGCGTAGAACATTCCTTAAAATTTTGCAGTATGTCAAATGTGTCTTTTTTAGACTTATTTTGTTATACAAAGGGAGGCAAAGCAACAAAGGTCATCGAGTGAGGACTCCTCTTAGTTTCATACCATTGTTGACTGAGTAAACAAGGTTAAAAACTCAATGATACTTAAACAATCTCATAAACTTCTACTTAACCACTTATAAAGGATCACTGTTTTTGCTGAGTAAATAAAATACTGTAAAGTATCATCAGTCCCATCATTACCCTGCTAAAGGTATGTGTGCAGGTGGTAACTTAGCTGTTAAATTTTCAAGGTGACTTTACAAGGTTGCTCTAAACCAGGGGTGTCAAACGTGTGCCCCCTAAACTTATTTCTGTGTCCTGCAGCCCGCAACAACATTATTGCCATCAATATTTGCAATGTTGTTGTATGAAAAGCTTTCAGTGGTGTGGTCCTCAGGCTAACATATTAGGCCTCATGCAACCCTTGTGGTGATTTGAGTTTAAGACCCCCGCTCTAAACTATATGGAAGCATAAAAACAGCAGGAAAGCATTCTACTGACAAGAGCCAGAGGCTGTAGGATTTACTGGAAAGCCACAGAATAAAAAGTAATATTTCCATTTTGCAAATCTGTTTATTAAAAGCCATCCTTCAAAGACTAGTCACAGAAAGACTATTTAACACATCACAGTGTAGGATAGAAAGAAAACAACAGATAAAGAGCAATGAAGTGATGATGTGACTACTAGAATTTTTATCACACTAGCACAGGGAAAAGTTAATAGACTACAGAAAGACCTAAATAACAAGAGACTGCCTCCAAACTATCAGCAATTTCTAAACCAAAACTATTACAGATGTCTATGATAACCTACTGCAGCAACTCAGTTTCTGGGAGAACTGTGTGTTAGCTATTGATTTTCAAGCCTGTCCTTTCCAATATCAGTTATCAAAATCTGTCTGTGAAAGCCATCTCTTCATAAAGTGGGCCAAATTCTCAGTGGAGTCATAGCGATGCTGAATCTGATCCACTCAGATAGGCTTCATCTTTGCCTTTTCCTCTCAGTGGAAAAGGACCGAATTCGCCAGAATTCTTCTTGCATTACTCCTTGGTGATGCTTACTGCAGCTGTATCCTTGCTGTCACTGGACATTGCCACCCACCAAGAACAAGCCATTGCTGATAGCTGGTATGGTGTGAAGTATGGATACTATATGGCCCCACACTCATCTCTATTATTTTTCCACTCTGTGCAATTTCTCTAAGGCAGTTGTGTCTATGGGAGCAGTAGGAAGCAAGACCTGTACTTTCCAGCCATATTCTAGATGGTTACTGAACAGCAAGGTACTCCAGCGGTTAGGGTTCTGGGTTGAGACGTAGGAAGCCTGCATTCAATTCTATACTCTACTTCCATGTACTTCCTGTGTGACTGTGGGCAAGTCATTTAGTCCCTTTGTGCTTCAGGCCCCTTCTGTAAAATGTGATGATGCGAAGGTGAATACGTTAAAACATTGGGGAGCACTGTAAGACAGGTTTTCGTAACTTTTGCAGGATCACAACATGGCTGGGAGAGTTCCCAGCCTCCACAAGACAACAAGGGGTGCTTTCAGCCTGCTCACACCACATTTACTGTTGTGCTGCGACACACTTTTGTATCATGACATAGTAGTTGAGAACCACTATTGTAAGATCTACAAATGAAAAGAAGAAAAAGAAAAAAGATACTAACAACGGGAAGGGAGACAATACTTGTATATTTCCAGTGAGCCAGAAAGACACAGGGGATGAATTCGACCAGCAGCTTTGGCTAATCTCAGACTAATCCTGAATCAAGTGATGGTGGTGGTGAATGAAATGACCTTCCCTCTGAGTCAATACTGAACTGATACCCCAGAACCTTGCTTCTCGGCCCCTGTGTTGTAGCATATTGGTTGAGTGTGTCACATGAAATCAGCCTACTGCTGACAGCCTGAGGACAGCTCTGACAGCAGGCTGATTTTACACTGCTGGCCCTTTAAGAACTGAAGCTGCAGTGGCTCTCTGCACAAATTGGAGAAAGTCCAGAGAAGAGCAACATGAATGATTAGCAGTTTGGAAAACTTGATTTATGAGGCAAGATTGAAAGAGCTGGGTTTGTTTAGTCTGGAAAACAGGAGATTAAGATGGGACATGATAACAGTTTTCAAGTATCTAAGACTATGCCTACATTGGCAACTTAGTCCAGACTAATTTAGCCCATGGCTATACTTAGGCTTTGCCTAGTTTGAACTAAGAAATTTCTTAGTTTGAACTAGGCAAGGCTTAGTCCAAACTAGTAAGTACTAATAAGTAATGTTAGTTGAGACTTGCTCGCTTAGTTTGAACTAAGTGCATATAATACATGAAAGAAGGGTTAGTTCAAATTTTAAAAGGTTGAACTAAGCCATTAGTTCAAACTAGCCACATGTTCTAGTTTGAACTAAAATGTCAGTTTGAACTAGAACACATGGCTAGTTTGCACTAAAAAGTCTGGGTTAGCTCAAACTAGCCTGAGATTAGTTCAGACTACCCTCAGACTTTTGTAGCTCAGACTAGCAAATCCAATCTAAAATTGGAGTTGTAGACGTAGACTAAGAGGTTGTTGCGGAGGGGGTCAAAATTGTCCTCCTTAACTAATGATGATAGGAGAAGAAACAATGGGTTTAAATTACAGCAAGGCAGGCTTAAGGTGGAAATTAGGAAAAAATTCCTAACTGTCAGGGTGATTAACCACTGGAAAAAGTTGCCTAGGCAGATTGTGGAATCTCCAACATTGGAAGTTTTTAAGAGCAGGTTAGACAAGAAACAGTCAGGGATGGTTTAAGAGGGTACTTGGTCCTGCCATGAGTTCAGGGGACTGGACTTGATGACCTCTCATGGTCCCATCCCGTTTCTATAATTCTGTGATGCTAGGAGCCATTGCAGAATCAGCTGTTTCATGGCCTGAGGGGGCTACCAGTCAAGCCTCCAGCTGCCAACAAATCACTTTTACAGGGAGATTTCTCCAGCGGCCGGGGGAGCAACAGTAGTGCGGTGTAAGAAAAAATTATATGTAATCTCTTCTGTAGGACAGCGAGAAAGGTGCTAAAGTGTAGGCCTCGTTGGAGCCGTGGGTTGCTATGGTAGTGGGGTCGTTTCTCTGGCAAGTCATGCATCTAAGTTTCTTTAACAAGCGGCCTAGAGTTGATAGTTAAAGTGTG
>ML681984.1:14984190-15000371 GCA_007922195.1 Podocnemis expansa | reverse complement strand
TTTTTTTTTTGCTCCCAAATTAAGTAACACAACTCTCAGCTATTTGTTTGGCTTATAATGTGTCTGCCCCCTTTGTTTCACTTCTAATAGCTCTGGGTACTTTACGGGTGCTAGGCCCTTTTTGTCTAAGCCAGGTAAAGCTCGACTTAAAACATTACTTTTCACTGGAGCTCCCCCTCTATTTCCAGTGGTTTATACTCCGGATCCAATTTAACTTATTACACATTTGTGGCACTTCAGCCTATAAGTGACTTGTGGCAACTGGTCAGGCTCCTGTTATTTTGGCCTGCTGGTCCCGGCTGTTTACATGTGATCACACTTGGAAGAGCGGGTGCAGAACAAGAGGAGTAGTCCCCTTGCTCCCACTATTCTCCCTTATTTTTCTGATGTTCAGGGACGCATGGCATCTATGGGCTCCTTTGGTGTTCTGGGTGCTGCATTTACTGGATATGGATCCATTCTAGCCATGAACGGGGGTGTCTGTGCCCTAGTCGGCTCTAAATGCTGGACTCTCATTCCTAACAAAGCACACTAAGCTTATTTCTTGTTTTGTTTTTACCTAGGTTTTCACCTTGTTTCCTGCTTCCTTCCTCTTATCTGTCAAAGCAGCCCAATCTTTCACTCTCGTTCTCACCTGTCCCTTCTCTATTATGAAAAGCCATAAAACTAGTGTTCCTATTATATATATACATATATAAATAGGAACAAAGGGGGGAGTTGTAAGAAAAATTATATGTAATCTCTTCTGTAGGACAGTGAGAAAGGTGCTAAAGTGTAGGCCTCGTTGGAGCCGTGGGTTGCTATGGTAGTGGGGTCGTTTCTCTGGCAAGTCATGTATCTAAGTTTCTTTAACAAGCGGCCTAGAGTTGATAGTTAAAGTGTGTTATCTCCCCTTTCTCATGCTTTTTCTCCTGACCATCTGGACAAGGAATGTAAGCTAGACTGTCCGTCTTTGTTCTAACTAAAAAGGGAATATTACCTCCTATCTCCCGCTCACCCTTCTTGGCACCATAGCCTCACAAGAATGTAAGGTCAGCATCTCTAGGCAGAAATTAATAAGTTTGCAGGTACTGAGGCTGCCCGGGATAATGCAAATGATGTCAACAGTAAACAGAGGCGGGGATAATTATATGCATTCTTTAATCATTAATATGTATTTAATAATGTTAATGTAACCATATAAGGGTCTCTAAAACATTGTCAATCATGTAAGCGTTATCATAGCATTATCATACTGTACTGGATAAAAGTGTTGTGATGCTGCCCCTCGGGGCTCTCTCTTGCACTCGAGTTGTTGGGGGGGCCTGCTCGGAGGGGCTAGCACTTCTTTGCTACCCTCTGATGCAGTTCCTTTTGTTATTCAGCTGAATAATAAATCCTGAACCACACCTCGTTCTCTGCTAATTTGAGTCTCAGCTGGGAACGGGCCTTCATCACTGGGGAGGATCGGTGGTCTCTCTTTCCAGGTTGAGAGCCCTGATTAATTTGTCCCCCACAGCGGTTTGTCGCGCACAGCTAGGAACCCTCCCGGCTGTGTCACGATGGTGAAAGGGTTGAGAACCAGAACGCCAAGAGTCTAAAAAAATGAAATCCTGACCCCACTGAAAACCTGAAAATACTTTCCAAAGAAGTTGGGATATTAACATCAGTGCTGTAACTGCATGACAATTTGGTTGATTAAATTGTGCCCACTTAAATTCTCTTGAAACTTAAAGTAGAAGTGGTTTCCTTTTACAGCCTATTTCCCTGGTTATATAAAACCAGAGAAGGTGGATGCTGCACAGGTACCATATACTGACAAGCATTGGGGTCGGCTACAATGTGGTTAAATGCTACAAGCTACACTACTTGGTGGGTGCCTTCATGGACCACCTGAAAGTGAGGATGAGATGAAGCTGAGGGCTGGGCCATGTATCAGGCTCTGGACAGGGATTCAGAAGACTGAGTGCCAGTGTCAAAATCTGACTCTGCATGACTTTGCTGAAGTTATTTCACCTCTGTTTTCTCACTCATCCTGAAATAGTCTCTATGGGTATACCTATACTGGAGCCTTAGATCAACTTAACCTTCCTTTAAGGAAAGCTCTGTCCACATTTGGAATTTATTAAGTCAGTTTAAGCACCGTGCCCCGAATGCCAGCGCCAGTGTCCCGGGTCCTGGTGGGGCCATGCCTCTCCCGGTCTCCAGCTGGATCCGGCCGGAGATCTGGGGCCCAGCCACCCACGGCCGCAGATGCTGCTCCTGGCCCTGTCCCCAGCCGGGGATATGGGGCCCAGCCGCCCGCAGCACTGGCGGCCGTTTCCGGCCCCTTCAAAGGCCGGGCAACCCCACGGCCACGGTTGCTGCTTCCCACCCTGTCCCCGGCCGGGGGTGTGGCCTGCGGGCTGGGGGCGTGGCCTGGGCCTGCGCTCCGGGTCATTCCCCAGGGCAGCGACGCCCCTTTTAAGCACGTCCTTAAGTTCTGGATAACACTGCCTCAGAAGGTCGACTTTAACATTTAAGTCAACCTTATTAAGTTGACTTAAGCCAGCGTAGATGGCACATAGCCTTTAAGTCTCCATGTGCTTAGTACAATGGGGTCCTGCAGCCTTTGAATACCACTGTAATACAAACAATCCTGAATAAGTAATAAAATAAATAAGTAATGTGTTTTGTCTGTGCTTCCCTACCCAGCTGCAAATCAAAAGAGCCACAGTACGATCTCCAAGGATCTCCTGGCCTGCACTCACATAAAGACTAGAGGATCAATTCATCTTAATTCACCCAGATTTTCCCCTATGGGGCTCAGACTACCAGAATGGCCCCTCTGAGAGCAAAAGTTTGGATCTAGTCCATTTTTCATAATCAACCTGTAAACTGAGTGCTCTGCACATTGTTTAAGGTATTTATGTGCTCTTCTCATCCCCCAATATCTGAGCATCTCATAGTATTAAAGGTGTATATCCTCACAACACCCCGGTGAAGTAAGGAAACACAGTGACTCCCTTACAGGAGGAGAACCTGAAGCTCAGAGAGACTGAAGTGACCTGCCCACTTCAGTCAAAGAGGAAGTATGTGATGAGACTGGGAACTGAACCAACATTTTCTGAGCCCCAAACTCAAGACTGAACCACTAGACCTCCCATCTTTTCTCTCTAATACGGAACATTTCATAATTAAATGTCACTTAGAATTAGTCAGACAAATGACTTCTCCCCTTTAAAAAAAAAAAAAAAAAAGAAAGAAAAATATCCATCCCAACAGAGTAAAAGAGAACTACTTTGTTTAACAACATTCACCATGTAGTAAGAGAAACAAACTTCCTGTGCTAACGCCGTCTTTCTGGGCTCCAGATAACAATTAAAAACAGCTCTGAAATATTAAAGACACTGCACAAAAGTGTTGTGCATTTGATGATTGAAACCTTAGTGCTGGCAGAAAATTACTCTATTAATGTTAATAATTAAAAATATATCTCAGAACTGTTCAGTAGAAGAGAGATGATTACAGGCAATTCTTCATCCCCATCATGGTTGCTTTCTGAAACTGTACCCAAACAAGTACTTGCCTGTCTCTATTAGAATCTTTAGAACGCCTCTGTGATCATTGTTCAGTCATTCTTTATTTCCCCTGATTTTTGGCATTTCTCCATACCATACTCCCTCACCCCAATCACTGAAAATGTCCCTTATTTCAAACATTTTATCATGAATATGGTGATTTTCTCCTGAAAATGCACAGTGTTTTAGTTTTTCATTAATCTCTTTGAATCCAGGACACTCCTAGAATTCAGAAAGCCTAATATCTCAAAGGACTTAATTTTTACCATCAAGTTTATATATCCATTCACAAAATTAGGCCAAATCTATAGTGGGTAAACCTTCAGGTATATTGGATACACTTCAGAGGTGCCATTCTGAGTGTGTGTCAAGCCCCAAGCTGACAAAATATGGCTCTTTGTTCCCCCCAAGTGGCTCCATATACAGAGGTTTATGAATTTGCTAGGAGGTTCACCCTAATAGCTAAAGCAGCCAGAGTCCTGTGGCACCTTATAGACTAACAGATTTCTTTGAGCATCAGCTTTCATGGGCTACTAACCACTTTGTCAGATGCATGAATGGTTGTACCCATGAAAGCTGATGCTCAAAGAAATCTGTTAGTCTATAAGGTGCCACAGGACTCCGGCTGCTTTTGCTATACACAGACTAACACGGCTACCCCTCTGGAAAACCCTAATAGCTGTGGTTCTTTAGCTCAGTGTCTCTCAACCTTTAGTAGACCAGGAAAACACCTAAAGGTGGTAATCACTTTATGTAGAACATCTGATGAAAACTTTCTTGAAAAAGCCAGTGTACACCTGCAGTAATGTTTGCAATATATGAATACTATGCATTCCTGTGAAAAAGACTGAAGAAACCAAATTAAGTGCAACTTTATGAATACAATATGATAACATGATTTTATTTCTCAGAAATAGATACGTAATGATTATGCACACAGAAAACTGAAAATTGTTTTACTTAAGTTTTAATGGGAATTTTGGGCCTGCATGTTCGAACAGAGTTAATCTATTCTTGGAGTTAGGTTCTTCAAAGAAAGTCTTACTATGGAATTTATCCCAAGCAATTTCAATGCTGGCCTTAACAGAACTGGGGCATTTAAAATGCCCCAGCAAAGGAAAATGATGGTGGCAGATGTCAACACACTCCTTGAAGCTTTGCTGCAGATGGGGCATTTTAAATCTCCCAGGCAGGCAGGCACATGATCTTTGTGTTGTTGCTTCTCCCCACCAACTCGACACTCCTCTCAACTGCTCGTCCTACCACAAATGGGGAAAGGTTGGGGTTGGTCACAAAACACCCTCACTATGTCCGCGGAGCGTCAGTGTTCCACAGAACACCAGTTGAGCAGCACTGCTTTCTAATGCCGAGATTCTGAATTAGGTCCTTATAGACAACCCCCACCCATGGTGGAAAAGTCAAAGCATCTGATGAAGTGGGATTTTCTTCCACAAAAGCTCATGCAAAAACCAAATTTGCTAGTCTTTAAGTGCCACAGGACTCCTTGTTTCTTTTACTGAACTAGAGTACCACAGCTACCCCACAGGAGCTTTAAAACCAGTTTATGTCTAACCTGGACAATCAACACTGAATATATTAGTGACAACTGTTTTATCACTTGGGCATTATTACAGGACAAAGTTTATTTTGAAATACAAATGCAAAACACCCAAACAATTTAACATGTCTGGGTTGCTTATAGGGCTAATATCAACTCAGTTTCCTGGGATGTTAAATTTAGTTCTGTGATAACAGCCTTGTAATTTTTTTCTAATCTTAAATTATTCATATGTATGCCTACCTTAACTCCACCTTAATGTAGTGTTTATATAACATTTTCCCATGCGCATGCTATGGTCATCTTTAAAATGTCTTCTCTTTAGATAGATCTCACAAAATAATTGTGTGACCTATGTTAACTTTTTAAATAGCAACCTCTAACAAAACACCAGTGTAGAAGGGTGTGATCCAGGGAAAGTCTGAATCCTTACTCGCAGAGGGCACAATGGTAAATAAGAGCTTCAGGGACCTCTTGGATATGATGTCCACATAGTAATTCCCCTAAAAGTCTCATTTAAGTCTCTAAGGAAAATAACATATCTACCCATCTTCAATCATTGCAAAACATATGTGTATTTTATAGACACATACCACATATATAATCACAGAATGACTCGAGGCTGATCACCAGAAGATGTGAGAAAGAGCCTTCTTTCATGCAAGTGATATTTATTTATATGTCTACTTGTAATGTGTGTGTTGTGTGTTTCACAGAGGGCACCCATTTACTGTCTGAGCAAAATGCTAATCAAATGATTACCAAGTCTCCAGTGGAGATCCTAGATGGGAAAACACAAGCAGCAGCAATTATCCAGTTTCCAAGTACAGCTAAAGGAGTTTTGGACTATGACTGTAGAGGGAGAGACAAACTCTGGATTTTTCCACTGAGGATTCAAGATGACACCATGCTTGTGCCATGAACAGAAGATCACAGTCAAGCATGACTGTAATTCAAAGGAAGGATTTTGAGTGAACTTTTGTGCTGTATGACATGACACGACAGTGTCTTATTAAGTTTTGTTCCTAGCATGCATCTTATAATTTACTTTATATGTAACCCTTTGTTTCCCATCATTTGAATTCAGTTCATTATTAAATAAACTTATTCTAGCTGTGACTCATATGTGCCTAGGGCAGCGGTTCTCAACCTTGTCCATCTCATGACACAGCTGGCAGCATGTCCTACCGTGCATGACACAAGATCCCCCTGCCACAGAAAACAAACACCACAAGTGGCAGCTCAAACCCCTGCAATTCCCCCCATGCAACTGTAACCCATATGCCTAAGAAGGTGCAATCTCTTTTAGGGATCCCTTATGGCTGGGTTATGTTGCTGGGCAGATTTTGCAGCCCAGAAACCAGAATCTTCTGGTAAGAGGGTGTGGGAGCACATTGAGCATGCTCCACAAGTTTATTGTTATGCTGGAGTTACATGCCCAGGGAGAAGCCTGAGAGGAGCAGTCTGGAAAGGAGCAAACAGCGAAAGCTGCAGTGTGCATGTGCTCAGGGACTGAATGAAAGGAGCTGAGCAGGAGTGGACTGCAGGATGTTTTCTCCCTGCTTTGGACTGTTTTGCAAGGGAGTTGTCTCCAGCAGAACTGAGAGCTGGATGGCCAGTGACCTGATTGTGTGGTGCTGGCTACACAGGAGGAAGAAAGGACTGCATGGCATTCACCTGAAGACTCTTGCAGCTAGAGAAGATAAGGATTGCTGCTTCTGTTTTGCATTTAAGCCTCAAGGACTTAGAGACTACAACTGAGATAAGGGTGACTCCACCTGAACTTTGGGACTCCTGGGTTTCTTACTGTTTTAAATTTATTATGGTTTCGTAGGATAAGGTCTGTTTAGTTAGTTAATAAAGTTCATTGTTATGTTTATGCTGAGTAGTAGTTTAATATGGGATGGAAACTCCAAGCAGTCGTCACTGAACAGACTGGATCCTCTCTCTCCAGCTGCTTTTTGCAGGGGTTTTCTCTGTGAGGCACTGGAGAAGGGCAAGTGAATGCTTTTGAGCCCACCCTAGCAGGTTACACAACCCTCCCCCAATCCCTGTAAAAAGCCACCAGAGCTCAAACCCCTCAGCTTGAAAACCCCACTGCCAAAAGAAACCTTGCCCTTGGAAAAAAACCCAGCTGGGGAGCTGTGTCTGGACACTTCCTTCAGTAACAGCAGGGCTCCCAGTGACACATCCAGCTGCATGCTGCAAGCCACTGATGTGCAGCTTGAGAACTGCTGAGCTAGGACTGCTCAGCTGAAAATGCCAAGGTCAGGGCCGACTGCACAAAGGAGAGTAGAGTCTCCCAAACTGGTGGCTGCTACCACCACTGAAGACAGATTCACCAACCAGCCACAAGCAGGGTGCCTGACTCCCCACACTGGTTTATCAAGAAGCTAAAAACAAGAAGTTGCATGGCCCCTTTTATTGCAATTTAGTCTCTGAATCCCCAGCAGCAACTAAGTCCAGTAAAGTGAGAAGTTATTTAAAAACTGTATTCACATTACCAGAATGTTCTACTGATCCCCAAATCCCCAGAGCCACATTACCACATCAATATGGGTTTGGATCTTCCCCAAAATACCATGCTACCGTCCAATCCTTTAGTATCTAAAAATAAAGGTTTATTTTATTAAAAGAAAAGAAACAAACAAGAAGAAAGATGTTAAGTTATCAAAGTGACTTCATATGACTTCAAAGTATATTAGATTCTTAGCAGTATTGTGGCACGTTCCAAAGGGATAGTAGCCATGTTAGGCTAGTTCAGCAAAAACAAACAAGGAATCTGGTGGCACTTTTGAAGACTAATGAATGTATTTCCCTCACGAAAGCCCATGTGATAAATAAATTTGTTAGTCTTTAAAAGCACCATGAGATTTTTTTTTTTTTATTTAGCAATATTGGTGCAGATAACCGGGTTGTTCTTCCTCTGGCATACATCCAGTACCTGGACGGATCTGTCTGTCCTTTCCGTCAAAGCTTCAGGTGTAGAGAAGTTGATGGAGAGGTAAGAAGCAGGAATGAAAACAAGATGTAGATGTTGCAGCTGCCTTTTATATTCTATACCATGTGGCTTATACATCCTGCGTTTCAAACACAAGCTCATAGGACATGAGCTGTGAAAAGTTCTTGGGAGTCCCTGTCCACAGGCAGGTCCCTACATAGCTTGCTGACTCATAGATGCAACCCCTGGTCTTTCTTCTTGTGCACATTGTATAGCTGATTGCCTTGGATGGGTTCTCCAACAGTCTGGATAAAGCTGACACTAATCTGCCTGGAGATGTCACTTAATAGCACACCACCATCTTTAGATACAGCTATATCACACTCATTCACAGATTGCAGAACAAAGAGGATACATCCATATAAACAAGATTATCATACCTACCAAATTTTCACCTTTTCCAAAGATACCTTACGTGAGAACCATTGCAATTGTGTCATACTGGTATTAATAATGGTCACTCAGATTTCAAACAGTGCCACACTAGTTGTGTTTACAAACCAGTCTAAATGGTGCATATTAATTGGTGCTATGTTCTGTGGTGTAACAGATAAGCTGTGTTGTGTGGTTCCTTTGTAAATGGAGGATCTAAGATTTCTATTTATGTTCAGTGAACCAGGGGCTGGGCAATTCAGGAGAATGCCCAGAGGAGTCAAGAGCTGGGAAATGCTGCTTGTTAACCATTAAGAAGGAACAAGGCCTGCAGTCACTTGTGTTGCTGGAGGTTGGTGGTGTTGGCAAACTCTCACTAAGGGCAAGAGGTAGTGAGGCATCTTGCAACCCACACGCATCATAAGGGAAGAGTGATAGATTGCAACACTAGCTTTTTATGTGTTGCAGTTTGTCTTTATTTGTGTCAGGTCCCAAGTGTAACTGAATCAATTATTAAACAGCACCACTGAAAATCTAAAATTAACCAAGCTAAAAAGCAAGAACAAGCTTTGGGCAATGAATACGGTTGTTGGTTTGGTTGGTTTTGTTTTTATTTATTGTAACTTCCATCTCTCTAGAGTTAAATCCCAAGTTCTGACTGCTAAACCAATCATTGTTATTGCAAGAGTTGTTTTCCACAAATCTTATCTCCTGGGGCTTCTCCCACTCTTACTCATCTTGGTCCTCCCTTTGTTGTTTGGTCAGTGTGTGAGTAGAGCAGAAGTCCAGGGGGCTGGAGATAGAGACACAAAGTCTCTACTGACAGAAGCAAATTCACCATGTCAACTTTATCTTTCCAGATCGATTGGGTGGGTCAGTGAAGAAACGTCAGGAGGCCAACAATGTAATTCTACCTCCCTGAAAAAGAGCAGTACTGAGCTGAAGGAGTGCATTTTCCTCTGACTCAGCACCCAGGAGCTGATGTGGCAAACAGGCGTTGGGCAGGAGAAGGGAGATACACGAGTTATTCTATGTAGCTTGCCTATCTCCCTTTGACCGCCACAGAAAACCACAGTGAGTATAGACCAGGCCTGAATAATCAGATAGGAGCACGCCAGCCCTGACTAAACTGCTTGCTTTCTCCTTCAAAAACCTGTGTTCTCATGTCTTTTCTTCATTTCATGACTTGCTCCTAACTTAAAGACTTATCCTAGAAAGGTCCTTCACAGATTACTTATAGGAACCATGCACATTACCAGTATGCAACATGACCCAAAGATGAAAATTTTGGGGGTTGAAGCTGGGAATTTAAGGCCCTACCCTGAATCAGTAAAACCAAAACTGGATTTTTAGCAGTGGAAGAAAGACTGAGGTGCTGAAACAGTAACAGGACTGTACATTGTGTTTTCTAGATGGAAAAAAATGGGGCTTTAAATGAAAGCTATACAGAGAGAAGAAATTTTTTTTTGTTTTGTTTTTTGAGGATTTCAAAATCTTGGAGTCTTTTAGTTCTGATTAAAAATGAAACTGAGAATTTCAATATTCTCCACAAAAGAAATTTAAAGGAAAAAATTGTGTTGAAATCTTTTCTTTCAATAAGATCAAAATGTTTTGATATTTCCTTTTTTATTTTATATGGTACAATGCAAAATAAAAAACAAGTCATTTTGTTTGAAATCTAAATATCTCATTCTTAATATCTTTGACTCCTCTCCCCCACTTAAATTTTCTCAAAAATGAAATTTTGATGCAAGTGACAAACTTTCATAATAAATGTTGACAGAATTATGTTCTCCAATGCTTTGATTGTAGTTATTCTGATCAGAAGGCATTTTAATGTTTTTTCAAGACCATGCTGATTTCCAAAATTGAACACAGCAGTTAGAAAAATCCTGCTGAGATCCAAAACATCAGTAGATACTTGTCCATTACATCAAATGCTTCTAAATTTACAAAGCATTCATCTGCATATTCTCATTACTGAAGATGAAAACAAAATTATTGACCTCCTTATTTTCAAGTTCAATTTCTTTCTTTACCCATCCTTTTATAAGGTCCATTCCTTCTGACTTCTTTTACCCTAGGTAACAGAACAAACTCATGCTTTGCCCAGCATTAGCTCTGTAAGTTGCAAATCTATCAATGTTTTCTGCAAAAGATTCTCAGTTAGAGCTGTGTGAATAACTGATTTTTCAGTTTGGGCCAATTCCACAAACTAAAACAAAAAATTGTTTCAGGTCAAACAAAATGTTTCATTTAGACTTTTTGCTTTTATTATGTTAAAATAAAATTCAAGTAAATTTCTAAATGAAAAGCCATTTTGTGTAAGCAATATTTTGACATTTTGTTTTGAAGGTGTCCGGTGGTTTTGATGTTTTTAAAACTTTGCTTTAGGGTGTTTTCTCTTGTTTTGTCTTCTGACAATTTGGCGAAATTGACAAGAATCTGCATTTTTTTGGAGAAAAAGTTTCAGATAAGTGAGAAAAAAACATGCAGCTCTATTCTTATTAAGGTCAATGGCAAGTCTTTCCTGTCCTTGCAAGCACTTCCTACAGCCATTCAATTTCTGGGGCACAAAGCAATTTTTCAGCTAGATTGCTATGGTCATATTGTTCAGTAATTTATTCAACTTGAATACATTGGGACAGCTACTGCTCTGAGGGAAATCAGTGTAAAACTGGAGTAACTACAGATTAACTGTCAGCAATTCTAAGAGTTGTTCTAGTATAACTCGGAGCACATTGGAACCATTTTACATCAGTGAATGATGCTTTGAACTGCCTTCATAGCTTCCTGAGCCAACATCTTTCAAGATCCATTTAAAAATAAGAATGCAAAAAAACCTTTACTATTTGACAGTTCCAGTTCTATGAAGGGAAAAACATATTCACCGTAATACTCAACACCACAGAGGTGGTGAATCACAGTATGCTTTCACTAAGAACAGCAAAGGAAGTATGGTTATATTACATTTGTAGTGTTCTGGCAGCCCAGAGATTATACTGACATATCTTCTGCTCCAAAGAGTTTACTCAGACCTGCTGAATGTTTCTTAAACACCCTGAACGCAACTGCAGGTGAAGGCTTCTTGGTCATCATCTACCTTATTTATAGGGCTTTTTATAAGTACCCCAGAACTGCAATAAACATGTTAGATACTAAAGAATTGAGAAATTAACAATAAGTAATTGTAATACAAAATCTTAGTAATTTGCATTATTTCTTGGTATAAGTGATCAGCCTGTGATCTGTTTGCAAAACTTGTTAATTGTAGAATACACCTTCAACCTTGGTTGTGTCTCCTCTTGAGGGGAGAATTATTGATCAGATATTAATGCAGTTCTGGATGTATTACAAAGTTTTTGGTTGTTAAGAATAAGCAAATGTCCAATAGAGAAATACTGCCAAAAATTAACCTGAAAAGAATTCAGTTTTATAATTGGTGCACTCAAAGAAAGGGGGCTATCCAATTATACTCCATTCTGTGTTGGCTACAACACTTATTCAATGAGCAAATTTAGTTTGTTAGATTTCATCTATGGAATCAAAGTGGTACCTCAGCAAATTCCTAAAAACTCACATCCACCCACACACCCCCTTTCATACTTGCAGGAGCTTTTAGCGCACACACACACCATTTCACAATTCCAAAAGCTTTCAGCAGGGGCTCTGCAGGAGGGGAGGCATGTGTCCTGAGAGGTCTTCAAAATACCTTACTTATTATACATTTTACTTTATCTTGTAGTAGACTGCTATGGAGTTACGCAGTGTAAGCAGTTTACAGCACTCACCCCACCTGGAGGACACCTCCTGGTGGTGTTTCTGGGGAATTATGCTCAAGTGGTCCCTTCCAAGTGGTCTGTGCTCCACCTTTTGCCACAGCGACTCTGCTCTCGAGTCCAGTCTTGGGACCTTAGCCCTCCGGCTAGACCCAATAGTCCACCCCTTCCGGGGTACAGTCCAGCTTGCCCTGATTCCAGCCACTAGTTAAAACAGTCAGTGGCCTACGAGCCTGTGCCACTCCTGGCATCCATGCTGTTCCTGGCACGCTGGGGGAGCAGGGAGGGGCCTGGACCCGCCCACTTCTCCAGGCCCTGGCCCAGGGGCTCTTACTGCCTCCACTGAGGCCTCTGCCTCCCTCCAAACTCCCTGAGCTACTTCCCCGCAGTCCCAGTCACACACAGTCCCTCTCCTCCGGAGACCAGCCACTGTCTGCTCCTTGCCCTGGACGGCTGCTCCAGCCACTGCTTCAGTCTGCTCCCCTGGGATCCCTGGCTCAGGTCAGCTCCCAGTGCCTGCTCCCGCTCCGAGCTCTCTGAGGTGCTGGCTACCCCAGCCAGCCTGCTAGGCAGAGCACCTTCCTCCAGCAGCTCCCACAACAGACTGACTCTAGCTAGCTCTGCTGCCCTACTTTTATACTGGCAGCCTGCCCTCTGATTGGCTGCTACATACACATCCCTTTTAACCCTGTGTGTGCCGTAACAAAGCACCTGCACTGCTACACCCACACATTAAGGACAGGTCTACAGTAGAAACACTACATCCATGCAGTTGCACTGATTGCTCCAATGACTAGCTCATCGGCATAATTTCTTCACCTCTATAAGAGATGAAAGTTCTCCACAGCCCAAGAGAGGACAGCATTTAGATTGCTGCAACTTGCATTGCTCAGAAAGTGTCTCTTTCATGCCTCTCAGTGATAAATTAGATCAACTTAAACAGTAGTGTAGACCTGCCACAAGGGAGCTTACTAGTTTCAAGAGTAGTTCAACTGAACAATTCTGTATCAAAACTTTGTCATACACAGGGCAAGATTTGGGTATTTTGGTGCTGTAACAATATGCTACACAGTCCTTAGGATAGTAAAATAGACCCAATCAAGAAAAACTGTCATCTTAATGCACATTAACTGGCTTTGACAATGGAGCAAAAGCTAGAGTAAAAACCTGAGAAGTTTCATTCTTCAGTTTGCCTTTCCCTACCACCTCCCTTCACATTTGCTTTTCTAGTGAAGTTTGCAAAGAGATAATGCAGCTGCCATATCCATAACAATGGCATAAATTCAGAAGCATTTTACTTCAAATGAGGTGTTGTGCCCCTGGAAAATGACAGTAGAATTTGACCCCATAAGTAAAGGCATTGTTCCTTCTTTGCTGTTCAGCAGGTCAAATTAGCAGAAGAATGAGATACAGTGATGTCAACAAAATACAGAGCAATTGCCCAAGATAGCTAATTAGAAATTGTACTGTGATAATCTTTGTGTGTACTATATATGCTGTAGTAACTACAGGGGCATCTAAGGAGCTATTTATCTTGGGCAAAACTGGCAAGCTTTCAAGTCCGTCCAGTGAGGTTTTATTCTAACCGTTTCTGATTGTGTTTTGTGCCCTAAATCACATCAGGCAGCATTTTCCATTAAACACAGCAGGGCTGGGAGCTTTCTTTTGACAGTCTTCCAGGTAACCTTTTTTTTTTTTTGGGGGGGGGCGCCCCCGAAACTGTGTTTCATTCTTCTAAAATGAACTTCTGGCCAATTCAGGAATCCTCGGTATCAAACCCCAGAAACCCTGGGGGATAATACCATCACCCTTGAAATTTCCTCTAAGGGGATGAAGAGAGACATTTAAGACAAGTGTTAGATGCTACATTCCTTATGTAAATAGTCCATGCTCTAGAAATACCAAAATGGACAATCCAGGACTGCTCAAAGGGAGTAACATTGTTGAACTGGGACTAGTGTTGACACATTACAACATGGCTAGGGGCATTTGTTTTTCCAGTCTTTTTTTTTTTTTTTTTTGTAGAGGCTAAAACCAAATTCAGTAAAAACAGTTTTTCCAGCTACAGTTGCATCAAGCTTTTGTTCTAAATGCATCTCAAAGCCTTGAATAAAAAGGAGAGAACTGGAGAGAAGAGATTCTCTCTCTCTCTGAAAGCATATCACACCATCCCAGAAAACAAAATCTCCAGTCTTACCGTGAAACTTTGGCAAAGAAACAATCATTGTTTCTTCTATTCTCTCCCCACCCCCATGGGTTGTATCTTTTGTGATAGCTCTGCAACATCAATTAAAATTTCATTATAATTGAAGGTATCCAGATAAACAAATACAAAATATAACCCTTATACTGACATTAAGTTTGTCTTGAGCTTTAATTTATAATGGTTCTATATTCATCGCTTTACTTTCTGATGGACAGATTGGGAATGAAGTTAGATTGTCTATATACAATACACAGAATCACTAACAAGGTGTGGACTCTAGTCACACATCCTGCATGCTTTTGAAAAGTATTTCATTTGAGAAATTAGAGCCTGTAACCCCCTATATTTTTGTGAAATGCATTTTGTTCTTCTCAGCACTGCACATCTCAAAAACAAACAAAAAGGCCTATATAAGATTTGGCAAATATTGTCTCATCAGTTCCAGAATTTTAATTAGCTAATAATTGTCTAGAATTTTCTCTACTTATATTTCAGAGTTGTTTTTGGAAAAGCTAATGAGTAAAGATAACTCAAATAATGTCCTTTTGCGTTCTTTTTACTACTATTATCTGCAGCTTTTCCAAGAGCTTTTGGATAAATATACAGAAACAGAAATGCACATTTTAGGGGGGGGGGTTCCATTACTGAATAAATAAATAAAAGCATAAATACTCTGTAAATAAAATTAGTTAAGATTAGGATTAAGCTGTTGCTTACCTTTGAATTTAGGACTGCAGCTGCAGTGCTCCAGAAAATGTCTAGGCCACTCATTTCCTTTAGTACACCAAGATTTCTATTGCTCTTAGGAAAACATGGCTATTTATCAGAAGTTTAGTACTGAATATACAAAGGTAGATCATCATATAGAACAAGTTATCGAAGTTCCATTAACTTCCATTTTGATTTTTTACTGTTGCATTCATATTTTTTCAGCATGCACAGGGAAACCAAGTTAACCAATGGGTTTGTCAAAGTTTTAAGTCAGGTAGGCAACCCCTGGCACGCGTGCCCATTCAGACCAGCACATGACACCCTCTACAATGCCATGGAAATTGTGGATCCTGCCACTGAAAGCCACTCTGGGCTGCTTCTTTCAGGGGCAGCTGGGGCACGGAGGGTCCCTTCCGTCACCACGCCCATGTTCCAGGCATGGCGCAGAAAGAAGATGCCTGGAATGGCTTCTCTCCATGGCGCGCAGCCAGCAAAGAGCCACTCTGGGGAGCTTCTTTTCTTAGCATTCCTGGGGACCGCCCCTCCAAGATGAGCCGCTGCAGGAGCTTCTTCCCGCGAGCACCTCCTTTCAGTGGCATGCCAGGGAAGCACCCCCCTCTCTGCCCCCCAACCTCCAGCCATGGCTGCCACCAGATTTTCAGGTGGCCACTGCTTTTACTTCTGTGGAGGGAGCCACCAGCACTGGCTGACAGTTGAGGAGAAGGGGGCTGGCACAGAAGTCAGAGAAGGTTGCTGACCCCTGTTCCAGGTATTGTGTAGGGTCCTTATACCCCCCAAAATGTTAGAACAAGCATAAAGCTTTATTCAAACACAGCTAACAAGATTGAGAAGGAGCCAGAATGGTTCTATCTACGTCTATTACTATGGCAACTCCCCCATCTATTAATAAGGCAACTCAATGCACTACATTAACTAAGCAGTCATTCCCTTATTCTCAGACTAATTTTTCTTTTTCAGTTTACAGAATATGAAAACAGTTTACACCTCTGACATG
>ML681984.1:14899279-14984180 GCA_007922195.1 Podocnemis expansa | reverse complement strand
ATGTTACACAACGTAAGATAAGCTAGCAATTAATCCTACAATTTCAAGAAAGCTCTGAGTTCATCCCACAGACATCTGTCCCTATTAGTCCTCTGTCCTCTACCCATCTCTCTAGATAAAGAGGGAGCATTCGTTCCAAAGGCAAAGGTACCTCATGGCCAGTGTTCTGCAGCCACGTCCCTCTTTTTCACATCAATGGGGATGTAGCCAAACACCACTGTGTCACTGACTAACGGGGACAGATATCTCTGGGAGGCACTTAGAACTGAATTTTCTTGACTTCACAGCTAACCTTGTTATGTTTGTAAAAGAGGTCAAAGTGCGATAAACTGTTTTTTCATATTCTATGCACTGAAATAAAGAATAAATTAATAGTCCATAAGAATAAGGAAGTGACTGTTTAGAAACTAGTATCAAAGCTGGGGGCTAAGTTGGTTTACCCATTCATGCTGAAAAAATATGAAGGCAATAAAAATTATTAAAAGTGAGATTTTAAATTTTTTTTCCAAAAGCTTTATTTTGAGTAAGTCACAAAGAAGCAATAGTCAGTTCTGCTGAGCAATTCTATGTTAATCTGTGTCCCCCCACACAGCTATCATTTAAGGGGAATTTTTTCTTCTAGAAAGATGCACACAGCACTCATTGGACATGCATAAGAACTTACTGGGCTTTCTGAGAATGACAACATTTTAGATTTTTTTAAACAAACTCAGTTATGTCCAAGTTATTCAAAAATGGCTAGTGATTTCTGCTACTTCAAACTTTGATTGCTCTTAACAGGGCCCAACTTTCAGCAGGCAAAAGATCAGCACTTTTCTGAGAAATCAGGCTTCCTTTAAGGTGTCAGCTTGAGCACCAAAAAAATTGAAGTGCATGGACTCTGACAAACTGTCAGAAGTGACTGATTTATATTCAACATCAATAAATACTTCCATACAGACTAATGGTTGTCCCATATTACATTTTCAACTAAGATCTTCATGCTACCTTAAATCGGTTGCTTCCCTGTGAACTTTTGGTTCTAACTAAATACACTGGGAATCAGGAAATAATTACATGTGATAACTGAAACCTTAACCTGCAGCTTTGTACAACCAATGCAATGAGCAAAGGAGAAAGAAAGAGAGATGCGAGAGAAGACAGGTTGAAATTGAACTGTCAGCATGTTGAATAGCACTAAGACTTAAACATACATAGTCAGATAGATTCTTGTAGGCCACACACAGCAATGATACAACTAATGCTGTTTAACTTAAAAAAAAATCTGAGCTGGTGTGGGTTTGTCACAAGTGACAGAATGAATGAAGGCAATATATTGCTACATTACTTTACTCCCCTTCACTGATCACATACATGCCAGAGCCTCAAATCCATGTAAGGATTATGTCATTGGAAGATTAGTTCGTTGTATAAGCATTAAACTATAGTCTCATTAATTCTATTTGCTACTTGCTCATGGTGCTATTTTAAAACTATGACTTACCTATATAAATCAGAAATCATATAGGCATATGGTTTTGTACCTGTTTAAAAGATTGTTCTATTATCCTTCAAATTATTAGGTGGGGTGTTGTAGTGAAAACATCTGAATTAATTTGTTTTGCCAAAAAAGAACCAGACTAATTAGTGGCATGCCCTTTCCAAAGAGCTCTCTAAAAACAGGATGCCGGTTAACTGCTGCACAGCAGGAGGAAAATAAAGAAATGATTCAATGGTGTCAGTTACATAATAAGGGCATCAGTTTGAGCAGAAATCACCAAACCATATTGCAGTTTGCCCACATATCAGTGGCCCATCTAGTCTAGTGTCTCTTTCCAACTGTGCCTGCTGCCAGAGGCTTCTGAGGAAGGTGCAAGAATTTCTGCAGTAGTCAAAATAGACTGCATGGATGAAGTTGTGTAATTCCTTATGCCATCATCAAGCCAACTATTAATCATCTTTCTTATAACTGGTCCTTTCTTTGTTGAGGGACTAGGATTTCCTCTTTTCATACTGTGGTAAGCACACTGTGTCTAACAGATAATGATTAATTGCCTACATTAAATCTCATGAGATGCCAACCAACTCTTCCACATGATCACATCTATATCCTATTTTTAGATTATACTTGACACATTACTCATTACCTCTGCAAGGTTTGGATTGTCCCCTGTCATTTCAGGCAGTGCCACTCAGTTGCTTGCACTAATGATCTTCTCCAATTGACAGGCATGACAACTGTCCTCAGAGTTATGTCCATCTTTGTAAGACAATGTTAAGTGCAAATAGTCTATCATTGCACCAGTCTTCTAACTGGCACCTCATTCCTGCCATCTGACTCTGAGAAGCCTTTGCAAACACAAGCTGTTCAAAGTTCAATCAGTTCTAGCTATCCTAGATGTAGTTTCATAAGTGCTAAAGTTACATATCCCCTGTACATGTTTATATAAAGATGTAGGACTCAAAAAAAAAAAAAAAAAAAGTAAAATCTAGGGTCAGATTCTCTGGTGAGGTGCAGCTGCTATTTCCCCACAATACAGGTACAATTTCTTCCTAACCTCATGGCCCCTGGAAGATCACTAAAGTGGGTGGATGATCTTCTACAGCATAACACAATCTCCATCCTCACAAGGGCAGAGGAAAAATAGTGCATAGCCACCAAAAAAGAGCTGTGAGTAGGATATTCCTTCATTACTCCAAATTCCCAAAACCTTAAACAAACATTGTCTGCACACCATTCCTTGACTTGTTCTTTGTACCACAGATAAAAGCAAAATCTCAGGTCTGATTTTGGAGTGTGATTAGAATACTACTACTTTGCACTTACGTAATGTTACATCTTCAAAGTGTGATATAAATGTTAGCTCCCTAGTCTTTATAACATCCCTCCAAGGGGTTTAACATTTTACAAGCGAAATTGAACACAACTGACTTGCTGGTGCAACTAGGTTGACTACAAAAGTAGCATGAGTTCAAACCAATGGTGAATTTGGATGAGTTTCTCCAGTTTACATGGCCCATACACTGTCTACCAAACTATCCATGCCCATTTCTTCACAAATGTTAATTTCAAAAAAGTGAATTCTAATATTATTTACATTTAAATATACATATTCTGCAGTTTGGAACAAGAAATAAATCCCTCCCTTTCTGTCTGTCTCCCTCTCAGCTCCTTATAATATGCCTATCACTATGGTAATCAAGTACCTCTCTTTCGGGCCCTGAATCTGCAAAGCAGGTCTGAAATAGAGGTAGATGAACAGTATAATAATAGACATAAGAAACTGAGAGATGAAGAACGAGACTGACTTCTTGTTCAAACAACTGTGTATTAATACATATGTTTAAATAGTCAACTGAACTCTCTCCTGTTGAAGTTGTGCTACTGAGTATAAATAATTAAAACCTTCATGGGAGCAGGGACTGGATGATAGGTACCTTCACCACTAGGCTAGAGTCACTATCTCTATCTCTGGCCCAATGACTAAAATATTTCATACACAGTGGAATACTTTCAACAAGAGAGCTGCCCAGAAAACATATAACTCAATGGTCAGAGAGCCCCCATATGCAATGTAGAAGATACCACTTGAAGCTGATGCTCAGAATCAGGCATAGAAGTACTTTAAACCTGGGTCTCCATGGGCCAGGGACATGCTAAAGAAAACAGATTATGCTGAGAGGCACAGACACTCCTTTCTCCTCCTGTTTTGTGAAGCTGAAGTTCATTTCCCCTCCTCTTCCAATGTTTTGGTCAAAATTACTGAGTAAATTTTTAACAAATTCACAAATAAGTTTCAAGTCAACTGCATTTTCTGACAAACTACTCATCCAAAAATTTTGCCCAGCTTTAATGATAAAATGTAAATGCTTTGCTGGACTGCAGCCTAAATCCTTTACCTCTCCTAAACTCAGTAACACCGCAAAATTTACGTTCTGGAGGGGTAGCCATGCTAGTCTGTATATAGCAAAAACAAGGACAGTTCTGTGGCACCTTAGAGACTAACAAATTTCCTCGAGCATAAGCTTTTGTGGGCTAAAACTCACTTCACCAGATGCATCTGATGAAGTGGGTTGCAGCCTATGAAAGCCTATATCCAAAGGAATCTGTTAGTTTCTAAGGTGCCACAGGACTTGCATTGTTTTTCCTATATAGAGACTTGAAGACCCAGGTTTAAGTTACTTCTTTGATTCTGAGCATCAGCTTCAACTAGTATCTTCTACATTGAACATGCAGGCCCTAACCATTGGGTTATAGGTTTTCTGGGAGGTTCTCTTTTTGAAGCTGTTCCACTTTATGTAAAATGTTTAGCCACTGGGCCAGAGACAGACAGAGTGACTCTATAGCCTAGTGGTGAGGGGTACCTAGGATCCAGTCCCTACTCCCATGGAAGTTTTCATTATTTATACTCAGTGGTACAATTATAACAGGAGAGAGTTCAGGTGACCATTTAAAAACATACACACTATGCCTGAAAAAATCTGTTTGTCTTTAAAGTGCCGCAAGACTTTGTTTTTTCCAAAATTTTTGGTTAGTCTTATGTTGTCAGCCCATAGAAATTAACTAACATTCCCAGCAGACAAAATCTTTTGCACAATAGCAATATGTGCATCTGCACAAATTTAAAATGAGTGACCTAGACGCTAATGTCTTATACCAGCTACAAAACTCGAGTCATTCAGCCCCACCAGTCAACTTTTCATTTCTATTTGCCACGTCAGTTTCACTTTACGGTGGAGGAGATCTATAAGGTTTTTCACATCTGGAGTGGCTTTTTCATCAATTACAATTTCTTTTTCTGAGGTTTCTGAAGTTTCTTCATTGATTTCAACACCCTCCACAGAGAACTCAGCCATTATTTCTTGCTGTGTCTATTCTATTCCAGAGACCATACATCAGAGAACGCTATTTATTCCAGTTACAAGTCTGCCCTCCACAGGAGAACAGATGTGACAGCTGCAAAGTATTTAAAATAACTGTCTTTTAAAGTATTTTATAGTGGAAACCATTATTTTAGATTAATTAAATGAATGTTTTATTTGAGTCCATATAATACTTTGCAGATAGCTCTTAAAGTTAATTTTCTCCTTCAGAATTTATAGGGGAAGATGAGAAATTGATGTCCAGGAGAGAGGGAAGAAACCACCTTTCCAAAGGGGTAAAAATTATTGAAAAAGTCGGTTTCTCCAAAAGCCTCCATAAAGGAATTACAGTCAAAGGACCAGACCCAGTAAATCTCAGTGTTACTACAAAGCAGAAATTGAAGCACTAAGATAAGATATTTTAAAATGCATGAAAACCTGGTACAAGGAATAGATCAGACATGGTGTGGAAAAATTTATAGTACACCCATAGAAAAGACATGAAAAGGTATGCTCAGTGAACATCATATGATGCAGCTTTTGGCTATAGCTTGAATGAGCACTCTAAACTTTCAGATATTTATCTTAACTTCTTTATTCTGTAAACCCGGCATGAAATGCCTAGCATAGATTTTTGTGCTCTTCCTCCCCACTTAATGTGCATGTGCTTACATGTATGCTTTCTGTCAGTGAGAAGAAATTGCAAGAACAGCGGTTCTTATTATGTTTTCACACATTTGCTTCTGAGATTCAAGTGCCAAAAATGCATGACTGAAAATTACAGAAAAATGTACCAAACTCTTTCAAATCACCAAAAATAATATTCATCCCTTTCTCCCAATTTGCATGTTCTTGTATCAGGACAGAATGGAGGCCCAGGGGTGAGCTGAATTTTCAGCTGTTTCCAGATAGATCTTGAAAATTATACTAGACATACCAACTACTGACACTAAAGAACATGCGAAGAGTAGCATGGAATCACCAATCATAAAAACATATCTTTATGCACTTGTGTGAATCACAAGCATTTCTGTCAACTGCAGATTTATACTAATGCAACAGAGGTCAGAATCTATTCCATGGAAGTACAGAATCATCTTTCAGCATAAAATTTTCCACTGGTTGCTCAAATATTTTATATAATTTCCACTGTATACTGCACCTGGTAAATCAAAGAAATAAAACAGCTAAATATACAGTATACTGATCTTCTGTCCCTAATTTTTATATAATCTTATCAGAGATGGGTCTGCATCAAAATCTCATTTCTGAATGCTCCTGAACATTGTCAGAGTTCAATTCCAAATTTAGATCTGAATCTGAATTAAACAGCTGGTGCCTCCCTCTGTAATGAACCAAATCCTTCGATCTAAATTAGAGTAGGGGGCCAAGTCTTGGGATCGTGAATTTTACAGCTGAGGTTCATTTCTAATTCCTATCACATACACACAACTCTTTGCTACAATTACTTATAAATCACTCCCATTCTTTGCACAGGAAATCCAGGTATTGCCTTATTGAACAGTTCATTGCAACAGGCAATATACGCTGTCAAATTTATCGGCCAAGTTAATACAAATTAATCAGCCTAAGTGGCTGGTGTGCTAGACACCTATGATTCATCAAACGGTAGAATTCTCCTCCACAAACTGACAAGATCTGTTGTAAGTGAATAAAAGAAGGTTGCTGCTCTAATATTAGTCTGTCATCTGCTTTGCCAATTCCATTTTAAAAAAATGGACTGTGCATAAAACTCTTCCTCTGGAGAGAAAACTGAAGTTCAGGTGCTCCGCCCATTTCCATTTGCTGCTTTCCTCTTCTAATGTCAACTCCATCTGTCTCCCATAGGAACGTAATGTCTTTTGAATTGTCTATTTAATCACTTGCAGGCTTGTCCTCTTGTTTGCCTGTACTCTGACCTTCATTTGTTACTTTCAGCATTCACCAATCAGGGCGTCCCACCACTGCAAACTTTTCAATATATTGCATGTTATCAGCTCTTTCTTCTTTGTCATCCTGAGATTGCTTTTTTTCCCCACACAATAGGATTGATTTCTACTTTGGAGACCGTGGTTTTTTCCAGCCCACACTTTCTGCTTGCAATCGCTAACTTGTTGAAGGGCTGTCCAAACTTCTTCATCATTCTGTGCTCTCCTTGGAACCTCCCTATTCCTGCTACATCTTTTTTACTGTATGTAAATTACTTCCTGGTTTGTTATTTGACTAGCCAATAAGATTGTCTTTAGACTTTAGTGTAAAACTCTTGCTGAATAGCAGTAATTTGTTTAGCAGTGTTACTGCCCTATTTACAACTGCAGAATATTATTCTATATTATTCATTCTTGAACAACCCCTCCTCAGAAAGTCCTGTATTTGGACTGCATTCCTTCCCCGTGACTGCCTCACTTACATTCCCATAGGATTTGAATATTAACATTATTATAGTGTTCAACCCCTTTAAACATATAATTTAGATTCTAAGTGAATACTTTTGTCCTCGTCAGTCACCTACTAATGGATGCAGGGTGAGATGATGACAGGAGTTTTAACTCTTGAATGCAAATCTTTCTACAAGAAGCAACACGGATGGTATTTTCTTTTGGCCACTCTAGCAAACTGCTGCTCCAGCAAAAGATCTTCAGTTACCGTCAAGTGAAAGTTACCCTGACTAAAAACTTTGTTTCTTACCACTGTCTATTTTATTACCAGTGAGTTAAATGCAGTGCAGTGTGTTTCCACTTACTTTCAGAAAGTAAAAGCAGCATTTCTCTCAATATCCAATTAGATGTGCCAATCATATTTCCAGCTTAGCAGTGCAGGGTCCTTTCAATATTTCTTCAAGATGTGTGACTAGCTGTTTGGAACAACCAAAGATGAGAGAGCCCCTGAGAATCTAAATCCAGGTTTCACACAGTTTTAATGTCTTAATGCATGCACAGGCAGAATTTGGGCACTGTTTTCTGCACTGTACAAATACCCTTACAGTGCAGACACAATCAATGAGGCACATAGGTACAAGGTACTGCCGTTGTACTTATGCATCTGTGATATTCCAGACACAGGACTGTCATTAAGGCCCCTCTACACACTATTCTATCATTTAAAGGTGAAAATATGGCCCAAAGAGGTAAAGTTTTACAGTTGTTTGCTGTTTGTTGTTCACCTGGCTCTACTAAAAAAAGAACCCAACATTTAGGTTAACAATGTTGAACAACATGTGCTGGCATATTATAGAGAGATCTGCATTATCTGCAACATATATACATATAAGTCAATATTAAGCATAGTTACATTATAACATTATATAGACTAAATCAACTTTTATATTTGCTATAATCCTTTTCACTGATACTAACTAGCTCATATTACCTAGCATTACCTAACAGATAGGAAAGTTGTCAGGAAGAAGACAATTATTTTACCATAGCACAGACCAGTACAGAAATGTCCCAATGGAAGAAGAGAAGACAATGTATGAGGTAACTTCACTCCACCTTGTACCTGGAATGCATATGTTGAGAATGAAGACATAAGCAGAGCACAACGGTACCAGGAAAATCAAGGTATGATGGTGGTCAGTCAAGTTAGTTTACTACAAAACTGGTGGTCAGCATTTTCTTCGGTACAAGATCTGAAGTACTCGTTGATCTCGGGTAAGCGACTGACCCTTTCAGATTGGGAGCAGTAACCCAATGTGGTGTGTTTGTTGGTTTATAGGAGCATTACAACTAAGTCTAGCACTTGTTTGCTGACAGTCTAACTTAAGATTGGCACTCACAGTTGTGAGCCACTCCAGACAGTACAACACAGGGCAGACAGTTGATTAGTTAAAGCTAATTTCTTTTGTGTGTGAACAGAAAGGGTATAATAAGATGGCTTTAGGGGAATCATTTTGGAAGCACACCCTCTATGTAAGGTGAATGCAACAGTGCTGCACAAGATGGCTTCCAAGAAACTGGCATCATTTAGAATCTTTTTCCTCTTTTTTATTATTATTGGCTTATATCAAGGGACTAACATTTGACTAACATTTGTTATTGATAAACCACCAAAGTGTGGTCAACAAATAGACTGTGTCATGTATCAAACTGGCAAATAAAAACCTCAATCAAACCAAACAGTGCCAGGTCACAAACTAACTGCTTGGAGAAGACACTAGTAAGTAAATGGTGGGATACTCTGTTTGTTAATCTTATGTTTATTCATGAAACCAGCCAGGCTGGACCTGGAATGAGGGAATTTTTTATTAAGTACTGTTATGGTGAAATGCCTTCTAATAATAACTAGCTTAATACCAAATGTGTAATAAAACGCTTTAAGCATAACACCAATGTTTTAGAAACTTCCATTCAAGAAACCAAAATAGATTAATTATGAATGAAACTTTCTGGGTGAACTGCTTAAGTACAGCCCAGGCTAAAACAGTGAAATGGCAAAGCCCAATAGTTAATTATAATGACCAAAAATAATAATAAAGGAGCTCTGAAGTTTTTGGTAATAAAATACATTACCAAGTATGAGGGCTGTTCACCTGTGCATGGCACCTGGCACAGAAACAACCCCCAAAATTCATTAGGTGAAATAAAAATTAAATAAGGAAACAAAAATTTAAAAAACTAAAAGAATGGTCCAAACTAAAACAGAATCAAAATTTTTTAAAAAGTCAGCAAATGGAAGATATAAGTAACTGTTACATCCATCTTATTTACCGTTTATGAGAAACCTAAAGATTGTCTAGCAAAGTGCAGCCAGGAAAAGGAAAAGAACTTAGGCTGGCAGGAACACTGACATTTGAGTGGCCCAGAAACAGGTAATTGTAATAAGGAAGGGTATTTCCAAAATCCATTTGGTTATGCACACACCCATTCTTCTCCCAGAGCTGGGATCAATGAATATACACATGCCCATCCATCCTGGTTCCCAACCCCCCATGTTCTAACATACAGAGCTCCACTCGTCTCTTAGAGTTTATTTACTGGTCAAGTTCCAAAGTAGTAACCAAATGAAAAAGGAGTCCTGCGGCACTTTTAAAGATCTACAAATTTATCATTTAAGCACAGTTATTAGCAAATCATCAATGAAGTGATTGGGAAGATCAAAGTGTTCTCCTACTGGTTTTTGAATGTTCTCATTCCTGATGTTAGATTTGTGTCCATTTATTCTTTTCATTTCATTTCTGGCATGTGATGGCATAAATCCCATTGATGCATGAGCACAGGAGAAGCCCAAGAAAGAAAACAGAAGAACGCCACTAGTGATTACCTACAACCCCGAAGCCAAATCCCTACAGAACATCATCAAGGATCTATAGCCTATTCTACCAGACGATCCCTCACTCTCTCAAACCTTGGGAGACAGACCTTTCCTCGCTTACAGACAATCCCCCAACCTTAAACAGATATTCACCAGCAAGCACAGACCCAAAAAACAACCATTAAAGCAGTTGCATACTCATGCAACAAACCATGTTGCCAACTTTGCCCATATATCTTCACAAAAGACACCAACTAGTCCATCAAGGGCTCATTTACCTGCTCATCCACCAATGTGATTTATGCCATCATGTGCCAGAAATGTCCCCTTGCTTATATGGGATAAACAGGACAGGCTCTGTGCAAAATTATAAATGAGCACAATCTGACATCAGGAATCACAACATTCAAAAGTCAGTAGGTGAACACTTCAGTCTTCCTGATAACTCCACCAATGATTTGCTACTAGCTGCACATAAACAAATGAACAACAAATCAAGGGTTCAAGGAAAAACTGCAGAATTGGAATTCATATGCAAATTTGACAGTTTTGTTTCAAGGCTAAATAAGGACTTTGGATTTTTTTTTCTCATTGCAACAGGTAATTTAACCTTATCTTCCCCTATTTGCTGTATGTTTGAATCTTAACTACTGCACTGATTTGCTGTAACAGTCTGACATGATCTCATGACTTCCCCTTCCCTGCATTTATTCCCTCCCATTCTGTAAGTTCCCCGTCTTCAAATCATCTGACAAAGCAGGATCTTCTCCCATGAAAGCTCATGCAAAAAATAAATGTGTTAGCCTTCAAGTGCCACAGGACTCCATTTTTGTTTTACAGGTCAAGTTTTCCGTTGTGTCTTTTGTCCATCCAAACTGTGAAAGGAGAATTTTTTCCACTTGAATCTTGCTATGGCTAAACTCAAGCCTGGGTTATTGGAATGTAGCTTGTTAGGCCCCAATAAAAAAATTATATAGTGTTATCTTTCAGGGTCAAAAAACAGCAAACAATAACACTTTTCTAAGAAAACTACTGCAAGTAACCCCAAACTGGTTCAAACTGAATCCAGAAAAGTAATAAAAACATCTGCAAAGCTCAAAAAAAGGGGGGCTACTGACCAAGGTCAGCAAGCTCCCAGGCAAGCGAGATGCTGAATTTAGGGTAGTAGTTTTTAGCCATAAATAAGAGGCTCTGTTTCAGGACATGAAGAAACAATAGGTCAGCAGCCTGTCATGTTGCTAAGGGACCTGGCCACCCCAAGGCTCTCCCCACCATCCATAAGGGAGGTATTGAACCCCTTAACTAATCACCCAGGAAATCTGCAGGTTTTTCTCTTTTTGCAGATTTTTTTTTCTTTGCCCTTTTTGACTAATTTCTTTTTCACCTGGTCACCCCAGATTGCAGGGCCACAGGCCTTGGCACATCCAAAGGGGGTAGTAGGGGAGGTTCAACTGTTGCAACCAGTCGCAGTGGGCTCTATTTTTATGGCCACTGACAGCTCCAGTGAGCTGTAAGTTCGGCAAGCCAATTTCAACACTGGTCTGTTCAAGTGCAGATTTTATAAGCATTCAGTTGGTTGACATTAGACCGGTGGACTCTGATTTTTATGACCGCAGACAGCCACGGTGAGCTGTAAGTTCGGTCGAGCCTATTTCAACACCGTGCTGTTCTCTCACACTTTATCTTAAAGAAACAGGTCTGCTGTCTGTCACTCCCGAAATAACATCCAAATGTGGTAAATATAACCTGGTTAAATTTGGAATTTAAATTGGGAAATGCTTTTTGGGTTTGTGTGTATATGTATTATCACTGCTCTAAACTTACTAACCACACAGATCAAAATCAAGCTGGTGTTTGTTACCTCTAACTCCTCTCCCACAATCCAATCTGGGCAACAGCAAAGTAAAAAGTGTAATAAAAGAACAAATCCACTTGTATCCATGCCAGACACCTCAGCTGACCCTTGTAACTCCTACCCACAAACAGCCCATGGCTAGCCCCACCAGGCTGTGACCAATGGTGTCTGAAGAGCAAGGGGAAAAAGCAAGATGTTCATGCTGTCCTGGCTGCGTGTGATGTTTCAGTGTGTGTTAAATAGCAAAGCTCTTTCGCTCATGGATTGTGCTCTCTCTCCATCTCCCATGAAGCCCATTCTGCTAAACTGCACCAACCAGAACTGGCACTGAGGTTTCACTTCAGAGTTAGGCACAGAGATTGAAATCAGTTTGTATGGGGAATTGGAATAAGTGTAATTTAATAAAAGTTGCAAGCTTTTTAATTTTAGTAATAAAAATATTAGTAACTGAACAATATTAACTTCTCATTTAACCTATTTTTTTGGTAACCTTATTTACCTCAATAAAAGTTACATAAATAGTAGTTAACAAAAAATCGTGGTCTGGTCTCTTACCTCTTGATTGGGACACACTCTTGCAGTGTGGGGTCTGTGCCCCCGGCTCCCCACTCCCCCACAACATAAACCTTTCCGTTCCCTATCTTCCTCTTATAATACTCACTTCACTCAGTTTGTATAACTCATTAGAGCCAGCTATATTTTGAAGAGCCCCCACAGAGATAATTAATCTCCCTTGGCTTCAGGTTTCCTCCCTTCCAACTTTGCTATCTCCTCAACTCCTGCTGCTCTCCCTTTGTTTGACAAGTTATAGTTACAGAAACCCCCATTGCAGAAAAAGTAGGGGTGGAGGAATGAGAAGAACCAAAGGAAATCATCAGAATACGTGAGAAAAAGGTTTACTGAAATAAAGCCAGCAAGATTATTTTAACTAATATTCCTAACTGTAGGAATGCTACAGTTGAAGATACTCTTAACTGTTTTGAAGATATGGTTGCCAAGTCACAGAAATGCTAACTCTGTTTTTAATCCTAGACAGTAACTAAAACATGCCCTTGTCTACACTTGCTGCCATTTTTGGCAGCAATTGAATGAAAATACACAAGCTACATAAAATAACTTGTCTGTCTCCCTTCAAATCTCTAGCACTCACTTACCTCCCTGTCTCCATTGTGTTAAGTTGAAGGGAAATGTTACCCCTTCTACTCAATCATACTTTTCTTAAGCGACTAGAAGAGGGGGTGGCCAAACTTATGGAACTCAACAGCCACACAAGTTGATTATTAAACCTCTGAGAGCCACGCTTCTTCCTGCCATCCCCCACCATGCCACCGCTTCTCCCTACTGTCCCCAACCCCTCCCCAACCCCCAGGTCCTGCCGCTGGCTCCCTTGGGCCAACCTCCCCCAGGGATCCCTTACCTGGGTACTACGGCAGCTAGGCACAGGCTGGGGCTCCCCCCTGGGCATGCTTAGAGAATGCTCAGGGTGGGAGATTTAAAACTCCTAGGCTGAGGCTGCTTTCTTCCACTAGCTGCACTTTTTCATTCAAGAGCCACAAGCGGCTCCTGAGCCGTAGTTTGGCCATGACTGTCCTAGAGGTACTGAGCAGGTCTTAACTGACAGCTCAATTGAATCTTTCCCGCTATCAGTATAGACTTCGCCTAAGAAGCATCGATTTTCCTTATTTCTCAACAGCAGTATTCTCAAAGTAAATGCAATATGAAGTAATAAAACCTGCTTTAAGTTAACTAAGTTAATTCAACAAATTGGGCAAATAAAAGGAATTTTGTATAAATTCTTCTTATTAAAAGGTAAACAAAAATATTCAATATTTTATTAGGGAGGGTAACTTTTTCTTTCAAAAAATGCATTGCCTTGATAACTCATCAATATAAATATAATGTTGGCACCATTCATTTAATTGTAAGTTTGCACCATATGTCATACATGTTGTCCTATGTTGCTGTATGTTATGCGTGTCACAATTTTTAATTTGTTGGTAACACAAGCCAATTTTATACTCAGTTATAAAAATATTTTAATGTAAGTGATACCACACTGTTTTTATGTGATGGCTAGGTTATAATCATCATAATGCCAAATTAATTTTTTGCAAAGCTCAAAGTAGCAGTTAAGAGTGTGTGTGTGTGTGTGTGTGTGTGTGTGTGTGTGTCTCTCACTCTATATAAATAATGCAACTGCAAACAAACAAGTAATATTTATGGTTAAATCATCAATGGCTTTTTACTGAAAATGGGAAATAACCACCTTATTAGAGATAAACAGTTAGCTAAATAGTATTGTCCTCAATATCTAACAGAAATAACAGCAAATTGGCAATGTGCCAGTATGTTGTTCAAAGGAGAAACTTGGAAAAAATCTCAGTATTAAAGCAAAGGCAATATTAATCTAATGTTTTAAAGATTGTTTTATAAACTTGTTTGTGCCTTTAATAAATAGTAAAATATATTTTATGTACATGAGAGTCAAAATATTATAAAGTATAAAAAAATATATTAGGTCTGGTTATGCTGCAAAATGTTAAAGTTAACCAAACAAATTTCAACAGGTTTCTACTTCTGTCTCCCAAACACAAGTAAATGTCAGAAAAGTCTATTTCCCCCAAAGTGTTTGCATAAACTTGCATATAAACTTTTTTGTGCTAATTTATATTTTTTGTGCTATGTTAAAAAATGTGTTGGTTATTAAAGTGTATGTTTCCAAATATTTAACAAAAGTTTAAGTGATATCACAAGCAAATTAATTCTAAAGAGCATGTCTAAAGTTCTGTTGCTAATTCTCTTGCTAAAACAGAGGGCTTAGCAGGGAAGAATGATGCATTTTCTCACAGAAGATCAAGCATCTGTTTTAACAGTCAAATATCAGATGTGTTATGAAAAACTACTAATGCACATGTTAAGGAAGTAAAAATTAATGCCCATGCAAACACTTCAAAACCATCTCAAACATTTATATTTGTGCTACAAGACTGGAAATATCAGAATAATATGCAAAAAAAAAAAGTATTTTAAGAAAGGAAATAAAATTAAAGAGTGAAAATCCA
This sequence comes from Podocnemis expansa, assembly GCA_007922195.1. Lineage (NCBI taxonomy): Eukaryota > Metazoa > Chordata > Testudines > Podocnemididae > Podocnemis > Podocnemis expansa. The sequence continues at coordinate 14,969,168 of ML681984.1, read as the reverse complement.
GGTCATACTTCTGTCACATAGTGTCACAAAATATACTTTGTGTTATAAACAATTTGATACCTATTATCTTGTAAATAAAATAAATTAATGTGTGCAGGAGTTCAGTTACTGAACACCAGGGAAATGTAAAAACAAAACAAAACCATAATAACCAACTTAACTATTTAAGGGTGCATCCCACAGATCAAAGCCTCAAGCAGATATCAGTGTACAGTGAAGAAATGCTCAGGCAACAGAAGAAGAAAAAAAGAAGTATTCTATTTAAAAATTAAAAAAATACAGACTTGCCAACTACCACACACGGACAACTGAGCAATTTCCTCTATAGTGTGGGGCATGGCTCACTTGCTGGCGGATGCTCTGTATCTTATATCTTTAATTCATGGTTTGAAGAGTTTAAATAACTCAATCATAGGATAGAGATTTATTGAAAGAGTGGGAGGGTGAGGTTTTGTGCGCTGCAAGGTCTGAGCAGGTGTGCAGAAAATTTTTTGAAAAACTACTCAGAGCGCTCTGGATTGGCTCATTGGCTCATGAATATTCATGAGTTAATTTGGAAACTATATGGTGGCATGCCTCAGATTAATTAAAGTTAGCAAGGTATGTCATGGCAGAGAAAATGTTGGGAACCACTAGACTAGATGATCATATTGGTTCCTTCTGACCTTTGAGTCTATGTGTCTGTGAGCAGTGGCGTTGCTGGCGCTTGGCTTTTGAAGCTCGAACCCCAAGTCCCAGCACCAGTGCCCGGGGTCCACTGCCAGGCCACCCATGATGGTGGCTGTCTTCTCCGGCCCTGTCCCTGGCTGGGGGTCCAGGGCCGAGCCACTCACGGCAGGAGCCTGATGTGCACCCTGCTTGGGGCTCCAGGCAGAATCGGGACAGAGCGCAAGGAGTCTGGGCCCTGGGTCTTTTCCAGGGCCTGTGTCTCTCCTGTCTGTAAGTATGCTGTCAAACACTAAACATGATAAAGGCCATTAACCAGGCCACATCTGACTATTATTTAAACTATACTTTATTCAGTGAAGTGAATTCATGAATATACCTATGGTTTTAGCTACATTACAACAAGAGAGAAAGTTAATTTGGCGATTGTGTAAAAGTAAATTAATCAATACTAAATATTTAGTTGTTAATATAATAGTTTCTTATCAGAAACATGCACAAAACTCAATACCTGAAGAAAATACTATTCCAGTCAGATATCTTTCAAATAAGAAGACTTCAAAGACTAAATGGAATTATTGGTTACATTTCAGAATATTCTGTATTTTTATTGTATATTCATCTATCAGAATAGGAGCAATACAAGAAAAAACAATAAAAAATTAACTTTTGAACATCAGGCTGTGGAAATCATCTATAAACCCGTAATTAATGCACTGGGGGGCCTAGCTGCTAAAAAACCCAAAACAAAACAAAAAGCAGTATGTAGAATATAGTATGCATAACATTTAAGCTGTTTAGCCAAATGCTGGCAAAACTTAAATAAATAGATAGCAAGAAGTTGTGAACAGATAAACAAATTTTGCATTGTTTTACAGGAATTACATGTTAATTACCATAATCAATTGATTTAGGGAACATTAAAAAAACAGGAATTGCCTAACATCATTAGCAATAGTTAACTAAATGGTATTGCCCTCCATATATAACAGGAACAGTGGCAAATCAGCAATGTGCTAAACTGTGTAATTAGCTCCTTTTTAATACCACCTGTAATTTGCAACTGGTGATGCCAAATACTAATCAAGGCACATGTGACTCAAAACAATCTTGCTCGATGTCTGATTCCATGAATATTTTATGGTATCCCTATAAATATCAAATCCTGACAAAGGAATCATTGATAAATTAATTACTGTCCATTCAGTTGGTTTCCTGGAAGATGGTATGTACAAGGAATGACTGACTCAGCTGCTGGTGTATCATGCAGCAGCACACACCTGGAGAGCACCATACATAATTTGTTGATCCATGAAAAGATATCAGCATGTCTGCCAATGCAATATTTTTCAGGTCACAACTGTGTGCATGGCCAAGATGGCTTGGGCCAGTACCTGGAGACAGAAAAGCTAGCTGTTCCTGTTTCTTGCATGGTGAAGCTTATCAAATATTGATAACTATAATATGGATGGTCTGTACTGTGTAGTAACTCATTACAAGGAACTCATGTTTGGCAGCATCACTTGTAATGTCACTACATCAAATTTCCCTTTTACTCCTCATACACAAAGCATGGTGGGCCGCAGTATAAAAACAACACCCCAGTTTTTCCAAAATGTATCTATTACCCAAGCAAGCACCAGTACCAATATGAAATTCAAATTTACCTCTCAGTTTTTACCATGCACGTTAATCCACTCAATTCACAGTTAAAAACATTACTAGAAGAAAAGATTACTCATATGAGCAATGGCATGCACATGGAAGAACATGCCTTGAATGACCTTATCCATGATTGGGATCATGAAATACTCTATTTCTCACACATAGGTATAAGTTGCATTTATAGCTTTGCTTGTATTATACTATGCATTAATTTTAGTTACGTTGATTATATTTTGCCACTTAACGCAGTTTGGTAAAACACTGTAAATCACATATAAAGGCTCTCACCACCTCTTCATATTTTAATTTGCCAAGCAAAAGTGTCACCTTCACTACAACAATTATCAAAGCAACAAGCAAGTACCTTATTGATCAATATTTGCTGGCTAGCATACCTCTATTCTACATATAGTCAGTCACTTCATCAGAGTAAAGATCTTTATTTTTTCATTAAAGGATAACAAATTCAGCAAAATTTACACATGCCAGTTTCACATACAGAATCAAGGCCTATATTAAAAACAGGCTTTAGGAAGCATATTAAACTACATGCAAACAATCTTTAGAGCAAAGAAAGGTCATTCTCAACAGCAAGGCCTTGTTTCTATAGTTTATCATCACTAGACATTTGCACAAGCCACAGACTTTGCACAATCTGAGAACACTATAAAACCAGCTCTTTGCCAAAAGAAGCAAGGAGTCCTGTGGCACTTAAAGACTAACAAATTTATTCATTACATGAGCTTTCACAGGAGAAAATCCTACTTCATCAGATGCTTTGATGATGGGCAAACTTAATCGAATGGGAGAAAAATAAATGCAGGGGAGTACAAGTCATGGGATCAGGTCACACTGGAACAGCACATCAAAGCCAAGGTTTCCAATAACTGCTACCTCGCACTCTATCATTTGGCCTACTTAGACTTTTTTGTTTGTTTGTTTGTTTTTGTTTTTAAGTCTTGCTGCCACAGGTAAAGGACAATTCTTAGCTCCCTACCAGATCAGCTCAAAAAAAAAAAAAGTGAGTCCCCCCCCCCATTGGCCTATCTTTTGATACATATTTTCCAGTACGTTCTTCTTATATACAAGAAATGTCTTCAGCTTAATCTCAACTATATAGACTGCACTAAACAGTATGGTGATGGGCATAATATGTATGTTTTAAATGCATATATACATACTGCAAATATATTGATATGTATTATTAAAGACATTTTCAAATGAGCTAAGGATCATTTTTCAAGTGGTCAGCAATGACAGCTGGAGCCAGATATTCAGAAGAGTTCAATATGTTGGGTTCTCAGCTCCTTTGAAAAATATTACCTGATACAAAGTTCTACAAAGGCTCCCATTTACTGTTGGATGTTTGACCCATTCAAATAACTTTGGACAAATCATTTGTTCACTGCTGAAGTTATAAAAGCACAAGTCTATTTGCTTTCCTCTGACATCAGTGATCACAGCTATATATATTGTCTGGCAGGTAATCACATTCCAGTGAAAGGTTATGCTAAAGCAAAATAATTGCTCAGAGTGACCTTCTCATGCATGTGGCTCATGTGCTCATTTTTCAAATCTCCCTGCCCCTTTGGATAATTACAATATACATTAGGTAGCAATCATTCCATACCATCCAAAGACTTGCTTGTTGATACGTATTATTTCTGGTGTCACCCATTTGATATATAATCAATGGCAGCTTGAATATAGTTATGGATGGTGATTTTGGAAGGGATTACAGTGGTTCTGCCTCTTCTGCTTTCTGAAGTCTGTGGATTAGTTAAATACTACTTTTTCTTGGTTTTTGCTTTGCTACTATTGCTTTAAGGATTACAATGGCTAGACAAAAACATGGCCAATTAAAGATGTCTGTTTGATGTTTAATACCTATATAAATAAAAATAATTTAAAAACTTACATATGATCATTTAAGTGAAAAATATGATGAAGTTTTAATGTTAATTCTAAAAAAAGTAATTCTTTTTTGCTTTTCTCTATCATCTTCCATCTGAGGATCCAAAAAGGGTTTACAAATTATATTAAATCAAGCTCCAGGGGGTACAAGGGATGTATTAGTATCATCTATATATGAGCGATTCACAACATTGTGGCTATGTCTACACTTACAAAATTAATTTGAAATAGTTATTTTGAAATAACTAACTATGATTTTGATTCAAAGTAATTATTTCAAATTAGCACTACTTTGAGTATATTATTTTGAATTAGGAGTCCAGGGAAGACTCTCTAATTCGAAATATGGGAAGGCAGGCAAAAGAATTAGGGCCATTATTTCAAAATAAGCCTTTTTCATGGCTTAGAATGGCTTATTTCAAAATAATAATTTAAATTTAAGCACTATTTTGAAATACAAGCAGGGTTTTTAAATTTCAAAATAGCACTTCATTATTTCAAAATAAAGAAACACTTAATTCAAAATAAAGTGTCTGTATGGACAGGAAAAAGAGTTATTTCAAAATAAGCCCCCTTATTTTGAAATAACTTCTAAGTGTAGTCATACCCTGTGATGGTAACACAGCAAATCAATGGCAGAGTCAAAATTAGAACCTAAATACAGTGCTTTAAATCACTAGGCCAGCCTTTCAGTTTTTGTATCCTCATAGTTTATATTTAGGCATGATATTTGTATCAGGTAACAAGCCAGTAGGTAGACTTACCAGCTCCAGAAATTCCAGCTGAGGCCTCTTCTTATGTCTTTCTTAAGGTCTTGCTTTATTTCCGAAGAAACTCAAAACCAGAACAAATCAACTTAAACTTGTGGGTTATAATCATGTGATGACCTGCAAACTTCTATCAGCTGGGAGGAGACTGGGCATACCTATCCTCTGTAATAGTCTCCTTTATGCTAGTTTCTCCTTCCCTTTTATTATAACCCTGTCCTGATCAGCAACATAACAACTGGGAACCCAGGAAGTCATTACATGTAGAATTGCCTTCACACCCTATCACAATAGTTAATCAGGGGTGAAACGTCAGAGATATGATTTGCAGAGCCGTAACCACAGTGGGGCCAATGGGGTGTGGAGCAGCTCAACAGAGCCGCTCTATTAAAGGGCAGCTTTTGCAGCGCCAGCTCCATGCGCCACTACTGGCAAAGGGTGCGTTCTGATTGGAACACACCCCAGCTGGCAAAAACCAGCTCTGATTATTTGGTTCCTTTCCTAGACCTGAAAAAAAAAAATCAGGCTATAAATCCAGATTAGGCTCTCTCTCACCAGATCTCCCGAGGCAGAGATACTGTACTATAATGACAGATTTCATTACTGTGATTTACTACTTCAACTGATGGTGAAAAAGAAACTCACTTATTTTTTTCTAAGTAGTAACAAAAGTTAGCCAAACAAAAACATCTTGGGTTCACTTTACCTTTTGGTCTACTTTTTGGTCTAAATTTTGGTTATGAGTTTATCGGATGCAGCCTTATCAATTCTCCTAATTTTATTACACATCTCATTTTGGTGTTTTTCTGTAAGCCCCAGCACTAGGAGTCATGTGAATGTATTTCAGCTTTCTCCCCCCCCCCCCGCTTCTTTTTTTTTGAATTTTGCACCCATTATGGTTACACACAAAACTTTGAAAATGTGAACTGAATTTAGATTGAGGGCTCAGAAAGGAACATTTAAAAATAAACACTGGATTATTTTAAGTGTTAGAAATTTAAGACAATCATTATTTTCAGGGCCTGCCTCATGATTTTTTTCAGTGTTTGAGGGTTAGCAACACTGCTGTTGCTTTCTCATACACCTTAATTAATGTCATGACTTCAGTTTCCAAATTTCATTCTCTAAATCAAGGCACTTAATCCAATATTTGTGGCTCATTTCTGCAAGGTGCTATCAGTCTGGTCCTCATCTTATACAAGAAACATTTGCTTAACCATAGCACAAGCAAGCTTTTAATTTTGAAATCAATGGGACTATTCATGTGATTAAAATTAAGCATGCGCTTGAGTGTTTTGCAACATTTGGGGCAGGCTGCTAAGCCGCTTAACAGACTGTGCAATAGACTGTTAACTTACATATACTGAATAGTCTTAGCAACACTGGCATGCCTAAATATAGTTATTTGTGTATCCAACTGCTGATTTTGCATTAGAGAGCATCTGGCTTTGGGTGTGCCTGCAGTACAATCGCAGGTGTGACTGCTGTTGGTGTAGCCATACCAGAGCTAACCAAATGAAATCTAGCTTGAACAACAACAGGTGTCAGCACAACTGACTACGTGTTATCCCATCACGGCTAGGATCCTGGGTACATAATGCAGAGGCCACCAACCTTGCTGTCTTAGCTTCACTGCTCCTGTTACCTGAACTAGGTTTGATCTGTCTAGACCAGAGGTCTGCAATGTGTCATTCTGGAGCCACATGTGGCTCTTCAGTTGGCTCCTTGTGGTTCTGGGCTCTAGACCCTACACTCTACCACCCGCAAACCCTGTGAATAGCCTGCGCTCTGGCTCCAGCCCCATCTATCACCACCCAGGGGACCCTGCAGGCATCCTGCACCTAGCTCTAGCCCATCCCCACCACCACCCTGGGACCCTGAAATTGGCCTGCTCCAGGCTCTGTGCTCCTCCCTCTCATCCTTCCCTCACTAGAGGACCCTTTGGCAGATGCTCTGACCTAGCTCCCAGCTTCACCCAATAGAAAGCTACACCCCTTGCAGCTCTCAAAACACTTGGTTATTGAAGACATTTTTAAAAATGGCTCTTCTCATCTTTTGAGATGCTGACCCTTGATCTAGACCAAAGCTACCTCTGATATTGCTATGCTTGCAGCAATCATGCCTCCTAATTGCCATTTAGATATATATTTTGATTCTAAGAGCATTTTCCCCAGAAATAGAAATCTACATGTGCATGACAGGGCATATTTTCATTCAAAAACAACTCTGAGTTACCTCTGCTGGGTGTTGCAATATTTTAAAGAAAAAAAGATAAACAAGTCAGTAGCTGCTATTATGAAAAGCCCTGTGAATATCATGTTAGACAATGAAAGAATAGAAGATGTTAATTTTCATTAGATTTTTATAAAGCTTACAAATTTTAATATTGTCAGTTATAATTGAAGTATCCTGGTTATGAGACTCCTAAGTCTTTGGATAGATTATTCCATTTGATATGAATCTCCTGATCAAAAAAAGTCGTCATTCTTTTCAGCACTTACATATGCACTGCTTTTGCCTCATTTGATATGCCATGTATCATTTAACAGCAATCATTAATAATTGATTAGAGTTCTCCGTTCCCTTGGAATGAAGATCTCAGAGCATGTGGTTATACGCATTCAAATTGGTGACAGGGAGTCTTGTGGAACTTTCTCTCTGTGGGTCAAACTCCCCTATGCAGAGGGACTGTGCATTATTTCATTTGCACCTAAGCCCTATTTTGACAGAGTTAATGAGATTTAATGATGCTTAGGCTGGTGTTGGCCCAAAGAGCGAACTTCACCCCAGTATGAAGGGCATAAGCCTCACAAGAGAAAGCAGTTTTGAGGAGGAATTTGAATGAGAAGAATGTATGCAACTTGTGGCCTGGGATATTTGGTTTCTACTTTACATTCTTATTTCACCTTTTGTTGCAGAAGTCAAAATAATAATAAAAAAAATAGAGTGGGGTGTAATGGCCAAAAATGGCTCCAGGATTAATCATATTCTTTAAGTTGTATGGATCTTTATAATTCATCCTATAGTGGTGAAATCCTGACCCTACTGAAGTCAATGACAAAGTTTCTATTGGTTTCAGTGGAGCCAGGTGTTCACCCTAGGAGTCTTAGCTTTTTTAAAAAGTTCATTGTAAACTACCCCCATTCTCTAAACACTGCATTTTTGCGTATGCAATGAAACTTGTAAATGTAAAAAAACAAACAAGGAGTCCTATGGCTCTTAAAAGCTAACAAAATGTATTTATTGTGTGAGCTTTCATGGGAGAAAATTCCCTTTCATCAGACACTTGGAAGATGGGGGAACTTATAGAATGGGAGGAAAATAAATGCAAGATTCTGTAATTTCCCCTATCTTCTAAGCATCTGATGAAGGGAGATTTTCTCCCACAAAAGCTCATGCAATAAATGAATGTGTTAGTCTTCAATTGCCACGAGACTCCTCCTTTGTTTTGCTGAACTAGACTAACATAGCTACCACTTTGGAACTTGTAAATATAAATTACTCAAGTCTGGCTCAATGGTTGAAAGTGGAATTTGCATTGTTCTGTCTTGGCTAAAATCTCTATCTATGCTGTACTGCAGAAGCACACAGACTTTCCAGTTGCAAGCCTGTGAGCGATTCTTTGAATAAATATTTTAATTGCCAAACAACCCTGTACTGTTAATTTGCTTTCTAAAGTTTCAGATTAACTCATTCTTCTCCCTCAGTATTTCAGGAAAAAAAAATCTATAACAAGGGACAGTACCTTTAGAAATTTTGAGGCACAAGAACCAGAAGTTAGCCAGCAGCCATTGGGAGAAATCTGGGAAGTGACTGTGGTTTTCACACTGGTCACTTTGGAGGCTAAGCTGATGGAGTAATTACAGTGTGCACTGGGACTATGTTCCAAGGACCTGTTTGGGGGACAGCCTCTGCAGCACAACCGTCAGCAAAGCAGAGGAGGAAGCAGTAGCACCAGAGCTGGAGCTAGGTATGTTTTTGCTCCCATCTCTCTTAGTAATGTATAGATTGGAGGAATTTCTGAGCTATGACCCAATGCAATCGTTATTTTTATAACCATGGGGTTGTATAATATTTTCATTAATGACAGAACTCATGCCCACTCCCTCCCTCCACTCGCCACTAGCCTAATGCAATTTTAAATGGACACCAGGAATTTAAAACAAAAAAAAAAAACAAAACTAACCAGTCATTCCTGAGCACCCTAAGCACATCTCTGAGCTCTCCGAACATATCTCCTCTTGATAATTGGGGTCCCCTTCCCAAGAAGGGTATCTTCAGTGTGACAGAATATCATGACATCATCTGGAAAGCGAGCCCCAAATCTAGAATCATCTAGTTCCACTCCAGTGTGATCCTCTTTCCCAACACTTTCATTCTCCTCAACTGCACACAGACTGTCAGATTAGGTACCTATGAACCTCCTCTATGAACCTATGTTGCGTAGCATCTCTGGTTCAGCTACTCTGGCCTCAAGAGTCCATACTCTCTTTAAGGGCCATGAATTACTTACACCAGAATGACACATAAGCCCCTCCCCACTAGACCTTTTATAGGTTCCTCTGGTCTGGTAAATCCATAATCCTGTCATCATATTAATTTCCATGGCAACAGACAACAGATGCTGATGCCATAAATAGAGTTTTAATTCCAGAATATAGCAGAAGGAAAAAGCTTGGTTATGAAAGAGAATTCTTATTCAAAGACAAATATCAAAGATAATTGCAAAGGGAATATAGCAAATTACTTGCTAAGTGAATCTTCTTGTGTATATGTGTGTGTGTGTGTGTATGTGCATTCCCTTTTTAGAAGCCTGCACTAATAAGAAGGGCATTCTCTCCTTGAAACTCCTTAGGCTTAAAAACAACAGTCATGGGCAGAGATGATTAGGTATGCTAATATTTGCCTCATTTTGATTATCCTTGATTACATGACATGCATCCATTCTCTTATGCACTAATAAGATATTTTATAGGAAAATGTGTGAAATCACATGTGATTATTCCCAGTGGCATCAGGTCATTTTATTAGGTGTTGGTGGCACCTGTTAATGAGATATAACATTCATACATAACAGGATTGCTGTGACACTGGGGAATTCCAAAGTGCTTTACAAAATTAGGGCCCAATCCAAAGCCCATTGAAACCAACAGGTGTTCAGGTAGGCCAGTAAACTGATATATAAGTATAATTAAACCTACACTTACCCAGCTTACTCTCTAGAGCCCCTTTTAGTACTGTCAGAGAGGGAAAAAATCACAACACATTTTGCATGTAACCTTATACTCTGACCATTTCTCCTAGCATCTGTCTGATCATACCAAATATGAATTGTTCTTTGAGGTACTGATCCATAACAATCTGAGGCTAGAGACCTGAATGAGATGGTCAATGCCTGGTTGGCAGCCAATAAAAAGAGAAGTGCCCCAGTGGTCAGCGCTAGGCCAATTTTGTTCAACACTTTCATTAATGATTTGAAGGATAGGGTGGATTGTACCTTCAGCAAGTTTGCAAATGAAATTAAATTGGGGAGGAGTGGTAGATAGGATGGAGGTCAGAGATAGGATATAGTGTGACCTAGACAAACTGAAGATTGGGCCAAAAGAACTCTGATGAGGTTAAACAAGGACAATTGCATAGTCCTGCACTTAAGACAGAAAAATCCCATGCACTGCTGCAAATTGGAGACCAGTTGGCTAGGCAGGAGTTCAGCAGAGAAGAATCTTGGGCTTAGTGGACAAGCAGCGGGATACGAATCATCAGTGCACCTTTATTGCTGAAAAGGCTAACTGCATATTAGGCTGCATTAATAGAATCATTCTCAGCGGATGGAGGGAAGTGATTCATCCCCTTTATTTGGCACTGTGAAGCCTTATTTGGAGTACTGTGTCCAGTTTTGAGGACCACCTCCCCCAACTACAGAAAGGATGTGGACTCTTTCCAATGAGTCCAGCAGAGAGCAATAAAGATGAGTAGGGACTGGAATTTATGAGGCGAGTCTGAAGAAACTGGGTTTATTTAATCTGTACAAGAGAAGAATGGGGAGGGGGAGAGGATAGCAGCCTATCTGAAAAGAGGTTCCAAGGAGGATGGAACAAGATTGTTCTCAGTGACAGTAGATGCTAGAACTAGGAGCAATCAGCTCGAGTTCCAACAGGGGAAGTCTAAGTTGGATATTAGGAAAACTTTTTCACCAGGAGAGTGATGAAGCACTGGAATGGATTATTGAGGGAGGTGGCAGATTCTGCATAGTTAGAAGCTTTTAAGATGCAGCTGGGCAAAGCCCTGGCTGGGATGATTTAGTCTGGGGGAGTCCTGCTTTGAACAGGACTAGATGACCTCCTGAGGTCCTTTCCAATCCTAATCTTTTCTGATTCTATGCCTTTTGAACAGATATTTCCCTAATAAAAAGGGGTTCCCTGACTAGTGCACTCTTCCCCCACTGCCCTAAGCATGGATGTATTCAGTTATAGTCTTCATCTATTAAGAAGGGTTTTATTGGGGAAGGCTAGACTCCACAGTGTGCTGGAAATCACTGTTTATACATAAGGAACCACCCTACCTAGTACTCCACCTAAGGGCAGCTCCATATTTGTTCTAAGTTACGTGAACCTGATTCAGACTGCAGATAGTGAAAAGTGCCTGTTCTAACATGTAAAGATATGCTGAGTTAACCTTGTAATGGTGGATCTGATCCCCAGTGAATATTTCCTAGAGCTACGGCTGGGATCTGCTCCAGTCACTGCTGTATATTTGAATGCATTAGCAAACACCATATCAGATCACAAAGAGAGAAACCAAAAGAACACCATGAAAACTCACTGCTAACGCATCTATACTCATTAGCTGTGAGCTGATGGGATTACAAAGTAAATGCTAGCAGAAAAAAAAATACATCTGGATTTCTCCTAATTGTTCTGAGTTTGCCATAGGTTTAAAAGGCACATTAGTTTGGGAGAGAATCTAATCAGAGTACAGACCTCTAGGATGTTAACAACTAAATAGAAAGCAATTATAATTCACATTCAAAAACTACATTAAAAGAACATTAAGCTTGTGACACAAAGTGAGAAAAGAAATAAAGTGCACAGGTAAAGGAAGACACTTATTGTACTGTATTTTCTTCAATACTTAGGCTCAACAGGGCATCTACTTAATGACCTTCATTATGTGCCCTATTGGAGAATTAGAGGACATATGGCATGTTTCACTCCTAACTGCACTTTCTTCTGCATTACTTTGTATCTCAGCCTTCACATTCTTTTAACACTGGATTTTCTGTGTGAGAAAGAATTCACTTTTATACTATGTATTACAGGGGGGAAATATAAAGGGGAATTGTGTGAATATTAAACTTTAAACCTGATTTTTAACCATTGGAAACCTTTGAATTGAACCTGGAATGCCATACTTACACACACCTGGGAAACCTGTAATCCAAGTAGTGTTTCACTGGTACAGAATTCACGTTTCATAAAACCTTAAATAAAACATTTCTGTTGTTAATGTAGCGTTTCTTTTAAAGACTGTCATTTTCAAAGTTACTTATATTCATCTTAAAATGTTCATTTTTATCATCTTTAGCTATTGCAATTCTGAGTGATTTATACATCATGGAAAGGATATTTTCAGTGGCCAGGTAGCCATATTGGTCTCAGGATGTTAGCAAGACAAGGTGGATAAGATAACATCTTTTCACTGGACCAACTTCAGATGGTAGAACAGTTTCAAGCTCCACAAATATTTTCTTCAGATCCAGGAAAGGCAATAAACTGGGCATGGTGGAACACACTGTGAAACATAAGAAACTATTCAAAAGGAAAACCAACAAGAAATCTGGTGGTACTTATAAAAGACTAAGGAATTTATTTATTGCATGAGCTTTCATGGAAGAAAATCCCACTTCCTCAGATGTTTAAAGATGGGGAACTCGCAAAATGGGAGCAAAATAAATGGAGGGGAGTGTAAGTCATAGAATCAAGCCAGACTCACAGCAAATCAAAGTAGTTGTTTGAATTCAAACAGTGAGTACAGGAATTAGAAGTCAAGTGGGTGGGTGAAGAAAAGCAAAATTACCTATTATAATGGGGAAAAAATAGTCTATATTCAGCCCTATTTTGATGGTGTCAGATCTGCATATGAATTCCAATTCTTCTGTTTCTCTTTGAAGTTTTGCTTTGTTACCCATTAATTAGCTTGATTACAGCTATTAACATATCCTTAATGGAGTGATCAGGGACATTTCTCTATTAGTTTTTGAACACTTATTTCTGATTTCACATTGAAGTGGGCAATTAATACCCTGCCTCGCAAAAGATACTCATATGTTCATTTTTATGATCAATATCAGCTTTATAAATTTGGTAATTGCAGAATAAAAATATCTGAAAATGATAATTGTAAAATCAGTATCTTGTGTCTCAATTATGTTTAAATGTATTAGTTTAATATTGGCTTTAACTTAGGGATTCTGAAAAATTCCAAATAATCTTACAGTGCTCCTATTTTATAGTAATTAATGCAACTCTATTATAATGAAATCAATTATCTACAATCAGCATCATATCACAGTCATATGCTATTTTAATAATTTCAAACAAATCCCACAAATGTGACAGAATACATTCTATGCTCATACCTTACACACCATTGTAATAATCTTTGTACAAAATTGGCCTTGCAAGGTATCAGCAGAAAATTAGTTATTTCTGGATCAATAATAAAGTTAAATGTATGTAGCAACATTATATGTAAAGTTATGAATACAAGATGAAACCATGACTGAAATGTGTTTCCAGACAAGTTTGGTAAGTGGACAAATCTCTGTTTCAAAGTGGACACTCTTACCTAGGTGTCATCAAAACTGATGAGCAATCATTTATCAAATGACCATGGAAAGAAGCACAGAGAGGGAAAAACAAGTAGAAGAATATCTACATTTCAGCATACACAGGTAAAAAGAAACAGCAAGGAACTTCCCCCACAGATTGCATATCTCCTTGCTTTCAGATGGAAAGAACTTTATCAGGAAAATGCATTTCAAATGAACTACAAAATGAGGGGCAAAACCACCCCAAATGCTCTCTTTCTACCCATCTCTCTCTTTTCACAAAGGATGAAATATAACAGATCCTGTATTTTGGAAGCAGAGCTCTACCATAGAGTCTGGTCAGCCTTATTTCTGAAACATGTAATAAGTCTCCATCTTGAACCAAGTTTCTTAAGTTGAGAACACCTTTTATCTTCATTTCTGTTACCACTTCTGATTTTAAAGACTTATGACTTGTACTCACTTAAACACCTCTCTCTTTGTAGTTAAATAAACCTGTTTTATTCTTTAATCAAAACTAAACCAATGTTGTGAAACATGGGTAAATCCATTTGAAGTGGAAAATGCATCTTGATCCTGTTCGAGGGGCAAGAGATCGAATAAATCTGGACTGTCCAGGAGAGGGCTGGACAGCACAGACCATGTGGTTTTGGAAAAATCTAAGACTAAAAATATGAGGGGATCACCCCGCATGTGGTAAACAAAACTGCTGGAAGCCAGAGTATGATGGCAAGCTGCAGCTATATACAAACACTTAGGGTGTTTCCTGTGTTTGCCATACTTACATACACACTTTCTTATCAGCCCTTCTATAGCTCCATCAACTTCACATGAGCAACTTCATATGACTATTTATGTGTTTAAAGTTAAACACATGCAGCAGAAGTACTTTCAGGTTCACAAATAGTGGGACATGGTAACAGTGTTATGTGCTAGTTTTTGCAGGGAAATCTGTTATTTCAAAACTTCGTCCATTCCAGAAGACAACAAAATAACTGATGTTTTCCATAAACTGAAATTTCAAACCAACCAACCAAGCAAAATAACTAATGTTTTGATTCATTTTGTTTTGACAAAAACTGAAAGAATTTGTAGCAAATTTGACTCTTCTCTCAACATTACAGAAAGGGACAGACTAGCACAACTCTCACCCATCATCTCTATATCTTCCTCTCTTCCTATATGACTAAAGCTACTATCAGATGTACTGAGTTTTTTCCAGGTCACCTGAGTATAACCGGCATTTGATCTGAAGTTTGTGAGCTATCCTGTCCTATAATTCTGCCGAAATTACCCCCCAAGGAGCAGGACAGGAATTAGATTGTGACTTTTAGAGACAGCTGGATTCTTGTTTCCAAGGAAGTGACCTGCACCAGTTTCTTCCTCCATGTTGACTCAAGTCCATGGGCTGGAGCTTTGGGGAAGCAGAACAAGGGCTTCACCTGCTTTTTTCCCCTCCCACCTGCATAGGAAGGGATGTGCCACCCTGAATCTAAGTGATCAGTCACTGTGTAGGTAAACAAGGCTGGAATTACAAGATTGGCCTTGTATTAAAATAGATCAGGTCTTGAAGTGTGGCCGCATACCCTACTCAAAAATAAATGGGTAGTACTTTCTTGATTTGGTCTCAAGGAACAAACTATCTTGCCTCTGACACTGGTGCCTAATAATTGTACCATTCCATCTCTTTGTTGAAGGTGGGAAGCCTAGCAGTCAGAGCTAGAAATATTTTAGAATTCTTGAGAAGACTATAAATGGCAAGCTCCAAAGGGGCAGCCATGTTAGTCTAGTTCAGCAAAAAAAAAGCAAGGAGCCCTGTGGCACTTAAAGACTAACACTTATTTATCGTATGAGCTTTCATGGGAGAAAATCACACTTCAAAGCATATGAATGGCAAGATACGTGACTTCAGTGGGAGATGAATCAGGCTAATGAGCCCCTGGCAAGGAAATAGTTTACATAACTGAACTCAACAACACATAGTACATGAGTCATTAAAACATTTAATTGACAGATGGAATATTATCCAAGAGCTTGACTCTCTCATCAGACCTGCATAAAATCCTATTTAATCATGATACACAAATTGGTACCAGCAATTAGCAGAATTTTCCTTGCACTGCTCTGAAAGACAATTCTCAGGTCTGACTATTGCAAAAACATCTATGAACCTTAGAGTTAAGTTGTTCCCTCATTAGGGATATCAATATCCAAAGTTAAAGAAACATTAACCTTTCCACTTTTAAATATAAAAACTTACATTTGCAAACTTGACTTTATCTCCTTATGACTGCACAACATTTAGCTTATAAATATATGGGGTCTGCTTCCACTCTGATTACAATCCTTACAAGTTTTTCTGTTAAATTAATAGAAAGCACTATCAAGCCTTGGTCAGTGAAATATTTAATTGGCATTTTCACCACAGTATTGAAATGCCTGGATAAACTACATAAAGGAAAATGATACTTCATATGCAATAATTTACCAACAGCATTTAGCAGGCCATCACATTTATTACATTAATAAGGATTTATGCTTATGAATGGAGTAAATCATTTCAGAAATCCTTAGCTGGACCTTCTGGTTAAGATTTTCAAAGTAGTTTAGGAGATTTAGATTCATGTACACCATTAATTTTAATTGGATATGTGTCAATTCCCCAGACTATGTTTATCATTTCAACTATTATTCCTAATGCTGTGGACTCATTTAATGATAAAACACAGCTTGGATTTTTTTTATGATCATATTTCCTTCAGTTTGTTTGGACATCAGTACAACAGATCAAAGAAAATACATCAGAACTGTATTATGCATAGACAGTAAGTGATATGGGAACAGAGAAGGAAAATTCTTTGCAGGTTGCCTATACAAACAAAAATGCTGAATGGCAAAAGACCTGGATAATTTCTTTTTAAAGGTAATTATTCAGTGAAGACAATGGGGTCATTGTTTCATCAACATACCATCAGAAACAATTTGCTTTTTGTAGTATTCACTGAATAATTCATGCACTCAAAAATGAATCAAATTGTTTTACATATTTAGTTTGCCTCCACAAGACAGACTTTAATATTTACACTTGTTAATACTTCTCTGATAGGTGAATTAACAGATGCAGCTGAGTTAGAATCAATTTGAAATTTTGTATGTTTGTGTTATTTCAGGAATGAAGAGAAAGATTCAAGAGAATGGCTTGTTTAACATAATCAAAAGAAGGTTCAGGGGAGATGACTGCTCCCTATAAACACATCTGAGGGATAAGTAACATGGAGGGACAGAAATGATGTCAGTTCAGGACCAATGTGGACACAGCCACAAATGAATATAAACTGGACACCAGGAGGGTTAGGCTTGAAATTAGGTTTCTAACCATCAGTGGAGCAAAGTTACGGAATAGTTTTCCAAGGGGAGCTGTGGGGGCAAAAACCCTAGCTGGTTTTGGAACTGAGCTTGATAAATTTATGGAGGGGACGGTATGATGAGACAGGCTAGTCTGGCAATTAACTGATCTTGACTACTAGATATGGTAGATATGTCCATGGCCTGTGATAGGATATGTCATGGTGTACGTTCTGTGTTATTATAGATAATTCTTTCTTGGGCATCTAGCTGGATGAGTCTTTCCCACATGCTCAGGGTTTAACTGATTGCCGTATTTGGTGTTGCAAAGGAATTTTCCTCGAGGGCAGATTTGCAAAGGCCATGGGGATTTTTTGCCTTCCTCTGTAGCATGGGGGGACAGCTCCCTTGCTGATGGATCCTCTGTACCATCAACTCTTTAAAACACAATTTGATGACTTAGTAACTCAGTCATATGTTACAAATTTATTACAGGAGTGGATAGATGAGGTTGTGTGTCCTGCATTGCGCAGGAACCAGACTAGATCAGTGTTTCTCGACCAGTGTTCTGCAGAAAATTGGCACTATTCACACATGGTACAGGTGTTATGTGACCCACCCCAATCGCTGCCCATCAGGGGGGTTGTGGGAAGGAGCAAAAGAAGCAATTCAAAATGTCCCAGTCACAGCAGAACTTCAAGGCATATGGCAGCAGACATGGGTGCACACCTAGAATCTTTGCTACTGCTGGGGCATTTTAAGTCTCTCACCATTGTTACCAGCTTTTTCTAGAACATTTTATCTGGTGTTTTGTGTAAAGTAATTAAGACCTTTAGGTGTTCCCTGGCCCAATAAAGGTTGAGAAGCATTGGACTAGATGATCATATTGGTCGTAGACCTTCGAGTCTATAAGCCACTTTCCAGCCAATGACAGCAGTTAGACTTCTAATGTGGGAGTGGTCTTCCTTCTAGCAGGCGTTTGAACTAGATGACCTCAAAAGGCTCCTTCCAACCCTATGATTCTATAATGTGTGAAGACAACCTGTCATGCTGATCCATGTTGTCTTATTATTTCCTTCTTTTTCTCCCATTGCTTGAATCATAAAGGTTTTTAGGGAAGATGTTATCTGTGTTCTGTGTTTGTACACCACCTAGTACAATGAGGTCCTGGCCAGTGACTAGGCCTCTTAGATGCTATGGAAATAAAAATAAGAATGATAATGTTAAAAAAAACAAAAACAAAACATAAGCAGCAAACTATAATGCAGCAAGCTGGTCAGACTAGATGATCATAGTGGTCCCTTCTGATCTCAGAAAGTAGATGTGGCATTAAGTGTGTGGTTTGCAAAAGTACCTGTTGTACTGTTATTTTTGAAATGAAAGAAAAATTACAGCTTATTTTTCCCTTTCAGTGAAAAACGGCAAAACCATTTTTAAGTCACCTTTGCAGAGAGTAAAGATTGCAAACTTTCATCCTAAAAGGAGAAAGCACAAAGTAACTAAAAAAAAAAAGTTATACTGGAAGCTCATATGCAACATCATCTGGAATGTGATTTTTATGTGGTTTATATGCACAGCATGAGCCTTAACTGCACCTGAGATATTAGAAAGAGTGAAGGAGGGTAGGATGAATCTCCATCCTGCTTGTTACAATGGATCTTTCACTATAGACTATATGTTTAATATTTCAATATTGAATGTATACAAAGAATCAATTGCTCTTTTTGTCACTTTGTCCTACCACCTCTTCTTTTATTGCAAGGCAACAAATTGATCTTCTGGAACCTAATTTCTGATTGTTATTAAAGCACATCCATGAATTAGACTTGTATACAGCAAAAAGTGTTGGTAATGATGATGCTTTGATTATAATCAAAGAGATGAAAACTCTAGCTTTGTCTTTCTTTTTCAGGGCAAAAACATCAGAAACAAATGAAGGAAGACAATAGAGACAGCACATCAAATAATTCATGTTCTTTTACAAAATGACCCTCAAAGATGAAAGCCAAAAGATGAACCCCATATACCACAAGACAAGGAGAAAGAAAAGGGAAAGGCAACATAAAGCCTGGTTTTAAAATGTATTCCATACCCATAATTACCCAAGGTGTTGATAGTTCAAATGGGAAAGGGTTTGTCTGACCTATTAATCTTGCTCTACCTAAAACAACTGCATATGTAGAAAAAAAATCTTCCAAAATAGTTATTTTGATTAAAGAAAAAAAAAAAAAAAAAAGCAAGGAGTCCTGTGGCACTTAAAGACTAGCATTTTATTTATTGCATGAACTTTCATGGGAGAAAATCCACTTTGTCAGACACTTTGAAGATGGGGAAATTTACGGAATGGGAGAAAAATAAATGCAGGGATTTTGTTTTAGTAGCTCTGTTGTAAAGGAATCCAAATATTTTGTGTCACACATCATGACAAAAGAAGCTAAAAGTCAGAGGGTAAATTCATTTTGCTGGATGCTTCCGTTGCTGATGGGCCATCACCAGAAAACATCGGTTGTCAAATGCTATGCTTGGAACAAGACTGGACTCAGAAGGGGAATCCAACAGAGAGATGTCCAAAGAGCAGTTTAGAAATATGTCACTGTTGTCCCTTGCGTGCACATTTTTGTCCTCTTGCTGCTACAGTGATCTAACAACCACTGAATTCAATGAAATGTTCCACTGATTTCACTAAACACTGGATCAGGCAATATGTTTTCCGACAGTCCTACCTAGCAAAGTCATTCTTTTTCCTAACAAGTTTTTAAGACTGCCTTGCTAAACTTCTGCTTTAATTTAGAATATTCCTTTAAAAAATTGATGACTAGACTGATTAGGGACTTGTGGAAATATAGTGGACAATACAGAACACAGGTGATGCTTGAAAGGAAGTATGTCTACTAGTAAATATCACCTAGCAATTTCACCAACATGTATTCCATTCATAATTGTTACGCACCTGAGAAAAATACACACACCTTGCTGTTTAATATTAGGCACTTGCATATCTAGGAACATATACAAAGGTCACATCCTGCTGTCACTGATTCTGATCTATTAACCATTAATGTTATTGATGTTACTCAGGTTTTAACCCAGTTTAATTGAGAGAAGACTCTGGCTATCTGTGTACCAGTTTTCAGAGGTGTGCAGCACCCAAAACTTCCATTGTCCTGTAAAAGCTCAGCATCTAAAAATTGAGCCAAATCAACAGCTGGTGACTTTACATAGTATTTTATTGTCACTTCATTCTCAGGACTGAGATCTTTTAAAAAGTGTATTCCCTGCAGATCAAATTAAAGGGACGTTATTAATGAGAGAACTTAGGATCAAAATTTTAACTTATGACATTTGTTGGGAATGCTGGGGAAGACAGCTTTCAACAAAACTCTACTGACATCTGCCACAGAGGTGCTGAACTTGCATCAGTATAAGATAGAGCAGAATCTGACCTGAACATTTTATAATTTATGGTGCTTCCCATCTGCCTGGAGCAAGCACTTAAGGCTCAACCATGCAAGAGGCTGAGTGCCTCACATAAGATGTTAGATACCCTCACTTCACACAATGGTAGTTTGTAAATTCTCAAAACCTGTCAGTAGAGTGCTCTTAATAAACAAGCAGCTTTGATTTCAACACACCCCCAATTTCAGAGCTGGGCAGAGAAAAATAATTCTGTTTCATTAAGGACTTTCATTTTGTGAAATCTGGTTCAGCTCCAATTTGAATTGAAAAAACAAAAATCTCATTTTCCTCTCCAAGAGGAATACAGCCCTAGCTCAGGGGCAGGGCGCTTTAAAACTGCTGGCTCTGGAAGCCACATGGACCCTTCTTCAGAGGCAGTCTGAAAGGGGAATATGGGATGGGTGACCTGACAGAAAACCAGGCAAGTTTCCTATTGCTTCTGTCACAATGTCAATCAATCAAACCAACCATTTCCACAAAGTGTTCCAATTTCAATGAATTGGTAAATTCCAAATGAATTGTTTCATTTAATTTTTTAATTTTTTTCCAACCAGCTCCATTAACTGCTTTCCCCAACCATGGCTGTGCTAGTATATTGACAGAAGTAAAGATCATGGCTAATGTGGGCTGCTCTATAATAATTTATGATTACAGGATATTCTGTAAGTTTACCTGATTCATGTAAGACAGGTGGATTAAATCAATAGGACTGCTGTGGGGATTCATGCAGAATCCACAGAACATATCAGAGGTGCGGCTAGCTCTGTATTTATGCTGTTCTACTATATTAAAAACAGGTAAAAGGGTCACTATTTGACACACTGTGGCCTGATCCAAAGAACACTTTAGGATCAGGCACTTGGAAAGAGCAAATTGGTAAGCAACAGAATATTACCTTCAACCTTATAAAAAGAATTTACAAACCACAAATATGATTCTCCTCCCATTAAAATCAATAGCAAAATTCCTTCTGACTGCAGATGAGGCAGACAGAGAACTGTACACCAGCACCGCTTTCTTAACCACTAAACAGAAGAAAAAAAATAATAAACTACAATACTGAATTTTCAAAGGGCTATATGAATATTACCTGTTGACTGCAGGTTCTTTAATAGATTCCAGAGTTTCCATGTTCTTTTTTTAAAAGCCCATATTTGCGTATTAATATTGCACACCTTGCATATGATTCAACAACTTTGTGCTTAAACAAGCAAGGAGTCCTGTGGCACTTAAGAACTAACACGTTTACTTATCACATGAGCTTCCATGGAAGAAAATCCCACTTTGTCAGATGCTTTTCTCCCATTAAAGCACGTTATAAATAAACATGCTAGTCTTTAAGTGCCACAGGACTCCTTGCTTGTTTTGCTGAACTAGACTGACATGGATACCCCTTAGGAATTTGTGTTTAAAGTATGTGTTGTAAATTACAACAAATACAGAAAGCAAAGCACTCATAGCTTGACTTTGTTTCACAGTTTATTGCATTATTAATGATCACAAACATTAATGCAGATCAATATTAAGTCACTCTGGCTGCAGTAATTTATACATTATGCATGCTGTGGTTTTTATTTAATGTGATTTCATGAAAAATGACATCAGAATAATGCATGTCCGATGAAAACTACATAAATTACAATGCTCAACATACATGCAAGAGTAATATTTTGAAAATCCAACATTCAGTGACAGCTTTAATTCCTCAAGAGACTAGCTTTTTCCCACCTCTATACCCAACCTATTAACATTCAATTGATTCAAATTTTAAAGAGACAGGCTCCATCTTCAAGCATCTGAGGTAGTGGGATTTCGTCCCACAGAAGCTCATGTGCTAAATAAATGTGTTAGTCTTTAAAAGTGACACTAGATTCCTTGTTTGTTATCTGAATTAGGCTGATGCGGCTACCTCTTTGGAACCTCTAAACAGTAGGTAATGGCCCTGTGAGGATCCAGGGGCCACAGTAATGTCACTCCTACAAGGCACCTATCTTGTTTCATTGTGTAGCTATGCTATAGCCCACATCACTCAGCCTATCTACTATTCTCTCCATTACAACATGAGTATCACTAACCATACTACATGCTGACACCCATTTAATCTGATACTATTAAATGCAATGTAAAGTGCAAGTATGCTTTAACATGAAGCTGATTTCCAAACTCAGATCCAGAGATTCCAAGGCCAGAAGGGAAGGACCACTTCAATCAAGGCCATACACAGACCACAGACCCTCCTCAAAGTAATTCCTACACTATCTCTTTAAGGAAAAAAAGCAAAAAACATCCAATATATTGTCAGTGATGGACACTCCATCATAGCTCTTGGTAAATTGTTTCAACAGTCAACACCAAAAACATGTTTATTTCCAGTCTGAATTTGCCTAAAAATCAGCTTCCAGCCACTGTATCGTATTGTACCTTCCTCTGCTCGATTTAAGAGCCTAATATTAAATATTTGTTCTGCTTGTATCCTATGCTAATCAAATTACCCCTTAACCTTCTCGTTGGTAAGCAAAATAGACAGACATACATTGAGATATATCTGTTAGCTAATTTAATATTTTCACATTCAGTGGCTGTTAAGTTTTATTTATGCAGTGTTGTAGGTGTGCCAGTCCAAGGATATTAAAGAGACAAGGGACAGTAAGCTGGTGATATTTTTAATTAGTGATTTGGAAAACAGGTAATGCCTCTCCTCTTTCCCAGTAGATTCTTTCTTATATTATAACCAGTGATCTTAACATTCCATTTGTGTGAATTCTCTCTATCAGGTTTCAATAAAATGAACTAAATTGAACTTACGTTCAAGAAATTTCAATTCTTCCTATTGGCTACCCATGCTGCTGGCACTGGAATATAGGTAATTAAAGAATTACTCCTTTGGTATATAATTTGGTTCCTAAAGTAAGGCTGTTCTGAACATCTCCATTTTGTTCCAAGTGCACATATCTCCTCTCTTTTTATTCTCTTTTCTTCTTATTTGTTTACCCCTTTCTGACAATACTAGCTGGCCTATCTCCAAGAAAAGTGGTCGCCCTTCATGAGGTGGAGGCCACAAACTGTATGGCCCCACTCCTCCTAGAAGGTGGATCAACTGCTCCAACAACCAAAACAGCCACCCTCATAGAAATTCACTTTCAGAATTTTCTGTCTGCTCTTTCTTTACTCATGGGACTCACTGACTACTGTATAATTTCTTGCACTTTCTTGAGGAAACTGGTGCCAGCAATAGGAACTGATTTACTGTATCAGACCAATGGTCCATCTACTGCAGCATGCCATGTTTCTTCGCAAGATTCAGAGATAGCTTTAGTGTGGTTTTATTACTATGAGTCAGCCAAGCAGTATATTAAATGCTTTTTCTTGATTTCACTCATTCCCGTAAGTTATTTTTCTGAAACATAGTATTAGTGCTTTATTGAAATTAATTCAGCTGGATTTAAATATTTCATTTTGTCCACCACTGAAAATAGTCTCATTTTAGTGCAAAAAATAATCAGACATGACCAATTTTGGATTCATAAACTATGAAAATCTTTCACTCAGTTTGGTGTATCACTGGCAAATTAGGAAAATGTGCCTTCTAATATTAAAGCTCAGTTGAGACTCATCTCTTTTAAACAGGTACATGCACACATTATAGTATATGACATGCCACTTATTACACAAAAGATATTTCTGTTGATGTTACTTTTTCCATTATACTACTGTAGGTCACGCTGAACAAACAAAGAGTCCAGTGGCACTTTTACAGACTAACAAAGTTATTTATCACATGAGCTTTCATGAGAGATTTGTTAGTCTGTAAAAGTGCCACATGACTCTTCTGTTTTGCTGAACTATGGTAGACTAACACAGCTAGCCCTTTTGAATAGGTCATGCTGGTCTTTCTTATGCGCCTTGTCATTAACATAACCTATACAGGCCACCAACTATCTTCTTACTGCATGTTTGTAAAAGCAGTCAGCACAACGATGCTCTGGTTTGAGCAGGTGCACCTGGATCCTACTGCAACACAAATTTTCACAACAATATAATTACATACAAAGAAGAATTTATAGACTACAAGAAAAAAAAATCACCCTTGACTCCACGAATAGAAATAAAAACATTGAGATTTGTTTGCTGTCATTTCCAGAGTGTGATATTCATTATTTTAGTTGTGTTGTTGCATAATATTGTGATGTGGTTTGTTGCATTGTACTGAGTTGAATGGGTACTCAGAAGGCCATGTGAAAATGTTAACGTATCCTGAAAGTTAAGAGTTTTAGCATAAATATTTTCCTCAAAAATTGTTCCTGCTGTTTTTATTAATCAACCTTCATTTTTCTCCTCTTAAAAATTACAATAATCCATTCAGGGAGTAGAAACTAAATCATATATTGGTGTCACACTGAACAATGACTAGAGAATAGATGAATTGAACAGTTTGCATACAACACACTGTATGAGTCTATTTGGCAAACACTTACTTATAATGGATAGCATTCCCAGAACTCCAGACTGTACATCATTCTCCAAGCAACCAGGAAAAAGGCTAAATTCACAGGGACTGATCCTCAACTGGTGTAATTTGTTATAGCTCAGTTGATGCCAGCGGGACAGGGTTCCCAATTGAAAACCTGCCAGATGAATATACTACAAACACTTCTATCAGTTGTCATCTCAATCTAATTACTGATCCTACTTGATTAACATTATAGCACTTACTTGCAGAGGGTTACCGCAACATAGATGGAAAGGAAAGTTGGAAAGCCTTTGAACATAGTGTGTTTTATCAATGTGCTACAATTACAGCAATACTTGCGCTCAATACCTGACCCACTGTGAAAATTCAGTGTGTTCAAGGACCCTCAACATTTCTCATTTGTTACCTGTGGTGAGGTGGTGTGGTATGAGCATAAAGAGACACTGGTTTAAGAACCCTAAAGAAAACCCTTTTAATAAATTGTCAGCAATTACCCTGGAGTTTCTTCAATTATTTATCAATATCTCCATGTTTCTACACTGATATTTAACAACTTTATAAGGCAGGAACGTCCTAAATATGTCACTGATGCACATTATCATGAAGAGCAAGCTTCAGTAATTTCCACTGCTTTCATGGAGAAAGCTCAGATAAAAGTTAAGTTTGATTGTTTTATTAAACGCAAGCAACCCAACCATATAGAGATGCAGGTGAAAACCAATCAACACATTACTGAGATCATGAAGTTAATTAATAAACAATGGAGAACTATGGCTAGAATAAATAGCTTACTCTAGTGGAGAGTCAAGTTATCAATTTGGGGAACTTTTTGCTATAGAAAGAAAAACCAAAGAATCCAAATTAACTGCTATCACAGCAGGCCATAAAGTGACCTGCTGAGACTCAGGAAGAGCATACTGGAGTAGATGAACAGTGAATCATTTCCACGAATTAAACGTAACAAGACCCTCCTGTACAAAGAAAGGAAAAAGTGGCATTGAGAGAAAGCAAACAAGGACCAGACAATTCCCCTATTTGTAAGGACCAGCAAAGTAGAAGAAAATGACTTGAATAACATCATCAGATTAACAACATGTTGCATGAAGGTGGGCATTGAAAGGGTCTTACCAGCCTTCATTCAAATAACCACAAATTTGTTAAGACTTCACTTTCAACCTCTTTCATTTGCTTTTCTGCAAACACGGCACAAGTGTCTCAGAAACTCTGGCAAATATTTGCCTTAAATCTCTGTTCCAAAAGTAATTTGTACATTCACTCATTCTGATTATATAAAGTTTCAGCTAGCCAGTCAGGGACCAGAAATACCACTTGGCTTATGTAACCAATCAGAGAGAATAGGAAATTATGAATAGTCAATACCCAGTCACACACAAAAACATAGCCTGGAACACTATGATTAAAGACTGTTTTTTTAAAAAAGTGCCTAAAGTTAAACACATTAAGATGAGTATTTGTGACACTTCAACATCACCACTCATGGCAATGCATATTCACACAGGCATTCATGGCACGACAAATTATGAGTAGCCACCTAAATAAAATGCTTGATTGTCTAAAGAGACAAGCACCACATCCAACAGCTCCAACTGAAGTAACTGTTCAGCATATATTCTTTGTGATTGATTAGTTAAGTCAAATGGGATTCTTCATCAATGAAAAATATATCACTTATCTTAGTCAAAATATTCATCAGAACAAAATTAAATGCATAGTTTTGCTAGGAAGCAATTAGATATGAAATCTTTACAGAGCAGAGGGAAATTCAGGATAAATGAGGTGAGAGATGTAGACTGGAGTAGTTGTGTATATAACTACAGGTGAAGACTGGAGTTCAAAATGATACATAAACTAAGGGACACCAGTGGTAGAATAGAATGGGTGATGATGAAGCAACAGTGGAAGATGACTTTTGAACCACCATTTTGCACACTTTTCAGGAAAAATCAAAGAAGCCTGAAAGGACAAGTCTGCAGTGGTCTATACAAGAACTACCTACAATGTGTGGAAAGGTTAGCCAGAGAGCTGAGAAGAAAAGTACCATTTTGGGGAATGTTTTACCAGGAAAATGGGAAGTATGCAGTCTGAACTAAGATGTAGTGGTTGGAGAAAGTCAAAACAGATCCAAATTCTCTGCTGATGTAACTCGGTTAACTACGGTAGAGCTTTACAGATTTATAAGAGCAAACTTTTTGCTTCAGAAACCCAAGGCTGGATTTAGCAGTATAGTAAAATCATTGACAATGACTGACAAGAGAGGGAGCAGGAATTAATCAGCAATTATTGAGTTTTATTGCTGTATTATTACACTAGATGTCCACAAATAAGGGGGAAACACATGGAGAAAGAAAATCACCTGTGCATGGAGGTATACAGGTACAAAGCTAAAAGAAAACAGTGACAAAGATAGAATATGCAGATTATGCACTGGACATTTTAAAGATAATCTGTCATTTTATAAGTGTCAAAGAAGCAGTTTTATCTGCAAGTTCGCAGGATTTACTGTCAAAGTTGTCATGGAAGCTGCTCTACATGCCTGATCTAAAGGCCACTCAAGTCAATGGAAAGAATCCAACCTTAGGTGAGGCAAAAATATAGCTTGTCCATATTCTGAGAGAGAAAAATTTCATAGAGAATAAGGTGAATTAAACCTTTGCAAAGTAACGGGCAAATCTTTGGCAGTTATAATAATCATTTATTTATTTGTATCATCACAGGTATTATTCTGAGCAGAACAGGGAAATAAAACACTCTTTCACTAATGTCTAATTACAGCAGAGGTTCACTCCCAGCAACCCCACAGCCCCTCCGTTAGTAGGCAGCGCTACATATTTTGTTTATTTCTGTGTCTGGATGCCCTACATCAGGTAATTGGATCCATTTCCTATGGGGATAGGAGCCTATTACCCAGCTGCTATGGAGAGACACATTCACTTGTGTAAATGAAAAAGTTGCCACCATTAATTTGTAAAGTGTAAAGGGGATAAGGTAGCTTAGGTTGCAGCAGTTTCCAATACCCCACATTAGTGCACACTCCCTTTCTAAACCAGTAGTTATCCTTTCAAAAAAAATTCATTGTTTTTAAAATGGTGTAACTGTTCCTGAGAATTCCAAAAGCTATTCTTGCCAGCTGGCTCTAGTCACTTAGCAATATATCAAAGTAATTGCACCTCAGTTATGGATTAGCACAATGCATCATCCAAATGAGAAGCCCTGATGATATATTGAAGAAGGTAGGGCTGCCAAGGAAGAAGCAAGTCTAGAGGTAGCCATTTTATTTTATTATGCAAAGGAAAGGAAAAGGAGAAGAATGAGGAAAAGAATTATGTTAACTATGGTCTTCGACATACATGGGTGGTGATGGCGGTGGTGGCAAATGTCAACTGAGACCCAGAGCAATTCTGATAATGTTAGGCTGTTGCATCTCTTTGCAAACCAATACCTGTCAAGCAGGCTTTTGCCAAGATCTTCAGGAAGCATCATTTCCAGATTCTGAAGGGGTAGCTGTGTTAGTCTAATTCAGCAAAACAAATGAGGAGCCTTACAGCACTTTTAAAGACTAACAAATTTATTTACTGCATTAAATAAATATTAAAGTTCATGTGATAAATTTGTTGTTCTTTAAAGTGCCACAAGAGTCCTTGTTTGTTTTCTCATTTATAGAGCATCACTGCTGCTCTAAGAATCATACAAAGTCCTGTACTAGCAACCTTTACTGAGGATAATCACACGTATGCAAGTACCCCTGTTATGCTAGTGGAATTAAGGGAGCAATTTGTGAGAGACAGAAAAGCTCACCTGAGTAAGAGCTTCCAGATGAGGACCACAGTTCC
The DNA here is from genome assembly GCA_007922195.1 of Podocnemis expansa. Lineage (NCBI taxonomy): Eukaryota > Metazoa > Chordata > Testudines > Podocnemididae > Podocnemis > Podocnemis expansa. Next base: position 14,940,203 of record ML681984.1, on the reverse strand, counting down.
AACAGTTATCAGATTTTGCTTAACTGACACCCCCATCTCTCTCTCATAATAGGTTACAGTTTCTTTATTACAACATTGTGAATCAAGGTCTGGTCTGCTCTTCCCACATGGGGGCTAGGTTGACAAATAAGAAACTTATGACAACAGAATAGTTTTTTCCAGAAGGTAAGCCAAGACTTTGGAACTCACTGCTAGGTGAAATAATGAATGAATGACCTCAGAGCATTCTGAACTACTGCTCTCCAGCCTCTCTTGCAATAGTACTGAAGTACTCATTCGTTGGTATATGCAGATGTTTCTACAGAAACAGATCAAAATTGTGACCCTCTCGATGTATATTAAATATTTAGGTTACTGGGAGCAGATGCAGAACTGAATTTATCATCAGCATAGATGTGCAACAACTCCAAAGAGCATTTTCCCTGACAAATTAGTGTATGAAGTTGCAGGAACATGTCACAGAACTCAAACTTAGGATTTGGTGACAAATCCTACCGTCTTCTCATACTTCCCTCTATGTACATTTACTATTCTAATCAGTACAATTAGCATTATAGACCCAAGTCTGATGTAATGGTTGCAAGTTGGGAACAAATTGCATTAGCAGAGGTGTACAGAGAAGGTGAACCTTTCAGCTCTAAGCATATATCCACCCAGTGCAATTAATCCCATGTTCACAAGTATTACAGTGACTTATAAAGTGGAAAATAAGGGAATAAATAACCCACATGAAATCTGACTACAGGACACCACAAGCACAGAAACAAATCAGTGTTAGCTACATCAATATGGGCTGCTAATGAATGGTGTACATTAATACCTCAAACCAAAAATATTTAATTCAACAAATAGTGTATTAAGTGAATTATGGAATTACTCAAAAATGCGTTTCCTGGCAGACTTCACAGCTTTATGATGTCCTTTCCAAACAACTGCTGTGTTTTAATTACAATTTTTATTTATGCAATCAGAAGCATAGATTAAAGCACATATTCCATAAATGTTGCCTTTATGTGTAGGGAAGATAAGATGCTAATGGCAGGAAACCTCACAGGACAATTTTAGTTTTATTACATGGAAATGAAATCTTGCCAGGTCTTTGTCTCCGGATCTGATGGATATCAAAGATGCATCAGGATGGATTATAACCGACTCAGAGCTCCCAAAAAAGAGCATGGCAGGGGAAAACCATTGTTGAAATGCTAACAGGTGACATGTGTTTGCCAACTAAATTATTCTACTCTAGTTTTGTATTACTCCAAGAATTTAGAGCACAAATTGCATGGTGTTCAGATTCTTAACTCTGGGAAGTTTGCCCATTTAAATTCCCTGATGGGCAAAGGGATGGTTAGAGATCACGGTATTCTGTCATGTGTTCACACAGAATATATTGAAGAACAAGAGCAATGACATTTATGTTTACTCCTGCAGTTTTTGTGGGCCTGTCTGTGCAGTGGGGCAATGCATCCAGTTGGCTGCCATCAATAAAGAAGTCCAGCTCTGTGCCAATGTGCTTTCTTCAAGCTGTGATGCGTCTTTGAAAACAGACCTTCAGAAGTTGATGAAGGTCCTGGTTTATAAGGCCATTGTCCTGACCTCCCTCTACTACAGTACAATGAACTGTCTACTGAAACCACTTCAAGACCCTTGAGAGTTTCCACCAGCGATGTCTCCATCAAATCTTAAAAATCAAATTGGAAGACTATTAGAATACAGCAACATCCTCCAGAAAGCCATGTCCACTGCCACTGAAGCCTTAATCTTGAGGAATCAACTCCAATGGGTGAGCTGTTGTGTCCAGATGCCCAAGGACCACCTCCTTCAGCAGAATCTCTTGTGCCAGCTCTCTGTTGGCCAACACTCAAAGGGCAGCCAAAGGAAATAGTATAAAGACTCACCATCAATCATGGAAGCCTAGGCATTAACAACTGAGAGTAGCAAGCTGCTGACTGCTCATTGTGGTGCCACCTGGTTCATCAAGGTGTGCACCATTTCAAGGCCCAGTAATTTGACACCAAGGTAGAATGGTGGTGGCAAAGAAAGGAAGGAGGAGACTAACCCAGGGCAGTGAATTCTACTTTCCCATACAACAACATATCCCCCCACTGCCAAAAGATGTGCACATCCAGAATCAAACTCCTTTAGTCATCTGAATACCCACCAAAACTGATGGCCACCATCCTTATCTCAAAGGGATGATGACAAGACACTAGAAGAATACAAATTCCCAAGTGCACTGTGATGCACATTTACTGGTGTAAAGCCTGGCAGTATACACTAAAAGTTCCTTAGGGCATATTAATATTGTACATTCTTTATTCTGACATTTTTGCAGGCTCAATTTTAACCATGGCCATCCATGGCTATTACCAGACTTGCAATGAATTAAGAAACTAGAGTAGGTGATATCAATACACTATTGGGTAGCATCTACAAATCAATACCCACATCCTATCATCATCTGTCCAACTCTGGAGCTGGAAGCCCAGTCCATTTTCAGCCAATATTATATCTATATAAGAAGTCTCCAATGGGTCAAGATGTTGCTTTTGGAGATGTTATACTTTAAATAAAAATATATTTCAAGGATGCAACCTTTCTTTTTAAGGAAGTTTTGACCATTTTGGGTATTCCAAGGGCAAAGAAATGTAGGTAAGTTGCCACATGCTGCTCTAAGCCTCTTGCAAGCACTCTACAAGCAAGTACCCCATTTTGGTCTTAAAATCAAGATTACACAGAATAGGTATTAGCCAAAATAAATGCAATAAAACTAACTTTTTAAACATCTAAAACCACTCTAAAATCAAAATAACATTTCAACAATTACAGTGGCTCTAGGGTCCTCAGATAAGCATTTTTTTCCATGACCACAAGGCTAATCCTGATTCTGCACTCTTACAGAAAGTCAGTTAGATAAGCCCAAATATTTAAAAACTGCCTGACATTTTTGCACCAGTAACACAAGTTACCGAGATGTTTTTGCAGTTTTGTGCAGGCAATTAATTGTTGGTGTACAGACAACAGGCAAAATGAGACCACTTCACCAATGTTGAAGTTTTTCACTCTAAATTGCTTTACCATTGAAGAACCCTATGGCTGTCGTCGACTTTTTGGTTTTGCCCCATTGTCACAACACAAGGATACAATCCACATCTTCTCCTGTCCTCAGAAGCAAGCAGCAAAGGTCACTAGCCAGAGGCTTCTCTGTACCTTGAAGTCTTTAAAGCAGGGTCAGCAACCCCAGTACAGGTGTCAGCAGTGGCATGCGAGCTGATTTGGAGCAGCATGCTTCGCCTTGTGCTGAAAGTTCCACTCCTACCACTGAAAAGCAGGCAGCTGTGCCTCAGGTACCCCAGTGGTCCCCAAACATGTCATAGAAATAAGCCACTTGGACCTGTGGAGGGGAGCTGCTCTGGGGGCTGCTTCTTTCCAGGGCACAGCTGGGTATTCAGCACCAGGCATGCCACAGAGAACAACTGTTTTGGGCAGTTTCTTTCTGGGGCATGCCTTGTGACCCCCTGCCTCAGGCACCCCACACAGAGGTGCAGCTCCAGAGCATGCCTGGGAACCACCACCCCCAAACCACCCCAGTCTTGGCTGCCACCAAATCTTCAGGCTGCAGCTACTTATTTTAGTGGAAGAGACCACAGGCATTGGCACAGGGTGGGGGTGTGGGGAAGGGCTGGCAAGAGATTTTCATTAGGTTGCCAACCCTTGCTTTAAACCATTATTTGAAGAGACTTCAGTAGGTTAAGGGTTTAACAGGAGTGGATAGGTGGGGCTCTAAGGCCTATACTGAGGAGGTCAGACTAGATGATTACAATGGTTCCTTCTGACCTTAAAGTCTATGGGTCTATTGCTTCTCTGTCAGTCTTTGTCTCCTATGAGTGCCTGGTAGGGTCATAAGTCTACTGAGCTGCTAGGTAGGGGGTTTATTCCTTCATCTTATACAACAGAGGCTCAGGACAGTTCCATTTCTCACTGAAGCTAACCAAGGCTCTCTCTTGCTCATACTGGGCCTTGTATCAGATTTTTAATAGGAAAGGTCTCAGGTTCAAACCCAAATGAAATCCCCTCATGATGCACTCTCCAAAGACACATTCCAACCTCATTAGACAGAAACTCAAAAATAAATTTTAAAAAGCGATTGGAGAAAGCCCTAGGCCTTGTGTGATGATCATCAGCAGTAGGATGGGGAGAAGAGAATTCTTGATGTGTTTGTCCTTTGCATCAGTGGATGATCTTTTCCCTTGGTGACACAAGAATGAGAGCAATAGGGCAGTTCATTTAGATGTTCATCTTTGAAAGGCTTTGCTATGAGTACCCATTCCTGCACTTTTGTGTGCCCTGCTGCAAGACAGAGTAGCTAGATCTACACTAGGAAAAGTTAGTTGAAATTTGTTAATGTAAACTAATAAATTTGAGTTTAGTTTGAACTAAACTCGAACTTATTAGTTTGAATTAACAGCGTGGACTAATTTGAACTAACATTAGTTTGAATTATTCCACTTTGTTAATTCAAACTAAGTGCCCTTCATTCAAACTTATTGAATTCAAACTAAGGGTTAATCCTTGTCTAAATAAGCCTTAGTTTGAACTAAGGATAAAACTAAGGGCTTAGTTTGAACTAACTGGCAGGTCTTACTAGGTCAAACTAAGTTTTCATTAGTTTGAAGTAACAATTCCTTAGTTCAAACTAATGAAAGCCTAGTGTAGACAGGTACAAGTTAGTTTGAATTAAGCCTCCTTAATTTGAATGAACGTGCAAGTGTAGATATATCCAGTGATTTTAATAAAGATGCTCTGAGTAATAGCACCTGATGACCAGACTCTCTATATAGAATGGGGGGACACAACAAACTTTTTCCTTCCCTGTTAAGCCAACAAAAACTAGGCGGCCTGTTTTCCATTTATTTTTAAATTGTTGGTTTATGTGCATTCTCCTCATACGTCATTAACCCAAAGCAAACTATTCATGCAAATCCTGTCGCACGTAATAGTAAAACCAGATGGCATCACTGGTGATATTGGTTTAGGGAATTTATTTTTAATATTAATTATATTTGTCCTCAATAAACATGAAAGAGCAAGGGAAAAATGCAAATCTGTAAAAATGCAGAAGTAGAATACATTTGCTCAGCTGTGTAAGAGATTTAGGAGTAAATGGTCAGATCCTTAAATTCATTTCAGAGCATGTTTCTTCCTTTCAGTGCATCAGATGGTACGTTACCTTTTTCAGACTTAATATTTATTTCACGTCAGCATTGATGCTAGCTTTAGCATTAAACATACGTATTGGCTGCTGACTTATTCACTGCTCGCTGACAAATTAGTTATTTTAAGTTACCCAGCTACCTCTCCTGCAGCTCATTCTCCAGGGATGGACCCTTGAACTGCAGCTACAAAGGAACTGCTTGTGGGGATTCGGGCACACCAAGATGGCTACACACAGAGTAAGTAACAGATCAGAAACTTAAGATGCAGCTTCCCACTGAGAAAGTGCTCTGATTCCAGAGATACCATCTTTCAATGAAATTTGAAGATTTATTCATAAATAAAATCCGCTAGAAGCTAGAAATAAAAGCTTCCAGTGGAAGCAATCTCAAGATATATTCCTGATTACTCGTCATGACCTTAATCCTAAAATATATGCCGCGACATGCCTCAGTTATACACTTCTAATTGGCCTCAACTGAGTCAAGTTACTACCAATGATGTGCAAACACAAAAACAAAGTCCCAGGTTGAATTTTCAGGCATAGAAGTTTGAAACACCATCTTTATTACTGTCAACTCAGTGCTGGAGAGATGCTGGGAGTGCAAAGTGGCTCAGTAGGGTCACTTTTTAGAAGAATCCCACACTTTTAAGGAAAATGAAAACATATAGACACTTTTCTAAAAAGTGGTGGCTTAGTTTAGTCATTGAAGAGGACAGAACAGGGTAATCATATCAGCCATTTCACTGATTTGGGCAAAGCATTTATTTTCTTTTGGGCTAGATTATAGACCTGGAATCCCCTTGTACCACTGCTCAGTCTTTACATTTTGGATCTAGGAATGCATGGTGAGAAGAAGCTGTAGGCCAGCTTCTTTCCCCCTGTTGGAGCAGGTGAGTCAGAGGTCAGTGGGATCAGTAGGAGAACAGTTAGAGCATTATTAACACATCAATTGCTGAGATTATACAGCAGCTATAATTTTCTGTTGAAAAAGGATGGTTTATAAACCGCATCAAATACAGAGGTAGCCCCAGGAGGTTCTGTACCTCAGAGACACCCGTGTGAGAGACTATGCCTACTCCCCAGCTTTGCCCTTGCTTTGGGGAGAGAATAATATATGCCACTGTCCATTTACAACAACATTGCACTCAGTTGCATTACCCATGTAGCTGGATGTTGAGGGCCAAAGCCGCTGTCTTGCAGCCATGCCTTCTAATACATTAAGCCCCATTTAATATCAATGGAACTACCTGCAATATTATAATACAGAACTGGTTGGAAAGCATCAATGAACATAAAACTAATTCTGTGATAAAAGTTTCACAATAATTTTCATAATCCTTGCCCCACCATTCCATTTCTTTTTCAACCAGCAATAAATGAAATATTTGATTTAAAAATGATGGATAGCTCCATAAGTCTGATATTGTACTTTACCACAGTTCCCATACACTTAGAGATCTTGAGTGAGGAATAGTAGACAAAATTATAAAGCATCCAGTTTTTCAGTCAGTGTTTGAAAAGGATACAATCAGCAATGCAAACGTAATAAATTAACCTGCTCTAAAATAAATGCATACAATCTGGCATTGAAGAATAGTGTATTATTGTCATCAAAACCAGTGCAATTAATTTCCCAGTATCTAAATTTTATTGTGCACTTTCCAAAGCAACTCAGATTAAATATTTGTAAGTATCACTGAACTATCCAGGTGATGTTTATCCAACAACCATCATTCAACTTTATAACCATTATCAATACCAAGAAGAGGAATTGTACTACTTATCCTGTTAAAGAACAGGTTTAGTTTCTCTGCCATGTAAAAAAATTAAACAGAAAAAAGCACAGTACCATAAAATAGGAAATGTAGGCTCCAGGTGTAGGTTAAAAAGACAAGCAAAGGTATTAGGTGAACAAAAAGAACAAAAGATATCAATATGCACCCTTCAAAAAAACATATTTTGTACTATTAAATCTTTCCTCACAAATCAGTTCCTTCACCCAAGCTGGTAATTCTGGGGCTCATTCTCTATTGCTCCAGTAAGTTAATATCTTTGATAAAGTTAGAGTCAAATTCAAGCACTAGTTAGGTGAAGCTAAAGTCACAGCATAACAAAAATAGGGAAGCAATGACATTGTTGCCTGATATCACAGAGTGACTCCTTTGGACACACAGCATAACCACCTGACCTCTGGCAGCATCTCTGGAAATCAGGCCCCATGTGAGATGCCTAAGTATGGATTTGGTTACGAGCTCACATCTGATTACAGTGATGGGTGGACTAAATCCACCCTATGTAATTCTGTTCTAGAAATGATACGGACTCTTTTTTTTTTTTTTTTTGCGCTAAAATCCTAAATTTTCACTCGTTATTCCCTGAGACTTACTACGGGAATTTTTTCACATTTCCCAGCTATAACCATTAACAGGAAAAAAACTAATACACACAGTACGTTGGCTGCTCACAGCCTTCATTCATGCACACATCACAACACTGATGTAACATTACAAACTATATGCCTAATCCTGTCCCCTGTGGAAGAAATATTAGGTTCCACCTTTGCCCAGCCAAGCTAAGGAGAGAATTTTGGCTTTAACACTACGTTTTCTTGCTTTGGAGAGTTTGTTAGCATCCTTGTTATTTCTGTGTCACTTTTTGCATGCTGTGGTAGTTATTTTGTTACTTAATGCAAATCAAAACCATTTGCAAACTAAGGAAGATTCATAAATAAATATTTGAAAGGAGAGCTACTGGAATATAAGATAATATTAGCTTCCTGCCAAAGAAACAAAAGAGCCAGTTACCAAATAAGTTACTGTAGCATACAATGCAAATTTTTCATCCACTACAAATATGCAAAAAGGATAAGCTCCTGATTCTAAGCTTCTACAATAGTAATTTCATAAACAAATAGAAGTCCTGAAAACCTGACACACTGTTAAAGTGTAAATCTGTGCAGCACAAAGACACTATAAGTTTGCCTTAGCATTTTTAACAAAGAATAAACTAATGATTGCTTTTATTTCTATCAGAGATATGGCACTGTGAGAATTCGCACACATTCAGGGGATTGTCCCTATTAAAGCTATCTTTAAAGAACATAATTTTAAATATTTTATTTATAGCAGTTAATTCTTTCATAATAGTCTTCACAGCTGTCTAGTTTTAGGAGAGTTTGCAAGTTGCCATACATGAATTTAATGCATGAAAATCTGTATTAATCAGAATGAATATATGGACAGGTTAGGACAAGGCCTTTTAGACCAGTGTTCTTAAACATGCGGCCCCCTAAAGCTATTTCTTGTGGCCCGCAATGACGCTATTGTTGCCAATATTTGTAATATTGTCGTATGAAAAAGTTTCAGTGGTACTGCCCTCAGGCTAATGCACTAGTCCTCAAGCAGCCCTTATAATGATTTGAGTTTGAAACCCCTGTTTTATACTATGTTTATTTTTTGTCTAGAACCAATGGAATGCCCCACATGCAAGTAAGATAACAGTAAAGATTTCAAAATCCCTGGATTTTGGTTTGGGTACATAAACAGGACTCTTAAGATGAACTCAGACTCTGACAATGAGTTCAAACAGTTCTTTTTTAGTCTCATACAAAGATTACAGAAGTTGAGAGTCTGATAAAAAATTCTGCACACCTGCAGTAGAAACAGTTTTGGCAAAAGAGTGAGTGACATGAAGATGTGTGTGTGATGAAGAAACCATGAGTAATTAATAGAATTCATTTTTGATGATTTCAGATCTCTGGATGAGATTTTACAGAGGTGACTCAGTCAAAATTAGAGTTTAGAATGATGTATTAAAAACTGAAGAAGAAGTTCTTCCAACATGTAAACTCTTAACATGATCTGCTGCCAAAATGAACTCAGAGTCTAGCTAGTTATTTTAGTGTTAAAATACATTTTTACTGCCTTGTTCTTAACTAAGGGTGTGTTCACATACAGTTTCTAAATTGAAACCACCACCATTGTTTCGATTTAAAAAACATTATGTCCGAACGATGTTTCATTATTTTGAAATAAGCCCCATCATTTTGAAATAGCAAACCTTATTTCAAAATAGTAAAACCTAGGAAGAAAGAGAAATAGCCATTATTTCAAAATGGTTGCTTTGACATAATACCATTTGGATGTGTTATTTGGAAATAACCATTATTTCCATTTAACACTTTTGCCTTTCTCCATCCCAGGGTGCCTTCCTTTTTCTGCACAGTGGGTGGGGGCATGGCCCAGTGAGGGGGCCATGTTGCCATACCTCCCATGCTATTTCAAATCAGGAAAGAGGCAGCAAGTCCTGTGCCTGAACTTGCTATTTCGATTTGAGGTTTTTGCTTATTTTTATTTCAGTTAATTTGAAATAATTTTATTTTGAAATAACTTATTTTAAAATAAGCCTCTACGTGTGAACATAGTTTAAGATGCTGTGGTTAGACCCACAGAATCAAACCAGGTAAGAGTGAGCTGGATTATATGCCTTTTAAATTGGACATTTTCATTCCAAATCACTTTGAATCACACTTTAAATTCCCAAGGACAGGCTTCGCAAACAAACAACCTACTGAAAAGAATAAGTGAGAGGCAGTTCTTACCTTTCAGAGCTATAGGATCAAGTTCTTTCACGTACACTTGTGCACTTACCTATACAGGGGTAGCACTTAGCAACCTTAGTCATGGCCCAGGATCCCGTTATGCTAGGCCCAGAACAAAAAAGGGCATACTAGGCCAAATGCTATAGCCTTAGCTGAGATAGTCCTTGCATCTTATCAGAGTTCTTCCTGAAGGAGGATCAAAAACTTGGAAGCTGCAGCCATCCAATAGGGAGCAAAATTTGATCCACCCACTCACAAGCTGGTAGCACTACATAAGTTCATACTCATACCTTTAAGATCTTAGAAGCACTGGGCAAAAATTAGTCTCTAGAGATACAAAAATTGGAACTTAAACTGGTGGGGGCATCAGAGAAGTTCTGGGTATAGTGTAACAAGCATGTGCTAGCTCATTCTTCAGGACATCATGTGGAAGATCAAGGAAGGAAAGTCATTCCAAAGTGCTGGAAGAAATGACATTTCTAACTGGTATCTGAAAGGTGTGGTAATGAGGCTGACCGTAAAAGAAAAGGATAGGAAAGTAGATAGATATCAATTTGCCCAGCACAGCAAGCTATAACATTAGGGTATTCAAGAATGCTTAATTACTTAAGAGCATATGTCCCACTGAATTGTGCTCTTCAGTCATGCAGCTTGTTTTGAAAAAAATAACTATCCTTATTCTTCTAAGTCATGTTTGTGTTGAATGAAAAAATTGCAGTATATAAAACAGCATGTGTCTTTGTATGCTAAAAATGTGTAGCTGTACAATGAAATGAAAGGTGTATCAAGTTGATCATTTGCACGTGATCCAATATTAACATCCACAACCCATCCTGTATATTTTCACTTTTATTCCTCCCTTGATTTGGTGGTCTCTGGATCTTACTATTCCCTTTCCACTGCAACCCACAAGCTAGTCCATTGTGATGGTTCCACCTTTTCAGTTATACCCAGATGTTCCAGACACTGGAGATTCTTCTCCATTTGGGGCCTTACAGTTAATGAGATCTTTTGCTGTGCATGCACTGCTGTGACTGTATTTATTGATGACCACCAGGATATTGCAAAAAATCAAGCTCTTTTCTTCATTTTCTTTACTGTGAAAAGGTTCTTTCATGGATTCCACTGCCTTTAAACTTTCTCATTAACAGTTAAAGAGTTTGAAGCTGGCAGTTCTAAGATTGGTTAGCTGCTGGTTTTATATACAGAACCCTTCTACCAAGTGGAATCAGCAGCAACATAGGCTGGTTTAAATGTCTAAGGGTTTCTCTTAACAGAAAATAGAACCTGCTTGAACCCAACATCAACCAAGGTGCTTCTACAAGATAATACTTTCCCCACATAAGCATTCAGTGAAGTGAAATTTGGGATGACATAATTCAACAGGTGACCACAGGCAAACAGCTTCCTGACCAACCACCTACTCACCCACACAGCATGTCAGGCAGTGACCTTTGCTTCAGAGTCTCAGCTTACAGTATGAAAGTCCAAGAAATAAACGTCCCTTGACACATCACTCCCCTCTTGTGCCCTGACGGGCCCTTAGTTAGTGAAGACCCAGAGTATGGAGGTGCATTTCTCAAGAGGAGAAGGGAGGGAAAGGGTTGGCAATGCTTCTGCAATTGACCCGTCCCTCACTGTCGTCTTCCACCACTGTCCACCATATCTGCTGTTGCCACTGGCCACTGCTGCAACATCACGTTCTGTGATTCCACCCTTAATCCAGCTGTCAGTTATTTTAGCAGGAAATAGGGAACCTCACAGCCAGTGCAGTTTCTGTGTTGCTCTGCACTATTCCTACAGTATGTTTGGGACGTAGCACCGAGGCCTGCTCAGCAATGGGTAATCCCTAGAACTACCATAACTGGGAACAAGGAATCTGAGTCTAATCAATTCTGTCATTAAATACTAGAGACAGGCAAGACATATGATGTCTAGGACTATATAAGCAGAGTCCCCACCCATTTATCTTGACTGAAACTCGCAATCCCTACCCCCTTGCATATCAAAGTGATTAAATTGAAGGTGATGATCAATCAGAGCAGGCTAAGCATATTTCTGCTGCTCTTTACTCATACAATACCCGCAATATTTCATTACCCTTACACTCAAATACTAGAGTGATTTGCAACCCAAACCAACCAGCCCAAATTGATCATTTTGTCAAAGCACCTCCATCATGCTACACACCTAGGCAGAATAGGCATGTCTGTTCAGTGGGCTCCTGACATTTTTCCCTTCAGTGCATTACTAGATATCAAGGGAGAGCTCATTCAGACCCCACTTACAGATAGAAATCTAGATTGACATTCTTCCTTGCCCTGTCAATTAACATTACATTTTCTCACTAGGTGGAGTGGATACCTTTGATATTGCCTGTGTCAGAAGACAAACAGGATATTATGTCATAATGATGGGCTAGACTTTCCTAGCTTCTGTTTCAGGAATGCAGTTACTTGTACCAGTGTCCCATTAAGAAAGTGATTAAAACATATGTAATTATCCTTTTCCTTAGCTTGGATTATAGCCAAAAAAGATGCCGTGTCCTTGTTGTGAAACCACTCTTTGGAGGTATTCAGCTGCAGGCAACGTACATCCTGTACTTTTCCGTTTGCCTGGGCAGTGTGTTCTTTGCTTTGTGGCACTTCTGGGACATCTGCTCTTGAGGTGGTCATTCCCCTTGTTTTGCATAATACAGTCCACAGTTACAGACCTGCTATGCCTATGCTTCTGGCTACATGGTTCTCTTTTGAAGCTGCACGTGGCTGAAGCCCTGCTATTGCACCCTGATCTCAATATGTGCATTTGATAACTGGATGTGCCTCTGTTTTGTCTCACACACAGAGATTGCATGACTGAGTACTTTTACCACCTCTGCGGATGTCTTATGCAAATTGAGTGGCCTAATGGTTTTTTCCACTGTTAAATTGTCCTCTGCCAATAATTTCTGAAGAGTTTCATTTCTATCCTTCAGTTCTTGATCTCCATGGGTGAAAGCACCATCGGAGGTATTCTCCATTAGTATCAACTATAGCTGAGTAACACTCATCAATTGTTCCCCTAGGTCACTGATTTCTCACAGAAAATTTCTGTTCCAATATGACCAAAGGTTATATTCAATTTCTGTGCCAAATGTTCCAGGCAACATAACACATGGAAGGCTCTTACAGGCAGGCCTGTTTGCTGTCCAAGGAAGTCCAGAGTACAGTTAAACTGTGAAGTATTTGTTAATTAAGCTGCATACTCCTGCAGTAGACACAGAAGAAATTCAAGGCATCAGTTCCTTTTTCAAAACCTGAAGGCATCATCTGCTAGCTTTTGGAGTTTAACAGGTTATGCTTGAAATGCCATTACATTGGTTAATTCTATTCTACAATACCTAGAACTTTAATCTTCACATAGTCTGTTCTCCACACTGTTGTTCTGAAATCAAATAAATATTAAGGGCGTGCCACACTCTGCAAAGTATAAAATAATGATTGGAAAAAGTTTACATGACTTTTCAAATGAGAAGCTTATCTGTCATTTTGGTAATGCAGCAGTCCTGAAAGTTTTCAGATGAAAATAAAAAATGGAAATAGTGTTTGTTGGAGTTTGACCATAGTGAATAGTTATAGATTCCAGCCATAAAAAATGATCACACACAACCTGAAGGGAACAGCCAAGGCAAACTGCTTCAGCATCAAGCAAAAGACAACTGTCAGAGAAAGCTAAAATTTACAGTCATCCTTACTGATGAGTTCTTAAAGTATTAAAAGCATTGATTTAGATGTAGGTGCATAGGACAGGAATCCATTAAGAAGCAAAAAAATATAGCATAACTATGAAAAATCAATGGAAGTTGGCAAACAGAGGAACAAGAAATGCAGGCCCCTCTGTAAAACAGGCTATGAAGACTTAGCTATAATGAAATGCAGCTACTGTAACTGCACATCTTTAGCACAATACAAGAGAAGGAAAAGGCACTATTCAGTTTGCATAGGGAACAGCAAAGGAATAAAATCATTATACTGACAGTTCATAAAGCTAAAGAAATAGTCAATCATAGATCTGTAATTGGAGGACTGACCATCATAGGGTATACATTAATGAACAAATCTTGACTGCTTATTGCAGTCCTCAAGTGAATCCATCTCAGATCAAAAATGGTACTGTTTTTACAGTCAGAAGTGAGATGCAAGCATGCCCCAGTAGTTTCTGTCAGAGGATTATAGTGATTCACATTCATAATAAATGCCCTGTTTTTAGCGTAGTGTGAGAAGTAACAGTCTTATTATCTGTAATACAGATACGTAGTACCTGATAGGATTGTCCATGTCATGTTAGCCAATTGATATTAAAGGTCCCTGTTCTGTCACTGTGACCCAACTTGAGAAGTCCAAATTCATGCCCACTGAAATCTATAAATCTATTAGACTGTTCTCTAGCCCTGAAAATCTATAGATCTGGGCCTGCACTCGGAAGGAGTCCAGGTTCTGTCAAAGTGTGAATCCCTCTTCTTGTTGAGGATTGTCTTAAGATGACTGAAATCCTGGCTTTAATGGAGTCAACGGCAGAACTCCGATTGATTGCAACAGGACCGAGATTTTTACCTTGCTAACAAAGAGGCCAACTGAAACAAAGAGGCCTTCAACCTAGTTACCAATGTCATGTTGAAATCTGCCGCCCCATCCCACAAAGGGCAACACCTAGATAACTGCTGGTGGTGCTAGAAGGAAGAAGTCATTCACAAGGCTATCATACACAGGTTGCATAATATGTTGTACTGAGCTTTAGCTTGCACATTGATGTATTCCATCATCTGTTAGGAGTGGATACTTTGTTTTTCTTGCTAGTCATCATGCTATTCTCTCCATAATTTAAAATTAGAAAACATTTGAGAAATATAAAGGTTCAAGTACAAAATTCAGATCCCAATTTAGATTTCAAACATCTCCAAGTTCAAGGGCTTTAGGAACCAGATTTTGGGAGTAACCCATTATAAAAGAGAGGTCACTAACATGTCTCTCTCCCCCTCCTGCATGTGTGCATGTATATACATGTGTGTACACACACACACACACACACACACACACACACACACACAGTCTGTCAAAGTCCAGGGAATCCACACTTGGTTTAATTCCATCCAACTCTAGACAATATTCTCCATTGTAAGACCCCAATAAAACAGCATATTTTACATATAAAAATATTCTGCACCCAGTACCATTCAGTCAATTGCTTCAACATACGATTTTGTGCTATGCCACATATCAAATCCTTTTTTAATTACAACAAAAAGGTCACTTCTGTAAAAGCAACAGAAGACATCAGCACATGAATACTCGTTGCTCAAAAATAAGCACCAGAGGGGTACTGTATTAGTCTGTATATAGCAAAAACAATGAAAGTCCTGTGGCACCTTAAAGATTAAACACATTTCTTTGGGCATAAGCTTTCATGGGCTGCAACCTACTTCATCAGATGTAACAAATAAGCAGTTTGTTATGCACCAAACCTTCCGCCTCTTTAGTTTCCCTTATCTCTTGCCTTCCTCTTTTTATTAGTTTGAAAGCACTCAGACACGGATATTGGACTTGCATGCAGTCTTTAGGGGACAACAACAAACCAAGAAGTGAAGGTAGCAGATCTAAACTTGTACGCAGCCAAGTTATGCTTTTCTGAACAACGAATAGAACAGCAATAATACTGTGATGCACTTTCATACAGTTGTTTCTTTGTGGATATTGAACACCATGAATTTTGTACAATGGCAACAAGATTTTACCAAAACAAACAAGGTGTCCTCTGGCACTTTTAAAGGCTAACACATTTATTTATCATGTGAGCTTTTGTGGGAGAAAATCCCACTTCATCAACATTTTATCAGAACACATTTAAACAAATCTTATTAATGTGTGTGTTATCTTTGGGTTGCAATCTTTCAACTTATGGCTATCAAATATGATTGTTCCACAATATTTATTTTGCCAGGACCTCTGCATGCAGAGGAACTGCAGAATGGATGCACAATCTAGGATACTTACTAAATGCAAAAGCAAAATACCAAAATGAGATTTTGGACACATGCACTGAGGTACAAGAATCATTTCTTTAGTAAGGTAGATACCCATAGGTCATCAACATTTTCCAACAGAACAGTTTTCTATTGGAAAATACTGATTTAGTGAAACCAAACACACTGATTGTGTTGCAATTTCACAGGAAATAGTCAGTGTTTCATTCTGACTAGCATTAGTTATTTTCAGTGTTTCACCAAGATTGAAATAAAATCTTTTGCAGAATTTCCCATGGGAAGAAAATTCTTTTATTCAACCAGCTCTATGGTTATTTTAAAGTTTCTGTCTCTCAGCATTGTTATGCGTGTTCTAAATTGTTACTGTGGCTTAGATTGTTTCTTAGACTACACGCTTATGTGCCTGCATCCCTGCATGGGTTGATTACTTATTTCTTGCTCACTCACAGCAGGTGAGAGGAGTAAGATATAGGGAGCCTTATTTAAACATCCACATACAGCTGGGCCAGCTGGGGATGATGTAATTTTCTGCTGGTTTAGCTGCCAACAGTTAACCACCCCTCTGAAACAAGACAGGCATAGGGAAGGAA
This sequence comes from Podocnemis expansa, assembly GCA_007922195.1. Taxonomy (NCBI): domain Eukaryota; kingdom Metazoa; phylum Chordata; order Testudines; family Podocnemididae; genus Podocnemis; species Podocnemis expansa. The sequence goes on along the minus strand of ML681984.1, from coordinate 14,923,776 downwards.
TTGAGACTCAGATGTTGGGTATGACTTTAGAATATCAACACTGTTTGTAGTTTTGGAGCTAAGACATATAGGTAATGAGACAGTCTCAGTATAATTAGCATCGCTCCAGTGACATCAGTTAGGCAGCTGCCCTATCCAACACAGCCGGATAAGGAATTTCCATTGCCTTCTTATTGCAATTAAAGATAAAAAATTTTGAATAGATAAACAACTGACTGCAATTTTATTTAATTGAATGGTTTGTCAGTGTGTTCAAAGGTTAACATAGAAACATTACAAAGCACAAGCCACTCAAAATAGCATTTAGTCTAGAAATGACAACATCCCACATGATGAACTTCACCATTTCACGGTTGAATTGAGAACTCAAGGTAGATTATAAAAATATGAATCTACATCCTCCCCTCTATTTGAATATAGCAGATCAAAGGCCAACCGGATCAATCCATCTTCAATAATTATTGAGTGGAGATTTTGCAGGACATCATGCTATGACAGTCCAGTATTTCAATACTCTTAACATTAGTGAAGGCTGTCTTTCCTTTCTTTTACCTCCTTTTCTCACTTGTATTTCTTCCACAAGAAGCCTTCACATTACATTATCCATCTGCTATATTTTTTAAGCACTGTCAATACATTAAAAACATTGTTCCAAGTGAAGTGTGCTGCTAAGCATTCCTTGGGTTAGTAATTTAATAGGCTAGTGACAGAGTCATTATTAAGGTCTCTGACCTAATGATTTATGGGAGAAGTTACATTTGAAGACCCATTGATTTTGGTAACTATGCCATGATCAACAACTGAGAACAATTTGACCATTTTCTTCATTGCCTTATAAAAAGTCTCTCCCCTCCCAGTATTACATTAATCACAGAATGACTTCTTTTAAAGCTCATTGACATTAGAACAAATTTGTAGGTCATGATATTAGCAAAGTTTTAAGAACCATTTGAAGAGCAGAGTTCAGAAATTGCATGTATCCTGACATGTGCCAGTTAGGTTGTTCTGCAATACAGAACCTTGAAAAAAACGAGAAGATAAAATACACTGACTAAAGTAATCTAGTTTAAATGACGACATTTTCATGAGTTGATGCCCTGCCGATACTTCAGATGAAAGGAGAACAAGCTGCAAAAATTATTAGAGGTAGGGCAATATCACACTATGCAGGTTGCTTTCCTGTACTGTTAGGAAAATAAAAAAGTCGATCCCTCAGGGAAAAGGGAGTGTTTACTTGGGACTTTCATTAACTGAGAGTAACTATCAGACAAAGAAGTCATAAAAGTCCTTTGTTCATCCACACCAAGGGATGGAAGCTTGTGTATGGGCCACGATCATGACCAAGAAATACAGAGGGATAGTACCTTATCTTAGAAATACATAGCCACCACCAGCATTCTCAACATGAATATCACATGCAAATGACAAAGGATGACAAAGTAGAATGGGGACAATTCAGGCAGCAGCTGCTCTTTATGGAATACTAAGAAGTCTCTCTGCTCTACTCCTGCATTTATGATCCACATTGAAGAGTTTCATGAGCAGAGAACATAAAAGTGTGTTGTAAATCTGACATAATAAGAGGTTATGAAAAGCAACCACTATTGGCCAAGCCACAAGGACAACGTGTAAAAATGCAACAGCTGTTATGGTGATGCAGTGCATATTTGAGGGCTCAGGATGGGGGCTGATTACATTACATATAGTGAGTCCTAAAGTTCTTTTGCACAAATGAAAGAGAACTGGGGCTGTCCTATGCTACAGAGTCAGGTCAATGCAAGGAAGTGAGACCTAACCTGAAAGGGCTATGTCTACACTAGAGACGTCAGGTAAGTTGACTTAATAAGGTTGACTTAAAGTCAACTTTATTAAGACGACTTAGTGAGGCCCCATTTGTTTAAGCTGACTTTATAACGTCAACTCAAATGGCTCTCCTACCTTAAATTGACTTTTTAAAGTTGATTCAATGGCCACATTTTGTTCAGTCCACTTAATAAAGTCAACTTAACTCTTAAAGTTGACTTTAAGGTGAGAGTTAAGTCAATTTAATGAACTCCAAATGAGGCCAGGGAGTTGCTTAAGTTGACTTAAGCCTCCAGTGTAGACATATCCAAGGTGTCTACACTTTAAATTTAGCTCCCACCAATGTAACTGCCCCACTCTGCTGACTTAACTCAACCTCCATGAGAGGTGTAAACAGTCAGTGTTGATGTAATCAGTCTGTTCAGAAACCAACCCACAATATTCTGCACTGACAGTTCAGTTGGTTCAAATGAACCTGATGATGATTCTCACTGCCAACACAAGACGCAATTAAGGCAACTGTATAGAGACATAACTTAGGTTGACATCATTTTTCAGTATAGACATTCCTTGAGTAGGGAAAACCTCAAATGTAGATAAAATGGCAGTTTTAACATTGGTGTTCTGCCTTAGTACAGGTACCTGCAAGTGCATCTGCTTTAAAATGTAGTATCCAAACCAGAGAAGAAAAAATCTTCAAAGCATCTGATAAAGCAGGATTTTCTCCCACAAAAGCTCATGTGATAAACAAACTTGTTAGTCTTTCAAAGTGCCACCAGGCTCCTTTTTTATTTTGTTGAACTAGACTAACATGGCTACCCCTTTGGAACTTGTTACAAACTGGTGGTCTGGATTTTAGTGACAATTTTGTAATTTCTGAAACTACTATAAATATAGTAGTTTAAACGCACATCTTTGAAGCACATATTCTCTGAAAGGTGAACATGCTGCAAAAGAGAAATTGCTTCAAGGACAAAGGGCATTTGTCTACTTTTCATACCGTATTACCTTTATTTTAGATAAAAATTTGACCAGGTTTGGTTATTTAGCCTCATGAACATTTTTAATAATGAACTGCAGACCTTGACACACCCATCACCCCACCTCTAGCAAGTACAAAATACAGCTGCTAAATTACCACCCTCCTGCCTTTGAATACTTCTACTCCCCATTTTCCTCCACATCAAATGGAAGCTTCTTGTCTTCCATTCAAGGCCCTCCCTACTTAATTGCCGTTGTCTCTCATTGCTCTGATGCAAATCTTGATCATTCATTATTTGCTTCTTCCACCCACCTGCACAGCACCATTTATACATGCAATATCCACACACTGTCTTCCACCTTCTCAAATCCCTCTCGTAAGATCTAGTTATATTTTAATGCCTACAATCAATCAGGAAACAAATGATACAACCAGTCAACCACCTTGCATGTTCAGAATCATCTTTAAGTTGTGCACACACCTAGACAATATAACCTCAGTGCAGCTGTGAGAGGCCTTTGCACGAGTCACACGAGGGAGCAGGGTGTTTTGTGACTGTCATTTGTGTTGTGGGAGAAGACTGTATGCTCCCCATATTAGGAAGGGGAAGGCACAATATTTGAGAAGGATGAAAGCAAGACTAGAACACAAAAAATGGAAGAGGGGAAGACAACACAGTAAGTCATCAGAAAAGTTTCTTTAGTGAATGGTTCTGTTGAAACAAAGTCATGCACGAGAGCTATTTGCAGCTTATCAGAAGGGATTCAACAAAGGTTCTCCTGATTCAAAAGCACAAGCCTCTCCACATCAGATGAGTGGAACAACTGTCCATTTTACTTATTACTGATGTGAGGTCTTTGACACTCAGTGTAAGCATCCTCACTCAGTCTAATGGAGGGAGATTTATACACAAACCCACCAGTCTGTTGCAATGTTAATATTCTCAGCCTTTGTTTTAGCATTAGATAATCATGCATATTTATGATACACATGCTGGCACAGTTATACTTTTTTTTTTTTTTTTGCAAGTGGGATGAGTATATACTCTAAAAAAAAAAAAAAAAAAAAAAAAAAGTTTTGAGTAGTTTAGCAGCACTAAATTGCCCCATAGACAGGTCTGCTTTAGCCAGCTACAAGAATTAAAGCAATCTTTATAATAAAGCTAAGTTTGAACAAAAGTATCTACTCCCATTATTTACATTTATTCACTTTCTTCTAGGTCAGACTCTAACACCATTCTTTGGATGGTCTAGTGTTGAACTAGCCTCAGCTGTGGGAAGCCACAGTTTAGTTTCTTGCTCTGTCAGACTTCCTGACGGACCTTTAGTTGAGGTCACTCAACTTCTGTACCTCAACTTCCCATCCCTGACATGGAGATAAGTAGCACTTCTCTATCTCACGAGGGATGGATTCTGAAGCACTCAGATAGTGCTGTGACAGAGCCACAGAGGAGCATAGAAGATACACTTCCCCAGTCAACTATACTGGCTCAAATTTCTGAATTCCTGCTATTGGTTTCCTATGCATTTTCGAGAAGAGAGGATACAAAAATACTCAGATGGATCTTCTCAGAAGATAAGGCAAGGGGCCTGTCTTCATTCTCTCCCCATTAACTGTTTGTGTGTATATGAAACTTATACACATACAGGAGGGGGGAGAGAGAGAGAGAAAGAACAGTGAGAAAAAACAAACCTTGAAAGTTCAGAGTAGTGGTAATAGTCTTTTACAGTGATTGTCAGAACGTTTTGGTTGATACCTTGGTTGTTAACCAGTATAATTCTGAAAATTTCCGTTCTGATTCTATTAAATGTAGGATTCCTTGGAGAATTATGAAAAGACAAGACAAAAGACGACTTGAATGAAGGTTTTGTGTATAAAGTGTCATCATATAAATCAATAAGATCTATTTGATCTACTTGAACAGATGCATTAAGTAAAATCTCCTTGGGAAGGGTAACAGAAATGTGGAACAAACAAAAAAAATCCACTCTTTTGTTCTAAGGTCTCTACTGTCCCCATCACATTTAACTAAACCAGTACTTGTATATGGGAATCCAGAGATGCCATCCACCACTGTAGTTAAGGGGGGAAAAAAGGAGAAGGTAAAAACAGTGCATTCCAGTGGTTCCCAGACTTTTTCAGGCTGGGGACCCCTTTTTAACAAAATAATCAATCATCATCATCTTTGCGGCCTCCCCTGGCTGGTTATGTAATCTGGCCCAGCAAGCAGCCTCTGGCCCACATCACTCTGGTGGCACCACTGGGACAGCTGGCGAGCAGCGCTGCCAACACCATGGCCCGTGCCGCTGAGGAGCCAAGCCACGGGAGCTATAGCCCCTTGCCCCTTCTGGGGAGCCACAGCGGCCCCATCCCCCTGCCAGGATCTGGCCATGGGCAGGGAGAGGCAGCCCTAGCAGGGAGCGTTGGGGCTGTAGCTGGATTCCGGCCCTGGGAGGGAGAGGCAACGTTTCCGTGGACCCCCAGGGGTTCCTGGACCACAGGTTGGAAACAACTGGTGTCTTCCTTACAACTTAGACAGTTCTTAAATGGCTCTTTCTATTCTGATTACTGCTGTAGTGTAAGCATTGAGCTAGTCATATGCTGAAAGTTAGAATTCTGAATGTTTTAAGTTGCTGAGATTTTTCCATCCCCAGAAAATCTTATTGTTTTTCATGCTCATCAATTATATTGACAGCCACCTAGCAATCAAGAAAAGGAAGAAAAAAATCCTGTTTTTTATAAGATGCCACCAGAAGTTGGGAATGGAGGGGTCTGGTTCTGTATGTTTTTCTACATCGCACATTTTTATGTTCACAGTTTCCACAGGACGCCCACTCTAGTAGAGTTAATTATACAATCAGTGCCTTTCAAGAACTCAGTAAAATGGCATAGCATGACAAAGTAGACAGGCAGAACATATATACACAGCAACAGATGAGTATAGATCAGCTGTGAGAATGAGCTGTTTTGCCGCCTCTGCATTTGAAGACTGACTAATTTGATGGAGAGAAGTTGTAATTTTTCTAATCAATTAACAGTCTTGCAGTTTTAGAGAAATATTCCATTCCAGTAAAAGAACACAAAAATATAGAAAACCAAATTCCCTGACATTGCAGATTTCCTATGAACTTCAGGTAGATTGTCACAGAGGTACTGTATTGAAGACGGTCCCTTACAGAATATTAGAATTGTATTAAAGTACTTGTTTCTCTGGTTACTTATACAACCTCCAATCATTAGTGTACTGAACATTTTAAAAACATTTTGTATTATGCAGTGTCATGACCAGAACCCCCTTGTGCTGAGGAAAAGCACATAAAAAGACAGTCTGTCCCTGTATGCTTACAGTTGATCAATCACAATAGTTCTGAAATAAGCAAGTTCATTCCCCATTACACTGAAATTAAGTAATTTGCCTAGGATCTCAGTAAATCTGTGACAATGAGGAACTGTATGCAGATCTCTTAAGATGAACTTTCCAAAGCCTGGAACAACAGGTAAGTAGTCCAACACTGTTGTGGTAATCATATATGTTTAAAAAAAAATCACACACAAGAATATCCTCATATAGCTAACATTGCATAGTCTCAGATTGTTATTTCAAGTTAATTTCATGAAGCATAGTTCATAATGTTTGCACTCTATAATGTAGCAAAGTGGACAATAAAGTGGCCTTACCAAACAAAAGAAGAACCTAAAGTATACCCTTGCCATAACATGGCACAAGCTTGCGGGGGGGAAAAAAAAAAAAAAAAAAAAAGATTACCAGCTTCCACATGCCCCCATTTTTTGTATGCACGTGCGTTCAGGGTGGAGGACAAAGGGTCATAGGCTATGTCTACATTAGGAAAAGTTGGTTCAAATTTGTTAATTCAAACTAATAAATTTGAGGTTAGTTTGAACTCAACTTGAACTTATATTTCAAATTAACAGTGTGGACTAATAAGTTTGAACAAAGGGCTAATTCTAGCCGTTGCTGTCCTTAGTTTGAACTAAGGATCGAACTAAGGGCTCAGTTCAAACTAACTGGCAGGTTTTGCTAGTTTGAACTAAGCTTTCATTAGTTCAAGTTAAGGAATTCCTTAGTTCGAACTAATGAAAGCCTAGTGTATACAAGTATTAAGTTTGTCAGATGCTTTGAATTCAGACTAAGTGGGATTTTCTCCCATGAAAGCTCATGCGAAAAATAAATCTGTTAGTCTTAAAGTGCCACACGACTCCTTGTTTTTTTTGGTGGACTAGACTAACATGGCTATCCCTTTGGAGTTTGAATTAAGCCTCCTGAATTCAAACTAACTCAACTATAGACAAACCCTTAGAGTCACACAGCACTTGTACTCAAGAGTGAAAAGACTGCTGCCAAAGGGTATTACCTTACAGGAGCAAGTCATTGAAGACAGGCAGGCAACATCAGGGAGCGAGCAGAACCACTGCTCAAGCAGGCAGTATGCTACAACCTATAAGAGGGATATTCCTAATTAGTCGGCACCCACACACAGTCCATATAGAGTGTTCCAGAAGACTATGTCTTGCTGAAAGCATGCCATTGGCTGCTCCCCATGGGAGAGTGCAGTTCATCAACACCCCCAACTAGGGTGATCAGATATTCTGATTTTTATACGGACAGTCTGATATTCAGTGCTTTGTCTTATGTAGGCACATATTGCCCACCACCCCTTGTCCTGATTTTTCACATTTGATGTCTGATCACCCTCCACCTGTTGCAAGGTGATGGCTAAAGGTGACATGCAGAAAGCACTGGGGGTTGCAAGAAACATCACTGGACACTTGAGAAAACAAACTCCTCACAGATGCTATGTGCTGGGTTTTTGGAAAGCAAACAAGTAAAAAGAGACACTGTTTAGGAGGAATGTTCTGGGAAATTGGCAGCAACAGACCCAAACTACCAGCAGTTAGTTGGAGGAATAAAAAGGTTTGAGTTTTCGTTAGGCATCTACAGACAAATTGCCAATAGTAACAGAAGAACTTGCATCAAACACACTACTTTGGGACTGATTCTGACCTTAAGCCTACTGCTATAAGCTAGGATTAATGTCACCAAAATTAAACTTTATTCCAGCAGTGTAAATGACAGACCCTCTGTATTTACAATTCCTGTTTCCCAACCCAACCATAATAGAGAATCAATCATGAAGAGAGAACTTCCAATGCAATCTAGAAATGACGACATTTGTGATTTCCCTATCGCAACGTATGAAAAACGAAGGAAGGAAAATTTCAGTGAGTTTTTCAGATACCCCAAACTAGATCCTCTGCCACATTAAGTCAGTGCAATTGAGCAAAGAGGGAAACTTAGCTTTGAGCCATTTTCAGAGAGTCTTAGTTCTGGTGTCGATTGTTGCTACAATCCAGCTGCCAAACCAGGCAGAATACAATCCCTCAGTAGAATTGTAAGCCAACACTAAATTTCAGAGAGGATCTAAAAGCAAAAATCCATCAATTTTTGCAACATTCATTTATTCGTGTTTGTAGCATTCATTGTCTCCTTATCAAAACACTCCCATCTATCCTTCATAGCCATTAAGTCACAAAGAATAGTTCCTTAACCTAGTAACTGTTCTTCAACATGCTCTGTGTACGCTCAGGAGTCAGGAAAGTTCTTTCTAGCAGCACTCTCACATATGCCCTGCCTATTATTGTTTTCCTCCCTAGAGAATACACAGCAGAGCTACCCTACCTGCTCCATGGTTCTTGTGCCACCTGGAACACAAAAAGGGGAAAATGCAAAGATGTGCAGGTGGAGGATACATCCTTCACATACACAGAATCTCTCAAAGGCTATGTCTACACTTAAAAGGTTAAGTTGACTCTTAAGTCGACTTAACAAGTCGAAGTAACTTTTCAAGTGTGACCATGGGAAGCCCAAAGGACCCACAGCTCCCTTCTCACTGGGACCTGTGGCTTCCCGGCAGAAAGGACCTGCTGGGACCCCACAGGTCCCAGCAGGAAGGGAGCCACAGATCCCAGTGAGAAGGAAGTGGAGGCAGGGAGCTGCGACTTCCTTCTTGCCAGGGAGCTGGGGCTCCCAGAAAGACGGGACCTGCTGGGACTCCAGGGAGCCCTGACTCCTTGCAGGGACATGATAACTGCTGCTCCCTTGTCCATGGCAAAAGGAAGCAGCATCTTTCTAGGCAGGGAGCCAGGGCTCCCCAGAAGAAGGGAGCTGCATGGGGCTCCCTGGTCCCAGCTGCAGCAGCTAGATATTCCCCACAGGCCTCAATGGGGGCTGCAGCAGTGACGGAATCCCATGCTGCCAGGTTGGGGGCTCATTTCTCCAGGGCTCTGCTTACCTCAGAGCCCTATAGTCGTCTTTCCCAGGGCTCCCGTGTTCTGGGAGCCCCAGTGGCTCACTTCTCCAGGCTCAGCTGGGTTCTCCGGGGAGCCTCTGAGCTCCCTTGTCAATGGGAGCCCCAGCAGGCTCCCTTCCCCTAGCCAGGACTGCCTTGAGCCCTGGCACTATTCTCCCCACCCAAAGATTGACTATGTTGACCTAGGTGTCCACGTTAATTTAGGTCAACTTTAATCTTAAATTGACCTAAATAGTGAGAGTTATTAAGTCGACTTAAGGATGCCCTTAAATCAACAATGAAAGCCCAGTGTGGACTGGGTTTAATTTAGGTCGACTTAAGGGACCTTAAATCGACCTAAATTGATGGTGTAGACATAACCACAGTTAGCTCTTTTCTGTGAGTCTCTGTGCATGTGTCTCTAAATTATGGTGACTACCCAGCAGTTGGTCAATCTGCAGATCAGAACTTGGAGATTACCTGAATACCTGGAGAACCTCCCTGTAGAGCCCTGCAAATCCACCGGTATCTGTTGCAGATCCGCGGGTATCTGCATCCACGGGTGTGGGTGCAGATAACCACAGACCCATTGCTGCAGATTGACTCACAGATGCAGCTTCTATTGTTACCTTATCACAGTGCGATCCATTGCCGAAGCTGCTGCACTGAGCTGTGCCGGCAGCAGGTAGGGGAACCAGGAAGTGCTCTGGCCAATCCTAGATTATGATCTGCCAGCCAATCAGAGTCTCAAGGTGGGACTTGGAGACTCACTGCTGGCCTTTGACTAGCTCATTCCCCGGCCCACTTCTTCCTTTTCTTGCTTCCAGTTGGCAAGCCACTGCTGTCAGAGATTTCATAAGTGGGCAAAGAAATCTGATTGATAGCACAGCTTGCAAACCACAAACAAGTGGGTGGGACCCATATGAAGAATAAACCAATGAAAGGCTGAATAGTTGTATGTGAGCCCAAGCTCAGTTGCAGCTGCAGTTACAGATGCAGCTAAACCCTGGCATGCAGATTTCGGATCGGCTGAATGTTATCACTGAGCGGATGCGGATCAGATGCGGTTCCACATTTTTGTATCCGCGCAGGACTCTACCTCCCTGCCAACCTGGGCTCTTGATACTAAATGTTACTCACTGGGGGCAGTAAGAGTTATGGACTGTAGACTATGTTGCTGCTCAACAGATTTCTATTAAAGGACCTTTACTAGACAGGCTGAAGATGACAGGACTCCATTCAAGTGCTCTGTAATGTGTGCTGATGATCCGTTTTATTAATTCGATAAGCTTGGTGTGTCCATCAGTCAATGATCCACTTGATTTAAAGTAAACTGAACCCAGATGGGTCCAAACAGACCAACCACCCTAGATCACAAAAAGGCTGTGTGATCTTCAAAAAAGTTTGTTCTGATTTAATAGTGCAAGAGAACTCTGCATCCAGAGTATGAAGAGTTTTGATTCTTATGGGGATTTGAGGCCTCAGAGTACAGGTATTTGAATACATTGACTTAACATTAGAGTTGGACGCTGTGTTTGGGTTTTTATGTTACTCTGCATTGAAAACCACATATGTAGAATTATACAGGAGCACTTGAATTTCTCTTACTCTACAAGTTGGTGTAATCACCACTAGATAGGCCACTTCTTCAATAAGTGATGCAAAGAGAAAGATGGAAAAAATCTCAAGGGAATCCATTAATGTTTAAAAAACTAGGTTTAAATTCCAAGGAGAAAGAATCTTCTAAGTTGAAAGGAGGACTTCATTCAAGCCCCTTTCAAATTGTCTAGCTATTTGATTTTAAAAAGGGCGGGGCACAGATGTTAGTAGATGACAGGCTGAGGTTACTATCAAATGAACTTTATTGGCATTTAGGAGATAAACTTGCTTGGGTAAAAATATAATAAATATCAAGAATAACTGTTTTACACTGCTCAGTCACATCACAGCTCCTTGATTTCACCAAAGTTGAAAAATAACTCATTTTACCTTATAAGTCTCCTGTAAATGTTTTTCTTCTCTACTCTTTTCCACTCTATGACCACCTTCTGGGCTGCCTCTGACCATTTTATCACTAAATCTTTAGGAGTCATCCACAGACACCCCTATTTCAGATGCAGAGAAGTTGGATCCACATGAAATACGAGGCTGGCATTCCGAGAGATTACATCTTTCTTCATGGGAGTATTAACTGTCTTCAACAGTAATAGTAGAGCTGAAAATTAGAACTACTAGGGACATACAGGTGCATAGAGAATCATTTGAACCTTGTCCTTCCTCACTTTTCATAATGCCTTGGAAATGAGTAGGAAAGAAATGAATGCATACAGAAGGTATGATGAGCAGGAACGAATCTGTTGAGGAACCTAGGCTGCTTCATTTATAAACAAAATACTGGGCATTTGTTGCCTTCGGTAGCAAGGTGGTCTATTGAGGAAATCCCCACTTCTGGGACACTTGTGGGGAGACCATATGCTTTAAAGTCCACTTGTGAGATATGTTTCAGCAGCTTAGCTAATTCACCAGACTATTGGCTTCTCCCGGTGGACGCAATTCTATTGACATGGTATAGAACAGGGATTTCAAACACGCAGCCCATGGGCCACAGGCAGCCCCTAAAGCTATTTCCTGCGGCCCACAATGACACTGTCATTACTGATATTTGCAATATAGTTGTATGAAAAGGTTTCAGTGGTGCAGCCCTCTGGCTAATGTACTAGTCCTCATGTGGCCCTCGTGGTGATTTGAGTTTGAGACCCCTGGTATAGAATATAGTGGGATGCCTTCTCAATAAAGAGGTTCTGTCTTTGCTCTCCCACACCACTTCATCTCTCTTATAAATACATGACTGCAGAACTGTCTGTTAACACCTATACTGATGAGTCCTTTAGAACTGGAAGGAAGAATTTATACGACAAAGATCTAGATCTCAATTCCAGGGCATGTAATACACTTTGAAGTGTCTTCAAAGCATCTGACGAACTGAGATTTTTCTCCTGTGCAAGCTCATGCAATAAATAGTTAATCTTTAAGTGCCACAGGACTCCTTGCTGTTTTGCTGAACTAAACTAACATGGCTACCCATTTGAAACTCAGTTATGGAGCAATTCCTGCAAGTCTGTCAGTGATTTAAGTGAGCTCCACTACCGTTCCTACAGGCACTGGAGATCAGGTCAGGACTCAGAGTTTGAAATGGAATTCCCTGACCTATGTTGGAAGTTAGCCATCACTGAAGAAAAGAAAGCATCTAATGGACTCTTGTCCTTTTCCCCATACTGTGAATGTTTGAATGACATACTGACTTGATCCACACCTGTAGAGGTTTTAATCTGAGTCTTGCAGAGAGCATCACACAAGTACACGAGGCCATGTGACCTAACAGCCAAAGATAACTCACGAAGGATGTATGAGGATAACTTTGAATCTGATTTTAGATGACAGATGTTCCCGAATCTCAAGGGAAAAATCTTATGCTATTCTGGAGTCCAAGTTCATTGATAGTCTAAAGAAATAAAGCCTATGAGACCCAAATCTGAAGACAGTCCAACTAACCTTGAATCTAATTGCATTACTCGCTGTACTAAAGTCCCTCATACCAGCCTGTTGTCAAGGTATTGACGTATCCCTAGACAATTTAAATGAGCTGTGACAACTGACAGATGCTGCATAAGAATTCAAAATGCCAAAGGAACCCTGAACTGATAGGAAATGCCTGTTGCTATGAAAACATAGAAATTTCTTGTGTGCTTGATTAATGGACATGCGTCTTATAAATCAAGTATATTGACCTAGGGGGAAGGTATAACAGAAGTGAGAGAGGTCTCAGATTCATACTTTAAGGTCAAAAGGAACCATTTATGATCATCCAATCTGATCTCCTGCACAATGCAGGACATAGAACCTTATCCATCCACTCCTGTATTAGATTCCTACCCTATAACAGAGTTATTGAAGTCCTCAAATCATGGCTTAAAGACTTCAAGGTAGAAATAACCCACCCATAAGTAACGCATGCACCATATTGTAGAGGATGCTGAAAAAAACCCAGGGCCCAATCTGTCATGGGGAAACATTCCTTCCTGCCCCCAGGTATGGTGATAAGCTAAATCCTGAGCTTGTGGGCAAGATTCACTAGCCAGACACCTGGAAAGAATTCTATTTTGAGGGAATATGATTTGTATGTGTATTGCAGAGCCTGAGCTTTATAATACGTCTCCACCCCCACCCCACTTTTTGTGGAGGGATGGAGTGCAGAAAGAGGAGAAAAGTAGATGGAATTGTATCTTTCCTGTGAATTCTTGAGGAACCACCACTGGTGCATGACAACTTTGTAAGATGGTTATCTGAAGGGGGATTCTTTAAAATTGAATGGTGTAACCATTCTGGATGAAGGACCTATTCACAGCCATTCACTCCTCAAGATCTAAGCAGGAAAGACAAGACCAAAAACCAAGGAGAGGGAGGAGGAGGAGGAACATAAACCCATGTAATCATGATGGTATTCTTGATCACAGGATCAGAACTGCTTTTTTCAGGGTATGCTTAGCCTTAATTGCCAAAAAATGAAGCCCAAGACTTCAAAACATTCGTTTTTGTATAAGCTTATCAGAATATTTTTTGATGACAGAAATACCCTTAAGTGGGTGGTAGATGCCTCTGCCTGCGAAAAAACTCAGGACCAGAATTATTTTCTTCTTAAAGTTTGAGCATATAGGCCCAAGAATCTTAGTGTGACCCTAGAATCCTTTAACAAATAAGATGTTCAATGTTGAAATGGATTAGACATCCTGAATATCAAAAGGAAGGTCTCAAGCTGTTCTCTGAATTTCCTGGGCAAACTGAAAGCAGATAACCAAGATTCTCTTCACATCAGTTCAATTTGCCATTGTTCTTGCTCCTGTATCTGCAGGATCTGAAGCAAAAAAGGCTTCCCTGTAGGCTGCTAGGGGTTACTTCTCTGTGTGAATGATTTAAATTTATCTCACTTTCAGAGAGAGTTTGTGCATGAAGTCTGTTGCTCTGTCCCACTGAAAGTAATGGTATTTAGTGCAGTATCATTTGCTGCTTTAAGATCACAGCCTGTAGGGAAGCACCAGGGTAGGTCTTTGCACCAAAAGACACAGGCTTGTTAGTTATTTCTGTTGGTGTGGACCTCTCATTTATAGCAGTATTGATGACCAAGTCTGTGGAGATGGATTAGTAAAGCAGAACTCAAATTCTTTAGGTGGCACTTGATATTTATGATTAGCTTGTATGAAGATTGCTGAAATGAAGTTGGTGTAACCCAGGAAACTTGTGGATTCAAATACCCGTCTTCCAAGTAAGAGCACCCTATGCTGAATATACAGATGGATCAATTCAGGAAGTATTTCCAGCATTTCCATTATCCTCCTGATAGTGCTTTTGAAAGCCTTGCAGTAGTCTGTTGCTTGTAGGTCCTGAGGACATCATGGCCTCCTCAGGAGAAAGAGGAGTGGCTTGGAGGGAAAAAAAAAAAACCACTCCTTTTCAGGTACTAATTTCTTCTGCTAGGTGTTGCTCTACTCCAAAGCTTTTTTGCTTTGGAGAAATAGGATGAGGACTGAGAGCAGGAAACTGATGGCATGGCTACTGTAGCCTTAGAGAGTGAGAAGGAGCACAATAAGACCAGGCTTAGTAACAACAACGATGAGATATGGAGGTCCAGCTCCTGGAATCCTGTGGAAGAAATAAAGCTGAGAAGACCCTCTAAAAGGTGAGGTGAGATGAGAAATTTTGCTGAGTGCTGCCTGTGAGCAGGGGTGCTAAAGATCTCTGCCTGAGACAGCTGAAGACTACGTGCAGAGGGTGTGAGGGGATATCACTTGTCTGGACAGAAGGAATTTCCTGATCTTCAACAGAAAGATGAAATGAGATTGTTATCACTAAGTCCCTGGATTCATGCTTTAACAGAGTCTTTTTTCTTTCATCTTACAAATGACTAGCTCTGTGATGACAGTAATCTTGTTTGATGTAGAGTAGTCTTTTTGATGCCGGTTGAGAATGGGTTGGTGCTTTTTTGGTGCCAAATGCAAAGACTTTGAGGCATTTAGTGCCAGTAGTTTAGGTGATGGATTGGAGAAAGATGAATGCAACTGTGCCAAGGTTATTGGTGGTACTAGGGCTTGAGAGATTTTGAAAACATGCTATCTTGCAGCCCCAGCTGACCTGGCGACACCTCAGTCTCCTTCAGAGATCATTACTCAGACTTTTTTTGGAGTAGAATCAGGAACAGCACCCTGTTCTGAGAAGTCAAGCTAGACGCATGTCCTGTTCTCCTACAGGCAGAAGGAATACCTGACTGCTCCAGTAGGATGTTAACCTGGAGACCCAATTCTTTAGATACAAGCATTTTTGAACCTCTGGATCCCCGGATGACTCCTCTCTAGAACAAGGCTGGTATGCGCCCTGATGCCTAAGGTTGAGCTGTCTTGCCCTTTTACAAGTTTTGAGTTCAAGACATGTCTCCATAAGGTTTTAATCTAAACAAGTTTCCATCTGAACTTTCAGTTTGAGTGAATACCTTGAACATCATGCAAATATCACACTTACATGGAATACACCTCTCCCCTAAATACTGCAAAGACTTATGTCCATCCTTGAGCAGAAGCAGAACCACAGTTCTCCTATGGACACAATTTAAGACCTGGAGTTAAAAAGTATATTAAAGTTAAGACATCACAGAAGAGTTACAGCCCACTGGCAGAAAAGTGTTACACTGCCTTTGTTTAATTAGCCACCTGTTACAGGGACCAAATATTTTCAGGGAACTAAGTTTGAGACATAGATGGAATTCTGTTCTGATTCTGACACAGGGCAGTCAAAGAACTGAGGAGGAGACAAGATCATTCCTCCTTTTGTACTCTCAGGAGGCAAAGCATGAGGGCATCCTAGGGTGAGAGACTTCTAATGACCATGACTAGAATAAGCTTTCTGGACTCCTGAGCAGAAGATGCATGTGAACCTTCACTGGGATCCAGACATGCAAAGACTCAAAGAAATCCCTAATTGTTCATTGGTCTACAGTAATTTCAGAGGAATTCTCTTTTAAGAATAAAGCCTCATCACTCCTAGTACTTATGAGACTATATTCCCATTTCTTACTTACAAAAGGAAGTTCAACCATAATTACAATATGTATATTCACTAAAGAATATTAGTCCCCCACTCCCTCCCATTGAGCATTTCCATCAGGGAAGCAATTCAAAAATATTTATCTTCCTAATCAGAAAAAAACAGGCCTATGCACTAAAATATATAAAGTACACTTGATTAACACACATACACCGTAGGTTTTGACGCATTGCTTAGAGCAAGATTGTATAAAGACGAAAAGCTCACTGAGACAGTTGGACTGAAGAGAAGAGGGCACAATCCATCGCTGTGTCAGCTGCCTTGGGTGATTTCTCAAATCTACTAAAGCCTATCAAAGACACAAGGAACTGCTGACTGGGCCCTGGCATGACTTGCTTCTGCCAGCATTATTTATCGAAAGATGTCTTGCAAAGTGTTTTAATATGCTTCCTGATCCCAAGGGAACAGGACTTTTCAACCAGAGCCACTGTTATGTTGCAACTCAACTCCATTCCTTTCAGATAGGATAGCCTCATGGTATTGCTAAGCAACAAATGGAAATGTATACAGATGTGCAGTTATTCTTCCCTTTATATTGATTTCTTTTACTTTCATGCCAAAAAGGTGTACCAAACTTTGAAATCAGTGCTTCAGAGGACAGTGAGAATGGGATTTCAGAAAAGACAGCAAGTGCCTATTGCAGTTTCAATTATTTCTCTTTTTTCCAAGTTCATATGTCACTTCCTCAATGTGCCCAGTTCCAAACAGCCCTTACCAGTGTTCCTGAAGACAGAATATTACTAAACCCGTTAAAAAAAATGATATTCTGTTTTAGCTGGACTACAAAGTGAAACTATAAACATTCAGATTAGGAGAGACAGCATAGGAGCCTAGGTAACAGCAGCACGATCCAACAGCCTTTCATTTCTGGTGGCCTCAGTTTGAGTTCTAGGCCCCCTACACACACACACACAAATCACAAGTAAAAAGAAGAAAAAAAAAGAGGCTAATTTCTCATCTTTCATTGTGTTCCAAAGAGCCACCACACCATTCAGCAAGGAGAGCTTCTCTGAACAATCAAATCTTGACTACAAAGGTGTTTTGAATTCAGGAGTCAGGTCACCATTAGAAAAGTATCTGGCTAGTTACCACAAACCTTCACCTCGTTACCAAAATAGGTCTTTTTAAGTGAATCAGAAAGATGAGGTCTCATTGCCTATTAGCAGCTGGTAAAGGCTGAGAACAGTCAACTGGTAAGATTATTTGGAGAAATTTGCATAGCATGCCTATAGGGCCAGATTTCCCATTAGGGACTACAGGTACGTGCCTAGGGGCACTGGCCACTTTTGGGACCCCTTACGAGTCCTGAAACTCTGGCCTTACCCCCTGCCCCTCCTCTATATCCCAGGGCCCCGCAGCCCTTCTCCTCCTCTTTCCCCTGAAGCCCTGCCCAGGCTAGAAAGCCAGAGACCAGAGGTGAACATATTATTGCCCCCCCCCCCGGCCAAGCTGCTCACCCAAACTAGTCCACCACCCCCCACCCTCTGTGCAGAAAACATGAGGATCAGCTGTAGGCAGGGAGGAGGATGTACTAAAGATGTTGTGCCTAGGAGTGAGCAAAGAATAAATCCATCTCTGCATGCCGGCTTCATGCCAAGGCCCTATTTCTGAGGTTTCATAAACACTACACGAGTCAGAATTTTTTTTTTAAACCACCCTTGGCTCTGCAGATTTACAAACCATCAGAGTTCCTATGAGAGGTGGTTTCCCATAGGGAGCCTGCTATAAAAAGCAGAATTCCCACTCTATGAGCGTGTATAGAAGGTACCCTGCGGAGTGGAGCATGGAATCTATAACAACTGAATGCTGCACATATTCTCTCTCTCCAGGAGCTAGTTGGCCATTGTTAATAAATTAAGCTTTACCACCTAATTTTGAGAAGTAACAGATATGGGAAACAGAGCCAAAGGGACTGAGGTCATAGAGCAAGTCCAGACATAACTGAAAATAACCCAGATTTGACTACTAGCCCTGTCTTATGACCACTTGTCATGGAGAACCCAGAAAAGCCTCTTGGATCCCCCTCTGTTCACAGCCCCCCAGGACTCTGCTACAGTGGAGCTTTCTCCCATTCACCAGGGTCTCCACGCTACCTGTAGCCAGCTCCCAAATCCAGGCCCAGGAGGTCCGATCCTTGCTCTGTCTGGTCTCCCTTGGGAGGGGGTTCCTCCCTCCACAAGGGTCCCAGCCGTCCCAATCAGCAGTGACACTCAGCCAGTGTAGCAGTCAGAGGGTTTATCAGCAATCCACTTTGAACAGCAGCTAGGACAGTTGGCTCTCAGATCAACCAGGAGGGCAGGTACCCCAGGACAAGCCCCAGAGGTCCTGCCCCTCCGACCTCCATCTTCCTTCCTTCCTCTCTCCCCTTTGTTCTCCTCTCTATCCAGTTGCCCTGCCCCTGGTCTAAACCGGCCACAACCTGTCACTCCCAGGGGGTCCAGGTAAGGTCACACTAAAGCCTCTCCCCCCAGTGGTACCTATAGTTATCACACCCCTGTGCCCATCACCAGAATACCATCACCAAAGAACAGGAACAGAAAAGAAGAACCACAGTAGCCCAAGAGGTTTTCTTACTTCATCACACCACTAGAACAGGTTTCTTCACTCATACACGCTCCCCTCACGAAACAGTCACATCACTGAGACCATGAGACATGCTTCAATCTTATCTCCCTTCAGTATTATCCTTCCTGGTTGGCCAGATAATAAATCACTCCTCATGCTCATGAGGAGAGCTCAGTGACTAAATGACTTGAGTTTATCCCTCCTCTCAGGAAGGCAAGCAGATCATTTGAATCCATATATCCTTCCACCCAAGCAAGTTCCTCACTGCTCAGGCTATCGAAATTGTTTTCTCTTACAAGTTTTCACTAGGTCAAGAGTATTTCCACAGGGGGAGCTGCTTCAGCAGGAAAAACTAAGGACAACCCACCATAGCATAGCCAATAGCCAGATGGTTAGGGCACTCACTTGGTTTGGAGAGATCTTAATCTATTCCACATTGGGGATCCAATCTTAGGTCTCCTACATCCCAAGTTAGTGTGCCAGGAGATGAGATAAAGGTGGATAGGGAGAGATGTACATACATTTGTTTGATGGGCCTGAAGAAGTCTTCCCCTCTCCCACAGGTTAAAAAAAAAAATCACTCAGCTCTGGATGTGAGTAGTTAATCACTTGAGTAAACCCACAGAGTCAGTGATTGGGAGTTATTCTGCAACACTTTCCATTATTTTCCCGAAACAAGCTCCTTGTGTCATATCTACAATGTCCCAATTTGGCCCTTATTTGCCGCATTTAAACTTACACTCCATTGCAATACTCCCAGTACTCCCTCTATTTTAGCAGCATCATTGTCGCACAAATTTATTTAGTTTATGTAGCATCTTCCCTTCCCTGACCTTCACCAAGAAATTCCAGGAATTTAACAACCCCATACAATCAGAAATATATTATGATAATAGAAAGAGCGACCAGAGCTCTCATCAGACTGTAGTCAGAGAAACACTCCCATAGCTTCAAAAGCACAGTTGCTGCTTCTGCAATATTAATATAAAGGAAGCAATCAGTCATATTCAGAATTCTGAATTAGAATATAGTAAAGTGTATGACAAGGGACTATTACATTACTTTCCCATAGAACAGTTTCATTAGGAAAAATCAAAACACCAGAGCTACTGATATTGCTATAGTAATTAGTCTTTCTGTATTGAACACAGGTGCCCAAAGGGTTGCCTAAGGGCAAATTTCTATGTATAGAGCAGTCTTTTTTTCTATCAGGTATGAGGAACAGAAATTGTGGCCCCTATTTATTCTACAAGGTAAGAACTGATATCTACAAATCCTCTCTACAGCCTTGGAGAACATCAATGTTTTTGCTTTTGATTGCAAGTAAACTAACAAACAAGTTCCTTTCCTTAAACGAATACACTTCCAAGCACACATCATGGTCGTACACATTTAGTTTTAACAGGCATATAAGGAAGTGCATATATTAGTTACTGTTTGTTCTGCTGTGTCATTCTTTCTATTTAAGGTGCTGAAGAAGCCCTCACCATGGCAGCATCTGCATACCTCACCATTTATCTTTAGAACACCCCTTTGAGGCAGGGAAGTGCTAGTATCCCAATTTAAATGTGGGGAGCAACGCACAAAGATGCTTGGGAACCAATCCTCAAAACGGGCTTAAACACCATGGGAGTTAGGCCCCTAAATACCTTTAAGGATCTAAAGCTAGGTGACATGCCTGGGTCACACAGGAAGTCTGGCAGAGCAGGAAATAAAACCTTAGTTTCCCTATCATCAGGCCATCCTTCCTCCCCTGCAGCCTTGATCTAAGACTGCCACAGACAGCTGTGGGATGTAGTTTTAGTGTGATCTCAGTGGATAATCACAATGGGTATGTCTATACATGCAACTTAATTTGAACTTAGTACCTGTCTACACTAGGCTTTCATTAGCTTGAATTCAGGAATTCCTTAATTTGAACCAATGAAAGCTTAGTTTGAATTAGTAAGACCTGCCAGTTCATCTGAACTAAGCCCTTAGTTCAATCCTTAATTCGAACTAAGGATGCTGTAAACTAGGATTAACCCTTAGTTCAAACTTTATAGGTTTAAATTAAGGGCAATTACTCTGAATTAACAAAGTGGACTAATTCGAATGAACATTAAGTTGAATTAGTCCACTTTTTTAATTCGAACTAATAAATTCGAGTTTAGTTTAAACTAAACTCAAACGTATTAGTTTGAATTAAAAAATTCAAATTAACTTTTCTTAGTGTTGACATAGTCAATGACAGCCACTGCACTGACACAGATTGAGTCTGACGTAGAGGTTCCTGGCATATTTCCAATGAAACCACTGAGTACAGTGAAGTCTGGGCACCACATGCATTTAATTTGGTTTAGTGGGTTCCCACAGATTCCTGAGTCAAGAGTACTCAATGTAATATCAACTCATCTTTTTTTCATTCTATGGACACATTATGTTTCTCTTAATGGTATTCTGATCTCTGTAAAATGATCAAGTATAGCTAATACATTTACTTATTGATGGTCCAATTTTGAGCAGGAAGTTGGACTAGGTGACCTCCTGAGATCCCTTCCAACTGTGATCTCCTATGATTCTATAAGTGCGTATTGTTACTGTGATTTTTTTTAAAAGTTTTAATTTCAAAGACTAATGAGGGACCTCTTCCAAAGCTCAATGAAGCGTATGCTCAGTTTCCGTGTTTAGCCCCAGTTCTGCTTTAAAAACAAAAACACACACAATGGTTCTGAGAACCTAACACCCCCCCACCCGAATGTGCTATTGATTATTCGCCTCTTTCACCACCAGCCTATAGCACTGCTGAGAAAAAATGACAGTGTTCATTGTATTGTAACATATAATTGGCTTTGCAAGAAGATACTGAGCAGCACACTAGATGCTAATGAAATCCTGACTGAAGCACATATGCGGTAACACATTTTAATTTGAAACTGCTTTAGGTATTTTACAGAGAAATTACAGGCTACATCCTCAAGACTTTTTCTTTCACAAAGCACACCAATAGATAAAATATAAATATTTTCTGACGTCAAACAGAACTATTTAGCTGCAGAATAACTGATACACAATCAGAATTATGTTCAGTTAAAAATACTAATTAGACTAGAACTGACTGTATTGCTGAGAAAATCCCTGAAGACAAGAAAACGGGCCAAATTTCAGTGTCAAGATAGTTTGTAAGAAATGCTAGGTACTCTGGGCATAGACCAAGACAATCTGTAAGAGTGAAGAGGAGTGGTTTGCGTTTGATGTGGAGAAGTGGGAATAGTGAAGGGGTGCAAAAAAGAGAGTGTGACAGGGTCACTGTTATAAGCCAAATCAGTGAACTCATTAAATTTTGATGTTACAAAGATAAGAGCTAGAAACATGAAATTTTAAATGTGTTCCTTCTTGTCACCAGGTCTCAGAGAGTCACAGCTGAGAACACCAGATTCAGGACCAACTGCTGAAAAATAAGGCAGACTCACCCCCGTTTGGTGGTTATTATTAGATATATCAAGCCAATAACAAAATTAAACATCTGTCTCACCACACTGGTTAATAAGTCCGTTATTTCGCTACCCAGATCCTAGACTTTATGATGACTGGTTACTGAAAACCAATTTAATCAAAACAAAGAGCACTTCTGATTTCAAGGGACAGCCACATAACCAGGTCAATATATAATTCAGATTTTACCCAGCAATCACCCTGCTGCCAATTCTTTAAGAACTAAAATCCAAAGGTTTATTTACCTGAGAAAAGAATGAGAGTTAAAATTGTCAGTCGACCATATACACAATCACTGCAAAGTTCTTATCTCAGGTTTATAGCTGTGAGCAAGGCTGTCCCTAGGGTAGGGCAAGAGGGGCAGCTGCCGAGGGCCACACCTGTGTTCCCCAATGCCAGGAACTGGGTGAGCCAGCCAAAAGTGGCAGCCTGGTTCACAGGGCCAGCTCTACTGTGAGGCCGGAGGAGTGGCTTGGGGTGAAAGTTGCTTAAGGCAGTAGATCAGCACTGCAACAAAGGTGACTCATTAGGACTAACAATGAGGTGCTGATTGTTGTTCAAACAAACTCTATGCCTCCTCTCTGCGTCAGTGTCTCTTTGGGCTTCTCTCATTCATATGAAAAGCACTGAGGTCACTGGCAATCAAACTTTGTGGTTCTCTATTAATAGACCCAATGAAGAAAAGAAAAAACTGAAAACCCCCTTTTTCTACCATGTCTCAGATATGGGGATTGCAATTATTTTTGCAAATTAGGACTTGCCTCTTTTTTCAGTGGATTGAGAATTCCCTTGCTTGCAACAAAAGTTGTAACTTGTAGATTTTAATAAAAACTCCAGAATTTTTTTGACTGATAATTAAAAAGAAGAGAAAAGCAACTTGTTCTAGTAGGAGCCTGTGTTACAAAGTATGGTAGTTTTTCTACAATTAGAAAGCCTAAGTAACAGAATAAACTCCAACTCAGGGATGGATCTGCTAGAAGGAGAAGTTATAACAAGGTCATAATCTGAAGGGGGGAGTGGATAGCCCCATTGCGTTGCTGCCTTATGTACACTGCCAGGGGTCACCAGACCAAACAGAGAGAGCTAGCACCCCTTCAATCACAATACTGTGGACAGTCATCTGTTCATGGAAACTCATGCAGTCTCAGGGAGCAGATGAAGTACAGAGGTGGAAGTGGAACCCAGAGGGGCTGCTTCAGTTCCTGGGATTTGGCAGCAGAGAAGGGAGCAGGACCTGGGGGGAACTGGACAGGCTCAGTAGCAGACAGGCTCTTCCAGGACCTCTCTTTCCAGCCTGGCATTATCTCTTTTCTCCTTCCTCTCTCTCAGCACTTCCATCTCATTTCTCTACCCAGTCACCTTCACCCCTATTTGCAAGGAGCTCCCATACACACATTCCAGGCTGCTACATGCAGTTTTAGAGACTTGACATACTTCCTGATTTGAGACAGGAGTATGGCATGTGAGATCACCCTCTACATGTTCCATGCAGGTGATCTCAAATTAGATGTGTAGATTTCAGAGACACAATAGAAGTCTCAAGAGAAAGGATGAAAGCCATGAGGGATCCCCACCCCACCCCACCCCCCTGCAGCCATGGTCACTGTTCAATTTTCTGGCAGCAGCCACTTTTTTTTTTTTTCTTCAGTGGAGGGTCACCACAGGGCAGACGTGTCTGGAGGAAAAAGTTTGACAACCACTGGCTTAAGGGTGGCTGAGAAACCAGACCCTGCTATCCTGTTCCACCGCTTTTGGCCAGCTCACCTGGTCCCTGGCATGGGACAGCGGGTGAAAGGGCTAGTCCTTTCCCTGGGCCAGCTGGCACTGCCCCCCAGTGCCCAGGGGGAGGCAAGTGGGGGCCCCACAGAGGGTGATTCGCCCAGGGCCCCACACCCACCTAGGGACAACAGCCCAGGCTGTGAGGGAACAAAGCATGGGCTTGTAAAGCCTCTGTTAATTTACAAAAGATTGAAAGGTCCTTGACTGGAAGATTTACAGTTAAATTCATATATTAGAATGTTCCTTTTAGTTGTAAATACATAGTCCAGAGAGCAAGAGCATGGAAGAGACCACATGGAGATGACTGAAGGATCTTTTAGACCCTCTGTTTGAAAGAAAAAATCTCCAGGTACAGGGCAAAGCTCACTCCTTCAGTTTGTGGAAAGTTGTGTGTGTGTGTGTGTGTGTGTGTGTGTGTGTGTGTGTGTGTGTGT
>ML681984.1:14789126-14899269 GCA_007922195.1 Podocnemis expansa | reverse complement strand
TGTGTGTGTGTGTGTGTGTGTGTGTGTGTGTGTGTGTGTGTGTGTGTGTGTGTGACAGACATACAAAATGAACGTTAGTTGCAAATGTTTATTTTTTAGAACTCACCATACTTTGATCAAACATAGCTGCAGGAAATTGTTGCCATCTCCAGAGGAGAAAATGCCTCAGGATTATTCTGGAAAGTGATTTTGAGGAAAGTTACAAACATAACATAAGAGTCCAAGTTCACATGAGCAAGTCACCTGCCCTTACATGGCCTGTTAACTCAAAATGGCAGCCAGGAAGACTCACCAGGTGGGATGAGCTTCTTCAATGGCCGATTGTAAGAGTTAATTGCCTTTGATGAGCCATGAAAGCAAAGCTGGCTCACTTCAGTGTAGATTTTACCTGGTGGGTGTTACCCTAGAAACAAATATATTTGGGATACGCCCACCCACCCAATCCACACACCCGCCCGCAGAATATTCATAACTTCAGGTGTAGTGATGTTACATGGATTTAAACGACATACTCATCTTCGGTAAATCATAACTTTAGCAATGACACATTACACAATCTATATTGTACGTGATTTGTTGTAACTGTATCACCATGGAAATATCAATGTTGTAAATGGCTATATTTCAATCATACAGCGTCTCACCCCTCAAAATGAAAAGCAATCTGTAAGAGCCCAACCAAAGCCCAGCAAAGTCCATGGGAGTCATAGGCTTTGAATTAGGTCATTTATGAATGACTCCTGGCATGGCAAATTCAATCTTAATATTCTACCCTTCCAAAGGGCTAAGGCTAGAGAAATGGGAAATGACTGGGGTGTATTTAATCAAACATGTCTAAGTGACTAAGGGGCCTAATTCCCATTGAAAGAAAGTGTGCCAAACTCACAAGAGAATTAGGAACTTATGAAAATTTGACTCAACCTTTGAGACAGATCTGTACATATCTCACTAGTTTGGCTGTGTTGCTGTACTGTCATTTATTACCGTTTCAAGCATAGTTACAGGGTTGTTTGAATGCTTATTTTCCCTCACCAGTCAAACTTAAAAAAAACGCACACAAAAAGGAAAGGTTCTGCTCCCTACAGCAATTCTCTAAAAAGCAGCCACAAACAGTAGTTATGGCAGCTGCAGTTACTAGAGCAGTCTTTTTTTAAGGGCCAAAGAAGTGACCTATTGGCTCTGACAGCCCCATGGGAGTGGAATGCTCACCAGCAAAACTGGAAATGGTCATTTCAAAACCTCCTAAAGTAAAGGAATCAGAGGAGAAGGAATTGTTTGCACTTTCTGCAAATGAAATCCCCAAACGCTACCGCAAACAGTGATACCGCAGGGATTGGAACAGTCACCAGTTCCCACAGGGCACTTAATTATTGACATGAAAACAGCTATTTAAAATGTTTGTGCATTAACAGCTATGTATCAGTTAGGCAGCACTGTCCCAGGGGATGGGGAGGCACAAGAGGTAGGGTCTACAGCGATCACACAATTCCCCAGGCCCTGCACTCCTTTGGTGCAAGCAAGGCAGCACAAGACTTGGGGCTGCTGCCTCCCCCACCCTCTGGTGCACTGTCCCCTGCTGCCTTCAGCGGGAAGCCAAAAGCAGCAGGCAGAGGCAGAAATGAGGAGCCTGACTTTTGGGCTGGCCTTCCCCACCCCCAGGACAGAACAGCCAGCCCAGAGGTGGGGCAGGAGAATGGAGCCTAGCCTCTGAGCTGGCTTGTCCCGTCCCTGGGTCAGCCCAGCAGAAGGGTGGAACAGCCCGGCAGTTAGTGAATAAAAGTCCACATCTGAGCTTTACACGAGGCTGAACAGGTGCAAACTTGAGCAACATGAATGAGGATACATCAGGGTGACCAGATGTTGTATAGGGGCTGTCGGATCCTGGAGTCACTTTCTTATACAGATATCTCAATTCTATAGGGGCTGTCTGATAGTGGATGTATTTTGTTATACAGGTGCCTATTTCCCTCTACCCCCATCCCAGTTTTTCACACTTGCTATCCAGTCACCTAAAATACTTTTTTAATCTGGTGCAAACTGAAATAAGCAACATTTGCATCTTTTAGAAGTTGGGTGCCTGGCTCTTCACTTTTCACACCCTGCATTAAATTGTATTTCCTTTCTGATAGTGAACCCGGGAAGTCTGATAAGCTGAAAAATGCTGCTGTCCAGTGATTACTTTTGTTTAAGACATGCACACAGAGCCACATTACTAAGACATTATAGTTAGAGCTTTTTTCCTGTAAATTAGAATATTTTGATGGATCACCCCTCTTTTTTTTTTTATTTTTAATTTAGCTGCTGTTAATCCTGTTTGCATAAATAGATATAGCAGTTTAACCAATCTGGAAGCTGCCATCGGCTGGTTGAAAAACCTGGACAAATTGGTTTGACTTATTCCTTGTTTAGATCCTTTGTGGAAACTGGAAATGTGCCAGAGAAATAAATACACAACAGATGTTAATGGTGTATTAGATCACACTGCATGACTCCATATTGTCAATGATTTTAAATAGTCCAGTCACTGGAAAGTACAAGCCTTTGTTTTCAGAGAGCCTACTGCACCCTAATATTCACTCTGGCAACATAAAAAAGGATTTTAAAACAAACTAAATTCTTTTGGAAAAGAAAGCTAAAGATATATACACAGATTGTAGACTACTTTCAATATCTGTTCTAGGCTGCCATATGGCTATAAAAAAACCTGGGAGAAAATCAACAAGACCTCAGAAAACAGACCTCAGTGAAATAGGAGAAGGCTGGATGCCACAGAATCCATCTCAAAACCGAAGGGCAAGGGACAACCCTGTAATGTCTGTCTACCCCACAGTAAAAAAGGTGCCCACAAATGGTCCATCCATAGGTGGAGTGTATTTTCAGAGTAAACATATCCACAAATGATCAGTGATTCATAGAATTAGAAAATAGGCCTTGTATTGTGTGTCATCCATTTGATTGGGTTGGTGTCTGCTATATCTACATTATTCTGGATCCACTGACCTGTCTCCAAACTCTGTTCCAGTCTGCTTTGTCACCCCACATCCTTCAAATGAAAAAACATTCTGCATGCCTGCTTTACAAGTGACCATATCTTGCATATTAGAGAGACAAGGTGAATGGTCCTTAAGATCTCTGTGTAGCTCAAAATCCTCTCACACAACCAGAATCTGCCCCAATAAAAGACATCACATCACCCTCCCTGTCTTTCTAATACCCTTGTATCAAGACAGAACACACCTTGCGTAGCATTCTGATTTTTGGGTGCTTTCCCTGGTCCCAACATTCCCAAGAAATCCATTCAGCAACCTCAAAGCCAAAAACATGTAAAGTAGAGATGGGCCCAACTACCCACTCCATGGGGGTGTCTGTGTAAAAGTCAGATCTTGCAAATGAAATACATAATAGGCCAAACCAAGATCCCAGATCTTAACCACTGAATCTTGGTGTGTTCTAATTCTGTATCCGTATTTTGTGGCTTGAGACCACCTCAGCTCCACAGCGTAGACCCATGCCACTTGTCTATTTGAAATTCAAGCTCTTTAGGGCAGGGACCATGGTTTGCCCTATGTTTCTACAGCACCTAGGTAGTATAATGAGGCCCTCAGTTTGAGGGCCTTAGTTTGAGCCTCTAGGTACTACTAGAACACCAAACCCCAAAACCTTGTCTTAGTGGATTAGCATTTATCAGTCGTGGCTCCTGCTCCACCCAACCCCCACTCAAAAAAGCTTAGACACAGCTTAGCTAAAACCAAAAATGCATTTAAGTTTAGAGTTGGATCAACATTTTGCCTTTTTTGTCATGTCAGATAAACATTAACCTGAAAAGTAAAGGCTTCCAGTGAGAGACTTGCTAAATGAGAAAATGACGTAAAGTCCAGGACTGATTTAACAAAAATTTAATTACATTTAGAAAATACATCCATATTTATAGATTTCTATTTCATTAATGAAAGCCAGCCTTCACTTAAAAAATATGCAATCTTTACACAGAACCTAATGAGCATCCAGACAGCATTACTCTTTTATCGGCAAAGACCATTAAAAGCTAATGGGAGTTATGTCTGAATAAAGATTTTAGGATTTGATCCCCAAGTTGATACAATTTGCAAGCATTCAGTACTTCCTTCAAAGCTAATGTCTGCTATTACCCTTCAATTCAGGTAAAACAAGCAAGGAAAGGCTCGATCGTCTCATTTCAATTTATCCTGATCAGAATCAGAGTGTTTGAAAAGTAAAGCACTGGTGAGACTGCATTTCGGATAGTCTCTATAACTGATTGACTAAAAGCTCTCATTCCTTGAGACCCAGACTATATACAGAAGGATTCATAGAAATCTGGCTGAGATCAAGGAGATTCAGAACCACCAGTTCACAATAACCAACCATATATTTCCATGCAGTTGTTGCTGACCATTTCACCTTATGCACCAACAAAAGGAACTTCCACCAGTATGGAAGAAATTACTTCTATGCAGCAAGCCAGCACAATGACTTTGCATCATTTCAGCCTTGCATGATCTATGAAGAAGAGTGAATGTCTATATGATTAGGAATGTGCTGGCTCTAGTGAAAAGGAGCCCTGACCAAATCTCAGACGAATTTTACACCCTATCTAAATACTGTATGTGTTAATGGGAATCTCCTTGATTTAGTTCTTCGTTAATCAGTATAAACCTTAAATTTTATTCTGGGTTAGAGATACAGCTGTTCAAGGGTAAAGGCAGACTTGAGTTCATGGCACATCATATCACTCATTTTAATGTCAATATCCTCACAGAGTGCTTGTTATGAGGCACAGAAACAGAAAGAAAAAACATTCAAAGTCAAAGAAAACCAGAGAACACTGAAAAGGGGAAAGACTGGCTCAGATGCAAATCCATAACTCTGCTGTAGCATTTGCAATTTTTAAGCCAAACAAAAGGTGAGAATGGGGAGGAAATGAGGATTTTTGTTTAAATTCTGTATCTTTGCATATGAGGAAGGCAGCACAATTCAGCTACAAGGACCCAGAAACTCCAGAAGAGGAGTGAGAGAAGCTCAGCAGATGTTTCTGAAGATGTAGGCATTTTCCCTGAAGAACATAGGGTCTGACGGGCCCCACTCATCCACAGGCAGATTGCTGAGTCAGTCAAGGATCATGATCAGGAGACAGCTTTACATAAAGACGACTTAAAGATAGTACTGTCGTTTTCATGGCTGACAGACAGGGCTAAGGAATGTGGCTGCTTAAGTGGACTGTATTCCAGTACCTTTATGCCACTGTGCGGATCACACCAAGAACTAAGGAAACCAATCTCTATCCTGTCAATTATTAATCCCAGTAGTGTCAACTATTAACCCAGGGTCTAGAACACTACTAACTGTAAGGTCACCTGGATTTTGGTTTGCTGATAAGGCTAAGAGGTTTCTAAAATAAGAACAAAGATGCTGTAATTCTTTTAAGAGTATAACAACTCTGAGTGACACTATATTTTAAGGCTACACTCTGAGAAATCTCTTCTGACAAGACCGAAGGAACAGGAGGGAGTGTGTATATTCAGACTAACATTGAAACCTGCACTGAAATTCTGTGTGAGCATAAGTGCGAGTGTGAGCATGAGCATAAGTGTAAATAAAGCTATTAGGTAGTAAGTCTATTACTTATATTATCAAAAAAGGTAAAAGTATTCAAAAAGCTGATTTTTGTTTCAGCTTTAAAAAACTTAGGAACATACACAGGATCATTATTGCAGGATCTGAGTGTCTTGCAGTCTAATGCAGATCCCCAACACTCCTGTAAGATAAAGGAAATACAGCTGTATTTTACAGAAGCGGAAATGAAGACAAGCAGGCTAACAGATGTTGAGCAAGTCACACAGCCAGTTTGAGGTGAAGCAGGGTCTCAAAATCTAGGTTAGTGCCTTAACCATCCTACCCCTCAGCACTTGTAACACACTCCCTGAAAAGGAACCCACTCCAAAGTATTCATAATGATGGAGAAAAGGTGCCAAAGAAAGCTCTCAGTCTGGCAAAGAGATAATTTTATCCTTACCTGTTAGTTACATTTTTCTGAACTGTGACACCAATTAATGGGCTTCCATTAGAAGCAGACAGGCATATGAACCAGGAGATGATTTGGCACCACTAGCTGGATATGGGAGCAACATTGGTTACACTCCAGTCAGTAATGGATCTAGAGATCCCAGTTAAAAAAATGCAAAAAGCAGACAAAGAACCTACAAGAGCATAAATAGGGATGGAGGTGGGGCAGAATGAGGGAGTGAAGCCTTTTTTTTTTTTTTAATCCTCATTTGGAGAAACCCAAAATTACAAGGAAAGATTAAATGTACTCTATAATAGGAATTCTTTAGAGGCTGATATCTAAGCAGCAATGTGGAAGGAGCTCATGATAGAACTGTGATGCAACACTACACTAATCTCCAGGAGTAACTATAGTTTGTATTCAGTGGTCAAAGACTCAGTTTGTAGCTTTAATGATTACAGGATCAGAGAAATTTCACTTAGTAGTATAGCAACTTTCCTCTGAAAAAGAGGCTTCTGCTCAAGATGAAGGAATACCCTTTATGAATAACTTGCCAAGAACAAATTTGGTACTATCAGCTTCATTGACAATAACCCACTGAGATACGAATATTTATAGTGTCTTGCCTTGACTGGGATCCCCCTCAAAAGACAGTAACCAATCAATTTGAAAGCCTGATAACCCTGACTTTTGTCTAAGTAGAAGGATTAAGGCCCTAATAAGACCTGATGAATGCTGTTTCAGTTCAGGGGAACATGTAAAGATGGAAGAAAAAAAAAAGAGCTGAACTTGGCCCAAAGCAGAGCACCATTTTGAAAGCAAGCAGATGCAATTTGAAAGCAAATGAATGCAATGGATCCTTCTGAAAACAAATGGATGCAGTTTTTAATATAGTTATCAGCCCTTTCCTATGACCTGAAGCAAGGAAATGGGATACTTTAAATGAGAATGGTTGCTGAATGATCATGCATTCAAGTGCTATTCTCTTCCTTAGACCTTTCTACAAACATGCTATATTCTTCATACCTTCTTTGATGCATAGAGAGTAGTGTTGGCTATACTGTTTGAACATATATTAAGAACTCTTTTCCATCTCACTAGATAAGAATGCATTTCAAAGATTTATGAATAGCAAATGTAGCCAGTGCTTCATAAGGGAATGCTAGAGCTTTCCCTAGTTTTCTCTTATCCCAAACATGTTAGGCTTTTGCAGCATAGCTCTAATAGTAGGTGTACAATGCAGCGGAGAGAATACCTCACATCCTGGGTCAAGAGACTAATGCTAGCTCACTAAAAATAGTTCATCTCACTAAAAAACCCATCATGGATGAAAGTACAGCTAGCTACTAGAGACTGGATACAGGTGGGAGTGGACTCATGACCAGCCTGAACTGCTGCCTGTGCCATAACATCCATACTTCTATTTTTAGAAAGCTAGCTCAAATGGACAAAGCATGAGTCTACTTGGCCTGGGAAGCATGGTCCCACCTACAGTGAACATGTACCACAACTTCTGAAGAAATCTATCTTCTAGTTGCCATATATATTCACATACTGGCCAGTCAACCAGACATCGTGGTAATAGACAAGGACCAGAAGACAGCGGTGGTGATAGATGTAGCAGTGCCAAGTGACAGCAACATCAGGAAGAAGGAGTATGAGAAGCTGGAGAAGTACCAGGGCCTGAAAGAGGAACTAGAGCGGATGTGGAAAGTGAAGGCCAAAGTGGTCCCAGTGGTGGTAGGAGCACTTGGGGCTGTGACTCCTAAGCTGGGAGAGTGGCTCCAACAGATCCCAGGAACAACATCAGAGCTCTCTGTCCAGAAGAGTGCAGTGCTAGGAACAGCTAAGATACTGCGCAGAACCCTCAAACTCCCAGGCCTCTGGTAGAGGACCCGAGGTTGAGGAAGACACATACCACCCACAGAGGTTAGAGGGGAAATTTTATACACACGCACGCGCGCGCACGCATTGTTCTGAGGAATCAGGCTACACTTGGCAGAAGATTATATATGATACTCAGACAAAATAGAAATGGCATACATCCTGGTCAGAAGACATTGTCTCTCAACTGAAATTAATGACTCTACCCTTCAAGGGTCACAAAGTTTGTTAAACAACTACAAGTGATGATAAAATAAAATGCTAAATCCTCAGTTATCCATCACTGTCAGAAGGATATATTACAACCTCAGCAGTCTTCCATGACAAAGTTTTCCCAGAAGAGTTCTGCGAGATTTTTATAAATGTACAAAGGTATACAGGGAAAAGATACCAGATTCTAAAAGCAAAGAAGGTTTGTAGCACTTAAAGACTAAGATTTATTTAAGACTCCCTGCTTTTTTTTTTTTGCTTTACTAGACTAACACTGCTGCCCCTTTGGACCTTGGCCAGATTCTAAAAGGCTCTTTAATCTGAAGCAGAAAGGCAAACAAGAGCCAGTTGCTGGAAGCTGAAGCCAGACGAATTCAAATTAACAATAAGGTGAGTTTTAAAAGTCAATGGTTACATTATCAAGAGAGGCGGTAGAGCCTCCATTCTTGATTTGAAGAAATCAAGAGATGAATTGTTCTGGAAGATGTACATTAGTCAAACAAGTTCTTCAGTTCAATACAGTGACAGCTGAATAGAGTACTGTGACTAGTGTTATACAGGATATCAGAGTAAGTGATCTAATCATCCCACCTGACCTTTAAAAAAAAACCCAACACCCACCACAGTAACTGCTGCAGAAAGGTTTTGCTGTAATATAAGCATCTAAACAGACCAATCTCCATACAGGGAAGAGTTTCTCTCTTGGACCCTCAACAGGCCAAAGAGAGTTTTTCTATCAGCCTTTCAGACAATTAGCTAGTCCCTTTAGACATGTGGTTGCTCCTCCACAGAGACTGACAGGAAGACTAAAGTGGACCATTTTTTACCCAACCTTAATCAAAAGAATGGAGTTACTTTGATTTTTATAAAGGCTAACAATTTATTGAAGTTAGCTGAAATGTTTTGCTTCAGGTTTGCTATAACCATTTCCTATAGTCATTTTCAATAACTACTTGGAAATCATCATGGAAGTTTTTCAAGAGGACAAAGGTGTCCATTTCAAGAACTTCAGAATCGATATTAAACAAAAAATAAAGTTACATTTTTTCCCAACCAGTTGTGGTGCTCGCTCTACCATTAAACACCACTTTCTAGATCTTTGAAAAACCCCTTCCACGCCAAAGACACTGATTTCCTCTCTATATAAAGAATCTCTACAAGAAAAAAACTTGAATTTTATAGATATTCATGCTATTGTGGATTAGTTATATAAAATCAGCAAGGCTGAAAAAGCACAACACCATGGAATTTCCAAAGCCAACCAGCACAGATTTTGAATCTCAGATATTCACAGGGAACTGACTGCCAACAATCTGCAGACAAATTTGAACAAAAAACACTGAGACAGGCATTCTCAGACAAAAAGAAGGAATGGCCAGTGATCATAAATTATTTCTCCAGCCCAGTCCAGGCTTCCATGCACAAAGTTGCAAAGTGGATATTTGCTACCACACACAAACAATACATCCAAGTGCATTAGAGAACCCACAGTGCATGTTGGTGGCAAGATGCACACGGTGACTATTTATGGTCAGTCAAACTGTGAAGGTACAGTGCTCTAGCCTACCATGCACCAAGCAGCTGTGTGGACTAAACCAACCTGTACTTTTCTCTGAAGATTATCTATACTGCCTAAGCTATGAAAGAATGAGTGGGGAACAGCAAAATCTTTTCTAATTAGCCTTGATTCTAGAAGCTCTTTCATTAGCTGACAGAGGGCTCTTTCTTTATCACCTGCTTTGAGAGTCTCTTTCAAACTCACCTGAATTTCTTTCACTGTGACATTCACCTTCCTGCAGGGGATTAATACAATGCTGATGTCTCATTTAAAGTCACTTAATCTCTCAAAATATGGCTCATTTGGGGTTTACATGAGACAAAAAGCCATTACTAAATGTATGCTGTGGTGCATCCCCAAGCGTGGATTACAGCTCTCTAGTATGCACATCTGGAAGACATTAACTAGGAGTTGTAATAAAATTCATCTTAAAAGTTCTTTTCTTTTAGTTTGGATTTTAAGGATCAATGCCACTACAAGAAGCTGATACTGAAATTCCCAGCTTTCACTCTGTCACAGATATAAAAGTTCCTAATCTAGAATACAAACAAGCAAGGAGTCCTGTGGCACTTGAAAACTAACAAATACATCTACTGCATGAGCTTTCATGGCAGAAAATCTCACATTGTCAGATGCTCTGAAGAATCTAAAATAACTGTCATTTTATTACATGGTCCTAAGTCAAAACAGCAGAACCTACTTTCTTCCTACTTTGTTAAAATAATCAATTTGATTAAGCCTAACATGGGAAATTTAAGTGTAAAAGGAGTTAGTTTGAGAAAGTTCTGAGAAGGGCAGTTGGAACTGAGCATTAGCTATAGCAGTGACTACCAAAATCCAGAATGCTGTTATATGCATGAGTTCTAATAATTGGATCCAGTAGTAGAGCCAACTTCTGCGTGTCCTTGGGCCCACAACTACTTCTGACAGCTCAACAGTCAGAATGTTCATGTTATATGCGGTGAATGATTATTAATATAACTGTACATTCTGCTTCCACAGCGAGATATATAATGCTGCTGCCGCATGCATTATTCATGGTACACAAGACTACAGTATTTCCTGAACCTGGGTACTGCAGATTCAAAATACAAAATGAAGTGTTCTTTTCCTACTTATGTTTATTTTACTTCCATGGAAGTTAATGGGAGTTTGTGTAGACATGGAAAGGGGAAATGCACTCTCGCAAATTAACGCATATGAAAAATAGTTAATATACTGAGTATCATTAGTAATCTCATAATAAAAAAAACTTAATATCATGGCCTATTTATGAATGCAAAATAGTGAACTTTCAACTCAAGATTTGTCATTGAGGTGGACAATTGTGCATGGGAAACTGATAATCCACTTTTTTTTTTGTGCTTCTCTACCATAACTTTAAACTTGTAACTAAAATTAGTTGGCAATAGTTGAGAGCCAAGGCAATATCTAGTCAAGAATGAAATACACAACCTTTGTATTGAAATTACCTTATTTTCAGAAGGAAAAGGTGTTGATAGATTCTTAACTGTGACGCGTTATAATAATCAACCATGTCTTGTTTACCGACTTCCCTTTCAAAAGTTTGCTTCTCTTGACCAACAGAAAAAATGACTATTCCTTTCTTGATAGCTTTTCTTTTTGCTATACATTATTGGAGATAGAAGACTGGTAAGCAGGCATTAGCATTCAGCAGTCATTGCCTGATTTATAGTTTTAAATCATGCTTCCCAAATACTTACCTAATGATTAGTAAGATGTTCATGGGTTTTCACACAACGTTCTGCAGTTTTGTTTATCAATAGTTTAGCAGCCATGACACTTCTATAGTTCTAATGTTCTTGTGGATCAGAGAGAAATGTTAGATCACTATATATTTCAAATACTTTGAGAAAAAAACAGCTGACAGTTTCACTGATTCAAATGCATGTTGATTTTTCCTAGCAAACAGCAGTTCTCAAAAATGAAGAATTTAATCTCATTTGAGTAAGGTTTTCTGCATTAATAAGATAGAAATGTCTTCTTTGGCTTTTATTTAGTTTGCCTCAAGTGGAATTGCCATTACAGAAGTCTAGATTCCAAAGCCTGTCAGAGATGGATTAGTAGCTATGAATGTCTTAAATCAGAATTAAAATGATCTTAATCCTTAATTTAACCTCCTGCATACATATCTCTAATATGCTAATATTTTTACTAGTATGCTTCTGTCTTAGCCTCTCATCCAGGACAGCATGTGCTTTAAACATATGAGGATTGTGGAAGAGTGTGTGTCAGTATCTGCTAAAGTCAGTAAATTTCCTTACCAAGTCCAAAGGAGAACTGGATCAGGTCCATGGTCAATGGGACTATCCACAGACTTAAATGCTTTCCTGGATAAAGGTATTCAACTGGGAAGTGTTACTACCATTATACAAAAAACAAACAAGGAGTCCTATGGCACTTCTAAAGACTAACAAATTTATTTATAGCATGAGCTTGAATGGGAAAAAAAATCCCACTTTGTCAGATGCTTGAAAATGGGGAGCTTACAGAATGGGAATTAATTTATTGTATAAAAAATGCCAGGAAATATAAGCCATAGGATCTGATTAGACTGTCACAGCAAATCGAAGCAGTTGCTAGGAATCAAGCAGCAGAATATAACAATCAGCTGGGAGGTAGATGGGGCACAAGTCACTGGCGAGAGCTCATCTGGAATACTGTGTCCAATTCTGGTCTCCCATATTTAAGGAAAATGAATTCAAATTGTAACAGGTACAAAGACGGGCTACTAGGATGATTCAAGGAATGGAAATACCTACCTTACAAAATGAGATTCAAAGAACTTGTTCCAAAGGGGCAGCTGTGTTAGTCTAGTAAAGAAAAAAAAGCAAGGAGTGTTATGGGAGTTAAAGACTAACTGATTTATTTATCGCATGAGCTTTCGTGGGAGAATATCCCATAATCCTCCCACGAAAGCTCATGGGATAAATAAATCAGTTAGTCTTTAAGTGCCACAAGACTCAAAGAACTTGGTTCATTTAGCCTAACCAAAAGAAGGCTGAAGTTGTACTCTATAAATACATTATCAGAGGGATAACAAGTAATTCTCTTTCCATAGCATTTAATGATGCCAATGTAGACCCAAGAACAAATGGATATAAACTGGCCCCATCAACAAGGTTAGGGTTGAAAGTAGATGAAGGTTTCTAGCCATCACAGGAGTGAATTTCTGGAACAGGCTCACAAGAAAAGCCGTGTAAGTGAAAAAAATACTTAACTGTCTTCAAGACTGAGCTTGATAAATGTACGGAGTGGATGTTATGATGTGACAGCCTACAATAGCATGTAGCCCAAGCTGCAACTCCTATCAGCCAATATTGGGATGTTAGATGGTAAGGGTTCTGAGTCATTGCAGAGAATTTTTCACAGGTATCTGGCTGGTTGGTCTTGTCCCCATGTTCAGGATATGACTGATCCCCTTACCTGGGATTGGGCAGGAATTTTCCCTCAGTCAGATGGGCAGAGACCCTGGGGTTTTCTTACCTTCCTCTGCAGCATGACATGAATCACATGATGATTTACATTTGTGTAAATGATGGACTCTCTGTAACCTGAAGTCTTTAAATCATGTTTTGATTACTTCAATAACTCAGTCAGAGGTTTAGGGTCTATTACAGAAGTGAGTGGGCAAAGTTCTGTAGCCTGTAATGTGCCGGAGGCCGGACTGGACCATCATGATGTTCCCTTCTCACCTTTAAGTCTGTAAGTCTACTATCTATGTCACAAAAGAGTTTTTCAGCACAGTTATTAGGTGTTAAGAGATATGACACTTGCCTAGAGATTTCAATATATGTAGCTTATAGAATCCAGGTTGCACTGCATGATAGTCTGTCTACTCTTTTGCTGGCCCATCAGAAAACAAGAATCAAAGGCCATATTTAAAAGTTTCTGAAAACAAACAAACCTGAAATTGCATTGTTCTATAAGTTGTTTGTTCCTCTTTAGTCTTCTAAAATTTATGTTTTGACAGGTGTTTTGATGTATAAATCATACCCATAAGTTATGTCTAAAACTGCTTCAGTGTCTGACAGACAATAAGTGATGAAATATTACCTTGTCTGTCCTTGAATGATATTCAGAAATAAAGAGAAAGGAAAATAATCGCCTTGCATGAAGCATGAAGAACAAAAAATCTTCCCAAACCTGACCAAGGATTTAGAGCCAGACTTCCAGCAGAGGCCATCATTAATTCTGCATTTACAAGGAACTTTAGGTTCCATCTTTTAAAGATGTACTTGACTATTTCATTATTTCCATTGGCACAGTTTGTGGTTTGCCCCTCTTTACACAATGCAGTTATGTCCATTAGATATTAAGTCAAAAAACAAAATCAGTATATGTTCCATGTTACAATAACCAGAATACATCTATTCTTATTCTTTGTTTTATCTTATTTCAGATTAATCACTGTATCAATTCTGCACATAATTCTGGGAACACAATTGTAGTATTTTCCCACCTCCAGCAGACCAAATCAAATTAGTCATCTCATTATTGTTTCAATAGAGTAAAAACGTCATATTTTTGTAAAATATTTTATCAGAGTAAAAAAAGTGTTAGAGATGGCTAATGAAGGAACAGAATTTACATTTACTACGTTCAGTTAAAACTCTCACATCTCAGACCTGTGTGGCAAATCATGCCTATTCAGCAAAGCACTTAAGTGTGTACTTTTTTTAGGCACGTTAAGTACTTTGAATACTAAGGGAGTTAAACTCCTGCTCAGCAGTTATCCTAATTTCTTTAATACGGGAAAACTCCTTTGACTCCAAAGGAAATTTAAGCAGCTGAACTTTAGTGGGCAGTTAACCCCAATTTAGATGGCAGGATTAGATGCTAAATTCTAATTGTAAGATTTCTGCTACAAAACAAAAACAAGTTGCCAAGATCTTCAGACAGTGTAAACGGACTTCAGTCAAGCTAAGCTGGGAAATAACACTAGAGGTTCTGACCCAAGATATTTCACTTCAGTCAGTATGTATACACTGAGGAGGTTCCCCCCCCCCCAAATAAGGAGGCTTAGTTTGAAAGAAAACTTTCTACCTGTGTGTGCAGGCATTTTCTTATTTCAAAGTAAGTGCTTCATTTCAAAAAACAAACACAAAAACAACAACAAACAAAAAACCAAAGCACTACTTTAAAAATAACAAAACCTGCTTTTATTTCAAAAGAGCAATTCTTTCAAAATTGTTATTTCAAAAAAAGCCATTCCAAGCCCTGGAATTGGTTTTTCTCAAAATAATGGCCCTATACTTTTCCCTGCCTTCCCCTATTTCAAAATAGGGAGTCTAGAAAGACTCTCTCAGAATAATAATTCCTAACTTATTCTGAAACAGAGTTTTCATTCGACTCCTATTTTGAATTAATAAATTCAAAATAATGCTAGTTTAAAATAATTATTTCAAAATAAATTTGAAATAGATATTTTGAAATATCTTTGGCAGTGGAGACACAGCCAGTGTGTTAAAGTTCTCAGTGTGATCCTTTGAATGTTAGGAAAGGGAAACCGCAGTATAGAAAGCAACAGCCCCACTCTGCACCCTGACTATGAGTTAAGTGCCTAAAGACATGCATAGTTACTTATTCACGTGTCTTGTCCTTACTTCTTTATGATGGATGTTCGTCTTGTGATCATTATGTAACTATGCTGCAACCCCCTAGGCTACGTGTGTGTGTATCCCTAGTTACTCTGTAAGCCTCCTTTCCCCCGCCCCCACTGCATTCAGCTAACCTAAATTTGGGAAATGTCTAATGCATATTGGACTGCTCCAGGGGACCTTGGAAACTGCAGCAGGTGCCCTGGAAACAATGCCCCAGGAGCCTGCCTGCTGCCATTTTGGGGAGTCCCTGGCTGCTAAAAGGATGTAAGCACTGTACCCCTATAATAAATCAACTTTTAGTCTGTCAGTTGTGGTCACATTGTCACTGACTCAAACCAGGGCACAATAGCTCTACAGTAAATGTTCACCTTTTTAAACTTTTATGTTAAAAACTTAAAATGTTTAGTCTTTTTCTTACTCTTTAGGATTGAGATGAGCTGGGGGAGCTTGTCACTGGGGGTCCAGCACTGCAGGTCTTGGCAGCCCGCTGGAGCCTGGCTTTCCCATCTTCAAACCCTCAAAGTTAGTGTCTTCTCCATTCCCTCCTGACCTGAGGTGGGCTTTCCAGCTTGCAGGCTGCTGGGCCTGGGGCCCTAAGGCCCCTCTGGGTGAGCTTGTTCTGGCTACCTCCATCTCCCAGGTGTTGGTAGCAATAGCTACTAGACAGCTTCATCCAGCTCAGCAACTCTTCCCTCAGTTCTGCTCTTCTGCAACCACACACTCCACTCCCAGATCCCCCTCTGAGTAGCTGCAACACAGGCTTTTTATCTTCTTCCTCTTAATTGAAATCAGGTGCTCCAACTGACCCCAGGCTCCTTAATTAGAGTCAGGTGCCTTGATTGACTCAAATCAGCCCCACCCCACGCAGGGTGGGAACAGGCCTTTGCTGACTCTGAGGTAACATATCTACCCTCCAGCACCCTCCTGTAGCCCTCGGGCTTGACTCTGTCACAGGATGAAGGAACAAAACTGTTCATTCTGGTCAGACTAATGGTCCACCTAGTTCAATAACCTGTATTTTGACAGCGGCAAGAGCCAGGCGCTTCACAGGCAATGAACAAAAGAGGGCAATTATAAAGTGGTCCATTCCTTATCATGCCATTCCAGTTCCTGGTAGTCTGTGGTGACTCTGTCCTAGACCATATGGTTATATCCCTGACCATTTTGGCGAACATACATTCTCCCTGAACTTAACTAAATTCTTGTTTGAAACCAGTTATACTTTTAGCCTTCATGACTTCCAAGGGCAACAAGTTCCACAGGTTGACTGTGCATTATGAAGTACTTCCTTACATTTGTTGTAATGCTATTGCCTATTAGTTTCATTGGGTGACCTCCTGGCTCGTGTTAAGTGAAGGAGTAAACACCACTTTCTTATCCACTTTCTCCACAGCATTCATGGTTGTACAGTCCTCTGTGATATACCCCCTTAGTCTCACTCTCAAATTCTTTGAAGTGGAGACTGATGCAAAGAATTTGCTTAGCTTCTCTGAAATGGCCTCATCTTACTGAGTGCTCCTTCAGCATCTCTTTCAGCCAAGGAACCCAGTCATCGTCAAGCTTTTTGCTTATGAGGTACTTTAAGAAAAATATTCATTTTTCTGTCTTTTGCTAATGACTCTTCACAGTCTTTTTCTGGCTTGGCTAATTATACTTTTACAACACTTGACTTGCCAGAGTTTGTACTCATCCTATTGTCCTTCACTAGGATTTGACTTCCAATTTTTACAGGCAGGGTCAAAGCAAGCCACAGGGCTGCCCACCTTTGTGGGCCCCCTCATTCCCACTCCCCATGCTGGTGTGAAAGGTCAGGGCCGTGACTGATGCTGTGGAGGGGTGGGCAGGCCTGGCTGGCACAGCTGCAGGGGGGGCTGTGGGCCCCGCTATAGGTAAGGGGTGGGCAGGCCAGCATGCCTGTCAGGGGAGCCATGGGCCATGGTGCTGGGGAGGGGTGCAGGCCAGCACTGCTGCAAGAAGGCACAGAAGCTGGTGCTGGATGCCTGGGTGGGCAGGGCAGAGACCACAGTACTCCTGGCCCCACCTCGGGGCTGACTGGTGACCAGATCAACCAGCTCAGGAGCTGAAAAGGCAGGTTGAAGGTGAGCAACAGCCACTCGCCACTCAGGCAAGCTGGGCTGGATTCTTGAGGGGCTACAGGGCCTCTCTTCAGGATGGGGCTAGAGGCTGCAGCCCCTAAAGCCCTTGCCTTCATCTGGCTCTGTTTAGAGGATGTGGTTTTGCCTCTAACCACTCTTGTACTCTGCTGCTCAACTATACTGCATTTTTTTTCTGCTCTTAGTGTTATTTTAAAAAAAATCTTTTTAGTTTGAGCCTATTACAGTACTTAAGAAGTTGCCATGCAGCTCGCAGGTATGGCACCTTGATAACTGTTCCTTTTAAACTACCCTCCTCATTTTTGTGTGTAGTTGTCCTTTCTGAAAGTCATTGATTCTCAGGTGCATTTCTGTAGTATTTGCACCCACAAATGTTAAAATTTAATTACATTGTCATCTCTATTACTGAACAGTTCAGCTATAAGCACCTCTTGGGCCAAATCCTATGCTCCCCTTAGGACTAAATCAAGAATTGCCTCCCACCTTATGGGTTCCAAGACAAGCTGATCAATGAAGCAGTCATTACTGGTATCTAGAAATTCTCTGCATGCCATCCTGAGATAGTCTATACCC
The DNA here is from genome assembly GCA_007922195.1 of Podocnemis expansa. Classification (NCBI taxonomy): domain Eukaryota; kingdom Metazoa; phylum Chordata; order Testudines; family Podocnemididae; genus Podocnemis; species Podocnemis expansa. Next base: position 14,881,284 of record ML681984.1, on the reverse strand, counting down.
AGTCAACAGGGGGCACAAGAGGAAGGATAATTGAAATCCCATGTCAGTGGGAAGTTTTATGTTCATGTAGCCTCTCTACTCTCCTTGAGCATTTTACAACCAACATCCTGGTCAGGTGGTTGATAAGATAGGCCTACTGCTATATTTCTTATAAGAGAAAGCATGGAATTTCATGGTACAGTCTAACAAATTTCTTCAGGCTTCAGCTTTCATGGGTTCTAACCCACTTCATCAGACACATTTGATGAGACAAGATGTAGCCCATGAAAGCTTATGCCTGAAGAAATTTGTTAATTTTAAGGTGCCACAGGACTCTCGTTCTTTTTGCTGTAGAAAGACTAACACAACTACCCCTCTAGAAATGGTACAGTTTGATTCATTTAATTTTTTACTGTATTTGATTCTGCTTTCATATACAGTACGTCTTCTCTACCAACACGATTGTCATTCCTATTTTTTTGTATTTTTTATATAAAAAAAAATTCCCCTCCCACACCTATGTGTGGTATGTGTCTTTCCTCAACCTCGGGTCCTCTACCAGAGGCCTGGGAGTTTGAGGGTTCTGCGCAGTATCTTAGCTGTTCCTAGCACTGCACTCTTCTGGACAGAGAGCTCTGATGTTGTTCCTGGGATCTGTTGGAGCCACTCTCCCAGCTTAGGAGTCACAGCCCCGAGTGCTCCTACCACCACCGGGACCACTTTGGCCTTCACTTTCCACATCCGCTCTAGTTCCTCTTTCAGGCCCTGGTACTTCTCCAGCTTCTCATACTCCTCCTTCCTGATGTTGCTGTCACTTGGCACTGCTACATCTATCACCACCGCTGTCTTCTGGTCCTTGTCTATTACCACGATGTCTGGTTGATTGGCCAGTACCTGCCTGTCTGTCTGTCTGGATCTGGAAGTCCCACAGAATCTTAGCCCTGTTATTCTCCACGACCTTCTGTGGAATCTCCTATCTGGTCTTGGGAGGGTCTAGCCCATACACTGTGCAGATGTTCCTGTACACAATGCCAGCTACTTGGTTGTGCTGTTCAGTGTATGCTGTTCCTGCCTGCATCTTACATCCTGCCACTATGTGTTGGGCTGTCTCTGAGGCCTCTCTGCACAGTCTGCACCTTGGGTCCTGTCTAGTGTGGTAGACCCCTGCTTCAATGGATCTGGTGCTCAGTGCCTGTTCTTGTGCTGCTATGATCAGTGCCTCAGTGCTGTCTTTTAGTCCAGCCCTTTCCAGCCACTGGTAGGATTTCCCAATGTCAGCCACCTCAGCTATCTGTCGATGGTACATCCCATGCAGGGTCTTGTTTTGCCATGGCACTTCTCCTTGATCATCCTCCCATGTCTGCTGCTGCCTCAGGCATTCTCTCAGCAGCTCATCTTTGGGTGCCATCTTACTGATGTACTCCTGGATGCTCTGGGTTTCGTCCAGGACAGTGGCTTTGATACTCACCAAACCCCGCCTGCCTCCTTTCCGGCTGGCGTACAGTCTCTGGGTGTTGGATTTGGGGTGGAAACTTCCACACATTGTGAGGAGCTTCCGGGTCTTCACATCGGCAGCCTCCATGTCCTCCTTTGGCCAGCTCACTATACTGGCAGGGCATCTGATGACTGACAGGGAGTACCTGTTGATGGCATGGATCTTGTTCTTCCCATTGAGCTAGCTCTTCAGGACCTGTCTTATCCTTTGGTGGTACTTGGATGTTGCTGTCTTCCTTGCCTCTTCATCATGGTTCCCATGTGACTGTGGGATGCCAAGGTACTTGTAGCTGGTCTGTATGTCTGTTATGTGGCCTGCTGGTAGTTCCACCCCATCAGTCTTGGCTACCTTCCCTCTCTTTACTACCATCCAGCCACACTTCTCCAGTCCAAATGACATCCCAATATCCTCACTGTAGATCCGTGTCAGGTGGATTAGCGACTCGATGTCTCGTTCATTCTTACCATGCGGCTTGATGTCATCCATGTAGAGGAGGTGGTTAATGGTAGTTCCACTCTTGAACTTGTATCCGTATCCAGTCCTTGTGATTATCTGGCTGAGGGGGTTCAAGCCAATGCAGAACAGCAGCAGGGATAGCGCATCACCTTGGTATATGCCGCACTTGATGGCCACTTGTGCAAGCTGTCTTGAGTTGACTTCCAGTGTCGTCTTCCACAGTCCCAATGAGTTCTTGAGGAAGGTCCTTAGTGTCCTGTTGACTTTGTATAGCGCCAGACATTCACAGATCCATGTGTGCGGCATTGAGTCGTAGGCTTTCCTGTAGTCAATCCAGGCTGTGCTCAGATTGGTCTGTCTAGACCTTGAGTCTTGGGCGACTGCTCTATCTATGAGCAACTGGTGTTTTGAGCCTCTGGTGTTGTTCCCAATGCCCTTCTGAGCTGTGCTCATGTACTGGCCCATGTGGTTCTGTAGCTTGGCAGCTATGATGCCTGATAGGACTTTCCATGTTGTGGGGAGGCAGGTTATTGGCCGGCAGTTGGACGGTGCTGTTCCCTTGTGGGGGTCTTTCATGATCAGCACTGTCCTTCCTTGTGTTAGCCGGTCTGGGTGGGAGCCTCCTGCTAGCAGCTGGTTCATCTGTGCTGCTAGGCGTTCATGCACTGCTGTTAGTTTCTTTAGCCAGTAGGTGTGGATCATGTCCGGTCCAGGTGCTGTCCAGCTCTTCATGTTCTTGACCTGCTGTTGGATGTCTGCTACTGTGATGGTGACTGGTTCCTGTTCTGGGAGATTGCTGTGGTCTGTTCTCAGGTCCTGCAGCCACTTTTCACTGGTGTTATGATTCTTCTCTTTCTCCCATATGTTCTTCCAGTACTGTTCAGTTTCTGCTGTTGGTGGCTCTGCTGTTATTGTGTTGTTGCACTGCAGCTGGGAGTACACCTTGGATGGTTCTTTGGAGAACAGGGCATTTATCTTTTTGGCCTCTGCTTCTCTGGTGTATCTCCTTAGCCTGGTAGCCAGTGCTGTGAGCCTTTGTTTAGCAGTCTCTAGGGCTTCAGATGGAATCAGGCCCTTGTATTTTTTCAGTAGCGAGTCTTATCCTTAATCTCTACGCCCTTCTGTAGTTCCACCAGCTGACTAACTTCTCTCCGAGTTGCCTTGATCTTATCCTCCAACCTCATTTTCCAGGGGGGGTATGTACTGCTGTTCATGATCATGTAGCCAAGCATCTCCAGGATTACAGAGGCTGTAGTGTATACCAGTTCATTGGTTTGAGTTATGTATTACGTGGTATATATGATCTATCTGTATAAATGTAGCAGTGTTGTATTGTACTACATATAACTTTGTATTTTGATTTTTCACTGAGTATTGTAATTCTACAAAGTTTTACAAAGCCTATTCTACCAACATCCTTATTTATGCCAGACACTCTTGTTCACCTATCTTTCTGTTCAGGCTTGTAGCTCTGTACACTTCTAAAACGTACCAGTACTTAGTTGGCTGCCTTCTTTTGATATAACTGAACAAAACTCATGATTAAAACAAACAAGGAGTCTCGTGGCACCCTTAAAGACTAATACATTTATTTTTGGCATAAGCTTTCATGGGCAACGTCCCACTTCACCAGATGCCAGAGTGGAGAAAACTTACACTGACTCTTTCTCTTCCGTTCCTACTTGTATTTTACTAGTTGTTCTCCTCTCCTCTTTACTAAGACATACTGTCCCTAATATACTCTCCCCAAAGATGCATCTTCCCAAACCATGTTCTCCTACATAGCCATCAGTTTTCCCCAGGTCTGTCCCAGGGACTGGAGTGATGGAGGTGCAGATCCAGGGTCAGCTGGCCTATGGGGGCCCGTGCTGGGTGGGGAGGATAGTCCGGAGGCCAGGCTCTGCTCTCCCACCCTGCCCCTGGGCTGGCCGCTCTCTCCTGGGAACAGGCTAGCTCAGACCCCAGGCTCCACACTCTGGACCCACCCCTTTCCTTTGGCTTGCCATTGAAGGATGGGGGGCATGATACATGAGCTTCAGTCTCTTCATGGCAGACTAAATTTGGCCTCCAACACCTCATTTCCACCTCCCTCACAGTCACTGATACCTACATGTACCACAACCCTCAGGTTTTTCCCCAGCACTGCACATGCATCTGTCTGTGTATCAAGAGGTCTGCAACCATCAGGCAGTTCACCATACTGTTTTCTCTGTCATCAGACCCAGCTATCTGACAATAGTAATGGGAGATTTGATTATCGGTCTCTTCCCAAGACCTGGGGTTCCCTCCCCAGAAGGAGTATCCTTAGTGCAAGGGAATACCACAACATCTGAAAGGAGGACCCAGCAATAGTTCCCTTCTGCACCAGCTTCATGTTCTCCTTGCCTGAGACTTCTCTTCCTCAGTAGCACACAGGCTTTCAGAGTGGAGGTGAGATGAAGGACCAAATGCACCTTGAATTTCTGAATAAAGTTACTGTGTGAGGTATTAGTTCATTCTAGCCAAATCTGCTCAAGCGAAGTCACATTACTGAGAGCCCAAGATGAGTTAAATGCCTATAACAAAACATAAGTAAATTGACTCTCGCTCAGTGAAAACTGGCATCTATGTTACAAGCCACGATTTTTGAATGCTAAGTGGTGGTATGGAACTAGGTATGCTACTGGTATCCTTTTTTATTTAATACTATTTCACAACACAAACTGACAGGGACTCTTTTAGTGAACCAGTTCAGTATTAGTTTTACAACCACAGTCATCCTGAGAAGGGGTGTGGATGGGTGGGTATTTCCTGTCAATAGAATCTATAATTTCCTTGCATAGAAAAATAAGACATTATCAGTCTGATAGTACAGACAAGCAATCAGCAAAATACTTGTTCCTCCAGCATCATTTATATTATTGGAGTATAGTTTGTCACATATGCTCTCAGAGTACAAAGTCATTCAAATGAAATGAAAGACAGTCTGAAATGGCTCATTCATTAATTTTCACAGCAGTTGGTGCCCTGCTGGCATTTGAAATTAGCGTGTGGAAAAGTTCAAGAGATTTAACTTCATTTCAAATCACATCTCCTTCTATGATTTCAGAAATGCTACAAATAGATTAAATTGCATTAGTGAAAGCTAATTGCAGAGCAAAAGAGAGGAATATTAAATGCTAAGTACCAAAAACTAATTTCAAAGAAACATAATTTTACCAGCTGAATCACCTACTACATGAAAAAAATTACACTACAAGTAATAAATGGCAATGGGTCTAAGTCTCACTGTATAGTAGTTGAGTCCCAAAAAGTACTAGCTACTGAAGTGTTAAGTGACAAATTGAAAAGAAAAAAATTCTATCTGTGGTCCTTTCACAGGCTCTCCCTGCCTATTCTGCAATTAGAGCCAAAGTCTAGATGAAGCTCCACAAGCCCAAAGTTACATTTGTCATAAGCTCTTCAGGGTTCCTGGTGGGTGAGGGAGAAAGGAAGGGGGGAGGGAGGGAGAAATAAAAGTTCTTTCACTTATAATCTTGAGAAATTCAGTGTTATTCTTTTGGTCCTTGATGCATTACAATTGTAATAAACAATTCTTATTAATTCCTCTCAGTGTTCCTTTGGCTTTTAAAAACAAAAATTTAGCAAGACAGTTTGCTACGGACCAGTATTTACAACCATGTAGTTAGCCTAGCTGATTTTTTTTTCAGTAACCCTTTCTTTACTACACAAAATCTGAGATTTTACTTTTACAACATTACTTACTTTTAAACAGCCCTACATTATGCTTACAGCAGTTAATGGAGAAGAAAGCCTATGTAACAAACTGACTGACTGGAAGGAGAGGCAGAATGCAGCCGCTACAGGCTGGTATGCTGCTCTAGCAAACTCGATAGCAGCCGACAGATATTTGTTAAATGAAAGAATGGCTACCTTTCACCATCTATCACTGGGGCAGGGGTGCCTTGAGAGTTGCAATAATAGACTAACTAGAAAAGTAAATGCATTTCAGATGAATGTCTGGAAAACCATGGGGGTGGTTTTAGGGTGTCCTGTAGGTCTGTGGGTTCCATACTCTAAGGCTACCAAAATAGTGAGATGGCCCAGAGTCAGACCTTGGAAGCTCTGGGATCCTCTGAGATAGTCTGAAAAGCTGGCTGTTGAGGTGCCAGACTGGTTGCAGGTTGGGGGAATTTCCAGTGGAACTCTTCCTGGCTTCCATTTGACTGTCAGCCAAATCAAACCATTCCACGAATGAGAATGTTTCACTGGATGCTCTAACCAGTCCTAGTGATGTTCTCCATTACAAGGATTTTTGCCAGTAACTGTCTGAAATACTGCACAGTTTAACGGTCACTTGGAGAAAGGGGACTGCTTTGATCATTTTGGCACTCATCTGATTTCTCTTGTCTCTAAACCATGTTCACCACTGAATACTTTTTTCCCAAATTTTTTATTCCTAGAAGCATGGAGAAAAATCATGTATCACATAGCCATAGGCATTGGACAAATGAAAAAAAAAAAACAACCATTTCACTGATTAAGGGAAAAATCAGGACATTTCAGAGGTTTGAGTAGCAGCATCTAGGACATAAGGAGATCTTATAGAAACTGGGGAATGACACAGTAGAAGTGGGACAAATGGTTTCTAATTGTAAGTCCCTGGGAATAATTCATATAGTCAGGCAATTTTCTTCCCTATGCAGCATAGGTGGCATGTGACATGCTGGAGGTACTGTGGTCAGGAATGTAGTGTAAAAAGTAAGAGCATAGCCTCTTGAAGTCATCAAGAAAAAGATAAGGTATGTTAACCCCAGTGTCCTGCTCATATTATTTATGGAGTTATATTTTGCACTCCTAGGTGCCTCCTATAGGTTTCGTTAAATAGAGGCTGCTTCACTTCCTCTCCATCCACATCTGTTGTTTAAGTTTCCGGTGTTCAACAGCTGCAGTGTTTAACACCGTCAGTGGTTATATGTGGAAAGATAGGAGACCCAAAAACTCTTCAGTCAGGCATAAGCAACTCCTGATGCTCCCGCTCCAAGTTCCCAGCCTAAGGAGTCAATACTGCAGCAGCCAAGTGAAAGAGAGCTTTAGGAGGGGAACAGTTTTCCTTAACTCAGTGAGAAATGAGAGGATGAAGAGTTACCTCTTTGCTTTCAGAAGATGAACTCTTCAGCTTCCCTTCTTATGGTGTTCCCCATGTGTTACTTCCCTAATGACAGAGTGGCTGACCAGGCCCATGTCAATTGGTACACATTTGTTGGTTAATAGAGAATTCTAAGTTGCAAGAAAAAGGAAAAGAAAGAAAGACGATCCTCTGTCCTAGGGCCTGATAAAAAACCCACTGAAGCCAGGTATAGTCCTTCCACAGACTTCAATAGGCTTTAAGTTTAGGAGCTAAACACCTTTACTGAAACTAAAGACAAAATCAGACAAAAAAGGCAGCAGCTAATCCTCATGCACATAGTAACACCAAACAGTCAAGTCCTCCCCCCAACACAAACATCAGTCCCTCTCATATCCACCCCTCCTCACAAGTCTGAGTAAAATGGAGAAACCATGCAGCGTGCCCTGAAGATCAACATGTTTTGTCTATGATGAAGGAGAACATAAGAATAGCCATAGTGGGTTAGACCAATGGTCTGTTTAGCCCAGTAGCATGTGTGACAGTGACCAGTGCCAGATGCTTCAAGGGTATTGAACATGAGGACAATCCTGGGTCATGCAGTCCCAGCTCCTAGGAATCAGAGGTTTAGTGATACTCAGAGCACAAGTTACATTCCTCACTGTTATGGTGGATCTTTGGAATAGTTTATATCCAAGATGTCAGAAAAAACACAGACACAGAGGAGTCCATGCATTTTTGAATGGCTTTACAGGAAACTCTACGAATCAGCTCAAACTGGCCAAGCTAACTTTCTAATGGTCTGCATCTATTGCTGTGGCAATGGGTGAACTGTGTTACAAGTGATGCTACAGCAAATAGCCAAGATGAGTGAGTATTGCGTAACAACCATTTGTGGATCTATCCTTTACATGCCCGCTTAATACTTTTCTGAATACAGTTATAATTTAGGCCTTCACAAAGATCCCTGGCAATGAGGTTACAGGTTCACTTCCTTACATTGTTTTAAATTTACTGCCTATTAATTTCATTGACTGACCACAAGTCCCTGTGTGCTATGTGAATGGGTAAGTAACGTTTCCCTATTCACTTTCCCCATAGCATTCCTTATTTTATAGAGCTCTAGCATATCCCCTCCCCCCCCCCTTTAGTTGTCTCTGTTCTAAGCTGAAGAGTTCCAGTCTTTTTAATCTTCCCATACTGAATCTAGCCCACATCCTAATTTTTTTCATGGTCCTTCTCTGCATTTTGTCCAATTCTAATATCTTTTTTGAGATGTGGAATTAAGCAGGTGTTTTCAGAGCACCATCCATAATGACTCCAAGATCAGTCTTGAGAGGTAAAAACTAATTTAGACAGCTTTTTGCCAGCTTGATGTTCAACCTTTTTTCCAGATTGTAGAGGGGTGTGGGTGGAATGTAACAAAATCTTCCTGGAACAAATCATCCCAGACTTTCCACTGACCTTTGCCTACTTTGCCATATCATCTGGTTGGTAGGATAACCTGGACCCACATTTTACTTCATGCTTCAGCTCTGGGACCCTTTTAGTCTAGAGTCAAGGTCTGCACTCTTATTTCCACTGATTTCCCCCAAGCCCTCTCAACTTCCTAGCTTTCCCCTCTCCATGCTTGCCAGCCTCCCAACTCCCTGGGTGTAACTCTAGACTGCCCCTGTTAGTCCCAAATACACCCCCCTTGTCCCAGGGAGTAACTTCAGTCAACTTCCCTGCAGCCCTTCTGCTCTTCACTCATGGGCTTCATACAGGCTCCTCATGTTCCTGATCACCTGAGACTGCTTCCAATTAATGGTTCCTTCACATCTTAAATCTGTCCCCTGCTCATTTCTCAATTGGTTGATCAGGTCCACATGGCCTAATTCAGCCCTTTCATAGCTGGTAGAGATAATGTACCCCATTATAATACTGATAACTTGACCACGATGGTGATAGTGAAATCTCCAGGGAGATTAGAGAGGCTACAAAGGCCGAAAAACCAGTAATATTGGGGGGCCTTCATCTAACCTCATTGCACGAGTATATGTCATCTCAGGCAGGGATGCAGAGATAAAATTTCTAGATACCATAAATGACAGTTTCGTGGAACAGCTTATCTTAGAACCAGCAAGGGGAGATGCAATTCTTGATTGAGTTCTAAATGTAACACAACAGCTGAATATAGTTAAATGTTGTGCAATAGTTACCATAAATTAAATTATACTAATATCCTTTTGGAAAATACCAAAGAAACCCACCAGGTAACCTTTAACTCCAAAAAGTGGAACTGCACAAAAATGACCCAGTTAGTTAAATGGAAACTAAAAGGACAAAATGCCTGCAAACTGAATGAGAACTATTTAAAAACACCATTATAGAGGCTCAAACTCAATTTATACCATTCAAAATAGAAAGGACCAAAAAAGGTACCATATCTAAACAGCAGAGTAAAAGAAGAAAAATGGATGGAGGCAAAAGGCAGCCTTTAAAAATTAGAAGACAACCCCTACTGAAGGACAATAGAAAGAAAAGCTATGGCAAATGATGTGTAAAGCTATAATAAGGCAGGCCAAGAGACTGTAAAGAGCATGTGGCTAATGACACAAACTAACAAACTTTTGAAGAACATCAGAGGCAACAGGCACGCCAGACAGCTGGGGCTTCTAGGCAACCAAGGTGGCAATGGAGCAGTCAAGAAAGACCAGGTCATTGCAGAGAAGCTAGATTAATTCTCTCCATAAGTCTTCACTGCAGAGGATATGAGGGAGATTCTGATACCCAACCCAAACAACTGTTTTTCAGTGTCCAGTCTAGGACTGCTCCTCAGAGGTATGTGTTAATAAAGAAGGATTTGGAACCAACTGATATATTAAAGACTAAGTCACCAGGGCCACATAATATTCAGCCAAGCATTCTGAAGGAAGCCAGCTATGAAATTACAGAAACACCTCCAGTCAGTAGTTAAATCTGTCACTTAAGTCAGCACCTGTACTGGATGACAGGAGGGTAGCTAGTTTAACACCACATTTTAAAAAATGTTCTAGCAATGGTGTATAGACTAGCAATATGAGTGTGATGGGGAGTGTCCCCCAGCCACAGGACTGACAGGGGTTAAGGTGGCTAGATGGGCCAATTAACTCCACAGGCTGCACCTGGAGGAAGAGCAGGGACCTAACTGCAAGCAGGTTCAGCTGTGCCGGTGTAGATAGTGCCCATTGCTTCAAAAGTAATCAAAGAACCAGTGGAAGTCTGCTCAGATGTGCAATTAGACAGAGGAAGAGAAATAAACCCAGCAGTTGCAGAGCATCTCCTCACCCAACATCCTCTCCCTGTTGGCATAAATGGCTACCTTGGCCAATGCAATGAAGAGATTACTGAGGAGTATCCACTTAGTCTATGGGACCACACTGAAAAAAATTTAGAAGGTTTTCATTCAAATGAAAGATGCTTGCTTTATGTGCACAATATTTTGCCTACTGCTACAAATCAGACATCTTATTATTAATATTCAGATATAACAGTGTAAGTTAACAACTTAAAATAAAAGCTTTCAAAATAAAGCCCTTTGGGTCTGATCAAAAGCCCACTGAAATCAATTTATTATTAAATGTTTATACTACAGTTTCAGAAATGCATTGTGTTAAGTGCAACACACCCATGCAAGCTAATGCAAGACTTGAATCTGAACATCTCACAATCAAAGAACCAGAATGTAGCATTAAAATTTCCTGAATAATATTACAGCAATATTGCATATGAACTAAATTGCTCATTAACTAGTTTTCAATTCAGAGAAGATAGGTTGTAAAGGTGCCACTCAGCAACTTTTCACATTTAGTAGCCATCTAGTACACTGTTAATGCTGGACTCATGCCAGTACCACCAGAGCAGAGTCCCGGTAGTTTATTTATCATTACTTTTAATGCATAATATTTATATTATATTGCAACAGTGGCTTTTGTGTAGAATGAGATAAGTGACCTGGACTTCTTTTATGTGCCCCCATGCTTTCACCTTTCAGAATACACAACTCAAGTTTCAATCAATTATCTCTCAGTAATACCCACAATAGCAAGGACTTATCCTTTTAATTAACTAACTTTTTAAATTTTATTACGGGTTGAACTCTTCCTTAATATTTCTAAAGGTTAAAAAAATTATAATCTATCATTGAAAATAAAGGTTTCATTCAACAGACACAGTATATGGAGACATGTTGAAAGCGTTCTCTGCCAAACTGAGCTGATTCAGAGAACAACTCACTTTGAAAGAAAACACCTCACTTTAACTAAACAGAGTATGAATTTCATAATAGGAAAATGAGTAGTAATTTGAATAGTTAGTGGTAAATTATCAAAGCAAAGCACTTTGCTTATGCACATGTTCCAGTAATAACTAATGTCAGCAAGGTTATTTGCCAGGTGTCCATATCTAGCATCTCATAGTGCTTTTCTCCGTTCAGTGGAGCCTACCTGTTCTTTATTTTTCTTAGCATACAGAGGAAATACTTTTTACATTTTATACGTCAGTTGTTGTTCCATTTCGGTCATGTGGAGCCCATCCTTCCAGACCCCTCCTTTCACCAAAAGGCACACTGGTGCTATATCCTTCCCCCTATATTGTCTCATCCATGCAACAAATTCTGTAGTTCTGCCTGTCTCCTGGAGCCTGTGTGTGGAACTGGCACCATTTCAGAGCATACTATCACAGAGGATTTGCATTTCAATCTTATCTGGTGGCCTAAGTTTGTCTCAGGAATGACCTTCCTACCTTTCCTTGTGTCATTGGTACCTATGTATATTGTGAACACTGGCTTCTCCCAAGCACTGCACATAAGTCTGTCTAGAAGTCTCAAGATCATCACTCTGGATGAAGCAGGCAGTTTATCTTGTGGTTCTTCCAGTCACCACAAACCCAATTTTCTTCCTATTAAGTGACTCCCCCATTACTACTACCTGACTCTCCCTTGCAGCTGGTGTCATCTCCCCAAGAGGGATGATCTCAATGCAAAAGCCAACCAGGACATTATCTGGATGAAGGGTCCCAACTATGGGATCATTTTCTTCTGTTCCACCTAGATATTTTCCTTCTGAGCAAAGGGGGAGGAAAAACAAACAAAATCAAATGAACACACACTGCAGTTCAGCCACTCTGACCTCAAGAATCTATTGTATCGGAGGGCCATGAACTGCTTTCGTTGTATGCACACCATCCCTTGTGGTCTGGTAACCATACATGCTGCATTCAGTACTATAAACTGGATAGTCTCCACACTGCAACTTGGTTTCTGCCCCCAGCCCCCCGTCCTTTTATGCTTTTGCAGGGAGTTGGAGTTTTCAGGGAGTGGGCAGTAGGTTCCAGAAGTCGGGGCACTGCATGGAATTTACCCACGGAACTGACAGCTCTCTCTTTTACATAAAATGACTACAGATCAAATATTTCTGCTCATTACTGCCATGGGAGTATGGAAAGAATGCAGCTCTCTCAGACAGGTAGGCCCCAAGCCACTTAGGCGCAGGGCTTTAAGATCAAGCACTATGTGGTTAGAGGTATGTGGGCTCTGCACCTCTCCGCATTAAAAAGCTTATGTCTAATTTGATTTCAAGAGGAGTTCAGCCAAGATAGTCAACAAGGCATTTAGGTACATAAAACATTTTTGAAAGAGACATTAATCATACCTATGCTAACCTGCAGTTCAGACTAGGGGGGATGCGAATAGCAGTGTGAACCACCCTGCTCTGACTTCCCTATGCAGACGCTAGGGGCCCAAACTAAAGTGTTCCTAGTTTATGTTAGCCAAGGCCTCTTAAAAAAAACAGGATTACACTAAAGCAAAATACGAACCTTTTTGTTTGCTCACACTAGCCACTTCTTGGGGACTGTAAGCGTAACACTTGGGTGCACACTGCCATTTGAACCTTGTCTGAATTTCAGAGCAGAGTTAACACACCCTCAGGCTCCTAAATCATTTAGTACCAGTCTTGGCCCAATATCTCAGATGCCTCCCATTAACTGAGACAAGTGGTTCATAATCTACAAAAATCACTCTGCTTAATAAAGGGGCTGCTGCATTTTGGAGAAGATTCTGTTTCCGAGCTAATCTGTTGTTTTTGGTTTTTTTTGATTACCTTCTGTAGCCCCGACTCTCATATTCTTCCAAGCTAATAACACTTGGCCAGCCCCAAAAGCATAAATTGGGAGTACAAATAAAAGCACCTCTCTCTAGCTAACCAACCAGATCTCAGATGAGGCAACACAAGGGAGGTTATAATGCTCAAACAAACAAACATACGCACGAACACTTTGCTGTCTCAATCAGCCCTACAATTCCTGAGTGAGGGGGGAAACACTGTTTTACATTTTCCTCATGCAAAGTGGTTCAGGCTGATTCCTTGGTAGTTCCAAGGCCATGACATTGTTTGTTTGTTTTGTTTTTTTCCAGATGGATAGGGTCCTAAGAGAAGATTGTTACAAGACCTCAGAATCATCACCTTTATGCAAGGGTTCATTGCTGGCAAGAACACAAAATTAACACATTCCTTGTCAAGCCTATTTGCAATGTTATGGCTATCAGAAAAACAGGTTTGCTAATCTGCAAACACTCTAATACTGGGAAAGAATTCCATATTTTAGCAAGTCAAGCTTCAAAATAATTGTCCATTCTGAATTATACACCCCTGAAGCCTACTAATCTTATGTCAAGACAGTGTGGAGCTGGGAGGGTGTTCAGAGGAAGTAAACAAGGGCAATGAACAAAGCTGTTCAATGTGTTCTATCAAGATAATTCACTGTATTTTCTTCACGTTTTGTCCCTGAGTACATCAGGGGAAGCTTACAGAGTTTTATAGACACCTATAGCTAAAACATAAGTCTCATAATTATTGTAACTGAAAGAAATTATGAAATATTGGACATGCATACAGCAAAGGAGACATGAGAGTCAAGTTTTAGACATGGGATTTAGGACCTTTTTTAGCCTCCCCAGCAGCCCAGTGCACGTATGTGCCATCTTAGTTTCCCAGAGTAATTCATCCATAAAATCAGCAAGATTATTGCCTCCCCTTTCCAAGAGTTTGATTTATTAACTGAAGATTGAACAAAAAGGCAGAAAGGACTGGTTGGAAGCCAGGGTGAAAAGCTAGCTCCATTTCTTTTCCTACAAGGCAGTTGACCTTAATTCCTTAGCTAACATCAGAGCCTCTGCACAACCTTTCTGTTGACTGGATCTTTTCGCCTGGCAGCAGAAATATCATACCAGCCACCAGGATCCCCCCATAGCTTTCCAGGAGTCTGAGATCCTCTATACGTACCTTCCCAGAGAGCTCCACTCTTAGAAGTCTCTCTCTAGGAGCACCCTCCTCCAACTAAGCTCCGGTAGTCTTTTATCAGGTCAAAAGGTGAGGACCACACTCTTTAGTAAAATGAAGTACAGTAGATAAGGCTGTCCTATCATTTTAAAACCATGACAATTCCCTTGAGCACCCTACATTACAAAAGTCACACCATTTATGGCTCACAGAACCCCTCCATCCCACTTTCAAGCATTAATGTAGACATCTAGTTTCCTTCAAAAGTTAAAGGGAGTTGAATGTTTAATCCCTTCTGTCCTCTTTGAAAACCCTATACTCAAACTTGTATTCATGTTTAAAAGCATGCGAGTTCTCTGAACATGGCCAGTGCATGATTTCAAGTTGAATGAAGCATAATCAACCAGTCTTATGACAACATTCTCTAATCTGTACAAAGAGAGCTCTTGATTTTTATTCAAAAAGTATCTAACAAAGAAATTCTCACTCCAAAATTTCATTTTCCACAGAAAACTTCAGTAACAAACATTCAAATTATTTTTTTTATATATTTTTGCAAATTTGGTAGGGTTTGGTTGGGTTTTTTTGACACTTCATTTTGTTTTGTTCTCCTTGCTCCCTCTTTGCCTCTAAATGCAATCAAATGAATAATGTCTAAGAGCTTGGAGTTATTTTTCTCTTCCCCACTTCATTCTTTGTTTTTTAAACTTTGAAAAACTTACAGTGTGGCAAGTGGAAAAATGGAAGTGTAATTGCCACTATGGAACTTTCAAAAAGTTGTTAGAAATTTGCCTGTTGGGAATCTACAGAATTTATAGCTTCAGCAACATTTATATGCCTCAGGTGATCACAACCTCTTTTTGTTACAGCCATTCTAATGACAGAGCAGAATCTGCTATTAAGATTGCCAATACATTAATTTAAAAAGGAGAAAAACTGGAAGGATAAAGACTTATGAATAGCCTTAGGGGACTGGAGGAAAACCACCAACAGGTGGCCCAAGTGCCAGCCCAGTGCAGAGTCTCATGCCATGCTACATAGATTATTTCCTACAGCAAATCAAGTTTTGAAGCCAGCAGTTGTGAAAAATGTGACAAAACAAATACAATTGTGAGAACAGCAAGCCAAATACCTCTATGACAGGGGTACAAAAAAAATTCTTTGAACAACAAACAGGACAGTCAATAGGAGTGCAGACAGAACCTATGGGCAGAGGCAACAAAAGAAGACTAACGTCTTTAAGGAACAGTGTCAAGGTTAAATATGGTAGAAGTTTTTAAACTAAGGACTGAGAGAAAGCCAACAGCTGTAGAGGACCATATGGTTTGCACAGAGACATCCCTTAGGGGAGGATCTATTAAAGGAGATGCTGTACATCCTAATAATGAGAGAATGAAAAAGGATAAAATATGTTCAGAATCAAGTGAAAAAAACAAGTCAAATGAAAAAGACTCCTATCCAACTACATCACATAACAGCAGGCTCTAAAAAGAGAGAATTTTTTAAATGCTTACATACAAACGCCAGAAGTCTAAAGACTAAGATGAGTGAACTTGAATGGCTTGTATTAAATGAGGATATTGATATAATAGACATCTCAGAAACTTGGCAGAATGAGGAGAATCATTGGGGCACAGTAATACCAGAGTACAAAGCATATCAGAAAGACATAATAGGTTGTACTGGTGGGGGAGTGGCACTATATGTGAAAGAAAGCATAGAGTCAACTGAAATATAAATCTTAAATGAACCAAACTGTTTTACAGAATCTCTATGGCTAGTTATTCCATGCCTGAATAATAAAATATAAGCAGAGATAAGCTAACTGACAAGGATGAAAACGGTGACTGGGAAATGCTTAGGGAGATTAGAGAGGCTACAGAAATAAAATTCAACAATAATTGGGGAGTTTCTAATATCCCCTTATTAAGTGGATACATGTCACATCAGGATGAAAAGATAAAGTTTCTGGACACCTTAAATGACTTCTTCTTGGATCAGGTGATCCTGGTATCTACAAGAAAAAAGGCAATTCTTGATTTCATCCTAAATGGAGTACAGGTTCTGGTCCAAGAGGTGAATATAGCTGAACTACTCTGTAACAGTGACCATAATACAATAAAATTTAATATCCTCGGGGTGGGGAGGTGGAAGACACAAAAGCACCTCACCATGGAAGCATTTAATTTCAAAAAAGGGAACTACACAAAAAACAAGAGCTAATGCTGGTTCAGCATGATTAAATCTGAGGTTGGATCTGACATTTACACTCTAAAAATGGTGATGAGGCTAAAAATAAGAGCATTGTGTATATGTACCTGTGCTAAGATGACAACGAGATAACTCAGCTGTTCATGTTTTTTCCTTTGCCCTTGTAGACATCTTCCTGTGTTTGTTTGTATCATCCTTAAAATAAACTTCCTGACTATGATTAATTCCCTAGTAAGTAGCTGAATGACAGAGCTATTTTGTTATGTAGGAACCCACAGCTTTATTTTGGCAATAATCAAAATAACTTACATGCCAACATTACATTGTTAAAATAAGGCCAGTGCTGAAAAAAAAGAGAAAACATGGCATTACACTTTTAGCCAGACCTGGAAGAATTCTTATTAAATTTCATAAGATGGAGCCCAGAGCTATAAAAGTCAATTTCCAAATGACCCTGCAAGCTTCTTAGGACCTGAAAAACCTCAAAGGCAACAAGGCTCTACGTAAGAAAGTCATGAGGATCTAATTGCAGAAATGAAGCCATAGGGCTTGACCCAGTGCCCAACGATGGAGATTTTTTTTTTTTTTTTTTGCCTGCTTCTCAACACTACACCTTGAGCTATGATCTGGTCCCAAATCCGAGTCAGCACTGGGGTGGAAGACAACTCAGCTGAAGTCAGATATGCAGTGTTGTCAGTGGAATTTGTTTCCTAGAAAAGCTATTAGGCTTATGCATGAATTATGGCTTGTGCAAAGTTGACAGGAACACCTTACCCTTCTAGTTTCAATCTAGGACTTCCAAGAAACGATGCAGGCCTTCAGTTCATCGCATTTTCCTTTTAATTAGAGTACTGATAACTACAGTTTGTGAAAGCAGCAATCTATTCCTACAAAATTTAAGGCTTTTGATTTTCCCCTGGAAATATTTTAGGTCTCTAATCAACATGTTGCATTGTCACATTCTAAACCCTTCTAATTTCACTAAATGCAAGAAATTCCCTCTACACATTTAAGAATGCAATTGTCATGGCAAACATCAGCAACCCTACATCTCCCACCAGATAAAAATACCTTTGGTCTGTAATACAGAGTTGCCATAGCAGAAACCAGTATGTAGTAAGGAGACCAATTGTGCTCTTCAAGAGTAAACCCATTAAAATTATTTTAAAAATGTGGCAAACCAGTGCAGAGAAACAAAAAAATCTCCAACTCATTTATCTTCTTCCAGGTACACAACAAAAACAGCCATCATTCAAAGCAAGGTAAGCACCAACAGAGGCAGGCACCTTGGGTTCAATACTGGGCCCTATCTCTGCCCCAAGAGAATCCTTGGGTCTGACAAAGTAGGTACAGCTGGCTCTCTGGCTGTCACAGAAGTTTAAGGCTGGAAGGGAGCTTAAAATGTCATCTTGTTTGTTCTCCCCACCATGCTGAGGCAGAATCTAGTCCACTACTGGCATGTGTGTGTTAGATCTGTGTTTAAAAATTCAGGGACGGGAGACTCCTTTCCCCACTCAGCATATGGGGATATGTCCAAGCCTTTGGAGGCAAGTGTATGTCAGATTGCAAAGTGTTCCACTGGATCTGTGACAGCATAACAACAGGCAGCATAATTTAATGCATCCCTAAAATTTTTGTCCCTGGCATACTCAAACTTAGAGAAGTGGTCAGCAACCTTTGCTGACCCCCGTGCCAGCCATTTCTCCGAACCCTCAGTCAGTGCCAGCAATGCCCTCCACCAAAAAGAAACAGCAGCCACTGCCGGAGTCACAGAGGGGCTTCCCAGGCATAACACTGAAAGGAGTCACACATGGAAAGAAACTGCTCCAGGTGGCATCTTTTGGTGGAGTGCATGGAGATGGGACCCTAGGGACAGCATGGAAAGAAGCTGTCCAGAGTGGTTCCTTTGGGTGACAGTTGGGGCAGGGGTCCCCAGGCATGTTGTGGAAAGAAGCCTCCTGGAGTATGTCACCTGCAGTATGCCATGGGGAGGAGCCACTCTGGGTGGCTTCTTTCCATGGTGTCCATGGGGACCTCTGCCCCAGCCAACACGAAAAAGAGCTGCTCAGTACTCAGGCTCTGTTGGACACTTCAACATGAGAAGGTGTGGCCTGCAGGGTGATCACCTGTAAGTCACAGGTGTCTGTATCTGACATGGTTGTGCACTTACTGTTCAAACCCGTGAGTGGAGAAAAAAAACCATAGTGATTGCATAGAAATACACAGTTGTCCATCCACCTTCCCAAGTTCCAAACTCCTAATACAGAACAACCCTCAAGTCAGATGTGCACTACTTAAAAATACTACCTTAAACATGACTCCTTGGGACACTGGATTTAGATCATATTTTAAACTCATCAGTATTCAGCACCACCACACAGCACAGAGGTTAAAAGTGTAAAGAAAGGATCAGAGCTGTCAAAAGAATCAACTTTAGCCAAATTCATATCTGGTTTCAGCTGCTGTAATTTTACAGCAGCTGCTCTCCCCATCTGGACTTTTCTCTTCAAAAGAAGCTAGAAGATGAAGACGAGGAGCTGGGTGTATCCTACTGAATTCAGCTATCCTGCTGTGTGTCAATCTTACACAACACCTATTCAATGCAACTTCTCAGGGATATAGACACTTACAGTAATCAAATATTTACTAAGAACCAAAACAACTTTTTAAGAGAATATGGCCCTGATTCAAGTAAACATTTAAATAAGAGCTTAACTTTGAGTACCTGCCTAAGTTTAGTTCTGAATAGTATCCTGAATTAAGGACTGTACTGGTATAAGTTGTACATAGTGGTCTATATTGTAGGGTCAGCATTTCTCAACAGCTATTACACAGTGATATCTGCACCACCATGGCTTCTCCTATATTGAGAATAAGGGCATGAGACAGCTGCAGCATCATTTTCCAATATATAGCAACTATTCATACACTGAGTAACAGTAGGCTATTGGGTACCAAATGCCATCAATCTGATAAACTAATTCTTAATTATATTGCACAATCATTCTGGTCAAGTGTCCAATGTTAACACCTTTGATGTAAACATCCTTTTACCTGAGTTCCCATCACAATGGCTACCATTTTTATCATACAGGATGTTACATGCATATTGCCATGATAGCTCTGAACCAAGCAGCGTGTGTTTCTGAAGGTGGAAGCAATCGGCATGGAAAACTGAATTCTCCATAGCTCCTACAGTTAGCCATTATCCTACACTTTCATACAATACAAAGGATACTCAAATCCACTTCTCAATCACAATGAAAATTTGTTTTCTCTGCTTTTCTACAGTTTTCTGAATTGTATTTCTTACTTCAATAGTCTAAATTGCTATACTTGGGGGGGAAAAGAAGATGCTTCCATTTGCTTGATGCGACGAGGCATATAACCCCACCTTGGGCCTGAGGAGTTAGAAGGCAGCACTGGATTCTGGTAACCTCACCACTCTGGGCCAGTTGCTGAGCATGCTCCAGCTAGAGGAGTGGGTTAGAAGGAGCTTGGCAAGGACTGGTTGTAGCCCAAAGGGGGCGCTATAACAGGCTCTGGATTGAGCAGTGACAATGTGACCACAAGTGATGGAATAATAGATGATTTTATTAAAAGAGGTAGAATGCTTACGTCCCTTTCAGCTACCAGGGACCTCTGGGAAATGGTAGCTGGCAGGCTCCGGAGCTTTATCTCCAAAGGCACCAGCTGCAGCTTTCCAGTCCGTTGGTGAAGTCCAACATGCTTTAGACTTTCCGACTGTTATATCATCACAGGGAAAAAAAAACTACTAGCTAACTACAAAATATACATATGTCAGCATTCAGGGTCTGCTAACAGGCATGCCTTGTAAGGATTGCAGGATGGTCACTCAAATAAACAAGTAGATACATGTATGTCTTCTGGTTATCAATGCCTACATAAACAGCAGTAACTGTGCGGGTGTCTGGTTTGGGGAGGTGCCTGGTTGAGGGAAAGGTCATTCCCTGGTTTGAGTGAGGCCATAAACAAGGCAATAAATTGTGCATGTTTACAGATACGTGGTTCACAAAGGGTATGCCTTAGTCTGAGTGGAACCATAGGCAAGGTGATAAATTGTTCATACTCTGGGCCCATGATTTGGTCTGAGTGGGGGTGCCACTGTCTTTCGTGTACAAACTTCTTTCGCTTATTTTCCCTACGTTGGTGGACAGGCTGCAGGATAGAAGAATCCTTCTCTGAGAAGTGAGGCAAAAGATGAAGCCCAAGAAGGGAAGACATAATAGGTAAAACACCAGACAATGCCTTCTCCAGCCACCACCCCATTTGAGAACCAGCAGGTTTCCAGAATCTAACTCATTTGGATATTTTTGAAGCTATTGACTCTTTGGACTAAAAAGAGGCCATGCTCTAAACTAAGAGGACATAAGTAGGAAGTTGCCCATGGAAGCAAATTTAGACTCTCTACAAGGAGGAATCTGCAAGTGTTACCTCCCACAGGGTACTGGACGGTCACCCATTGTAGGGTGTACCAGATTCCCCCATACAATGCCCCACTTAAGGGCAAAGTGGGAGGCTAAAAACATTCCTGGCTTAGGGTCAGGCACCAGGAATCACTACAGCCAACAAAGACATATGGTGGAAATCAGGTGTGCCAACTACCAGGCCATCTGACCCACTAAGCCTTTATCATACTTGGGCATCAGTTCTGCAGTCAAACCCACACAGGTATAAAGTATGTCACAACCTTAAACACATGCCCAGAGCTGGCCAGTGCCAATGACTCAAACTCACATGACTTAAGCAATGAAGCTATTCAACTGCAGGCTCCCTCATCCCTTTCCTCCTCATGGGGCCCCACAGCCTGGACTGCAGCCCCAGCCTGAACATCTATACCACAACTAGACTGTTCTGTCCCCAAAGCCAGAGTCTGCTGACACTGGCCAGTCACAAGTATTTAGTTGTGCTGTAGACTTAACCACAAAGTCTACTGGTGTAGATCTGACAAACATCCAGTTTTTTGTGATGTGATTTTTTTTTTAGGTTTGCATGAGCTTCCCTCTATTGGAGTGTTCCAAAGGGGTAGCTGTGTTAGTTTAGTTCTGGAAAACAAGCAAGGAGTCCTGTGGTACTTAACTACTAACAAATTAATTTATTGCATGAGCTTTTGTGGAAGAAAATTAGATGCTTAAGAGTGTTGGTTGCCAGATGCAAATGCTATTTGTGTACCAATGAAAGGTGAGACTCCATGTGCTTGAGATATTAATCGTCTTGTATGTATATAAATATACTACTATAATTATAGTACTAAAAATTTATGATAGTGTAGTATATTGTTATAATGACATCTCATGTAGGTCGCACTGTAGTTTACTGTGTTTATTTACTATCCAACCTTGTCCCCATTATGTCTAATACTTTAGTACTTTTAATTATTCACCTATTCTGCAGTCACCTTATGATTCTAAAATATAAACTGCAGGATTAAACTAAAATTTCTCTCAGCTGAAACTCCTACCAGAGAGAGAGATCACAAAGGTCAGTGGATATTAATAGGGAAAGTTAAAAACCTACAAACTTTTGCCTTTGTTGGTCTCCTGTATTTCTCTGACAGATCTTCCTCTGTAAACCTATGTCCAGATATCATCTCTTGTTCCTAGCTCATTACTACAATACCTGTTCTTTCTTCTCCTTCTGAGAACTACTGCACCACTCTATAAAAGACACGCTAATTTTGGGCTGACCTAACATCAATATTTTGCCACCTTTACTGCTCCTTTCTTCAGATCCTCTCCTGAAGTAATATTAAGAATCTCACTGACTCTGTACCTGATCCTAATCCACCCTGTCCCATCTCTGAATATAAAATACCTCAGGCAGCATCTCAACAAGTACAAGGGCATTAAAGTCACATCTTAAAAAATACATGAAGCACCATGAACACCTAAAATAAACCCTTTTTCCCCATTGAAAAGAAGTAGGGAAGTTGAAACTGAGTATCCATTGATTTTAACTGTTTATACAGACTGACACCTCATACAATTTGCACAACAAACCCTTTTTGCTTACGTATTTTGGGAGCATCTCCTTCCACCACATTTGTAGGCTTAGAGATTGTCAAAATTCAAGGGGTGCGAGTCTATGAAGGTCAGTGGACAAACCCAGGTGAACTATGGTTTCATAGTTAGGGAACTAGTCCAAGATTTTAGAGACATGGGTTCCATTCTCTTTTCCCAAACAAGGTCAATGTGTCATCAGTTCTCTGTCTGTGAAACAGAAATAATGGTACTGCCCTCACTTACTAGGATACTAAGAAAAATAAATTCTAAAAGGGTGCTAAGAGAGTATGATAATGCAGATCATGACAACTTTAGGACAGTGGTTCTCAACCACTGTGTCAGGACGCATTATTGTGTCACCACACAGAGGTAAATGTGTCACGGAGAGCAAGGGCAATGATTCCTGTAGGGTCACAATATGCTACCAAGTGTGTCACGACTTGCAAAAGGGTTGAGAACCACTGCTTTAGGCAGATGGTGTATCTACCCACAAATGGTTTGGTTTCTCCCCACAGTTCAGATGCTTGCACTTCTACAGAGAGCTACGAAAAATCACAAGAAGTGATCTTAGTTCTTCTGTTGAAAGAGATACACAAATACTGAATTCAGATTATTAGCTTGTCTATTGCTTCCAAGACAGCTGAAGAGCAGCATTGAAGAGAGCTTTCTTTTTCTACTCTATTTTCTTTTTCTTTTCTACTTTGGCAGTGATCTTCACACAAAGTTCATGCCTCAAATGTTAGGATAATAGTAGTATCGGTTTCCATTTGCAAATGTAGGCAGAGAAGAGAACTATTAACTATGATTTACATACATTGACACCTATGTTCCCTCTAATCTGTGTGTGTGTGTGTAGCGATCACACACATGCACATTTAAGACAGACCCTGCACATGGCCTACAGTCGCGAGCCATATCCAGCCCTCATCCAGGGAGCTGTGGCCCTGGCCAGGCTGGGGAGTTGTCAGATCTCCCACCTTGAGCGTACTCAGACGCATGCTCAAGACAGGAACAGCCTGGCCAGGGAGTGACTCAGATGCCCCTGCACTGCAGCTTTGGCCAGGTAAGGGCGAAGGGGCTCTAGGGGTTGGGGAACTGGCGGGTGGTAGGGGAGCCAGCAGAGAAAAGGTGGGGGGTTGGAGTCCGGGAAGGCATGGGGGACCAGTGATGGGGAGCTGGCGGGCAGGTCAGGCAAGGCACCTGCGGGCCGAGGAGTCAGCAGCTGGGTGGGGAAGGGACCCAGGGGGTGCGGTTCAGAGAACTGGCAAGGAAAGCACCCAGCAGTGAGGAAAGAACAACATTTGACTCTCATCCATTTTGTACATTTTTCACATGACAGTATTAATCAGAAGCTATTAATAATCTTTTGACAGTGCAAAAAAACATTGAAAATTTGGAAATGCTGCAGTTGTTTTGGGGCCCATGCCATTGGGAACAGTCTTCTTCTGTGGCAATGAGTTAGTTACCAAAGAAACACAAGGGAAAGGAGTTTGAGTAGCTATGTTGTGAGGATTTGAGGTAGATTTGGAGTTGCTGAGGTGTGCATATCATACATACACATACATCCATATATTTACATTAGTGAAAATAAATAGAGATGGAATGCTTGACACAACATCTATGCATTTCTTTTGAATTAAGGTACTTAGACATGCTGATGCTTCCAGCACCAAAAAAAACTTACCCATGCAACTCCATGTCTCACAAATTGCCACGCAAAAAATACGTAACTTGCTTAGCTGCATCATCAGCTTAGAGGGAACACTGAAGCACCCTGAGCATCTTTAGGACTTATACAAGGTTCTCAAGAAATTTTATCAACCTATCATCTTATTCAACCTTTTTGTTACTGACCTTGGCACAAAAAGTAGGAATGTGCTAATTAAGTTTGCAAACACCACCAAGCTGGGAGGTATTGCTAATACAGAGGAGTATCGGGATAGCATACAGAATGATTTGGATGACCTTGTAAAGTGAAGCATTAGAAATAAGATGAAATTCAACAATGGGAAGTGCAAGGTCATGAACTTAGGGACAAATAACAGGAATTCTTCTTATTAGTTGGGAATGCATCAGCTGGAAGTGATGGGGGAGGAGAAGGACCTGGGCGTACTGGTTGATCACAGATGACAATGAGTAGCCAATGAGATGTGGCAGTGAAAAAAGCTAATGTGGTCCTGGGATGTATTAGAAGAGATATCTCCAATAGAGACAGAGAGGTGTTAGTACCGTTATACAAGGCGCTGGTGCGACCTCACTTGGAATATTGTGTACAGTTCTGGTCACCCATGTTTAAGAAAGATGAAGTCAAACGAACAGGAGCAAAGACGGGCTACAAGGATGATTCATGGAATGGAAAAAATCTTCCCTATGAGAGATGACTTAAAGAACTTGGTTTGTTTAGTCTGACCAAAAGAAGGCTGAGAGGAGATGATATGAAAGGGAGAGGAATTATTTGAATACAACGCCACTGTGGACACAAGAACAAATGGATACAAGCTGTCGTTCAGAAAATTTAGGCTTGAAACTAGAAGCAGACTCCTAACCATCAGAGGAGTAAAGTTCTGAAAGGGAAGTGGTGGGGCAAAAACCTAAGGTGACTTCAAAACTGAGCTTGATAAGTTTATGGAGGGAATGATATGATGTACAACGTAGCTTGGCCATCGTCTGTTTTTTACTACTGGTGATGGCTATGATAGAGACCTGGGAAGGCACGTTAGATGGAGTGGGTTCCGAGTTATTACAGAGAAGTTCTTGACTGGCTGTTGTGGACTTGCCCTCATGCTCAGGGTTTAACTGATCACCATATTTGGGGTGAGGAAGGAATTTTCCCTCAGGACAGATTGGCTTGGGCACTGGGCATTTTTTGCCTTCCTCTGTAGCACTGGGTATGGCTCACTTGCTGGTTGATTCTCTGTATTAAAGTCTTTAAATCATGATTTGAGGAGTTTAATAGCTCAGTTATGGGTTTGAGGTTCATTGTAGGAGTGGGTCAGTGAGGTTTTATGGCCTGCAGTTTGCGGGAAGTCAAACTAGATGATCATATTTGTCCCTTCTGACCTTAGTGTCTACGAGTCTATGAGGGGAGGGAGGTAATTTTAATCTTATTGTTGCTAAACCCAAGAAGCAGCTGAAACTCAAACTTAACCTTGCACGAAATACACAGGTGCAGTCTCTTCCCACTAGATCAATACTGCTGACTGGTGCATGGGATAGAAGGGATGTATTCACTCCACATCCTTTTTTATATCACCTCTCCCACTTCCCTGGGAGAAGTAGGAGAGGACAGCTTTGATTTTTCCCCATGACCCAAGGAGACCAGGGTGTTGGGATGTCACCTACTGACTTTTGCCTACAATCTGACCTTACACCATAGAAAAGTAGGACTTGAAGGGACCTTAATAGGCCTTCTAATCTAGTCCCCATCACTGAGACAGGTCTAAGCATAATCTGAACTATCCTTTACCGATGTTCATCTAACCCATTCTTAAAACCTCTAATGACAGATTCCATAACCTCCCTAGGTAATTTGTTCTAGTACTTAATTACCCTAGCAGTTAGGGAAGATTTTTCCTAATGTCTAACCTAAATCTCTCTTCCTGAAATTTAAGCCTGTTATTTCTGGTCCCGTCCTCAGTGGCTAATGAGAACAATTTGTCACCCTCCTTTTTATACAAAACCTTTTGTACACTAGCTGACTTATCATGGTTCCCTCAATCTTCTCTTCTCAAGACTGAACAAATGCCCCCCCCCTTTTTTTTCCAATTTTTCTTCTTCAGTCACGTTTTCTAATCATTTGTTGCTTTTCTCTGGAGATAATCCATTTTTTCCACATTTTCCTGAACTGTAGTACATCGAACTGGACACAAAATACTCTAGGTGAGAGCTTGTCAATGCTGAGAAAACAAGAACCATGTCTCATGTCTTGCTTACAGCTTTCCTACTAATACGTACCAGAATTATGTTTATTTTTACAGTATTATATGACTCATATTTAGTTTGTGATCCACTATAATCAGATTTTTTCTGCAATACTGCTTTGCACAGATATTTCCCATTTTGTAAAAGTGCAATAGATTATTCTTTCATAAGTGTAGTTCTTTGCATTTTAGTTTGTTGAATTTCAGCCTATTTATGTCAGACCATTTCTCCAGTTCACAATTTTGAATTCTAATCCTGTCCTCCAGAGCACTTGCAAACCTTCCCAGCTAGATATCATTTGCAAACCAAGTCCTTCTGCCATTATCCAACTAATTTATGAAGATATTGAATAGAATTTGATGCAAAGCGGGTCCCTGTAGAATCTTCCCACTTGATATGCCTTTCCAGCTCCATTCTGAACCATTGATAACTACTGAGTATGGTTTTCCAGTCCATTGTGCAGCCATCTTATAATAGGTTCATCTAGGCAGGTGGTTCCCAACCTTTTTGACTCAAAGGCTGATACCAGTACCATTTTTACAATCCTGAAAAACCACCTCTCTCCACCAGCAGGTCTCCCTCCTCCACTGCAGTCAATGGAAAGAGTTCAACAGGGAGACTGCCTCTCCTTTGACCTCCTATCTCCCTAGTTTCAGCAAGGAAACTGCATATAGCCTGAAGCCCCGATGCACTCTGCTTGGGTACCTAGGCAACAGCTCTTTTCTGCAGTCGGCGAGAGGGACATCAGTGCTCCCCTACCTCTGGCTCCAGCAGGGACCACAACATCTAGGGACCAGACAGAGTGTTTTGCTCTCTGTTGGAGCAAGGGAAGGAGAGCACTGATCTCCAATCCCCTGGATTGCAGCAAGGAGCTTGTACTGGTCTTTTAGCCTCATGGAAACACACTCTTCCTGGATACTTAGGCAGTGACTCCCTCCTGCAGTCAGTGGGAGAGAAAACTATGGACCACTTTTGGCCCCAGGCTAAAGGTTGAGAAATAGGGATCTAGAGTATATTTCTACAGTTTATGAGACGGTCACATGAGACAGTATCAAAAGTCTTGGTAAAGTTTTGATGGTTCTTGCTTCTCTCTCCCCTACCCACAAGGGTTGTTACTCTGCCAAATGATACTGGGTTTGCTTGACATTACTTGTCCTTGACAAATTCATGTTGACTCTTAATTATCTTATTTTCTTCTAGGTGTTTATGAACTGCTTATTTGATTTGCTCCATTATCTTTCCAGGTACTTAAACTGACTAGTCTATAAACCCCTGAGTTGTCTTTATTCCCCCTTTTTCTTTTTTTTTTTTCTTTTTTTTATAACAAGGTACCATACATGCCCTTTTCAAGTCCTCTGGGATCTCTCCTCCACAAGTTGTCAAACATAATTGCTAATAGCTCAGAAAGCTCATCAGCTAGTTCATTAAATATTCTTGGATGCATTTCATCAGACCATGTTGAATTGAACACATTGAACTTGGCTAAGTTACTTTTTCTTTTTCTACTTGAACCTAAACTTCTACCCATTTACACAGATGTTCTCTCTGTTAGTCATCTGAGAACTGCTAACTTTTTTGCTGAAAACTGAAGCAGAAGCATTTGAATACTTCAAGCCATAGCTGCAGTTTCTGTTACTGTATTTATTTCTCATTTAGTAAGGACTCTGTCCCTGGTCTTCCTCTTGCTTCTCATTTACTTGTAATACGTGTTATATCCTTAGCTAGATATAATCTTGTGTGTCCTGGCCTTTCTGATTTTTTTTATATTTATCCTTGTGTCATTTGACTAATTTCCACTTCCATAACCTGAAACTCAGTCCTACAAGACATCCTGATTAAGATGGGTTGACCTCTTAAAATACTTCCTGTCTTTTCTATGCATTGGTATAGTTTGCTCTTCTGGTCTCAATAGCTTCTCTGGAAAGCTCATGCAAAAAATAAATCTGTTAGTCTTAAAGTGCCACACAACTCCTTGTTGTTTTCTTTTCCCCCCCTCTGGAAAAGACCATCGGCTTCCTTGAACACCTTTCCCCCTAGACTTGTCCCCCATGGGATCTTACCTACCAATTCTGAGTTTGCTTAAATCTGTCTTCTTTAAGTGTGTTGTCTTTATTCTGATCTTTTCTTTCCTAACATTCCTTAAAACAATGAACAATTTCATTTCATGATCCTTTGCCCATGCTGCTTTCCATATTCAGATTCTCAACTAATTACTCCCTATTTGTCAGAATTAAATCTCAAATAGCCTCTCCTCTGATAGATTTCTCCCTCTTCTATAAGTCGTTTCCAATACATTTCAAAAATTTGTGGTTAATTTGTATTCTGCTATATAGTTCTCTCAACAGATGTTTGGGTACCTGAAGTCCCTAATCAGCACCAAGTCCTGTGCTTTAGATATCATATCCACCTCTTCTTTATGGTTTATAGTTGACCCATACTATGACATGCCTCTTTTTTTTCTCCTCTCCCCCCTTTTATTTCTTATCTAGGGACTTAACAAGGATGTCTCCAACTTAGATCTCAACCACAGTGCAAATATATACATCTTTGATATACAAGACAATAAATCCTCCTTCTCCCTCCCTTCCTGTCCTTCCTAAACACTAATACTCTAGTAATATAAATTATCCAGTCAAGTTTCTGTGATGTTCAGTTATGTGGTATTTGTGATTATTCACTAGTGTTTGTAGTTCCTGTTTATTCCTCCCACTTCTTGCACTGGGTTACAGACATCTAAGATTGTTCCTCATCTTTGTCTCTACTGTGATTTCCCATGTTCCCAAGCCCACACCCCAGATTCTAACCTTTCACCAAGATCTTCTGTGGGTTTTTGTCTCCTGCCCCTCTAGATCCTAGTTTAAAGTCCACCTCACAAAAAGAGGACAGTCTGTACCCAAAGACACTCTTGCCTTTCCCTGAGGAGTGGATTCCATCTCTCTTCAACAGTCTTGTCAGAAGATGATCTCATGGTAATGGAAGCTGATGTTCTCCTCACACCACCATCTGAGCAGCTCCTATATTCACCTACAGAATGCCTACCCCTGACCCAAAGGCTGACCCTCACCCCCAGAGCCTTCTAGTCATTTCTGATCTGGCTCAGGATCATACCTTGCGGTATCATCAGTGCCCAGATGGAGGAGCAACATGGGGGAGTAGTCAAGAACAAGCTGATGCTCAGAAATACTTTCATAAAGGTCTTGGGTACAGCATTTTCAACAGGCAGCATGCCTCCCAGGGTGCCAGACCACATCCACAAATAGATGCCTCCTTGCCTCTTAGAAGGGAGTCACCAGTTGTCACCATTCTTTCTTCCTCTATAAAAATTCTGGCCATGATTCTCCCGGCCTTGTAGGTACATTACCTCCTCCCCAACTTCTACCTTTGGGCAAGATTCCTCATCCCCCATTGCCAGGGCATCATACTAGGTTTGTGGACAGCAGGAGCAGGGCTGGAGCACTACCTGCTACCACAAGTAAGAAGCCACCAAGTTTCTTTCTGTGAAGGAGCAAGTTTCTCCTCCCCTGTTGATATCATTGCAGGCCTCTTGAGCTGGATTTCTTCCTATAAACTTGGAGTTCTTCATATGCCCAGGTGCCCCTCAGCCTAGTCACCACCTCCTATCACTCTCCCACTTTCTTCCTGAGTGATGTCCATTAGCATTTCAGAGATATTTAAGAGAGAAAGAATCATTTATGTTCTACTGTTTATTCCTTTGTAAATGTAGGTCACTTCTGAAGAGCCGTGGGAGGAAGGGAGGCATTTTTTCCAGGTCCAGCTCTTGAGCAGTGAAAGTCTTCCAACACAGAGATCAAAAGAAAAAGAGAGTAAGCTATGTAAGGACAATTTAGCTGTGGTGAGTTCAGAAGCAGTGGCCAATGGATTATAAGATGATCACTAGAAAGCTGCCAGAATGCCCCCCCCCAATGGGAATGAAGAAGAAGAAGACGATGACATAATGCAGGAAGCAGTCTAGCAGCGTGGGTGGAAGGCTATATAGTTTATTGTTCTGTATATAGCATGTATGATTATCACCCTCATGGACAGATGGCGTATGGTGCAAGTAGGTCATGGTACTTGCATGGTATGGGCTCAAGGCAGAATATGGAACTGAAGGAGTTACGGAGACAGAGGTACATAGATGAGACTTTCAGAGCAAAAACAGAGTAGTCGCACCCCTCAGTCTGATAGCTTCTCGGTCGTTAAAGAAAGTCTCAGAAAAGGAGCGACCCAAGGTGAAGAGGATGGAAAAGACTCATAGCTGGGACTCTCCTTCTGGATGCCATAGTATCCTCTTGCTCTGGGATTCCACTTATGTGGAGATAATGGCAATTACTAAGGGACCAACTCTACCCACAGTGGCACATTCAGCACCACAGAATCAATTCTTCAGGATCAACTGAGCAAAAGTGGAGACCTGCTCTATCAATCTGGAAGCTGATTGAGTAAATGCACCCTCACAAACAGAATAATGCTGTGGGGGGGGCACTTAAACGTTAAAATCCAGGACCTCCACGGTAGCTATCAGCCTTCCTGGAGTGGCTCACAACCATGGGTGCCAGTCTAAGAGCAGATTGTTGTAAACCAGGGCTCAAACTCTCAACGGATTGTGCTCTATGATTAGATTTCACAGTCATCAAGAGTGAACTACTCAACACTATAATTGCATTAATATGGAGCCGGAAAGTTCCCTTGAGCACTTCAGTCTATCTTGCCATACAGGGAACTTCGCCTTTCTGATAAATGGTCCTTTATACCAAGACTCATAATACTACAAAGATTGCTCCAAGTCCAAAGGACTAGTCACTTACGCAAGGTCAAGTGTGCCCCAGACCTATCTCAAAGAGAACACTTGCAGCCATAACAAACTAAGTAACCATTTAGTAAATAGAAAAAAAAATTATTTGACATAGTAAAATCAGGTAAATATACAGAACAGAGTTACAGTCTTCAGATTCAAAAGTCTTCATAATAGAAGCTGCTGTGATGTGCAAGGTCTGTGTGTCCAGTAGGATTAGTTCAAGCAAAGCAGCTTGGGTTTAGAAATATTGCTCTCTCCAAATTCCAAGAAGCATAGTGATCCAGTTTCTTCTGGAAATGGATTTTTATTGCCTTTCCCCAGAGTTCAAACTGTGATGGGACAAGAGTTTGCAAGTACCTCTCTTTATAAGTGTAGGGAGAGTAATCAGAAGTCTTATCTGCTCATATTCCACAAGTGTTTGTCTTGTATCTATAGGTCTCTTGTTGGACAGGAGGGGACCACCTCCTGTGGTAAACAATTATTTCACTTTAAAATGTGTCTTTTCTGACTGCAGGGGTTTCCAGTTTCCTAGCAAACATTTAATTACCTTCTAATGTGGGATACATTTGTTATAAGTGAGATTAATACATGCGCCAACTCACAAGCATTTCATAAAATCTAAATGCTAAGCACACTTTTATAAGTTTAAGATCTATTTTACCATGGAAACAGGTGAGCCAGATTGGTTTCTTGCTATGCATTTATCAGTATTCAGTGAGGCCTGGGGGCCTTGGCACAAGCTGGCACCTCATCTGCCTCACTCACAGTAGTAGTCTCTGAAAAGCTTCCAGTTACACATGCAGGGCCAATAAGAGTCAGAACAACAGGATCACAGTGCACTCACTGCAAGAGAGTTGGATTTATTAGGAACTGGGAAAGCAGAAGCCTATACAAGAAGGACAAACTCCACCCAGACCAAAATGGAACCAGACAACTGCTGGCACGTAAAGTTAAAAAGGTTGTAGGGGATTTCTTAAACTAAGGACTAGGAAAAAGTTGACAGGGATGAACGAACAGGTGGTTCAGGAAGAGAGATCCCTTAGGGATCACTTTAAAGGAGGAAAAATGCATCCTAATGAAAAGAATAGGGAGAACAGGTAGGAGCTGGCAAGGAACAGTCAAATGTAAGCAGGACCGGCTCGACCCATAAGCAAATAAGGCAATGGTTGGGGGCGCCACTGCCTTAGGGGTGCCGCGGTGCCACACAGGAGGGCAGGGAGGGCCAGCTTAGAAGCCGGACCTGTGCTTCTGCCTCTCCAAGCCGGCCACTCTGACCCTGGGGGTGTAGCAGGCCAGCCCATGGGGCAGGCTCCACTTTCTCATCCTGCTTGTGGGCTGTCCCTCCCTGCCTCTACGAAGAAACAGCTGGCCCAGGGGAGGGGCAAGAGAGGGGAGCTATGCCCCTGTAAATATAGCATCCTTGCAGAGGGGGATGAATGCCACCAAAATCCACCACAATGGCATATTTTAACTCTAAATAGAGAACTATACAAATGTGAGGAATTTAGTTAAATGGAAATTTTAAAAAGTCATAAGTGTGAGATTAATAAGAACTATTTAAAATCACAGTGAAAAGCTCAAACTAAAAGCATACCCCAAATTAAAACATACACAAACAGTAAAAGGACCAAAATTTGTCACTATGACTAAACAGGATATTAAAAGAGGCGAGGTAGAAGCAAAAAAACATCATTTAAAAATTAAAAGTAAAATGCTAGTGAGGAAAATAGAAAGGAACAAACTCTGGCAAGGCAAATATAGAAGTATAAGGCAGGCCAGGAAACAATTAGAACTAGCTAATGACAAAATCTAACAGCATTTTTTTTTTGTTATTATATCAGAAGCAGGTAGCCTACCAAAAATTCAGTGCGGACCCTGGACAACCAAAATGCTAAAAACACTGAGGGAAGACAAGGCTGTTCCAAAGGAGCTAAATTAATTCTGTGCATTGGTTTTCACTGAAGATGATATGGGGTGGGGGTAGGATTCTCATACCTAAGCCATTCCTTTTAAATAAAATACATGAGCAATTGTCCCAGGTAGAGGAGTCAATAGGAGGTAGTTTTGGAACAAACTGATAAATTTAAAAATATGTCATCAGGATCAGATGGTATTCACCCAGGGGTTCTGAAAGTACTCAAGTGTGAAATTGAAGAACTGATATGTAATCTGTTGCTTAAATCAACCTGTGTACCAGATCACTGGAGGGTAGCTAATCCGATGCCTGTCTCTAAGAAAAGGTTTCTAGAGGTCATGCTGGCAATAATGGGCCTAAACTTCAGTACCAGACAAATTGGTTGAAACTACAGTAAAAAAAACCATTATCAGACATATCTATGAACGCAATATGCTGGAGAAGGGTCAACATAGCTCTAGTAAAGGAAAATCATGCCTCGTCAATCTATTTGAATTCTTTGAGGGTGTCAAAAAGCACATGGACATGGGTGATCCAGTCAATATAGCATACTTGAACTATTAGAAAGCCTTTGACAGTGACCCTCACTAAAGGCTATTAAGCAAACTATGCAGTCATGGGATGAGAGGGAAGGTTCTTTCATGGATGAGTAATGGTTAAAGCAGGAAACAAGGTTTATGAATAAGTGGTCAGTTTTTACACTGGAGAAAGGTAAACAGTGGAAACCTCAAGGAACTATAATGCAACGAGGGCTATTCTGAAGGAGGGGTAAACAGTGAAGTGGCAAAATTTGCAAAATGATACAAAATTACTCAAGACAGTTAAGCTCAAAGCTGACTGCAAAGGTCTCACAAAACTGAGTGACTAGACTACAAAACACTGCTTTCCAATATGCATTACTCTGTATGCAATGGCAGCTGAAATTCAATGTGAACTATATACACAAAATGAGGTCTAAATTAACTGTTACCGTTCATGGAAGATCTTAGAGTCATCATGTATAATATTTTCCTGAGGACATCGACTCAATGTGGAGCTGCAGTTAAAAAAAAGATAACAATGGTAGGAACCATTGGGAAAGAGAGAGGGCTTATAAGACACTACGTCAGAATGACACTGTATAAATCTAAGGTATTCCTACACCTCGAATAGTGTGTACAGTTCTGGTCACCCCAGCTCCAAAAAAAAAAAAAAAAAAAAAGGGGGGGAGGGCATTATGACTGGAAAAGATGCAGAAAAGGGCAACAAATGATTAGAGGGTATGGAACAACTTCCATGTGGAATAGAAATTAAAAAAGACTAGGACTGTCTCATTTTAGAAAAGACGACAGGGGAGATGGGGAGAGAATATAACCTAAGTCTATAGGATCATGAATGGTACGTAGAAAGTGACCACGGAAATGTTATGCACACACCTTTGCATAACAAGAATCAAGGGTCACCAAAAGAAATTAACATGTAGCAGGTGTAAAGCACAAACATACACATTACATTACACAATACAGTCAGCCTATGGAAATTATTCCCATGTGATGTTGTGAAGGCCAAAATTATAATCAATTAAAAAATAAAATAAATTTATGAAGGACAGATGTGTAAACAGCTACTAGCCAAGATGCTCAAAGATGTGACCCCATGCTTACAGGTGCAAAAGCAAAACATTGGGACTGGACAACTGAGGAATGATCACTTTGTTGATCTGTTCTGTTCATTCCCTTTGAAGCATCTGCCACTAGCCACTATCAGAAGACAGGAATCTATCGCTGTAACAAAATCCAATTGCAAACAAGTGACACCATCATAGGACTTAGCCAAAACAACCACTCCATCATGGACTCCTTCACCTGCATATCTACCAATGTGATATATGCCATCCTGTGCCCACAATGCCCTTCTGCCACGTACATTGGCCAAACTGAACTGTCTCTATGGAAAAGAATAAATGGACACAAATCAGACATCAGAAATGTTAACACTCAAAAGTCGGTATGGGATCACTTCAGTCTCCATGGACACACTAGAATAGACTTGAGAGTTACCATACTTCATAAAAAACAAAACAAAACAAAAACCCTTCAAAAACAAGCTTGAGGGTGAAACCCTAGAGCTGGAATTCATATGCAATCTTAACACTATGAGACTGGGTCTGAATAGGGACTGGGAATGGTTAACTTGCTACAGAAGGTAATTTCCCCTCTAGACAAAAAGTTGAGAATGCTCATTGTTCTTAAAGGGCCACATCTACATTGAATTGACCTTAACAACTCACTTTTCTTCGCATGCATATATGTACCTAATATACTGCAGTTATCACTTCACACATCTGAGGAAAGCTTATACCTTAAGAAATTTTTTTAGTCTTTATCTGAAGACAGAATACTGGGATAAATGGACTATAGGTCTGACCCACTATGATTGTTTTTATATGGTGATAATCTAATCTCAGTTACTAGAACTCATCAAGAGAGTTTATTTTTTCCTGCAAAATGTTTTGATACTGAAAAAGCTTTAGTTGGGGGGGGGGGGGAGATCAAGAATGCCTAAGTGACTTTGCTGCCTAAATCTCAGAAACATGCCAAGTACCAGAGTTACTTTTAAAAATGGAAATCAGGAACTTAAGTCATTTAGGTACTTTCAAAAACGTTCACCTAAGTAACAAACGACAAACTTCAAATCTACATTTGAAATGACATTTCTATTGAAAAAGCAATTTTAATAAAAAGGCCATTTTTCCACTGAAAAGTGTTTGAAGTGAAAAATGTGACTCGCTCTATTAAACATGCATTTTATGTTTATACCAGGGCAAAATGTCCCGTTAAATATCATGTGAATAACTATAGATAATCTTGCCTACATATATTATCATGCCCCACTCATCTTTGTATACATTTGGCAAAGCTTCCATTTTTGGAGGGAAAACACCCCCCACCCCCCCCATAAGAGGATCTATGCACAGTAAATTTGATTGCATTACCAGGTCTCAAGAAGAGAAACCCTTCCCACATGAAGAGCTTATTAAATAATTGACCATCTCTTTTCATGTCACTAAATTGATTGTTCCTTACGGTTATTGCTCTTTGGTTTCAGTTTACATAATTTTTCCATTTAATACAAGTGAAAGGTAATTTTGCAGGTTGGCCGATAGTGTCCTGATTAGCAAACACATTTTTAGTTAAGACAAACTAAGCACAGCTATTAGTATAATTTTATTAAAACAATAAATCTTCAGTTAGGAACCAGTAAATTCCATCTCTCAAAGCAAATTGAATGTAGCTAGTTCGACTTTTTCCAGCTTCCACACTAAATCTGAAATTCAGAGCTAGGCAGATTTGATGCACATCCCTATGCCCAGGAGTAATCCCGGGAGGTGTTGTGCCTCAGAGATTACCTGCGTCACAAATCTTCCCCTTCTTATTTTTCAACAAGAGGGTGTGCAGGGCTATCCCTGGGCAGGCGGGGTCCAGTGCCAATTGGCCATGGACCCCCCCCACCCATGGGGGGGGGGAGCCGGCCAGCTTAGAGGCAGGACTCTATGCTCTGTGGTGAAGTGAGGCCTAGTCTGCCTCCTGGAGATCCTGCCCATTTATCTTGTGGACTGGCAAAGTCCAGTTGGTCCCTCTGACTGGAGCTTCTTTCTCTGTTCCACATCCCCTTCGTGGGGTTGAACTCCTGGGGAAATAGGAGAGGCCAGGTCCTACCCTCTATCCCGGGCCCCCACCCAGGGACCCTTTGAGCAGTAGCCTTCACACAAAGTCCGGGAGGCTACTATTTTCCCTGGGTCGCCAAGGTGTGGCCCCACAGTTCCTGTACCACCTTCTAAGGCTGAGAAGGACTCAGAGCCTCCTGGTCTCAAGTCTCAGTCTCTGTGGTCCTTTCTTTGTTTGGGTTGGGGTTGTCCTACCCTCACACCCTTGCTCAGCTCCTGAAGCAAATCAAGTCCTCCTTCAAGCTGCAGGGCCTAACAGCCTTGCTTGTAAGAATTCCCTCACTCCCTCTGTACCTTTTTGGGTGTTGTGGCAAAACTGCAGACAAAACGTCTTCACCTGTTCTTCCAGCAGCTCTACTCCCCTCTGGCCTCCCTTCAGCTGCCCCATCCTGCCTGAGAAGGAGGCTTTTAAGCAGTGCAGCAGGTTTCTTAGTTGAGACACCTGGAACCAATTAGCCAGGACTATGCCAGGGTAAATTAGCCCAGGAAACAAGGCTTTACAAAGCCCAGGGGGCTAATATATACCCCTTCCACCACTCTTCTGTAGCCCCACAAAGTCACGGGACCTCCTCATCAACCTCCTCCTGGCTTATGCCAAGACTGCCATCTATAAGACCAGAGAGCGGAGGTTGCCTGCAGATGGGGCCTGCAACTGCGGGGCCTATTTCTGGTCCCTCGTCCATGCATGACTTTGGGCAGAGTTCCTCTGGGCGGTGTCCGCTGGCTCCCTCAACAGCTTCCAGGAGCAGTGGGTGCTGTCTGAGGTTCTCTGCTTGGTGTCCCCTGCTGAATCCCTTATTATAAACCTGTGACCGTCACACCCATCCCTGTTATTTCTTTAGTTGACCCCCCCAATCTTTCGAAAAACAGCCCAGTGCCACCTCCCCTTAGGCTGGGAGAGGGGTTTTAGAAGTGGGTGGGCTTGCACCCACCCACTACTGTTCCTTCAATAGGACCATTCTCCTATACCTGTCTAGTTCGCCGCTGTCACAGCTCCCACCCCATCCCTAGGCCAGCTGCTCTGCCTGCAGGAGTTGAGACGGGGTGGGATAGCCCAGCAGCCAGACTCCACTCTCCCACCAGAGGCTGGGCTCCACACTCCCGCTCTGCATATCCCTTAGCCTTCAGCTTGCCACCAAAGGCAGCAGGATACAGCAGCACAGCAGTGGGGGGTAGTGGTGAGGGCCCAGGGTAGTTGCCACACCTGCCCTTCCCCCCTCACTCCCCAAGGCAGCAGTTTGTGGGGCTAGCAGGAATAATCATTTAAAGGTAGGCTATACCGCTGGTTTTCGATTTCTTTTCCTCAGGACTGAGTTGAAAATAATCATTTACGCCTGCAACCCAACAATTATATCTTGTGCAATGCATTCCAATCTTTTGGCAGCAGCAGCAGGGGGCTTGCAAGTGGCCAGGGCAGGAGTCAGCTGCCAGCCTTGCCACCCACAGAGAGGGACTGGGAGCCAGATCGGGCTCCAGCTGGAGCAAGCAGTTTGGCGCCTGTGTAATTTCATTGACTCTGAGCCTGTGAAATAGGCTCCATAGGCTCTGAGTCTGAAATTTGACACAGCACAAACAGCTGGGAGCCAGATAATCTCAGAGGTGGATCCTAGCCCCCACAGCCTGCAAAGAGGGGCTGGGGGCCAGATCGGGCTCTCAGCCCCTCTCGCAGGCTGCTGGAATTGGCTACTCGCGGAGAGGGGCTGGGAGCCAGATCAGGCCCCCAGGGACTGGATCAGGGCCTCAGCATCTGATCATGCTTTGCCCTGTAAAATCAGCTTAAATGCTTTAGCTGATATACAGGGCAGAAGTTCTTAAGTTGACTTAAGCAGTTGCTTAAATCAACTTATTTCTCAATGTAGACAGGGAGTGGCTTAAGTCAATTTAAAGGGCTTTAAGTTGACTTAAGCCCACTGTGTAGACATACTCCAAGACAGCTCCAGAAATCTGATCCAAAATCCATTGTAGTCACTACTAATCTGCTCACTGATTTCAATGGGCTTTTCATGCTTTTAGCAGAACAGCAGATAGTCATCAACACATTGATACTATGTGCAATCACTCTCCCTTTCTCCCTTTTAACCCACCCAAAAAAAGAACAACATTTTGTAGATTCTAAGTGAAGCCTTTACGTAGTGCCAGCATCTGCCCTAAACAGAATCACTTGTGCAATTTGATCAGTTGTTGGCTGTGAAAGAATACATCATACAATGTGGATGGCTCATAAAAATACTACCATTGTAAAATACTGTCAGGCATAAAATTATGCTACAAGGTTTTGGAAATCAAATCATTGCTGAAATTCATCAGCTTACTCATTACCTTGGACTTTGAGCTTATCACACCACTGATTAACTGCTTCTAATGAATAATTCTCAGGGAGCTTTGCTACCTATACAGCTTGCAGTAATTGGAAAAAAAGTCCGTGAATGATGTGCCTTATTAAAAATAGTGCATCTCTTTTTTCCCAGGTCCAGCTAAGGGAAGTTTGCCATCCTCTTTATGTAATGAGCCTCAAGAAAGTGTTTCTCAGTTGGAAAAGAAATTCTATTCAAATGTGAACTGCACATTTAGAAGCACTTTAAAAGCATGGTTTTGCTGGTGTGGCTAATATCTAGTCACACCTCAGTTTATTAAAAAAAGTTGAATGAAGATGAATTAAAAAACATATTTTGGCTGCTGAAATTAGAGTCCTTTATTGCCTGCATGTCTATTGTTCACAACATCTTGAAGTTTGAGACAGTAACATTATAACTGCCTGGTTTCAACATCCATTTCTGAATTGTAATTACTGCATTCATCAAGGGATAACCTACACCAGTCTCATAGGCTAGGCATGAAGAACACAGATAGGGCTTATTTTGATTTCTATTTTCAGGCACCACTGTGTAATCTGCATGTTTTAAATGGACACATTTTGCCTTAAATCCTTGTAGGTTAAAACTAAGTACCTTGGTAGTAAGAACTATAGTCTTAACCAACAGCCTGACACTTGAAGGCCCAATATACACTCCTTACACATGAATGTACCCAGATCTTGTCAATGGGGCTATTGTTGTGTGCCAGAATTTTTCATACGGGTAAGAGTTGCATGCTTATTTTATGGGTCAAAATGTAATTTAAGTTCTGTGCAACCATGGTGTAGATACTTATAAACTGTAAACAGATCACCCCTTAATCTTCCTTTTGTGAAGCTAAACAGCTTCAGACTATCAAAATAATGCTTTTTCCCCCTTTCCCTTGCTTCCCATCTCTTCTGTAACTGGCCTCTCCTAAACATTTCTGAAGACAAAATTCCAGCTAAAGGTTTCTTCAGCTGCAAAACTGGATACAAGAATATTTTGCCATCAGTACCTCAAGGACACTGATATTATCAAATTGAAGAAAAGGGTGAAAAGTCGTCTTGAAAATCGTGTTAAGAATATGAACTTACAGGAGAGAAATGATCTCAGTCTATTTGAAAACTATGCAAAAAAGAAACATTTTCCTCTTTGATATGTTGGATTTGTATAGAGCGTGGGAGAGCTGGGAAATCAAATGATCTGTATCCCAGAGCTCAGTTTTTCAATTGTGTAGAAGAGGGGAATTATCAGCATTAATTTTTGTGAATGTTACATATTTATATATTACTGTAGGTTTGGATTATTAGGCTATTACAATCTAAAAGCAGCTCAAATCCACAGGAACCAATAAATGATGGCTGTAGACACAATTCAAATGCCTTGGAATACTAAAGTTAAGCACATGTGTAAGCATATATAGGACCAAGCCTTTAGGCATTAATCCATCTTTCCACACCTTCATTTCTGAAAATTATTGAAAGTAAAATTAAATGGATAAGACCTTAAGCCTTCTACATTTACACTGAACACTAGGTGTGAAATCTTGGCACCACTAGAGTCAATGGCAAAATGATGGCCAGGATTTCACCCCTAAAAAAAGTCAGAAGACGCCTATTTCCTCCTCTTCCTATGCTTCTGTAATGACAACTGACAGACATTAAAGAAATACACGGTATAGGGAAAAACTATTTGAGCACCCATGTAATTCCACAAAAGCAATGGGGATTTTGTTAAAGTGTCGGGGGAATGAGCTGATATACATAACTATTTCTAATGCAAAGTTCTTTTCAATATAAATGGACAGATCCTTGGTACACATAAATCAGTATGGTTCCAGAGACCACCAACTGAGCAATATCAATGTATACCAGTTCAGAATTTGACACTCTGTTAGAGGACAAATAGACAAATAAGCATTTCATAAACAACTTTGGAGGGTTTGTTTATTGCAATAGTTCACTGACGTTGAAAGAGAAACAGACCCTTTTAAAAGCTTCAGGCACCAAACTCACAGAAAAAGGACGAACTGCTACAGAAGGGATGCCTAAGCCATTCCCAAATATCGCTCATAAATGTGAGCTGAGACCATGCACATTAGATTTTGGCAAATGTTATAATTATTACTAGCACCTGTCCTTTCAAAAAGGACTGCTTTCTGAACAACTAACGCAAATTCCATATTTCTGAGGGAATGCACATCATCAGCATTATTTAATTCTTAAGCAATTAGAGTTAAT
Organism: Podocnemis expansa; assembly: GCA_007922195.1. NCBI lineage: Eukaryota > Metazoa > Chordata > Testudines > Podocnemididae > Podocnemis > Podocnemis expansa. The sequence continues at coordinate 14,839,796 of ML681984.1, read as the reverse complement.
CATATTATTTGTATTATGATAGCACCTAAAGCCCACAGCTAATATCAGGATCTCCAACCAATTCACAGTGCAGAGTTAGAAATAAAAAACTTTGCCCCAGGTGCTTATAATGTAAATAGATCAGACAGACAAAAGGTTGGAGTTGGAAATGGAAAAGACACAAATGTGATAGTTTGCAAAGTCATGTTACTTCTTTCAGATTTAAAAGCTGCTTACTGATTTGAAGCCTTTCCTGGATTATATGCTAATTAGAATTGACCCACTAATTCACAGGAAATTATATAGTCAACAATAGGGAGCTTCAGAATGCTTTTTGGATCCTAGTATTCACAATAAATATAGAGTAGTGCCTTATCCCCCCCCCCCCCCCCAAAAAAAAAGATCTCCTAAAATGCTTAGGAAATGAACAAGAAGGACATGGAAGATAAAAGGAGCTTCTGCAACAAATAATCAGAACCTTCTCTGAAACACGTATTGAAAACCAGGTAACACTATCTATACCCAACTTCCTGCTGTGTGCTTGTTTATCGTTGCCTAATCTAAATCTGAAATATTTGGAACATCCCTAGTTACAATATAAATTAACCAAAATATTATCCAAATAGAGTAAGAGCAAATGTGTGATTCTGCTGGGGAGTTGTTTTTTTTTTTAATAGTACCACTTGCTTGAGATATAAGCATTGTTGTGAATTGTACAGGTATGGCAGGCCACATTTATTTATGATTTAAGGCTACTGAAATCAATGGGCTTATGGCAGAGGTGAATTTCGCTCAGAGCATCATAGCACACCCTTCCCTGGAGACTGCACCTTGGGAAGGTTTGAGTATTCCAATGAAGCTGAGAGTTACAAGGCAGGAGTTTTAACCCCTGGCCATCCAACCCAGACAGGTCAAATGACAGGGACCAAATGAAAAGCAGTGCACTGGCCCTCCAGTTTGGGGGCTGAGTGATAGGCCAACTGTAAAACCAAAATCAAGTAGTAAAAATAGAAGATGAATGGGGTGATGGAGCCTGTTCATGCCCTGAGAAATGCCTCATAATGTGGGAAGAATTAAGATCATAGCATGTGAATCGATCTTATTTCTAACAAGCAGAACTTGAAGCCATACTTCTGCTCCAAAAGTGCTGTCCTGTCCTAATGAACAGTTCAGACTTCTATTTACTGTAAAAATAGCAGTGGTTTTCAAATTTTTTTTTCCTCAGGACCCAATTGAAAAAAAAAAATTATACTCACGACTCACCGATTATATCTTTCAGCAATGAATTCCAAACTTTTGGCAGTGGCAGCAGGGGGTGCCGTGACCCATTATTTGAGGGTCTGCAACCCAGTACTGGACCCCAACCCATGGTTTGCAAGCCACTGGTATAGAGGATGGGGATAAAAATGATCATAGTTAATACAATGATTATATGTTGTTTTCAGCGGAGACAAATTAATGGTTTTTATATTGCTTACAGTTTGACAAATAAATTATAGATACATTTTTAAACAGTGAAACATATCAAATTGCTCTATCTTTTGTTTTCAAAACAATCAATATACACTAATACCTATTAATTAGGTTTGGTAATTAAACCACTTGATATTGTCCTTTCATTTCCCAAGTGGATTTGTGTTTTATAAGACTTTTCCAGCTTGCTTAACCATAGGCAAAACATACAAATGGTTCATCAACGGTAAGTTTTGCCAGCACGCTTATGTGATAGACGTATTTATGATCAGTTAATTCCCTGTACCGCAATTTTGAAATATGCAAAAGCAGAAAAGAAACACAAAGAATCCCATTTAATCTGACATCAAATGTGCAACAATGAATGTACTAGAAAGAACAAACATATTATACACAGACCTTAAAGAATCCTGGATTAACACTAGCGCCTTCTTAACAGACTATAACAGAGAATAAGATTTTGTGGGCCATATAATGACATACAAAATCTTTACTGGAATTGTTAAGTGATTAGAACATCTCAGAAGTAACTCATCTGATGTGTACAATCCTGCCTGAGTGAGAGACAGACACGGTAGAATGAACAAATAATAATTATGTAATTTGTATAGACTCATCAGAACCAAGACTGGCTTTTTACTCTGCAATTATTCAGTGCCCAGCATAACAGAATCTCAATCCTGACTGGGGTTCTTGGTGTTACTATAAGCCAAATACACAAAGATGATAATTTCTAAATCCCCAGTATTTTAACTATCAAGGCACCAGTTACATAACCAGAGAAAAGCATGAATGTGTTCAAGGAAGGGAGCTAAAACTCCTCTCTCTCTCCTTGGTTCAGTTAGTACAAACCTGGGCTCAGCTAGTCCTAGCACACCCTTCTGACACAGAAGAGACTGCACTCTGAGTTAAACAGGTCCTGAATGCCTTGTAGGTAAGGACTAGAAACACAAAAGTAGTTTAAGTATGGAGTCATATATGCAGTACTGTACTCTAGGTAAATGTATCTTTGTCCGTCTTTGGTGGGTGAACTGCATACGAGGTTTATGAATCTGCAACTGTGTTCAAGTTAATGACCCTGGTAAAGATTTATACTTTTCTATCTTGAATTCTGCTTTCATATCCTGTAGATGACCTGATTAGGGACATCAGTATGTATACAATATGCAATAGTCTAGTTTCAAGTGACAAAAGCATGGGTCATCATAGTGAGGTCGGTGCCTGAAAGGTGGTCATATGACAATCACCTTTCTGCTTCTAAAACTAAAGCTACCCATCCCCCCATTTCCATACCTGCCTATTCTGATCGCCAGATATCTGCCTCTCTGGCTGCTTGATTCTAAAAAGGTAAAGTGTGTTAGCATAACACCCATCCATAAAATAATTTAGGTGCAGGAGTGGCCAGCAGCAAATGCCCTCTTACACTGTTGTTCTCTGGAAATAATTAGTTTTCAAACTATGAGTTGAGTCCTATTTAGACAGTGGCCAAAATTTGCCTTTTTGCATCCATACAACCTTGTAGATTGCAGACTAACACGAGATGGTAAAAAATAATTACAGTGGAGTCTGGCTGACCATTACAATAGTTGTAGGGGCAGGAAGGAAACACATCCTATTCCCCAGGTCTTCACTATCTTGTTGCTAGCTCCCATCATTGTGAGATACTCATCTCCAGTCTCAACTGTGAGATGCTCATTCTCAATTCCTAATCCCCAGAGTACCCTGAAGTCAACTACTTTATTTTCTTCATTGTGATGGCATTTCTGAGAGGTGTAAATACAGTGCATCAGTGGCTGGTATACTCCTGCCTGAAACTGCATCAATGAGGCATGTCAATAAGGGTGTGTGTCTCATACCTAGTGGTAAGAGCAGTGGTGGTCAGAGGTGCAGAAATAATGACAGAGTCAGGAACCAGGAGTCCAAGGCAAACATGAGAGGCAGAGCCAGGGTCAGAAGTCCAAGAGTGAGCTAAGAGGCAGATCCATCACTACCCATGAGAGGGAATTTCACCTTCCTGGAACTCCTGTTTGGCTTAAATAGGTGCCTGAACCAATTAGGGGCCACAAGAGAAGCTATCAGTCCAGCCTTTTGAGATGTTGCTCCCTATAGGCTGTTTATTTCCACAGGACCTGTGTGACAATATATAGAGCCCTATCACAGCTGCTAAGAAGCATGGAGATGTTAACGGTCCTGCAACCCAAGAGTCTTGTTCCTGCAGAACTTTACAGTATATTCAATTATGCCAAATAATTCCCAGTAGGATAATGAAGATTGATTAATTTTCCTAACAGCCACCCCTGCTGCGTAGTCAACAGGAAACTCTCTGTCCAAATGTGGTTTAACAACTCTTTCAGCTAAATCAGAGATTCAGGTGAAATAAATCAACATTGTGGAACCTCACACAGATTTATGAGTGTCTCTTAGGGAAATATGGATAAATAAACCAATGAACACATTACATACTTCTACATGCATCAGGATCCAGAAGAAGCCAGTCAACATATGATGAGTGAGGAAGATGAATATGATAAAAATATTTAATTTTAGCTACTTATCATAATAGACAATTTATAATTCTACACACTTTTTAAATAAAGAAGGAAAGCTATATCAACTAAATCCTACTGCTCCTCAGCATGTCCACTATAAAGTGCTCAGAACGCAAGTTCATTATGTAATTAACAAGCAATCAGGAGGTCACAGCTGTAAATTAAGAATCTTCACTAACTAGTCTGAATCAAAGACAATGTTTATTAGAGGTTTAAATTTAAGATGACGAATTATCTACTAATGTGTTATCTGGTTGGTATGAATTAGATGGATTTTGATTTAAGTGAGCCTCAGTCTGATCAATCAGAGGTGAATATATAAAATGTTGGTTGCTTGTAACAAATTGCTGCAATAGTTTTCCAAGCGCACATAGGACGAAAGCTTTGACTTTTTTGTCTTGAGGCCTTAGGCTATTCGTTAGTTGGCTTGAGAAGGCATGGGAAAATACACTCTGAAACAGTCATTATAAATAGGCAAAGTTCAGTTTAAGAAAAATACTGTCTGTCTGGTATATTTCTAATTGCAGAAGTACTGAAGTTTATATTATTATGTTGGACCATCTACTTGTTCCATGTTTGTACAGTACCCAATCTAATGGGGTCATACTCCTTGAACAGGGCTTCTAAGTCCTATGGCAATACAAATAAATCATAATAATTTCACAGCACACTAACAAATGCATTATTAGGCTACACTAGGTTTGATTCTACAAATACCTAGTTGAGTAACCTGATTCTTTTGAGACATTTTACCTCTGTGATTTTAATAAGACAGCTCTTCTGAAGCAAAAATATTTCCATTTTTCTGTCTCTGTTTTGCCCTCTTTATTTATTTACAAGAGGAGGGAACAAAATCCTCTGTTTTGCCCTCTTTTTATTTATTTACAAGAGGAGGGAACAAAATCACTAGGCTGTCTTAAGAATGATGAAATTTCAAAATGAAATATAGGGCTCTTTTTATTTGTCCTCTGATTTTTTGAGCCTTTAGGTGCCATATTTTCAAGCTTTTCTCAACAGTCATTAAGGCTAGAAATGTTTAAAAATGAAAATAGATTTACGAATAAGCTCATGACTCTGGGAACTGGGGCTTTAAGAAAAACAAATGCCATAAGACTTATGTTGCCATCACTTATACAGTGGCATATGTACTTATACCTGCAGAGCAGTGGTTTCTAACTGTCGGACCATCCCACAATCCATTTTGGCCACAGCACGTAATCCTTTGTGAACAATTTTAATTTGTAATTCCATAAAATCCAACCTTATTAACAGCAGCAGCAATAAAACCTCCTAAAATTCTGAGTCCCATGGCACTTAAAAATTAACAAATTTATTTATCACATGAACTTCCATGGGAGAAAATCCCACTTTGTCAGACTCTTTGAAGACGGCCATCTTCAAAGAGTCTGATGAAGTGGGATTTTCTCCCACAAAAGCTGGGTGAGATAAATACATTTGTTAGTCTTTTAAAAGTGCCACAGGACTCCTTGCTTGTTTTGTTGAACTAGACTAACATGGCTGTTCCTTTGGAACTAAAATTCTGACGGCATGAGGGAAGGCAAGATGCAATGGATGGGATCTGCTGATTCAGTGGAGCTGGGTTGTGAGTGGCAGGGATGTGGTTGGGGACTTGGGGTCTGTGGTTGCTTGCTTCAAGGTTGCTGATAAGAGGAAATGTGCAAGTTGTGGCTGGAAGAGGTTCACACTGCCAATAATATGGGGCTTACTGAATAGCATTCAGGAAAATACTCCATCTCCTGAGACATCATTGCATGTGCAGTCTAGAGGTGTAGGTATTTAGTACGTAAGGCACAGATATAAAAGCTAAGGCAGTCATTTGAGAAGCCTACAAAACTTGCAAGACAATCAAAGACTATCATTGTTTACAGCATGGCATATGTGCTGAAGAGTTCTTTGATGGATGCTGCATCTGATGCACAAATGACAGTCCCATCGACAGATTGGGCACACCCACATATGAGCAGTTCTCTGAATCCAGCCAGCCAATTCTTTCCCTCCAGATGCTGGTCTTCACAAAGTTTGATCATCGCAACGCCTTGTTCCATTTACTCCTTTCCCAATCATCCACAGACATGCTAAGGGATACCAAGTCATTTTTACAAGCATCCCAAAAAATCTCTGCAGTGGTCTGCATCTCTTTCTAGACCCTTTCTGTGCTTCAGAGCCCATCTTCAAGCATCTGACAGAGTCAGATTTTCTCCCATGAAAGCTCATGGGATAAATTTGTTAGTCTTTAAAAGTGACATTGCCCCCCCTGGGGGGGGGGGGTATTTTGTTTGTTTTTTTCTTAACTAGACTAACATGGCTACCCCTTTGGAACTTGTAATCCAGCAATCACTTGACATGTTCAAGCCATTTAAGTCTTTTCTTACTAATTAACATTCCCATGAATGACATACTAGCATGATTTAACACTTCCACAGTTGTCATCCTATCTTGCCATCCTACTCAAATAATTTTATCCAAGCATCTGATATGAAAGCTGCTTAGTCTTTTGGTATGTTTAGTGCAAGTCCTCTCTGTTTCTGAGCCATATGGAAAAGCAAATGAGACATGTCTCATAAATATGGATTTTAACTTTCATTGACAATTTGTTATTGTTTCTGTCTGATTCTTCAAAAAAGACCAAAGTTCCTGGTCACTTGGCCTATTCTACTAGTGCATTCAAGCATCAAGATCTATACTGCTGGTAATTGTAGTCAAAGTAGCAAAGTCGATCACCAACATCTCAGGTGACATCTGGCACTGGTTTTGAAGAACCTTAGTGCATGATAACAGTCTTACTCAAAATTACAGCTAGCCCAAAACATTTTGCACAAATCAGAGAACTTCATAAGAAGACACTGTAGGACATTACTGAGAGCTACAAGGGCTGCATCATTTACAAACAGGTCTCTGCCAACTTAATATATGAAAATGAAGAGTCTGGCTCGTTTAACATTAACAATGCAGTCAAGCAGGGTTGTATACGGACTCTACATTTACTTTTTCATTCCTGCTTCCACACACATTCCATAATGTTTGAGTGGGTATCTATGTTACCACCACACATGATGGAAGTGTATTTAACTTTGCAAGGTTCAGAGTGCTAACACAGTGGCCCCACAAAGCCTGTAAGACCATAGCTTAGGTAAAAGAGGCATAAGTCCTTAAAAATTTTAGCAAAGCAGCTAACCAGGTATAAACCCCAGATGAGGGGTCAGCAACCTTTGCCAGTCCCCTGCGCCACTCCCACACCCCCAACCCTTAGTAGATGTCAGGGGCTAGGCCAGGAACTGTGGCATGCAGTGGTTCCTTTTCCCTGCTGACTCCAACTCCCAACTGGGGAGATGAGGCAGCAGGGGACAGGAGCTGCAGCGCACACATAGCTTTTGTGGCCCCAAGCCCCATTGGGAGTAGAGCCAGCAGGAGGAGCAGCTGCAACCCCTACATGCCACTGTGACTAGACATGCCTGGGGGTTGCCAATTCCTGCCCTAGATCATAAGATGCTAAAAAATAAAATGCTGTCATGTCTGAACTGATGCCACGTAACCCCAAGATGCTATTTTAAGGTAAGAACATAAAAAGATGTCTGGCCACAAGACTGCTAGGACAGCTAAATGATGCTTATGTTAATAAGCCTGAGGTAAAAGCCCTAGTAACCTATGGGAGAAGACATGCCAACATTAGTCAAGTGAGAAACTATAGATAAGGAAAAGGCAATGAAACACTTAGTACAAATCAGGCACAATAGTAACAGCAAATACATTGAACAATTGTATCCTGGCCTACGTGCCTTGGGAGATGCAATGTTTGGAATCTGCCAGGATGACAGCCATTGATCATGATGGTAGTGAGCATAATGATGAGGATGACTCACATGAGGTCCTTTGCAAGAGAGGTGTGAGTCCTTGGATGTGCAGGTGAACACACTCTCATCTTTATCAACCTGGTTGGGTTGGAATGCAACTTTGCTGTGTTGGTAAAACTGTTCCCCCAAATGTGAGTTTTGCAACCATACATATCAGTGTTCTCAACTAAACTTTAACACAGTGGATAGCAACCCCCGGCACATGTACTGACAGTGGTATGAGCGCCCATTAGGAGCAGCACGCAGCACCCTCTGCAATGCCACAGAAATCGTGGCTCCTGCAACTGAAACCTGCTCTGGGCAGCTTGGGCACGGAGGGTCCCCACCATGCCTCTGTTCCAGGCATGGTATGGAAAGAAGATGCCTGCACAGTTTCTTTCCATGGCGTACAGCCACCAAGGAGTCACTCTAGATGGCTTCTCTCCTCAGCATGCCCGCCCCCCCCCAAACAGAAGCTGCTCCAGGCAACTTCTTTCCATGGCATACCTGGGGACCTGTGTCCCCAGGCATGCTGCCAAGAGGAGCCACTGCAGGCAGCTTCTTTCCTTGAGTGGCTCCTTTCAGCAGCATGACAGGAAAGTGCTCCCTTCCCTGCCCCAACCTCTAGGCATGGCTGCCACCAAATTTTCAGGCAGCCTCAGCTTTTACGTCTGTGAAGGGAGACACTAGCATTGGTTGACAGTCGAGGAGGAGGTGCCAGCAAAGGTTGCTGACCCCTGCTTTAACATTAGTAATACTGGGCCTGATCTTTGGTCAAAAACCTACCAAACCTCACTACTAATTGAGAATTCTTAAGTAATCAACATACTGAATACATAATCAATTGATCTGTCAATACATAGTCTTATTTTACATATTACCACCAGAAAACCTCTGGTATTAAAGCAGGGGTCTCAAACTCAAATCACCATGAGGGCCACATGAAAACTAGTATGGTAGCCCAAGAGCTGCACCACTGAAACCTTTTTATACAACAGTATTGCAAATATTGATAGCGATAGCGTCACTGCAGTCCACAAGTAATAACTTTAGGGGTCACATGCAGCCCTTGGGCTGCAAGTTTGAGACCCCTGCATTAAAGTATTACTCAAATATATAAAATATAGTATGAATCAGTTGCAAAAATTGCATCCTTTAACCTTTCCAATCTGTTTAGTAACAAGTTTCTGACTGAAAATGGGTGGAATCTTGTTTTTCAAGTGGTTTGCGTTTAATGAAGATGTTTTTTTCCTTTGCTAGCCAGTACAGAATTGAAAGCAAAAAACAGACACTGAGGGGAAAAACAATCAGCTTTTTCACACTGTAAAGTCTCTCTTGGGAACTCATCTTCTCAACGTAACTATGCAATATGAATTAAACACCTGGAATAGTGCTAGCACTTTACATTTCAGATTTGATTACCATCATCAGAGACAGTCCTGGCCTCACCAGAAAAAATGCACTCACACTACAGTTCAAACAAGCATGAAATGTTTTACCTGAACAACCATATTCTTATTCTGCTATTTCAATATATTCTCCCTTTTTGAAAATCCTATATACAGTAATGCATAAAAATATATTCTGTCCTATGTGGTATAAGACCCACACATTACTACTGATTTCCTCTCTCCTCACTAACCAAGTGGTTTGGACTGATATAACAACAGTAATTTGGCTTCCCCTGGTAATTTTGTTCTTGTCCTTTTTCCCCACCTGATTTTCTCTCACAACCACCACTTTCTCAAGACCTTCAATTTTGGTTTAATATTTTCTAACTTACACTTTATGTTTTAAATGATTCAATACTGAGGAAGGATTTGGGAAGGAGGTTTCATTGCTGTTATTTAAAGCCAAACAGGATGAAGTACAAGACAGAATTAAAAAAAAAAAAAAAAAAAAAGTTGACTCTACTCTGAGCAGTTTAGGAAAAGGAAATCACATAGGGAAATAGAGATTGCCATCACAAAACTAGGAAATCCCACCTTCTCTGTAAGAGATTGCCATTCAACAACACAGAGTTCCCACCTAGATCTGAGAACAACCCTGGGTCACAAAGGTCTTTACAAAGCAAGTTAGTTCTCATAACCCCTCTTCCTCAGTTGTGGAATTTGTAGCATAGAGAGGGGAAGTGATTTGCCCAAGTTTATAAAGCAGATCAGAGTCAGAACCATGAACTCTGCCACACTCTGTTGACTCCCATTTCTATGCTCAATCCACCATGCAGCATTGGTAGCAGACTCATGTTTCTTGAAAATCAAGTGGTATTTTAAATTTCCATTATTCTATTATGTTGGAATCTAGAATTTGAATGCAAATTTTAATGCTGTTAAGCCAACATCCAACATGCATGACTATCTCCTCTATGTTGACAAGCTCCAAAGGGGTAGTTAGTCTAGTTCAGAAAAACAAACTAGGAGCCCTGCAGCCCTTTTAAAGACTCCTTGTTTGTTTATCTTCTCTATGTGGTGCCTGGTATGAAAAGTGAAGAATCTCCCAATATGCGTTACTTCTTGCTGTTGTACTAGATACCGTGTAAGATAAACCCCCTATGGAACATACCACTACCATACACCACCACTTTATGGGCACATTTTAATAAGCCAGACAGTCAAACTTGTTAACGATTGCTCTACCTGAGTTGTGTCTATTTGTTCTCTGGAGCAACACAAATGCATTTCAGGTCCCCTTGGCAAGCTTTCACCATTCTATTGAGCAACACTGTGTTCTGCCAAAACAATAGACAGCCCTCCTTTGTGAGATACAGAATTTGAGTCGAACGGCAATAGGACGTTACAGCTTCTCATGAGATAATGTTAGCTGGGATGTTTTCTAGTTTAGGCAACCAAAGTGCTAGTTTAGTATATGAAAGAAACCCATATATAGTATTAGAGATTTCTCTATCTAATTTTATTTTCCACATGCAGGAGTCTACTAACACTAATCATCACTATCCCTGTATTAGCTCACACAGTCCAGCAATATTTGTCTCATTTCATTACTTTAATTTGTCTCAGCTCCTGTTACCAGTGTTCCTGGATCTGTCATGTTGTCAACATGTCTTATTTTCAAGTGCTCATGATTTATCCCCCATGTGCTTTACAGTAACCACTGCTTTTTTTTCCTCATAGTATGTCAATGCTGAAGTATACATGTCTAGATCATGCATAGTGACAATTCAGAGTAACCACTACGACCGTGGACTGCTGAACTAACAAGACTTGGCTTTGAAATTCTGTGAATTTGCCCCATGGGCATAACTCTTATAAGGCCCAAAGCTGTTGCTCATAGAATCAAACTCAAAATAAACCATGGTGCTGTGCTAGGAAAGTTTTGTTCTCTAGTTCCGGAGTGTAGTGTTGGTTTTCTGAGGAGGTATGAAAAACCATGACTGGAGAAGAAAGTATAGATTGGGACTCAGAACTTGCCAGCATTGTAGCTCTGGATGAATTACTAGCCTCATAAAAGAAAGATGGAAAAAACCTCTCAAGGTTCAGGCACATATCAGCTGCTCGGTTGAGCCAAACAATCATTTCACAGGCTTCCCTGAGATAACGGTGAGGCTTGGCTGAGACATTTCGTTAGGAGGTCAGGACCTTCCTTGTTCTTGTTGTAGCTTCAGCTCACTCTACGCAGACTGCTCCCGGTCCCACTGGCATGCATTTCCCCAAGCAGAATCTTTTTGTTGTCTTCTATGCATAGCTTAAAAACAATTTTTACCCTCAATTATTTCTTTATCACTCTATAACTGAATGAATAATTCATAATGACAAATGTATTCAAGGAATTTTACTCCTTTCTGTGTTTGCAAACCGCTCTGTCAACAAATAGCAAAATTCGCCAGTGGATTTGTTATTCAAAATTGTCAGTTTTTAAAAGTGAATAAATGAGCTTGCATATTGCTCACAAATAATAAAAACCCCCTCAATATTCTAAATCTGTGCTTTGCTGAATAGTGATGTAAATCATGTGGTATTTTTTCTAAATGAATAACCTCTGTAAATCAGACTAAAATGTCCGCATCAGGCCCTAAAATCCCAGTAGCCAACCAAAGGACTGAATTCCATATTGGAATGTAAAATTCAACACACACAACTGAGAACTGGAAACTCATTCTTATTAGTGACCGCTGTAGTTCACATGTACTGGAATATTTAATTTTCAGTTTTGGCCACTTAGGCTAGAATATCCTATTTAAGCATTAACTGAAATCAAGTCAAACAATTATGTGCATCTTGTGGAAGCAGGGTTGCTTGGACATTCCAGGAACATTTGTCATCTTTCGTAGTTTTCATGCAGTTCTAGTCATCTGTTCATAAAACCTTCCCATTTAGCAGTGTCCATGTCTGTAATTAATTCACTGTTTACTTCCCCCTTCTGATAATTAATGGAGATCATAGAATCATAGGGTTGGAAGGGACCTCATAGGTCATCTAGTCCAACCCCCTGCCAGAGGCAGGACCACTCCCACTAAACCATCCCAGTCATGGTTTTGTCCAGCCAGGCCTTAAACACCTCCAACGATGGAGATTTAACCACCTCCCTCGGCAGCTCATTCCAAGGCTTCACCACTCTCCTAGTAAAAAAGTTTTTTCTAATATCCAGCCTCGACCTCCCTAACCGCAACTTGAGACCATTGCTCCTTGTTTTGTCCTCTGTTATTACCGAGAACAGTCGAGCTCCCTCTTCCTTAGAGCATCCCTTCAAGTAGTTGAAGGTTGCTATCAAATCCCCCCTCAATCTTCTCTTCTGCAGACTAACTAAGCCTAATGCTTTCAGTCTTTCCTCATAGGGCTTGGGCTCCAGCCCTTTAATCATTTTGGTTGCCCTCCTCTGAACTCTCTCTAGCATGTCCCTGTCCTTATGTTATATAAGAGCAGATGTAACAGGGACCTTTCATTATCCCTTTTTAGGGTCCTTACGTCAACTTTTAATCCAGGCACAGTTCTCTTATCCAAGTCAATTTGAATTATCTTCCCATGACATTTCATCAGATATTTTGAAATGCTTTGCTAAAACTCAGCATGCATTACAGTTACTGCATCCCATTAATCCATTCGCTTAATAATCATTCAAAGAGGTGATTAGGTTTTCTGGCATGACTTGTTCTTTAGAAAAAAGCAGGCTTCTTGATGCCATTAAGAAATCACACAGTTCTTTCATCTGATTAAGATAACTATAATACAATTAGAGTTCTGTGGCACCCTTATAGACTAAAAGATTTCTTCAGGCATAAGCTTTTGTGGGCTCCAACCCACTTCATCAGACTCATGAAGTGGAAACTGTTCAGGCATCTGATGAAGTGGGTTGAAGCCCATGAAAACTTATGCCTGAAGAAATCTTTTAGTCTATAAAGTGCCACATGTCTCTCATTGTTTTTCCTGCACAAAGACTAACAGAGCTACCCCTGTGGGAAGTTCTATAATGTAATTGACAAACCACATATTGAGAATTCAAGTATAGATTCTATCTGGTCACCATAGAATTGTAGGCTATGTCTACACTAGAAGGCTCAGTTAAGTCAACTTAACAAGGCTGACTTAAAGTTGACTTTATTAAGTCGACTTAGAGTCTCCACATTTTTTTTAAGTTGACTTAAGCCAGGGTAGCCACTTAAGCTAACTTAATAAAATTGACTTTAAGCACGCCCCAGCTTAAGTCAACTTTATTAAGTTGACTTAAGTGGCTACCCTGACTTAAGTTGACTTAATAAAGTTGACTTAGGCTGCCTCATTTCATTAACTTGACTTAATAAAGTCGATTTAACACAAGGTCGACTTTAAGGGCAGGAGTTATTAAGTTGACTTAAGCAGACACTTAAGTTGACTTAATAAATGCCAGATGTGGCCGTGGTGTTGCTTCAGTTGACTTAAGCCAGGCTAAGTCGACTCAAGCCTCCAGTGTAGACATAGCCATAGAAACTGGAAGGGACCATGAGAGGTCATCAAGTCCAGTCTCATGCAGAAATCATAAAGAGAAATACATTACCATTGCAATACTAATTGTGTACCTTGAGTAGAACTCACAGCTCAAGAGAAAATTGCATTTAAAGCAGCTTTAGGCTACCTTTGTGCCTACTTAATCTTTGTTTCTGCAAACTTGGCATCACAGACGGCACTATCAAAAATTTCCAGTGAAAACCTTTTTGATCAAAAATAATTGATTCACGTAAGAGTTTCAGTTCTGATAAAACAATTTTGTTTCTTTTAATTTCAAAACTAAAAATTTCAGGCAAGAACTTTTTCAGTATTTTCTCCCCGTTTGATGAATGTATTTTAATGCACCATATAATACACTTTCCAAATGCAAACTCAAAACACTACAAAAAATATAGGACATTAATGTACTGTAAAGTGCAAATAATAACTAATAATAAATAATAACTACTACTACTAACTAAAGTAATCCATTCAGAGCCATCTTTCCCCTATAGAGGCAGCTAGCTTTTCTCCTACAGGGAAGCAGAGTTTCCTTTCCATTTTATCCATACAGTTGGGTGGCTAGAAATAATTCCTAGTTAATGGTATTTCTAAAATCGCTAAAAACCAGAATATTTTTAGAAAACATCCCAGATGGAATCACTCAGAAGGCATTTCTGTATTTGAGTGTTGATCCTTTCTAATTAAAAATTAATAAAGGATTTTAAAAAAATTACAGTTCATGCTATAATGTGAAAATTGTAGGCTTTGCAAAAGTAAAGAGGCTGACGTGAAAGGAAGGGATGGAATGCTGCCACGATGGGAGTAAATAATATACAGTTATTAGTTGAGAAGGAAACATTTTCAAGTCAGATTGGTTAATAATTACATGCCTTAAGAGACAGAAGTTTCTATTTAAAAAACTGACTAATATTAGGTTAGACAGCAATATAATAAACAATAGATGAAATAAACGGATTACAGTCTTCATGACAATTTTATAGACACAGACCTGTTTCTAGATTACCAGCACCTCATCAGTTATTTTCTAAAAATGTACTTTTAGTGCCACAGGAGCAAACTATAATGATTTACTTATTTATTTTAAAAGAAATAACCCAGAGTGATTCTACTGCTAACTGTGAACACAGAACTAAATGGCTGGTGACCACATACAAGTGTAATGCAAAATAAGGAGCTCAGCATGCAGAAATCAATAGACGTTTTGCATAAAAGTTGATGCCATGATTTATTACTAACTGTAGTAGCATTTAACTACGCTGGAGCACTGCGACAGATTGGAAACCAACTGTCTAGGCAGCAGGTCTGCAGAGAAGGATCTGAGGATTACAGTGGACAAAAAGCTGAATATGAGTCAACAGAATGTCCTTGTTGCCAAGAAGGCTACCAGCATGTTGGGCTGCATTAGTATGAGCATTATTTGCAGATCAGGGAAAGTGATTATTTTCTTTTATTTGGCACTGGGGAGGCCACATTTGGAGCACAGAATCCAGTTTTGCCCTCTGCCTCCCCAAATACAGGGAGGAAGTAGACAAATTAGAGAGAGAGAGTCCAGTGGAGAGCAAGAAAAATAATTAGGGGACTGGAGTACATGATTTATGAGGAGAAATTGAAGGAACTGGGCTTGTTTAATCTGCAAAAGAGAAATGGGGGGGGGGGATTTGATGGTGGCCTTCACCTACCTGAAAGGAATTCAAGGGAGGATGGAACTAGACTGTTTTCAGTGACAGATGACATAGCAAGGAGTGACAATCTCAAATTGCAGTTGGGGATGTCTAGGCTGGATATGAGGAAAAGCTTTTTTACTAGGAGGGTAATAACGCACTAGAATGGGTTACCTAGGGGAGGTGATGGAATCTCCTTCCTTTGACATTTTTAAGGTGTGGCTGGACAAAGCCCGGACTGGGATGATTTAGTTGGGAGTAGTCCTGCTTTGAGCAGGGATTGGACTTGATGGCCTCCTGAGGTGCCTTCCAATCCTAATATTTTCTGATTCTATTATTAGCTTTTCTACTCCGTCCAATAGGGAAAAAATCATTTTATGAAGTATATTTTTTTCCAAATCTGCTAAAGATCCTGTGTAGCAAGGGGCATAGCTTACCTCCAAGGCTAATGGGAAGGAACCATTCTCTATCCCTTCCTGGGCAGTCAGGCAATCCACTCCCTGCTGTCAGAAGCAGAGGGATGGGGCAGGATGTTTAAAGAGCAAGCCCCACAGCTCAGTTGTGACAGAGCAGGAGAAAGAAACAGATGTTTCTTGCCTGTTGATGAACTCTGCACCTAAAATCGAGCTCCACCATGCTGAGGACAGAGGAGGGACTGAGATTCCTAACTAACCAGTGCAGGAGTTGCTTCTAGGACTACCAATGGCCATGTACCCAGGGGAGATGGAGGAGTCCCAGAATACGGAGGTACAGCTATGTTCCCTCTAAGCTGTGCGCGTGCACGGACACACGCAGGTCATGAAACCTGCACACACAACAAAATAAAACATGCACAAAAAAATTCAACACTGCTGATATTTTTATGCTATTTTAAGAGGGCAGTTTCAAGTAGTATGTTTCAAATAAGGTTTTCTAATTTAGAAAATAATTTCCATTGCCATATCAAAATAAAATTTAAGTATTATTTGCATCATACACACTTGCTTTATTGTGCTCACAAGTTTGACCACACTAACTGTAGTGTGCACAAATTTTGACACTGGTTCTGAAAATTTGCACAAAGGAAATTTTTTGCACACACAGCCTACGAAAAATTAAAGGGAACGTTGAAACAGGGGTGTAGGAAGGGACACCAGACAACAGTCCACTTGTGTATTTCAATGTAATCCCCATTAACTCAGCATCTGCCAATGCTAGGCCCTTGGCTGGAACCTGGTAGAGTAAGGTGGTCCCATGTCTTTCTTTGCCTGCAGCTTCCCCATCCCTGTGATGGTTGCTTATACACCTTAGGCCAAGAATCCTTCATCTGTGCACCATATGCATGAACCAGGAAGCCAGCAAAAGACTGCTTATTTCTCTGCTCTGCCCTGCTCTGTGGACCACGGCCGCTAGCTTGCTAATTCCCCATTAAGCATTTCCTCCATAGACACATTGTAGCAAAGGGGCATGGCATCCCTCTGAAACTGACAGGGAGGGAATGGCTAATGAAGTGGGATTTTCTCCCACAAAAGCTCATGCGAAAAATAAATCTGAGTCTTAAAGTGCCACACAACTCTTTTTTTTTTTGTAGGAGCTGTCTGCCACATGAAAACGTGGAGACACTTGTATCAAAGACATTTATTAAAGTAATCAGAGAGAGAGAGAGTTGTAGTCTAATGATCTGGAAACAGGGCTTGGAACCAGAAACTTCTGCATTCTAATCCCATCTCTAACCCGGATTTCCCTAGCACTGGGAAATTTGGGCAAAGCATTAGGGCCTGATCTAGCAACATCCCAATCCAGGCACTCCATGGGAAACACCCAATGGAGTCAACCTCTTGGGCTCAGTTTCTCTGTGTGATTCTGAGTCAGTATGGCCACTGTTATTAATATTGGGGTAGCACTTTGAAGTGCCAATCCTCCCACTGTGGTAGGGCATGTACAACATTAGAAAATATTCATAAAGTGATTTTAAGATAACTATTGAATGCTAAGTTTTATCACCACACTTTGGCTATTCATTTTTGTAGAGAGATATCTAAATAACTAAAGTTATCCCATCCCAACCTAAATACATAGATTTTAAATGTGCAGTTAGTACAGTGGTCCCAACCTTTTTGGCCACTGATATAATTTTTACAGCCCTGAAGGGCCATCAGCCTCCAACAACACTCCCACCTGAAGAGCAGTTTGCCTCCTTGCTCACTGATCTCCCACCCCTGACTGCAGTAGGGAAACCACATACATCCTGTAGCTCTGTACACTCTATCTGGGTCCCAAGGCAGTAGCTCCCTTGTGCCACCAGGGATACAGAAGATCAGTGGTCATGTCCCTTTCCTCTGGCTCCAGCAATGACCCTAGTATCTATGGACCTAGGCAGATTGCTTTGTAGTGCTCTCTGCTACAGCCATGGACATCCCTAGTGCCAGGGACATCCCTGATGGGCAGGGCCCTGGGCCAATAAGCCTGTGGGGGCCTCTGCCCCCACTTCTGTGCTGGGGGACAGGGCCACCTGGGGCCAGAGGCGAGGCATTCCTGACCCACCTCTGGGCCAGCTGGTTCACACCTGGGGGCAGAGTGGGCCAGCCCAGAGGCCAGGCCACTCCTGGGCCAGCTTACTGCCTGTCGTAGGGCAGTGCAGGGCCCGCCAAACTGCAGGACCCAGGGCAGTCTCCCTGCCCGCCCTACCCTCCCCACCCCTGGGGAGTGCTAATCTCCTATCACTTTGACTGCAGCAAGGAGCCTGCATTGGTCTTTTAGCCTTGCAGAAATAGACTTTGCATGGGTCCTTAGGAGTGACTCTTCTGCTGCCAGCAGGAGAGGAATCAAAGGCCACTTTAAAAGCCCCCAAGGACCACTTTCAGCCTTTGGAATACAGGTCGGGAACCACTGATTTAGTAAGGAACTGCATCAGATTATGTATAAATTTGGAAGTTTTAAACTCCACTAAAAACCTCTATTACTATCTATTATTAACCTTTCACACTACAAATGGCTGATCCTGCTTCTACTGGAGCCAAACTCTGATCTTCATGGGTCTCATAAAAGGCCAGCGAAGTCAATTGAAAGACTAGTGAGGATCTGAGCAGACTCTGAATCACACTCTCTATCCAGATAAAATTCAAATAATGTTTGAGTATAACTGGATTATTTAATCGAAAGTACGTGTTTCATATGTATTCTTATATCTCCTCTACGAAGATCACTGATGCTTTACTTTGACATTTCCCATCGTTAACAGCTATCAATTACTGGATATTACACAGAATTTTTTTCACCATGTCAGTTACAGTAATTAACTTTGTACCAATCACCAGGGTGCACATTAATATTCATGTACTTTTACAGAGGAATGATCTTGAAACTTCACAGCAGGGAGGGTTAACATTATTCATTAATGTTCTGCCCCAGTTTCTTTTCTAATTCATTAAGGAAATATTAGCATTATCATGTCAAATTAATTTTCTTGAAAATAGGTTGATCAAAGGGTGGGATCAGTGCTAATCTAAAAAACCTGGGTTTTATTATGCTTTTGGACTCCAGGAACAGATTATCATACCTGAGGTATTGCTTGCTAGGGGCACCCTGGTATTGTACAAGGTATCAGAAATGGATGGAGTCAATCAAGCTGAGAATTTGATTTTCACCTAAAAGAAAAAGATCTCCTCCATCCCCTTCTTATGATTCTCTATTTTGTGATTAGGAGAGAGAGAAAAACACATTACTCAAAATGAACAAGAGGCTGAAAGAAAATAATGAAACAAAGTGATGAGCTTCAAATGAGAAAAGAGGCCAGAGAATGGAATATCTAATGAT
The DNA here is from genome assembly GCA_007922195.1 of Podocnemis expansa. Classification (NCBI taxonomy): domain Eukaryota; kingdom Metazoa; phylum Chordata; order Testudines; family Podocnemididae; genus Podocnemis; species Podocnemis expansa. Next base: position 14,820,546 of record ML681984.1, on the reverse strand, counting down.
AATAAAGGGTGAATAGAAAGTTCAGAAGCTGAAAGAAGGAAAAGCAATGGAAATGGAAAGGGAGAGAGTGAAAGTTAAATAGCCCGAAGAAAAAAGTTTTCAAGGAAATAAAGAAAAAGCAATCTGAATAACGAATGGTCATGATAGCATAATACAACCTTAACTATGGGGTTAGGTAACAATATATTGGAGATAGGAGGACATTAAGACATCTGATCCACTCACATATTGCGGGTGAATCCACCTCAATGGTAAGCTAAAAAGTATTTTGGCTGAATAGGTGGAAACAGGCCTGATACTGTTGTGTACCTGCTAAATACAGTCACTGAAGTAAATGAAAGAATATGGACTCTGAGCCACAATCACCTCTTGGTCCATTTTTTTTTTTTTAATAAACATTACTACTGAGTTACAAGAGGCGGGTGTCTCAGTTTCAAGAATAACTGTATATCAATCTCCTCACACCTGCATGGTCCATTTCAGGAGTTCCCAGTCAGGGCTCAGGTCTCCTTCCATCATCAGTCTGGGTCAAGACTGCTTTCCGATCGGTTAGCGTTAAGGTTACACAGTCACCCACCTTACACTGTAATAAGATCCACAAACCACGCTGCCTACCAGCCAGTGTCTATGCATTGTTTTCACTTTCTGAGGGCTGTGAACAAGTTACAAGTCACCACAAAGCCCTTTCTTCTTCAGGTAAAAGAATTACAGGGAACATATGATTGGGGAGCTCCTGTGGGCAGAGAGCCCTATTTGTCTGCTGGATCAGAAAGAAGGCTTCACCTAGCCCTTTTATGGCAAAACTCAGCATAGACAAATCAAGGTTAGAATATTCTGCGGTCACCACAGGTCACCAGCGAGGCTTTAGCAAACTCCATAATCAGGTTGTCTGTCTCTGACTTCCTTCTTCAGTCAGTTCCTAGGTGAAGGAGGCCCACGCTTCTTCCAGAGCCCACAGATGCCATACCTCTCAGTCCTTTGTTCTCGAGCTATGGGTAGCTGCTCCACTTCCCTACTGAGAGGAAGAGAAATCCTCATCCCTTAGAATCACTGGTTGCCAGGTGTCAAGTCCTTGAGACCAGGCTTTGCACTGTCATTTTGAATTTTCCATTGATATTACTGAGCCCCAGCCAGCCTTTTTAATGACTCGTTCATTTTAGGGAACTAGGCAACATACACTCCTATATCCCTTAGCTTGGCCTAAGAGAAAATTTAATTATCTTCCCCTCACACACATACACCCCAGTAGCAATACAATGTACAGGAAGAAACTGAGGTGCATATATGAGTCATAAAAGTTACAAAAACTCCCATTTTGTAACAAAATCACTATCCATCTCAGAAGTGGCTGCCAGAAGGGACAATAATAATAACCTACTCTGACCTCCTGCACATCACAGCCCCAGAACCTCAACCCACGGTCTTTTCTGATAGACCTGTAACTTCTGACAGCATTACTCAAATCATGGTTTAAAGATTTCAAGTTACAAAAAATCCACCATTAACTGTGGCTCAAACCAGCAAGTGATTCATACCCCACAATGCAGAGGAATGAAAAAAACCCAGACCATCCACTAATCTACCCTTCAGGAAAATTCCTTCCTGACCCTAAAAATGGTGATCAATTAAACTTTGAATATGTGGGCAAGGCCTGGGAAAAATTCCCTCTACTTATCAAAGTCCAATCTCCAATCATTGCAAATATTTGTTGATAGAAGTTGTGGATGGGCCATATGCCATTATAGACACTCATCGTACCAACCTCTCCATACATCTATCAAGCTCAGTCAGGAACCAAGTTATGTTTCTTTTTGTCCTCTCTGTTTCCCTTGGAAGGTTGTTACAGAGCTTTGCTCCTCTGATATTTAGAAACCTTCATCAAATTTCAAACCTACACTTATTCATGGCCAGTTTGTATCCATTTGCTCTTCTGCAAACGTTGACCCTCGATTTAAATAACTCTTCTCCTGCCCTGGTGTTCATTCCTCTCATGTATTTATAGATAGCAATCACATCTCCCCTCAACTGTCTTTTGGTTAGGTTAAACAAACAGAGCTCCGTAAGTCCCCTCTTCATTCCTCTGTCATCCTCATAGCCCTTCTCTGCATCTGTTCCATTTCGAATTCATCTTTCTTAAACATAAGAGACAAGAATTTTAGACAGTATATATGAGATCTCCCCAGTGCCTTGTATAATGTTAATAATACTTCCCTATCTCTACTGGAAATACCTTACCCCTCATATCCGAGACTTACACTAGCCTTTTCCATGGTCTCCAGTGACCAGACCGCAAGAGTGAAATATTGGGACACAGGAGGGTGGGGGATGTAGTAGAAAGTGAGAGCCTGAGCCATGAGGCCTAATATAATGGGTCTAGATGCAAGATCTGAGGCCTGAACCAAGTTTTGACTCTAATAAACAGCAAGTGCTTGCTTGCAAGTTAGTGACTGATATAGGAACTTGGAAGAAATAACAGCATTAGGAATGCATTGGCATTCCTAAAAGCAGTAACAGAAATACACAGTATTGTTAAGGCACAACTCCCCTGATAATCACAGAAACATAATCCTGTGAGACAGTCCAATTACTCCCCAAATAGCAGCATAATACAGGGAAACAGTACAAGCTCTCCCCAAGATGCAGGACTGCTCAAACACAATCATGAAAGACAATACAGAAACACCCTGACCTTAAAATAGACTCAGGAGGATGGATGAAAATACACTTGGTTTGGAGGCAAGGACTAACAATCAACATCAAACAGGCACTGGGTAACCTGGTTGTACTGGCCTATAAGAAAAGAATCCTCATGGATGTACGTGTCCAGCCTAAGGGATAACAGAAAGCCATATTAACTGATCCAGTCCATTGTGACTACGACATATATGTTTGTGTACCCAAACCTCCTATGAGGTGCCAGCATCCTGCATTGTTTGCAGTAAACCTGGCCAAGTGCCTTCACTTCTTAACCAAGTTTGTGGTTATTCCTGGTCTATGCTTAATGAGGTGTGTTGATTCAGCTAGCTGCAGAAGCTGAATAGGCATCCAGAGAGGAACTCACACTAGCACATGTGCCCTAACCAACTGACAACAATAGTACCAGTGGTATTTATTCTACTCTGCTTCACAGATAAACAAAAAGAGAGAGAACTAGAAAGAAAAAAAAAAACCCACAAAACAAACCAAAAAAAAACAACCAAAAAATAACAAAAAACCATTTAACGTGCTTTTATTTTTTCATAGCTTCTATTCCTTGTTTACATTTCTCGCAGTCTTTTCACTTATAAGCCCTTATTCACAAGAATGATGGGTTAAAAAGTCAACATAATTACCTTCCCCTCCCCAACAGCTTCCATTTCCTTCTAACTTCTTCCTTGAAAAATACAAAAATAAAGGAAAGAAGATAATGAGAACTAATTTACAGTCCCTTTGCTCTTCTGAGTAAAAATTGTGTCTTATCTGCTTGAATATTTCTTCTGGAGATATTTGAATAGCGCTATAAGCAAGGTCATAGAGCTCAAATATTTCAGCCTTCTTCTAGTAAAGAACTTCCTTCCCATTATTTTCCTTTATGTTGGATAAAGAAAGACACTCAATATAGAACAGAAAAAGAACATATTGATATCCCCTGGCTAGTTAACTTTGCTTCACATTTCTCCTTAATTACACAGATAAAAAGAATCTCAGATCAGTACTGATTTTGGGGGGGGGGGGGGTCTGAACAAGAAGAAGTCAAACTTGAGAAGAACCAAGTCTTCCAGCACTTTTCTGTCTGCATGGACAACTTTACATTCACATGTATGGGGGAGAGAAGGGTCCCATTCTTCTGTTGCTTTCTTCTAGGTGTATAACCTTGCGTGCCCTAGATCTTTATTACTGGTTTCTTAATGAAGAAACAGAGCTGTATGAACTAAATATACTCAGGTAAACCTGACCATCTTCTATATGTTGCTGTGATAAATCGGCCTACAAATTTACCCTAATTTGTGATTTCCTCTATTTTAAAAAATGTGAAAGTTCTTAAGATGCTGAATAACCTAGGACAATAATAGTTAGCTGGAAAAGGTACAAAAAAAAAAAAAAAAAAACCTAACGAATAAAATTAAAAAACTTCATTGAAATCATGCTTGGTAAACAAGAATGTTCTGAGGACAAATATCAATTAGTCCCAACTGGTGTGTCTGTGCATAAAATATTTCTGATTCTGGATCCTTAAAGATAGACTTTGGAGAGCAAAATTGGCTATTTGCATGAGTTTTTACCGGGTATCCCCCCATCATCTCTTAGGACCCCAGAGCTTCTTCATTGTAATCCTGAGAGATGTCCTAATGAGGCTGTGCCATAGCAAAGGAGCCAAGCACCGGCTGAGTGCTGAGTACCCCTTGGGATATGGACTTACTCCCCCGGCCCTTGTGTCCCATTCCTTATCTACCTTATTTCTTCTCTTTCCTATCTCTCCCCATTTTCCTTATGCCTAATCAGAGGGCCTGGCTTAGCCAGCCAAAACTATATATTGCAACACTTTGGTGACCCTGTAATCAGAGAGGCAGCTAAATGCAATGCCTTAAACACCACAGTTCTGGTACAAGCCTGCACGTTCTCTGAATGAGTGATAAGACAACGTGCTGGACTTGCATCTCTCAAGCAGGGAGGCTGTAAATGAGAGTTAACTTCAGAGACAGAACCAGCATTTCCTATTCTTTCTTTTACCCTTGCACACATGCATCTTGTTTTCTAGGAAGGGGGAGATTGAACTTTGACAACTGCAGCCCCAGCCCCTCTTCAATAACAACTACCAGTTACTACCAGCTTTAATACCATCTCAGAGACTGCCACGTAAGGATGGTCTTACTTTCTAAAAACTCTCTCCAGCTAAAAGGGACAGGGAACAAGGAATGTTGTTCAAATGAAAGCCTTGCTTAATACTTTACATTTCAAATGCTTTAACTGTTTTGCCTTCTTTTCTGAACCATCTTTAATAAAGGTAGACTTTAATAAAGAGACTTTTTAATGGTGTTTACCATTGTCTTAAGTGGCTGGGACCTCTGTATACCAAACCCAGAAACTTGTCTGACACTCTTCAGTGTTAGACAATGAGAGGGCATGTGAGTCATTGGAGCACCTTTCACTCTATACCCCACCTAAATTAATACAAGGACTGTTCACTGGCTTTCTAAAACTGGCATTTCAGTTTATGATGAAAGGATGGAACTTTTGGACAACTAACTCCTCCAAGCTCCCCTGAAACTTCTAGCCTATGTAACCAGCTAATTCCCAGCCTTCCCCAAAACATCAAAAAAACCCAGTTGATTTTATACAGCACAACTAGAGTGTCCTGAACAGCTGTGCACTTGTAAATAGCCATCCATGATGATTTGGGAGTTCAGAAACAATGCAGACAGAACTGTGGATGATTTCATGCAACTGCATAATTAAACTGTGGTATCATGGAAAACCTACATTCATGTGAGTTAGCACGGCTGTCCAATGTCTCTAACCAAGCCAGAGACAATGGTGGGTAAAGTAATTTGAAGTAAAACATCTGAACAATAGGTGAGCTGCATTTTAAAAAGCCAGTTTTACCTTAACACTTTTTAAGGGAGGGAGAAAGGTGGAAGTAGTGGAAAGTTACCCAAAAGACTGAAGAAAGGAAACCAGGTGGCTTTAAATAACCAACAAAGGAGAGAGTGGGCAGAGGAGAAGCAGAGTGGATGAAGCAGCCAGAGAATACGGTTACAGAAACTGGGAAGAAGTCCCTATGAAGAGAGACCAGATAGCATGCAAGAGCCTTCAAGAGGAAGGGATCCTCCTCTTGAACAGTTCTTCAAGGACTCACGACAAAGAGGCAAGATAAAAAATGAGGGACACTGAGGTTTGTTTTTGATGGTCTGTTCTCCCCTGTATATTACATGACTAAACAAGAAAACCAAAACAAAAAAGCATGAAAGTGTTTGAGCAGGCAAAGGTGCGATTGTTTACATCTATTGCATAGAGCAGGGGTCTCAAGCACATGGCCCGCGAGCTGCATGTGGTCCCTAGCACTATTTCCTGCAGCCTGCAATGACACAATTGTTACTAATATTTGCAATATCATTGTATGGAAAGATTTCAGTTGTGCGGCCCTCTACTATTCTTCATGTGGCCCTCATGGTGATTTGAGTTTGAGACCCCTCGCATAGAGTGAATGAGTTACGCTGTGGCCAGGAGCATTGTGCCTTTCAGGCAGAGGCTGGGAGAAGGGTTTGTTTAAGAACTGGGGAGTCTGAAGGGTGAGCACAAAGATAAAAGCTCTGCATCCTGAGAGTTTGTCTAAGGACCTCAAGACCGGGACAGTGACTGGACTCCCCATTCAAGCACGTGGTGCTTGAAAGCACAGGAGGTTGGGATTCCCCTTACAGCAGTGCTAATGGGTGATCAGTAGGGTCACTCTCTAGGATTTGTGATATCTTGCATAAAACCAAATAATGCTTGAATCTACCCTCATCACCAATGCTGGTTGGGATATATTTTGGACAGGAATTAAATGTTTTCGTCAAGGCTTAAAAAAATTACAGGTTTTTAACTGCAAAACTGAAAAATGTCAGGTTTTTAGTTTTTCTGGGGGTTTTTTGGGCTAACATACCCAAATAATTTATTTTAGAACTGACATTTCCTTCTGAAGTTCCTGTTTTGATGAAAGAGCCAACAAAATAACTGCTAGGCATTTGTAATTGCCTTACAGGTCTGCTGCTTTTAATTACATCTTGTAATAAGTAACAGGATTTTCATTCACATTCATGATTCATATATTGTATTATCATAAAGAGATTTACTTCAAACTGTTCGCAAATAATGTAAAGGTGTCGTGGGCAGGGGAAGACAGCAACTCATGTTTCAAGCAAGGAAAATGAGATCTTTCAAATGTTCCTTAAAAAGGAATATTAGGTTCCACTGTCATACAGGCCACTAGGCCAAGCAGCCACAGAGAGAATTTATTGCTGAGCCCTAACTAAGTATAAATCTGTGAAAGCTCTTTAAAACTTTGCACACACACTAATTATAGTCATTCCATGAATACAACTGAAGTAAATTGAAGCAAAATTATATTGTTAAGGACATGAAATTCAAATATCTGGTTTCTCAAACTAAGAAGCCACAATAGCATTTATCTTTTAGAAACAAAATTTTCATCTCTTTAGATTCTAGAATGAATTTAAAAAAATTGGATGGTGGAGAGAAGAAAATATTTGGGATGACATCAAACATCATGTGTAACTGTGCACCTCTTTGTATGTAACTATGAAAATGAGAAAGTAGATATCTAAATACCCAATTTCCAGGTACAGATTCAGAAACTGTCAAGCAAATTGTATTGTCTAATCGCCAAACAGTTAAAAGAGAAGGGTGGTTAAAGACACTGCCAGAAAAAGTTACTAGGTTGGCTCAACGTTCATTTCTCTGTTTGTAACAAATTAAAAAAACATGGAGACCTTCATGTGGTGTGTGTCTGAAAATTATCCTTGCAGAACTACTAACCCAAACCAATGAGTTTTATACAACCCTCCTATCTACACTCATGTAATCTGGTCTTCCTACTTCTCTGCAGCACCCCCAGGTTCTCTCCCATTCATCACACCCAACTACAACCTTTTTTAAAGTAACATACAATTTTTTCCCATACTAGCTCTAGTCATTTTGTCTAATGCAGCAACCCTCATTCACTTGTATGTGTCAGTTAGGTCTTTTCCAAAGTCAGTCTGCTTTAGCTTGTCAACAAGGGACAAAACCTTTTAGACCATTATGTCTTCTATTAAATCACGTTACAGTATTTCCTCGCAAGCAGTCTGTTGTCTGCCATGGTTGTTTAAGGATATCTTTTAATCCTAGATCTCACAGCTAAACTAGCTTGATATCAGCTGCAGACAGTCATCTTGATACTACAGCAAAATGCACAACACTGGAACAACAGACAAAAACTGTAACATATAACAGCTCCCACTTAATTGTACACAGTTTTCTACACTTCGTCAGTCAAGGGCAAATAAAAAAGCTTGGCATATGCTGTTTCTGAATTGGAGAACTTGTTTCATTTATTAATCATGCCTCTCTACAACCAAGTATTAATTTAAAGAAAAATAAGAAGCACATGCTTCATCTCCAATCTTTACAGCAATAAGTCATGAAATACCTGAGTGTCTTGGCTATCTGTGACAATACACGTAAAGAACAGACCTAATGGAAACGAACCTGAATTCTCTAGCTCCCTGTTGCAGTATCTAGGTATGCATAGCAAGTTTGGACATGCATAGGGCCATGCTATTGATCATTATACGAAACACCTCATTGATTTCATTAGCTATTTCCCCTTAATAAATTATGACAAGATGTGACCCACAGTGATTTATTCATGAAGAGAGCGCCCAGGAAAAAAAGAGAGCAAATTAAGTAATAAAAGATGAGATCAAATTCTGTAATAAATTAGACATTGGTTAACAGGCAGTGTAAGTTAAGGCATATAGGAACTGGACCCATTCAGATTCACTGTAACCACTTATGAAAAAGAAAAAGCCATCCTTCTAGGTGGACCAATTAAAACATTTACTTTGCCAGGCAGCATCAGAAAGAGAGGGCAGAAAACATTATATGGATAGAAAATAATAAATGTAATGTGGTCAGATATGTTGATAGTGCATCTTCACCTCAAAAGCTCTGTTCAGTTTTGTTCTCTCTATTTCAAAAGAGGTAGACAGACAGAATAGATATGGTCAGAAAAAGTAATAAGAAGCAGGGAAAGTTTTCACAGATCAGAAGGGATTACAAAGATTAGAACTGTTTAATTTATTAAGACGGCAAATCAAAAGGTAATATTTCAGAGGTATATAAAATATATGGTATAAAGAGGCCCAGGTAGACACTGCTGTTTGCATTTTCTCATCATACAAAAACAAGGACATAGTCAATGAATTTTTAAAAGATATTAAAAATGAGGAAAGGATTTTTTTTAAATATCATCACTTATTCAGTCTGTTGTAAAACAATACTGAGGGAGAGATTATGAGGATTAAAAATAGAGGATTAAACCTTCCTATGGCTAATAACATATCATCCACAGTTAAATTAGCTAAGATAAATTTCTTATAAGTGATATCCACCCACTTGTTTCAGCACACAAGCAAACCAATTAAGGACTCAGTCATGAGTCAGCCTGTGCAGGGTAATGAGATGTAAGGAGGCCTTGCACCCACATCTATGTGGTGAGACCTGTAAATATTTAGTCAACCTGATTGTTTGGACTCAACCTTACTTGTGTGATTTGTTCATATTACTATGATCGTGTAAAGGGAGAAGACACTTGGTGCTTAGACCCTTCCTCCGAGGTCTCTTTGCACCATCCAACTCAGAGATGGGATAGCCTCTGGTATTTTCCAGTTCAGCAATTCCTTTGTTCACATTAAAAATGTACACAAACCATTATGATTCTCTGATATTCCCCCTCATTCCAAACATTCATTAACTACCCAGACAGGGGTTTTGCTTCTTTATCTTTCTCCATTTTGTTTTTTGTTTTGTTTTCCAGTTCCCGTCATCATTGTGAAATGCACAACACTACAATGCAGTGCTAGTTAACTCAGTTTTCAGCTTACAGACTTTTAAAAATTTCCCATGAATATCAGAGCATGCACCCACTAGCAAGTCAGAGTACAAGCAGCGTTTCCCAACAGGGGCTGTACCGTTCCTGGAAGGGCGCAAATTTGAAGTTCAAGAGGGTGGTAAAAGCTAAAGGGATGGTAGGGGAGCATTGAAAAATATGCTTGATATTAAAATTTTTCAAATGGAGACGGTAGAAAAATCAGTCTCACTGAAATGGGGTGCTGCCACAAAAAGGGTTGGGAACCAAAGGGCATATCCCTCATCACTGCGAGGAATCCTGTTCTATACCATCAGGATTCCTTCTGCAGAAGGTGCACTAGCCAGCATCCCTGCTTACCCTGACTGGACTGTCTGTTTTAGCCAGAGGTAGTTTTTAGCCTAAAGCACAGTCCAATTCCTTGGAGGATTAGAACACGTCCTTTTGCTTCCAAAGTCATTCATTTCTTTCTAACATGGATTTTGCCAGAATCAAAGTTTCTAGCAATAGATTCCCTTTGCAGCCAAGCTGAGCTATTGTTTCTTTGTGCCACATAGCTTGCTCATTTATTTTGTCCCTTACGGAATGTATCAGCTGAACTCCACCTCATCCAATGAAATTGGAATGCAATTGCAATTTGCAAGATTTTTATCCTAGAAAGTTACTGCTCCCTACATAAATTACGGTGTAACACACAGATACACATGCTAGTAATTCTTTTATTAGAAGTAATCTCCTTGAATGGATAAATCCAAACATGCTGAGGGGCAGGTGGCTCTGCTGCTATAGATATCATTGTGAAGTGGATAGTGTGAGGCTAGCTTCAGTAATGACCCAGTGGGAAATGAGTTTGGAATGACAAAGGTTATTGGGGGTATGTTTTAAAATGAAAATTGCATATAAACCAGGTGAAATCTCTATGCAAATTTAGACCATTTTAAAAGATTTTAAATTGAGACATTTCAAACCTATTTAACAAAGACTCAAAATGCAGCACTACTCCTTCTATTCATTTCATATGGTACCTTATAGGTCTATACATATTTATAGCATATTATTATGGATAACACAACATGACTGCACTGTGTATTATCATTACTAGACAAACCACATTTTTCAGGATAGTTGCTTAGTGTAATGAGTTTCAACAAACCAAATACACTGGGACAGCAGCAGTTCTTTTTTGCTGGTCTGGTTTTTGTTTGCTAATGTCATACTTTGTTATCCAAAAGCCTCTTCTGGTTGCTTAGTCTTGGGTACTTCATCCTAAGAATATATGAAATTTCAAATACCACCACTTTCCCTTGCATTATGACGACAGCGTGCAACAGAAAAGTGACACATGGAGCATTAGAAGGTTATTAAATCAGAGTGTTATCACTACAGATGCCACAGACATGCAAACTATTATAACTTACTTTTCAGTTTTCTTATTTACCCTTCATTTTTTCCCTCCTTTTTCCCATCTCCTCTGCTTCCTTATCCAGTCTGTCTCTTCTTTCTAACCTAGATCACTGTGAAAAATTAAATACCAAAGGACTCTATAAATTCTTCATGCATTGTCCCAAACAGATTTCTGCATGATGGATGAAATCGTGACTTCTTTGTAGCTAATAGAAAAATGTCCAATGATTTCAGTTGGGCCAGGATTCTACCACATCTTTCTGATGTTCCACAAATACACTGAAAGTAAAAAATACTACAGGGTGTTGATACTGGATACATAGTGATCAGTGTACCATATGCCTGATTTGCACATCAGTAAAGTTTAATATTGAAGGTCTTCTATAGAAATACTAGTTAAATACAAACCTTAAAATTAACCACAGCCTATCCTACTCAGTCAACTTGGAGAGCTACGCAGTTCCTCAGAAGGCTGTGTACATAAACAGCTTTCTTTTGGGGCCCCACCAAGCATAGATCCTTTGGTCCAAACAGCAGCACCTCCTGCAGAACCAGTCTTTGATGAAGCTCACCCCTTAGTCTGTGTGATTTTTTATCCTTTCTATTCACAGCTTTCACCTAATTGCATCTATTAATTATTATATCTTCTATCACCTACATTGGTTCTCACCCTTAACTATATTCCATTCTCAGCACAGTGACTGCAGTCATCAAAACATCATCTGGTAATAGCAAGGGCAGTAAACAAAATATGCTCATTGGTAGTGAAAAACTGTACCTCAGACATTCAAGGATAACTTGATATTCCCATCACCGTTATCTATGTGCAGCTGCAAGCATACATGTTAGATATTTCATCTTATGCACTGTAGCATGCAAAAACAGACATCTGCAAGGTTATTCAGTATTCCTATTTGTCTCTGCCAACTAGAAGATGTCAGGCTGCTGAGGCCAGAACAGTCAAGCAAGCAGTTTGAGCTATGCAAGGACCCAAAACAGTGGTCAAGCAACTTGTATTGCACTGGGCCACCAACACAGGGCTTCCCAGGAATATCCTCCACATAAGTTATTATGGTCAAAGCCCCATCTCAGTTGTGTTGGTTTAAAACTGGTGTAATTCTGTCCAAGTATGTCAGACTCTAGCCCTATTGCCAAAGAAAAAATTGATCATGATATACATAGACATAAGTAAACATATTAAGCACTTTGTCAATGTGTGATAGTGATAAATCAGAAAGAATATAGGATACTAAATGAGGGAGGGAGTTGGAGAGGTCATTATTTCTGTGCAGTGAGCCATCGCCAGGGAGTGGCAATTGGGGCATTCAGGGGCCCTGTGGCAGGAGGAGGGGGGATTCTGTGGCATTTTAGCAGCAGTGAGGCAGAATTGAGCCCTGTGCTTCAGGATTTGGCATTTCTGCAGCTGGAGGTAGGGGGGATTGAGGATGGGGAGTGGCGCAGGGGCCTTGAACAGGCCACTTTGCCCTGGGCCCCACCTATCCCTACAGACAGTCCTGTGAGGACCCATATAACCAGAAACACACTAGATTTAATGTGAAGGTCATCTCTTATAGCCTTAAAATGATCACTTACCAAGATTAATGTAAAATAGATGAGTACAGATAAGTGTTTGTCTAACCTATTCTAGGAGACCTTGATTGATGGGGATTCCACAACTTCCTAGGGTAGTAGTTCTCAACCTTTTGCAAGTTGCAACATGCTTGACAGCCTGTACGACCCTACAGGACACATCAGCCTCTCCCCATCCCTCAGCTGAATCCAATCCCCCACCCAGCTCTCCCCAACACATCATGTGGCGACACAGTAATGTGTACCTACACAGTGGTTGCAAACCACTTTCCTAGCGTAACTTATTCCAGAATTTAACCATATAACTAAAAAGATTTTCCTAGTATCTTAGCTATTTTTCTAATATCTAAGCTCCCTTGCTGCACATTAAGCCAAGTTATACATCTGATGAAGTGAGCTGGAGCCCACGAAAGCTTATGCTTCAAGAAATCTGTTAGTCTTTAAGGTGCCACAGGACTCTTGTTGAGTAAGCTCATTGCTTCTTGTCGTACTTTCAGTGGGCAATTATGAACAGTTGATCACCAAAGTCTTTATAACAGCTGTTAGTATATCTGAAGCTTTATCAGGTCCCCACTCACTCTTTTTTTTTCTTCAAATTGAACATGCCTTTATTCTGTTTTAAATTTTCCCTCATACTTCAGGTTTTAAAACTTCTGTCAGTTTTGTTGTCATTTTCTGGACTCTCTTGAGTTTGTCCATACATTTCTTAAAGTGAGAGGGACAGTACTTCAGCTGAGGCCTTATCAGTACAGAAGAGGGTAGAGAAATTATCTAGTAGGCCTGTGACTTTACTTACCGATATACTAAATAAACATTGGGTGAAACTCAGGGATTTCACTATTAAAATCTAGGAAAACACTCCACTGCTGGTAAAGCGTACCTGCACCTCAAGAATACACTAACAAGAGTTATAATACCATGGGGTATGTCTAAACTGGAGCCTTAGGTTGAAGTAACATGCCTTAAGTCAACCTAAGGATTTCCATGTCTATAGTTAGAATTTGAGTCAGCTTAAGCAATTGCTTAAGTCAACTTAATAATTCCCACCCTAGAAGTCAATTTAGGCTTTTAAGTCGATTTTCAGGGGGAAGGAAGCCCTGGGCCCCGCCCCAGGGCCCAATCTGACTGCAGCCACCTCTGGCAAGCAGCTCAGAGTCCAATCAGGCTCCCAGGTGCAGGTGGCAGGGGCTTAGAGCTGGCTCCTGCTGCCCATGGAGAGGCAGGGGGCTGGGAGCCCGATCTAGCTCCCTGCCCCCTTGAGGAGGGTGGCAGGGGCTTGAAGGAAGGAGCTGGGAGCCAGATATGGCTCCCAGCCCCCAGCTGCAGGTGGCAGGGGTTTGCAGTTGGCTCCCTCTGAAAGGAGCTGCCGCTCTCCATGGGTGGCAGAAGCCAGCTGCAAGTCCCCACCGCCTGAGGCTGGGGACTTGATAGGGCTCCCAGCCCCTTGCTCCAAGCCTCCACCACCACAAGGGGCTGGGAGCCAGATCGGGCTCCCAGCCCCTCTCCAAAAGTTGGTGGGAGCTGAATGGAGCTCCCATCTCCTCACTACAGAAGCCAAATCAGGCCCCTGGGGCAGGTTTGGGGCCCTAGAACCAGATCACACTGCAGCAGGTGTTAAAGTAAGCTGGAACACCCTGGAATACAGTTCCATAGCCCTCAAATCTGAGAGGCCACAGTTCTGGGGCCCAGACTCCAGAACCTAGAAAAATCAGCCCACACGCTCATGAAGGAGACCAAGGAAGGGGACCTAGAGATTTAGGGTTCCAGGGCCTCTCAAATTATACTTTAACCACTGTGGCCCAGGGTGGGGAAGGGGACAGGGCCTTAGGCCAGGCCAGGATATGTCTACTAGTGTAGACATACCCCTAAGTTGACTTCCCAAGGTCAACTTATCCTGACATAAAGTCAACCTTGTGAAGTTAACATAGCATCCTAGTGTTCACATAGCTACAGGTTGTCAAATAGACACACACAGATTAAGAAATTTAGGGAAGCTACAGAAAGACCTAGCAAAGGGTAAGATAGATAATGTATTAAAAAGTTAAGAGTATGAAGTAAAAGGACATGTAGAAATGCCCAGTGCTAATCTAAGACCTAGCAAAATAATCAAAACAGAAGGCCTGAGCTAGATAAATGGTCAAGCTGGCAGTCAACAGGTTGGGAAAAGTTTGACCTTACTATAATTGGCAACAATCAATTTAAAACTGCAAAAATAAGTACAAGGCATGGAAAAATACCTTGAGGAAACAAGTGTTGGGTTGGCCTTGCACCAAAGAGAAAAGGAGAGATGTTTTGCCCAGGCATCCTGTTATAGAGATATTTCAGCCAAACCACTGACATCTTGATGTATGGTGATGTTAGTGGTATGTAGACAAAATAAGGTAACAGATGGCATCAGGAAGAGTGTGTGCACCAATCAAAATAGCTCTGGGCATCAAAGAAAGACATTTCTGATGCCAAAGGGGCTGAACAAATAGTCCAACAGTATATAAAAGTAGGAGCCCCAGTGACCAGATTTCATGCAGTCAAAGGGGGTGATGGAGAGTCCTATCATCAGTTGAGCTGTTCCGTTTCATTGACAGCACAAATGCTGTCTCTGTTCCTGTTGAGATAGATCGCTTACCATTGTGTTACACTGCAATAAAGCCTAGCTCGGCAACTTTGTGTCTACAAAGATCCATGGTCATGTTGGTTTCTTCGTTCATGAGTGTTACCTACACTAGGTCTCATGCACGCAGCCAAACACAGAATACCACAGATAAGATTGCTTCTTGCCCAGCATACCACAGGTAAAACAGGCTATGGCCACAAAATGTTTGCAGACCCTCTGCACAGCCTCTCATATCTTATATAGCAGACATGGCCAAACTGTGGCTTGGGAGCCCCATATGACTCTTGAATGAAAAAGCGTTGCTCATGGAAGAAGGTCAGCAAATCAATTTAGGAGGTAAAAGGATATGGCTATATGCCTCACTGTGGCTCTTGAAGGTTTAATAACCAACTTGTGTGGCTCTTACGTTCCGTAAGTTTGGCCACCCGTGGTAGGAAACTCCCTTTAAAAACACTCCAAAATGATATTTGCCTTTTCCAAAAATGCATCACATTCTTGGCTCATTCAATTTGTGATCTGCTATGAACTGCCATATCCATAATCTCAGAACTGCTGCCTAGTCAGTTATGCCCCATTTTATAGCTGTGAATTGGATTTTTCCTTCCAAAATACAGCACTTTGCAGTTGTTTCTATTCAATTTTTGTCCTGTTGATTTCAGAATAGTTCTCCAGTTAATCAAGGTCATCTTGAATTCTAATCCTGTCCTGGGAAATGCTCCCCTCCCCCTGCTTGGTGTCATCAGCAACTTTTATGAGCACACACACTACTCCTTTAGCCAAGACATTAATGAAAATATTTATTTGTATTGGACCCAGCATAGACCCCCTTCAGGATCCTCTTAGATATGCCCATCCACTTTGACAGAGAATCATTTTCAACTACTCTGAGTACAGTTTTGCATCCTGATGCATACCTACATTTTAATAGTTTCATCCAGACCAACTGTTTTCATGAGAAAAATAAATCTGTTAGTCTTAAAGTGCCACACGACTCCTTGGTTTTTTGCTGGACTAGACTAACACAGCTATCCCCTTTGGAAACTGACAGTGGTTTTCAGCCTTTTTTCATTTATAGATCCTTAAAAAAATTCAGATGGAGCTGTGGATCCCTTTGGACATCACACACAGTCTGCAGACTCCCAGGGATCAGCAGACGACAGGCTGAAAACTACTAATCTAGACCACATTTTCCCAGCTTACTTACAAGAAAGTTGTGTGGGACTGTGTTAAAAGCCTTAATAAAACTCAATATGTATCATATCTACTGCTTGCCCCATCCACTAAGCCTGTAACTTGTCAAAGATGTTAGGTTGTCTTGGTATGATTTATTCTTGATAAAACTATGTTGACTCATCACCCTAGTATCCTCTAGATGCGTACAAATTGTTTAATAATTTTTTTCAGTTCAACAGCTATTAAGACAGACAGGATTGCATTGTTTTGAATCTATACAATTGATAAATCCAAATGTTTATTTTTAATCTCATGGCCGTTCTTATATGAAATGAACTGATAATCTTAGTTCATTTCCCAGTGATCAGTTATGTCATTACTGAAACTATGCAAAACAAATATTAATTGGTCCTATTCTTTGTAATTTCATCAGAGGCACGAAGAATAGAATGGTCAGAGATTATAAACTGGTATCTCATACCAACAAAGTCCTTTTAAGGTTTAGAGTTGATACAGGTCAGTGTGGGAAAGGGAGTGAAGATTACATTGTCACTGGCCTTTTTGAATTTGATCTTTACACAAAACACTGGCCTTTAATCTTCAGAAATGTCAGTCTAACACATTCCAAGTACTAAAGTCACTTCAGAATGAAGTACTAATATGCATTCAACTGTTAAGACACAACTTGCATAATTTTGAGTGAAAAAGTAAAATTTTCGGATGTCCTAGCCTTTTTCATTAGCAAGATCTTTTCAGCTGAAAGTATTATACTCAGTAGTTCGGAAAAGGTCAAAAAGAACCAGTTCTAAATTCTGTTCTTCAACTTCTCTCAGAGTGCTACAGAAACTAGAGATAGGGAAAAAAAAAGTCATCAGTTTGATTTCCATGCCAATGAAGAATCTCTACATCACACTTTCAACTGCTCCCGCCCCCCCGCCAACTAATTTTTAAATGTTCCCTATTAAATTAGGTCATTTTCACCACCTGTAAATTTATTTTACTATAGAAAAACAGGAAGGATGTCCTTGCAGATAAGGAATTAGGATGGAATTCAGTAGATTCAATTCCCATCTCTTGTGCAAAACACTGGGATTAAGGCAGTCAAAATGTTCAGATTGAGACTTTCAAAACACAGCTTCTACTAATTTAAATTCTAGTTCTTGGCTAATTCCTCTAGCCCTCTTTGAAAGCCTCCTTAACCTTAACCTTACTAAACCTCAGTTTCCCAATCTGTAAAATGGAAATACATCCTGTACCCTGCTCTTTCCTATCTTGTCTATTAAAATGGTAATCTCAGTGCAAGGACACTATTTTACAATGTGTTGTAATATAGTCCTGTGTAGTATAATTATTATTACCATTAGTAGTAGTAGTTTGTGGTGGTACCTGGGCAATGTTTTGATAAGAAGGAAAAACAATCTCATATAAGGCTTGTAGATTTTCCTGCAACATAAACAGAAGACACTGACAAACCTGCTCCCAAATTTTCCTTCCCTCCCTAACAAAAGTTTCCACAACACACTTCAGCCAGCTGATTGCTGCATCTCCAACAGAAAGAGAATCTCAGATGTTTTCAACAGCAGACACCATTATTTGCTAAATAACTAGCTTTTAAGGTGAGAAGGGCCAAGGATGAATGGCCAAAGCCTCAGAAGCATTTGCTAAGCATTATACATGGTTCACGGAAGCAAATATGAATATATCTATTCCACTCTGACTCTCCTTTCATTGTTAAGAAATAATATCATTCCCAACAAATTAGTTTTCATGAACTGTTATTTCTATTTCATATATGAATTCGTTACGCATTTTTACCCAAGAGGAATATGCTGTATAACGGTAGTGATAATTTCAAGCAGTCAAGATATTTTTAGTTTTATTTTATAAAATACACACCACAAATGACTCCCTCTATAAGCATTGTTCATATTGTTGTGTAAATCTGAAAATTACAAACTACACCTCTGGGTGTTAGGCAGTCTACTCCCTTATCTGTGCTGAAAATCCTATTTCGTAGAAGTCCAGAAATATATCTCTCAGCCATTTAATGCTGTTGGTCCCTAAACAATAGTGATTGATTTTGTTTGGTCTGGCAAACACAAATTATCCCATAATCATTTTAGCCTGCCAGCCATGCTTACATTGACTTGTTTGCGTTCAGAAGAAAATGCAGTGATTGTAATGAAAAATGGAAAGAGCTGGAGGCAAATAAAAGATTTTTTTTCCTGTGCTGAGAAAAATGCATCTACTTTAATTGTCAGCACAGAATAGGTATGGGTCTGCTGCAAAAGTAAAAATGAATTTAATAATAAATAAAAGGCCACTTTTGTTTCACTCTAAATTTGCCCTCCAACGATCCATGATGTGATTTTATGATCATTTTTCCTAGTGTGTGGCTACAACAAAAGAACACAAAATAGAGAATGTAAAAGGTATTTGTCACTAGTTTGAAAATACCATTAACTTTCGTAGTATAAAATGATTAGAAAACCTGAATAAAAACCCTTTCTGGTTTTGAGGGGATTTAATCTGAATCATTGGATATTAATTGATAGGACACACAATTACAAGGGCCAGCTTTGGAATGGCAGTTTGCACATGGCTTCTATCTCATGAGAACGGTTACTAAGGTTCTGTTAAACCTGAATCTTCTTTTGATGCCTTTCCATTGGGATCTATTGCCTTCCTCTATCAACATTTCTTGGAAAGACATGCTGGCCTCCAGCTAGATCTTATTTTTTCTGCCTCATTCCCTTCGTGGAGTTAATCCAGTCTTCAGTACTGTGGTGTTAGTGGCTCCATAGTGGTTGCTAAACTTTTGATTTGTCCTCTGTTCTGCACTATGGCTGTTCTTCTAAAGACATCTGAAAAATACTAACTATGCTAGTTCTGTGGGCATAAGGAGGGACAAAAGCATGTGTGTATTCGTCCTTGGTCAGTGGGAAAAGAAAAGAATATCCCTGGGCAATCAATAGGGACAGAGAGAAGAAAAGCCACAGTCACCCACCCACTTGCACTACTGCATACTATCTCCGATATCCCCCTTTACCACTTGAAGGCAACAATTAGGATTAGGTCCCAGGAACTAATGGCAGGAGTGAACAGGATGAGAATGAATGAGTGTGAAGTTAGTTTGTTTTTGAGGGAGGTGAGGGCAAAGAGAGAAAAGACTAGTGTTTTGTAAGTTAGCATGGGGAAAATTGAAGGAATCATTTTGAACAGAGAACAAAGAGGAAACTGAGGGTTGGTGAAGAGGTTGTAAATATAGGAAAGATAAAGAGAGAAAAAAGTGAAGGAAAAACATTTAAGATTGTGGATAAGAATAAGGAGAGATACATGGACAATGAAAAAGAGGAAGGGGAAGAAGTGGGATAGAGGGAAGAAAAGATTGTTACACCTCGTCAAAAAGTCAGACAGAAGGAAAACAATGAAGATTCCCTAAATATGCAGTGGAAGAAAAATGAAGTGTAGAGAATGGAGAAAGTCCAGTGTAGGAAAACCAAATAAAAGGGCCATATGGTTATTTTTATATAACTGAATAAATAGAGAGGTTAATGGGAAATTTAAATAAATTGAATGTGATAGAATAGTTGCAATGGAGTGAGCAGGGGATACAGTTTGCTCTTTGTCTATGACCAGAAAATGGCTTCTGAGCAATGTATTAGCTCAAGATCACTCAAAAAGTTTACAGCCTTTAGACAACATTAGGTCAGTTCCAAGTTTGTGACAAACATGCTAAACCAGGTGATTTGGACATAGATTTGGGTTTCACACCACGGATCTAGTCGAAGTACAGCTTGGATGGAATTTGAGGTTACTTTAAAATAGGAGCTGATCAAACAGCTAACCATCCACATACATATGTTCACCCACATACTACTTTTAAGATACCAGAGGAAATGTAGCTATAAGCAAATTCCAGTCATGTGACTTGCTTAAACTGCATTGTTACAATGCAAAACTATACATGTGCTGGGGCATAAGAGATCCCCTGTTGCCGGAGGTTTCCTACATAGGAAAAAAGCAATAAAGCTACCTTTAACTCAATGTACAAGATTCTTTGCTGAAGTCAATGGGGCATAAACTTTACAGGGATTTGAGGTAGTTTCAGAATCAAAAGAGACAGTGGAAAGTTTGTCAAACGTGGGTAGTATGTCAAGTCAGCAGGTTTGAAATATTCTCTTGTGGGAAACAGAACAGTTATAGACCATCAGATATTTCTAAAACAATTCACCAGGACAGCCTCTGTCATTTCAGCCACCTTATTTTAAGAAAAGCTCTTCGTCATTCATTGTAATTGGTCTTCACTTCTGATGCAGGATTCCTCTATCCTAATAAGAAATACACACTCTGAAACACAACTGTCATTTTCATCATCATCCCTCAGTCTTATAGTCCACTACTAATAATGGTCAACTAGCCCAATATTAAACTGATAGTCATATGAATGCCATACATATGTAGCCTCTATCCCTACTGCACCTTATTACCCTGCAAAAGGGCAAGGGTCCAGTCTTTTTAACTGGAAACCATCCTTCTTGAAGGAGACTAAGTTTTCCACTTCCACTTCCACTTATTCCCATATCTTCAGGGCGTAAACTGCTAGCCCAGTAGCTTATTTCCCCATCAGATTTAACTGTTTAATAGTAATCAGCCAAAGCATTGTCATTTTGCTATTACACACTATAGTGAACTGTTCCTTTACTGTATGGTTTTTATAAGGATTTGGATACCAAGATGATAAGTCCACACTCCCTCACCATGAAAAAAGACTGTTACAATGGTTAGCAAACTTTCAGCAGCAGAAAGTTTAGGACAGAACTTAGAGCTAAAATTTACTTCCTGTCTTCGGTTGCAAGAAACATGCAGATCCAGAGTCAGAAGTCACTGTGATATTAGATAGATACAGTCGACCAAAATTTGGAGTTTTCATCCCATAAGAAATTAGTAAATCAATGCTGAAATGCATCCCAAAATATGATCAGAGAGGTGAAATTTAAATGAAACAAAAACACACTTCACTGAACAGAAACTCCAGAAAAAGATTGATTTGTACATGTGAGATATTTCGTCAGACAGTCCAAAAGCAAAATTATCATTTTGATTTAATGAACTGACCCAAAAAACTAAGCATTTTGAGTTAGTTCAATATTAGACTGCTTTTTCTTATGGGGGGCATTATCTTGTGGGAGATGTACAGGTCCAGCTCAAGTGTTCGTGGTGCCCCAAGCCAACTTTTCCTTTTGCACCCCATCGCTGAAGCAGGTAGGATGGGGCCAAGCCGGTGGTCGTGTGGTGGCTGGAGAAGTCACATGACCCCGCAGTGGAGGGCCTGGCCATGCTGTCCTGGCGACCACAGGGACCTGCAGTTTTTGGTGCTGACACCCCTAAGCTTCGGCACCCCAAGCTGGTGCCACACTGGCTCACACCCCTCAAGATGGACCTGGAGATATAGTTCCAAAGCCTGATGTACCCATTCTCCAGGACCATATGTCCCATGAATGACCATACAGCTTGGTCAGCTGGAAATTGGCACTGCATTATGAGAGATGACATCTTGAAGGAACCTCATAGGAAAGCATGAAGCCTGAACTACCATTGCCACAAGGCAATGTGCTGATAGGGAAACACCATTTACTATTCTGCTGAACTAATTTGAAACAAAATGACAAGGGTCAGTTCAACATAATGAAATATTCCAATTTGGATTTAAAAACAATATTTCATTTAGATTTTCCTAGCAGGAATAGTGGCAGTGTGAAGGACTTATTGAAATTTTTCAGGAAAATTTCAATTTTCCTGCAGAAAATTTTTTATTTTCTTCTGGAGGCTGTATTTTCCACCAGAAAAATCATTCCAACACGAGATTCTAAACAGCTTTGTCACATGAATAGGTACATAAGCACCTCTCTCATATGAGACAAAAGGTGCTATAGAAATGCAAGTAAATAAAATTATTCTCTCCTTATTGTATGCGGAATGAATAATCATAAGGAATGATACAGCTGGAGATTCTTGAAATAATTATATCCTGCACAAAGTGCATAGTTGTCTGAAGAACTGGTGGCAACAGAGAACGTCATTTCCATTTACTCCTTTCAAATGGTATGAAAAGTGAGAGAAAAAGTAATGAGTCATAGGGCAATCTTTATTAATAACAATCACTCATCGAGAGATAATGGGACTTGGGGATCAGCAGAAATGAAATGTGAGTTATACAGACAGTGTCTTCAAGATCATTTACTCACCAGACCACATCGACTCTAATGGGAACTTTGCAGAATCAGGAAATGTGCACGAGTTTAGGATACCCTCAATCACTTCTATAGGATTTTGCATTGTGTAAGATGTAACTCCAAGTAAGAGTATCACAATCTGTTCTTGTGAAGCTAAAGAGAATTATAAACTCAACATGGCTTTCAACAAAACTCAAAAATTTAATGGAACAAAACTCCATTTCAAAGTTTGGAGAATATTAAGCAACTGAGCCAAGTCCTCCTCGCTACAGCTGCATTGGCCCTGCTTGTGTGGATCTATCATCCAATCTTTGAAGAATTCTGTTTATCTGTATTATTTGTTAACTTCTATGAAGTATCCATTGTTGTTTTGTGTAGCTCAGATTAAATTTTACCCAAGGCTACACAGTGTCATCAAATCAAACCGGTTCCATCAACTAATGAATATAGGCTGTGTGACAAAGTCCATTTTTCTTGGAGAATTTAAAAACAGTATGATTTATGAAAAAAACAGCACCACTGTATGAACCTAAAGCTGTTTGTTTTGTGGTGCTACTTAAAACCACAGCCATATGAATCACTCTCTTGGAATGCCCCCATTCTCTGAACTGAATCATACCAGAAGTTTCTTATTCACACCTCCAAGGCTCCTCATAGCTGACATTGCCTCTTAATATGTCTACTCATACAGTTCTTCTTGCAAGACTGGGGCCTCAGACAGTAAATAATTTGGGGCAAGGACTATTTCTCTTTCTTTCTACTGTAAACTTCCTAGTGTGCCACTGATTGAATAAAATAATCAATCAATCACTATTCAAGTTTAGCTTTATTTTACCGGAGTCCTCTAACAAGAACCTTGTAAGTGGGAATCATTGTGCTTTCTTCCATAAGGTTGTCCTTAAACATATATGGACTGATTCAATACCCCACTTCTGCAGTCATAATAGAGCGAGAGAAAGTGTGATGGGGAAGGATTAAGGAGACTCTTTTAATCTTGCATGATCCATATAAGGACCACCCACAATTGTAGCCATGGAGAGTAATTCACTAAAAAAAGGGCAGTGACATGCAGGGAGTAGATGGAGTCATAGCTCTGTTTCCTCTAGGCATGAACCACCAGTGGAAATGGACAATATACTTTTAGCAGTGAGTAGCTACTCATACTCCACTCCAGGAGACCCAGGGAGCCCTAGGATACAATAGGACACACTTCCTAAAGCAACATTCTCTCCTATGTTCCACCTTCACCCTACTCTACTCTGCTAACCCTCATATGCGGATGTGCCTTCCCCTCCACACAATCTGACTTCTGGTACAGTACATTTCTGACTTACTGACTCACTGCTTCACTGTTAGCCTCAACGTGAGCTGAAAAATTAACCTATTCTCATCTTCAATTTATCCTTATTATTGTATAGGACTATAATTCTATTTCTATTATATTAGTGGGTCTAAGTATCATAGCCTGAATTTTGTCCAGAATTAAATATTTGCATGATCAAATTCTCATACTGTAAGAAGGGACCTATGTAGTAGCAATGCAGAATTCAAAGAAAAATGGGTGAAATACAATAAAATTTTTTGAAACATTATGACCAAATTAAAACAAAATATTTAATCAAGGAATTAGTTTCTTTTACAATATTATTTATGTGCCCATGATTATATGGCAAAATTGACTTAGCCCTGAGCCTTCTGATGATATGGTACTCTGTACAGTACATTAAGTCAGGAGCACTGCTGCCCCAGGAAAAGACCTGGGCCCGGGCCCTGCAACCTGATCCTAGGCCCTGCCCCCTGGGTCTGATTTGGTGCCCCAGGCCTGATCCAGTCTCAGGGCCAAGTCAGCTGGGGACAGGGCCAGGAGAGGCAGGGACTGCCCTGGCTAGGAGGCAAGTGCCACCATGGTTGGCCCGTGCCACCATGGTTGGCCCAGCCCAGATCCAGGGCCAGACTGCCCACAGCAGTGACTGTCTTTCCCAGCTGGGGATCTGGGAGAGGCAGGGACCATGCCAGACACTTGGGGCACCAGCCTTAAGCTGGTCTTAGTGGAAAAAGATGACCTTGACACTTATCTACAATAGGCTCTGTATGTCCTTCCTTCTCTTTGTCACCATTAAATGGAAATGGCAGACCTGTCTCAAAACTAGGAGGAACAGCATCTGAGCTCATGAATATTTTGCACTATTTCCACCTTTGATCCTTCCCTCTGCCCCTCCACTTATCATGTTGACCTTTTTTTGAACAGGTCTAGTAAATGGTCTCAGAAATGACAAAGTGTTTCTAGGTCAAATTCGGGCCTGGTGGAAAGGAGGGTCAGTTTTATTGAACAAGGCAACTAACCACATCCTGAATGGAGATGGAAGGGAAGATTGGGCAAAGTGGTCATCAGTTCTAGTTGAGTGAAGATAATGAACAGGGAATTAGAGGCAAGGTCTATGGAGAAAAATCAATGGATGTCTTTATACCCTTATATT
Source organism: Podocnemis expansa (assembly GCA_007922195.1). Lineage (NCBI taxonomy): Eukaryota > Metazoa > Chordata > Testudines > Podocnemididae > Podocnemis > Podocnemis expansa. The sequence goes on along the minus strand of ML681984.1, from coordinate 14,795,448 downwards.
GGTATAAACTTACTGACCAAAGGGGCTTGGTCCTGATTTACATTGGCGTAAATGATAGGAGAATCAGCTGTTATGAAGGCAGATCTGAACTAGGTCCTAGAATGAATGGGAAGCCAGTGAAGCTACCAAAAGACCTATTAGCAGCTCCTCAAGATAAAATTAACACGAAATAAATTTAAATAAATGGCTATCGGAGTTTTGGTTGTTCCAACAACAGTAACCTGACTACATTTTTTCTTTTTCAAGTCTCCCCTCCACTACCAGACCACAGGAAGGTGTTCTGATGAGAAACACCATGGATGCTGTGTGTGTCTGCTGAGGATATCGTTTAAGTTTATTAGAAACAAGATAGAAACAGAATGAAGCTCATTGCTGTTAATCAGAAGCCACCTCCATTTTCCAAGTATATCAATTACTTTTGACTAGCTCAGCACACATCTAGAAAGAATGCTGAATCCAAGAACACATGGAGTCTAACACCTAAATTATGAATAATTTGCTCAGGAAGACTCTGAATACAACACTTCTCAGCAAGTACCTTTTTCTACAGATGCCAAAGGTTATTTATGTTTCATCTTGCGTGCCACAGAAGTCATCAATGCCCCGCAGAGGCAAAATAACATAAATGCTATCTTCTCATAGAATGGACATTGCAGTTGCACAGTGCTATACAAGTTCTTAAAGACTGTATGGTTTCTACATCTACCATCACATTTGTACTTTGATGATAAAATGAATGTCTATTTAAAGTTTCAGTGATGCTCCTTGTGGCACTATTAAAGACATGGAGAAGGATCATACAAGTCTAGAGAACTGTACAGATCTACAGGAGAAAAAACATTGGTAAGAAAATTAAAGGCAATTTTATACAAGTAACTGTGTCAACAAAAAGTGTTTCTTAAAACATTGACATTAAACTATTTGCTAGGTTACTACTGCAGTTTCTCTAGCTAAGTTTCCATCTGCCCTGTGATCTATGCTGGAAAAACAAAATCAAGCCAGAGCAGATAAAACAGAAAAGTGGACGAGGTAATGAACCTAAATGTGCTAAAGGGTGGAGTGGACAATTATAATGCCGTTGGTGTTACTACCTCTATTTTATAGTCATGTTGCTCTGTGCTAAGTAATCTGCTCTTAGATGCAGCACAAGAATAAAACAACAGTTTTGCTGCAGGCCCTACATTATGAGAGGGTATTTTCAGGCATATCCAGTTAATACACTATTGAAAATGGGTAAGTAACCTTGCTGCTGATCATTGGAACCTAATTACGATTAGATGGGGCCTTTTCCACACTTTCTAGATTAATCTGCCATGTTTTGTGTTGACTTCAAAATAGAAGGATGAAGGAAATACCCATTTTTGCCCACCACAAGGCATCAAATGCAGCTATGTTAGTTACCTTTTGATTTATGAAAGGACTGGCTTGGAAAAAAAAATGTGGCACTTGAAAAGACAAAGAGATAAATTGCTATGATCCACAACACAGTTTTAGCTGATCTCTGCTCCAAAGTTTTACAGGTGCTGGAGGGCTAATGTAGGAAGGTTTACTGATCATTAAAAATATTATTTATAGTATGTACTTCTAAATCAAGAACTGAGCAGAGCTCCATAATAAAGCACAGTGAAAACTAGAGATGGGATCAAGCCCCAAAATTTCAGTTCCTCGGACAGAATTAAAGACCTAGGGATGCTCAGACCTTGGGGTTTCATTTGCTCAAAAGTAATTAGCTAGTACAGCTAATGATTTTCTACATAGGTTGAGATTTTGAATGACCCAAAGCTTGAGGACATTTCAATCTGCGGTTTGGATTTGGGTCCCTCACTACTTAAATCCATTGAAAATCTGAAGAGAAATTGTGTGTGGGAGGAAGCAAGGGTGTAAGTTGGTTTCAGAAAAAGAAATGGAAAAAGTGGTTTGAAATATGGGGAACAGCAGTCATAATTTAAAAAATGAAATATCCTGTAGTGTGTAGGCCAAAAGTGTGCAACATGAAGTCAGAATCCCTTGCTGGCTTAAGCACATTAGAATCACTGAATCCCACAATAGGTAAGGTGCATTTATTGGTATAACTCCTAAAAAGATAGTGGCATTAGAGCAAAAATATCCATTAGGGAGATATCACAAATATAGTCAGAGCCTACAATATTAAATGCTTTAAAAGCCTTTGGGACCAATTTAAAGTCAATCTGCCTCTTTAAAGGCAGCTACTATATCGGAATACAGGTGGGTATAGTATTATGTTTGCTCAAATGCTGCATTTTGCGAGGAAGTGTCAGTGAATCATTACTGCGATCCTGCTTAGGAAGGAATTCCAGCTGATCTCCAGTCACAAGGTTATATCTGAGAGCCTAACACGCAATAACTAAGGATGCGGGCTGTGCAAACAGCAACTATGAACACTTGGTGCCACACTGAACTCACAGGAGCTTTTCATAACAAGATTGTAACACAAAGCAATCCAGCAGAACCTCAAAGATACAAACACCTTGAAATGGAGGTTGTTCATAAATCTGAAGTGTTCATAACTGTGGACAAAATATGATGGTACAGTACTCTGCAGTCAGTGTCTTCCAGATAAGGCCAGGAATGATCTCTGCAAGATGGCATCTGGCAGTGCTGCTAGTTTGCAGGCAGCTCCCTGCCCTATTCCTGCTCCTGAGGAACAGCATATAGAGGAAGGTGAGGTCAAATCACCTGTTGTAATTGGCTTAACTCTCAGAACCTCAGTTTCTTACATACACCATAGGTCTCTAAAATGGACAGATAAAAAAATCATTTTCTGGCAATCCAGTTATCTGTGGAGTTTCTTTTATGGATCTCAGTTTATATGATGGATAAATTAAAAGAAATTCTAATGAAGCCATTATTAGAGAAAACATCTGTGACAGCAATGAATTCCTGATGAGCTAAAAATTTCTCTGAGCAGTTCCTTGTCTCATCAATCACTGAACACATTTGCAACAACAAATAGCCCTCATCAGTTGCAGATTGCCCCTTCCTAGACAACTGGACAAGTTCTCCACAGGTCAACTTAGTCAGAGTAAAACATTACACAAACTCCATGATTTGGACACACACTGAGGTTCAACCTAAATTCAGACTACCAAGAATTATGGATACAGAACATAAGTACTTTGGTTCAGACACAAAAGATTGTGGTAATTTGTTATTTACTACCACAATTCTGCTATAAAACTGTTTGGCGGCCCTCAAAAGCTTTATGAAACATTACAATTTACAGAGCTGAGCTGAAAACCAAAAGAAAAAAAGTCATATTGGTCACTGCATGTTTCTGGGCTCCACTTTATATCAGAAATCTAAACTTAATGACAGGTATGGCAATTTCAGATGAAAGGTTTGTGTTGAGTAGTTTTTATTTTGCAAAACTACAAAGCAACACTGAACCCTGAATAAAGACAGTACCTAAAAATTCAATTACTGCTCCAAGTCAGGGCCTGAAATGTTTGAATTATGAAACCAAAAGAGGGACACTATTTAAACAAAGAGATAGCTGTATTATTAACTATAAGTGGGTTTTGTTGTATAATCTGCTACATTGCAACAAATCAAGGATTGCATTATCCTGAAATAAAGAGGAACTTGGGTGCATACACTGCTTGCTTGCGTTTCCTAGTAACAGTGAGGCTGGAAAGATGGATCTCATTTAGAAATATATTTATGCTCTGCAGTTTTCCTAGGACTTACTCTTTCTGAAAAAAATCATACAAGCAACAAACTGTAAGCAAAAACCTATCAATTCATTCTTAGTTGGTATTATTTTAAAGTGGGTAACAAACTAAATCAAACACATCCAAGAACGTTAGCAACAATGTGCCAGAGTGTGCCATTGATTTGTAAGAAAAGCAATCATTTATTTCTAAACGTTATATACTCCAATGTTATCCCTTTTTGACCTCAATGGCTAGTCGAAGTTCAAGACCCTGCAAATGTCCCAGTTGGGAGTAGAAATTGATGGAATCTGGTATTTTCTATGATGCAATCTTATTACCTTACAAGGAATACATAGAGGTCTCCTTGTCCAAATGCAGGAAGAGTCAAAGGAGTGGTTTCTTAGCTTACAGGTCTAAATTTCTTTTCAGCTAACAACCTATCCCACAACCTTGCTTTAGTTTTTTCTCAGAGTCACTCTGTCCTTGCAGACTTCTGCTTGGATTCTTTTAGACTGCCTCTTGTTCTGGAAGGGTAGCCGTGTTAGTTTGTGCACAGCAAAAGCAACGAGACACCTATAGCACCAGCTCTGTAGTTTCACGCTGAAGTCTGGTTTTGAAGTTTTTGAAGACTCCAGTGATAACATCACAGGCCCCAACCATATCAGCCACACCATCAGGGCTCTTTCACCTGCACATCCACTAATGTGGTATATGCCACCATATGCCAGCAATGCCCTTCTGCCATATACATTGGCCAAACTAGACTGTTATAAATCGGACATCAAAATTAGCAACATTCATAAACCAGTAGGAGAACATTTCAATCTCCCTGGGCACTCAGTAGCAGACCTGAAAGTTGCCGTACTTCAACAAAAAAACTACTAAAACACACTTCAGGGTGACACTGCAGAGCTGGAGCTGATTTGCAAACCTGACACAATCAGACTAGATCTGAATAGGGACTTGAAATGGTTAGCACATTACAAAAAGTAGTTGTCCCTGTTCACACATTTTCTGCCTCTTATCAACTGGTACAAATGGGCCCCATCTGCCCTCTGAACTGACTTTGCTTACACATACCCTCTGCCATCCTGGCATACATATATATATACACATCTCGCAATTGTATTTACAGCTTCATGCATCTGACAAAGTGGGTTGGAGCCCATGACAGCTTATGCCTGAAGAAGTTTGTTAGTCTTTAAGGTGCCACAGGATTCACTGTTTTTTCTTCCTCTTCTGCATTCTCCCACCCTGCCTGCCCCCCCTCCCAAAACAATACTCAGCAAAAGCCTTTCCATCCACACTGTCCAAACCTCCTGAGTGGTTTGACAGTACTACTTCTGTCTTATGTGGGGGCTTGTGATTAACACATTGTTGCAATCATGCTAATTAAAAGATGGGTTCAGACCCATCAATCTCTAAAGTGTTTTAACAACCCAGAAAAAGGTTTCACCTTGGTCAGAATCATGCTATTGGTTTAAGAAGAAATTGTTCGATAGCATGGTATGTAACCCAATATACACAACTTTGGCATTTTCGCTATAGAGAACAGCTTAGTTCTTCTGGCCGAAAACAGCAGCATAGAGTGAACTTTGCAGATTATTGTGAAGTGGAACATTTAAAAAAAAAAAAAAGAATTTGAAGAGGGAAGGTGCTAGGAACTGACACCAAATCCAACAGATCTTCATCTCTAGAAGGTTGAATATTCATCTTTGGCTACACAAAAACTCAGAATGGGACACTTATCCACTGAACTTTTTCTTACTGATACTTCAAAGATAACTTCAGGAGTTAATAAGAAGGAGCCAGCAACTCAAGAGGGAGAGTTGCTGTACTAGAGATAATGGGCCACAGGAGACTCAAACAGCAAAGCAAAAAAGGAGCCAGAAGAAGCAGCCCTGTTTTCATTTTCTTTTAACTCAACACAAGAGAAATATAAAGAAGTGAAACAAAAAAAAAAAAGTGGATTATGAGGAATCCTGGAAAGAGTGCATAAAAACAGAAAGAAGAAAACTGTGGTGTTATATCCTCCTCTTCTAACAAGAGCCACTAACAAACAGGAATTAAAAGAAAATGATTTTGCAGATGAAGCTTACCTACAGTGTTATAATATCAAGTGAAAACACGGCCTTTTATAGCTTAAATCTCACAAAAAAATATGATACAAGACCCTGGGCTACAAAACTCACTCACAGTTTTGGGGGTGAAATAATAAAATGACACCCACACAATCTCTAGGGAGGAAAAATAATCCTGCAACAGCATTGAACTGTATTGGATATAACCCTGGCCCAAGGGAAATGAACAACAAACAGGATGGTCCAATGGTTAAACTACTCTTGTAGCTCATAGCTGTGGGTTCAATTCTTGCCCTCCCACAGACCGCCTGCCTAACCCTACATGTCAGGGGACTGATAGCCCCTTACTGAGATTGAATGGGCCTTTTGATTGGCCACTCCAGCCTGGAAGCAGCACTCTGAAACAAACAGCCCCAGGGCCAGTGGGAGAAGCCAGCGTCCCAGGATGGCCTGACTGATTGATTTCCAAAGGGATAGCTGTGTTAGTCTAGTCCAGTAAAAAAACAACAAGGAGTTGTGTGGCACTTTAAGACTAACAGATTTATTTTTTGCATGAGCTTTCGTGGG
>ML681984.1:14680241-14788726 GCA_007922195.1 Podocnemis expansa | reverse complement strand
TCCCATGAAAGCTCATGTAACATACAACTTTTGTGCCCAATAAAAATCAACCTACACATTTCAAATTTGGAATAGCACATGATCTCAATCAACAAGTCACAAACAATCTAGAATCTTATTCATAAAAGGTATTATGTGAGTACTTTTATGAAATGAGTAACCTGCTTGCAGAGAGTTGGCGGAAAGTGAGGAGGACATAATTTGTACTGGGGAATATTCCCCACCAATTATTTGCCAACTTCTAGCTGAGACAAATACTTACCTTAGGACTTTGACAAAGGATAAAGAGAAATGATGTTCTGTCAATTTCTGAGTGAAGAGACAGACTATAGGGAAAATGACATATGAAAAGTGCTACCAAGGAAGCAAATAATTAGGCTGCTTAACTAAGATATCCCTAATGGCTTAAAGAGGATTTTAATTTTTCCCTGACTTTCAAAAAATATTTTGGGGATGCATTAGTTTGAGATTAAATTAGATTTCTAAAGATAAGATGTTTGGCTACATTCTACCATTCTAGCAACTGGATTGTTTTACAGTTCCTTCTAAATCATGTTCTAAAGTAGGAGGATTATAGTTTTTATATATTTTTCCTGCAAATTGCTGTGTCTAGCATCTTTCCCAAATTTAACTCAGAGTTTCTGGTGCAGTACAATCCATTTGTGCTGCTCAAGTCAAGTCAAAGGACCTCCATGTCAATGGTACAACTTGCAGTTGCCCAGCAGCAGCAGCTCTAAATAATATCCGGCCAAGAGAGGGTCAGATCTCAGAATCAAGAAGTTTTATCTGATGTTGCCTGACCCACTGATTGTGTATTGTGATCTATTGTACGTTGATTAAACAGCTAATTTATTTTCCCCTATTACAATTTTGAAATTTGGTACATTTTTGTTGCAAGATCAGGCCTAATATTATCAGAATTAATATCCAGTTGGGAGCGCCAATGTCAGAGGTGCCAGAACAATTTGTATATTAGGGTACTGAGAGCCATTGAATCAAACTGTAAACCCTGTATGACGGCAACCACTTCAAGATAACGGTGCAACACTACTCCCAGCATCCCTAATTCCAGCACCTATGCCCAATGTTTGTGGATGCAACGCATGCTTAGGAAACCACACTAAATATGTTATAAAGTTTTATTATGGTCTATACTGCCATGTTGGATCAACAGGAAGTATGCAATCTATGTACTGTAGAACACACATCTCCCATTGACTTACTGGCTGTCCCTTATCTTTGCACTTCCACTGGGCTGCGCCGATGCAAAATGCTCTCTGTTCAATGCAGCATTACTCTTTTCTTGGAGATGGAGTTACTGCATCCAACAGAAAGCACTTCCAGGATTGACTGAGCTGATCTCCACTGACCACTCATTCAATACTACTGCATCAATCCATGGAGACGACATGGAGATTTCAGTACAGACAAGCCCTACATGTAACACCGTTTTAAAAAAATTAGCATGTGGATGTGCACACGATAGCCCAAAGTTTCCTCACAGCTGTACTCCTTAACAGACATTTATGCAGCTTAAAATTACTGTGTGTGTACACAAGTAAGAGGTTTGAATACCAGGCAGCCACATTTGAATATCTGGGTGAGCACCTACAAAATACAATCTATTCTATGTACCGAGCAGATCCATGTATAGTCATAGCAAAATGCACCTTGTTTAGTCCTCATCCACTAACTGGCACAAGAGAGATACAAATAGGGCTGTAATCTTCTTTACTATGCATAAGGATAACTTTAAAAAAAATTAGGCACATCTATTTGTGTCTTAAACTTTAGAATAATCAGGCATAGCTATCCTAGTCTTGGATATTTTTGCAGGAGGTCTCAGATATCATCTGTGAGCTCTCTCACTACAAAGGAGGAGGATATTATAGTTAAGGCATAGGACTAAAATTCCAGTGAATGGGGTCCAGACTTGGACATAAATTACAGCAAGGGAGGTTTATGCTGGACGTTAGGAGGAAATTCCTAACTGTCAGAATGACCGACCAGTGGAATAAGTTGCCTAGGCAGGTTATGGAATCACCATCACTGGGAGTTTTTAAGAGCAGGTTAGACAAGCACCTGTCAGTGATGGCTTAAGAGAGTATTTGGTCCTGCCATGAGCACAGAAGACTGGACTCGATGACCTGGGATAGCCCCTTCCAGTTTCTATGATTCTAATGGTTTTGCCACACCATCCTCCTGTCAGTAGCACAAATTGGTTAATCTTTCTGTTTCTCAGGTTCTTCAAACAGGGATCACAATACTGTTTTGACACTCATCCATTTAGATGGTAAATTCTCTGAGGCAGAGACTATCTCATTTGGAAGCTCCAGGTGCTACCATGATAAAAATAAACTTTAATATCTGAAAAGCTGCATGCTGAATTTTAACTGAGGCATTTGATCTCCAAAGTGTTTTTCAGGCAACACTGGTAACAAACAAAAACAAGTCTGCATAAAAATCACTTTCCCTGTCAATTAGGGAAACTATGCCATTAAACTCCTGACAGATATTTTAATCATACTGTTTTCTATCCATCAACAGTGTCTTCCAGAAAAATAAGGGTAGACCATGATACCTGACCATCTAAAGTGAAAACAAATAGAAAGATGTTTTTATGCTGGAAACAATCTCTCAGGTCTTTTAAGGAAGCAAAAGGTCAGAAATTCTCTTTATTCCTCTATAGGACACATATAGTAACCTTCAGATAGTTCCATGAAGATGGCTCAGAGGTACCAGGAAAAAGAAACAGATTAGGGTGAATTAGAAAGACAATAGCTTGTTGCAAGATTGGCCACACAGGATTTATTTAACTAGTTAAAAAAAAGAGATAAAGAGTCATTATGGAGCAGAACTCAGAGGTATAGTAAAACAGATGGGATCCTCAACAGAAGGAGCTGATTGATGGATGCCATGCAAAATAAGCCTTTTCAGAAAGAATCTAATTTGAAAATAAGAGCTTAAAGAACAAAATAGCATCAAAACCTGTTCAGGCAGAATATCTGTCTGTATTCACTGTATCAAGACAGGAACAAACTATCAAAATAAACAGTGAAGTAGTGTACAGGACAAAAAATAGCTGAACCTAAAAATATTTGCAGGTAAGAAAACCATATATTATCCAACAATTGCATTTGTCTTTCCATTTGAACTTGGTACTATAGTCTAGTATTTTTCTGCAATTTTCCATTGATTTCCTGTGGTAACTACACCTTATGTGAAATGCACTAGAAAACAACATGAATTCCCATTTTAAATGTACAAAAAAAAAAGCTTCCTATGCCTTCAGCTCAAGCATCCCAGATGTATTCATATCCCCTATTTTCTCCATCCTACTGTCTGTCATTCTTTCTTGTTTGCTTTCTGGGTGAAATTCAAACTGTTACAAGCAGGTAGCACAATAACTGAAATCCCTAGCAAGGCCTGTTCTGGGAGTTTAAGTGGGACTTAAGTGTTGTCTAGACCTAGTGCTGGCCCTCTGCACTGGAATGATTTTCACCGTAAGTGAACAGTGCAGATTTCTGATTAGATCAAGGAGAATGTAGCAATCCACTATTCCTCATCCTTCCTTCACACATATACTGCAAGCATGACAGGAAAGCAGAATCATTTCACTTGTAGAAAGGTTCATAGTTATACCACTTTTTTTGACCTTCTATCTCACCTGAGCTTTGCCTATTAATAGCAGCATGATGTGGTTTGTGATATGGGCAAAATATCAGCTTCCTCCACAATTGGAAGAATCTTGAACTTCAGAAATACAGTCACCAAGAGTTGGGGTAAATGCAGAGATTAAAATTAGATTACCAGATCCCTCATTAACTCTACCATCTTATAAAGGACTTGAAGGGTCTCATTCATTGATCTGCCACAGCACCTGATTATAAAAATTATAAATTCAGTATACTTTTGACACATCTAAATCCTGTCATGTTATCCCCATAAACAGGAGATTCCCTAAAAAGACACCTTTTCTTTTGTATGTTCATTTTAAGTAAACATGTAATTTCTGCATGTAAGTGACCCGTTAAGAATCGTTAATTCTCTAAGATGAAATATGTTCAGTGGGCAAAAGAATTAAGAGCATTTATTCCTAAGCCTAAAAATAATGAGAGGTTTAGTGAATTAGTGTCTATCACAATGTCTTACACATTATTATAGAAAACTTTGCCACAACAATGAAGTTGTCCTTGCCAGTTGCCATTATTTCCACAATAATAAAAGCTGCCAGAAACCAAGCTGCTTTAAGATCATAAATTTAGTTTATTATTAGTTATGTGCTCTTTTTCTTAGTATTACTTAAGCTTTTGGGTTCAAGAACAACCTCCTTGTGCAGCAGCTATAAATCTTCTGCTAGTAAGCGATGCTCTGAGTGACAAAGGGGCTACACTTTCATATGTAAGTGAAGGACAAACCAACATTTTTTATACATGTGGGAATCCACAAAGCCTGAGTTAAGCTCTTTGGCTTCCCTGTATAGTGAATGGGGAGAACTAGGTGCCTGAAAATGAAGATCAACCAAGGATGCATGGGGGTAGGGACAACCACCTAAATTAGCCAATGGGAGATGCCAATACTAGGAGCATGTTCTAAACCCTGTTCTCCACTCAAAGTTCATAGACTAACATCTGCATCCGTTTGTGATCCACAGCTGGGAACCCCTATGCTGGAGTCAGCATTTCCTATCAGAATGGCTTAGGTGCCTGCCAGACTTCACATAAAACAGCCAAAAGAGAGGAGACAAACACTAAGACAACTTTTAACCCAGAGATTAGGGTACTCATCCAGGAGGTAGGGAACTCCCACTCCATTTGGACAGGGATCACCCAAATCTCAGCTGAGTGCCCTAGCCACTGAATTAGAGTCAGTCTCACTCTCTGGCCCAATTAATATTTTATTGAATACAAAAAAGGGGGTGGCTTCAACTAGAGAACGAGTGCCCCGTTTCAGAATATTTTATAGACAAACCCTGAATTAAGGCATCTACAGGATTAGCTGGCAACTGAGTGAGCGGTTTGTGGATCAATGTAATGCCCAAAATCTAGGGTATAAGCATTTAAATCTTTGTGGATTTTGACCCAATCTCTCTCTAGCACATCAGCTATCTCAGTGGGATCCACTGTTTGGCCCTACATTCACTATACCATCACACATTACACTAGGGCTACCTCTCTCCAACCCTCACAATGCCCCTAACACTTACAGCCACAGTCGTAAACCTACTGAAATACCCCTTCAACTTGCAGAATCTATTAAATGCTGAGTTCTACGTTTATTTTCCTACCTTAAAAAAACTTTACTGTTCACAAATCAGGAACACTGTTTCCAGATCCAGACATCAGAGTTTTTTCCCCTCAGCAAAAGATATTACATTTAATCACAACTGAGAAACCGCAAACCTCTCTGTTATGGTTAACTGGTACCAAATTTAAAGGCTTGTTAAACGCCTCACAGCTGCTAAGTCACCTGTGCTGGAATGTGTATAATTTGTTCTAAGTCTAGCCTAAGTCTTTTGCATGAAGCTTTTTTCATTTAATATTCAGCTTCCTGAGCATTTTAAATTTTCACACCTACCACCTGGTGTGACTATGTTTAAAACCAAACAGCTGCTTCCACTGCCTTTTAAAATGAAGCAGATTTTATTTTTACATGGCTCTCCAAAGGAAATCCAGCCCATTCAGGGCTCAGTTCAAAGTGACTAACAGCTGATTAAGGACCTTTCACAATTCTGATTATAAACCACTAGTTAGGATCATAAAACCTTATTTTCACTATAAAAAGAGTCATTAAAATCATTAATAAGGCATTAATCAAGGGAAGGAGAGAAAAATCCATTGAAAGTTAAGCAATCACATAAAATTGTCTGAGCTTTGGTGCCATACCGAAATCAAATCACCCCAATACCATTAGCTCTCTTAGACAGATGCATTTTTTTTTTTCCTCGCCTGGGCATTCTTTTATTTATTTATTTATTTAATTTTTAGAAAATCATCATTTAAAAGTTTCCTGAGTCCATATTCACATGAAGTGCCCATCAATTCAATGGGAGTTCTACCTGAACAAAGGGTGTGAGTTTTGTCCCCAAACACTTCCATTGTTCAGGGGAAATTAGGCTCAAGGATATAAACAGGGATATATTTTACTACTTGGTAATGTCTTTCCCTTTTAGAAAGATAAGATTTCCCTGCCAGTAGCAAGTTTGTTCTTTCTGTAAGTCCTTCCACTCAATAACTGAGTTTACAAAAAATAAATCACATATTATCTTCAGCATTAGCTGCCAGTCTACCTGTTCCTTCCTGCTTGAAATGGAGGCTCTGTCTCGTATTTCAAACTCTATTAACCTCACTGTCACAGCAATCCTAATTACCCACAAATTCTGCATCCTCTATTACATCATCTAGATAAACCCATCATTCGCTACTGTAATCCTTTTCAATCATACCTGTCTATAACTGGCAGAAATGCCAGCTTTTTGTCTTTTTAGTCTCCATATGTAATATCAGAATCTGCAAAATTTCTGATCTTCTCTCTTTGTGTCATTTCCACCCACATGGACACTAATTCTGGTTCATTCTCTGCATACATATAAGAAGTTTAGCCATATTGTAGTCTAGCTGCAACACATCATATGAACAATTATGGCCTTAATCAATCAGGCTTTATCCTTTCTTTGACTCCAATTAAAGTTTCATACATGGAAGGATGGCAGAACTGGGACTTAATTAAGAAATAAACTGTAGGAACCCAAGTTAGTTGCTTACAAGACATGGCAAGAAATGTTACAATTCATATGAATGAATGGTTTGTAAAATATAAAGCATTATTTAAAATAAACAGACCATATTTCTCTCCTGGGGGGGGGAGGCAGCACCTCATTTTCTTCCCTGTCTTGGGGAATGGAAGTGGGGGAATACTGAAGAAGTTACTCAAGCACATTTTCACAAATCTTGAATAGCTTTGCACTTCCTTCATAACATGCAGAAGGTCCTGGGTTCAAGCCCCAGGGGGTTGGACTCAATGATCTCATGAGGTCCCTTCCAACCCTATGCTTCTATTCTATTCTGTTATTACGGATTTTTATGTGCGTGCTTTCTCATTAACATCAGTTCATATGCTGGGGTAGAGCTGTTCTTGCAAGCCTGTATATTAATTTGCAAACTATTATATTTGCTCGATTACTTGTTTTTGCTACTAACTCCTGTCGTTCTTGTCCTTTGCTTACAAAATTCAAATTATTCAGAGAACAGAAGCAATCTCATGTACTTTGGTAACCATCTCCACAATACAATGAGTAGAATAATCCATGGCAGCAGGGGTGGGGGGTTGCAAGTTGAACCTTAGGCTTCCCAGTCTAGAAAGTGACTTTATATTGTGTGAGCTAAAGGGGTGACTGTATTATCATGGAGTGAATAGCAGATTCATCACTCCTTTACAGTATTTGTGCCTAAAACCATAGCTAAATAAATAAAATAGTTCATTCATTTAAGGTGGTTCCCATGTATTTATGTCCCTTTCAGAATTACCACCTCTTATTCCTGCCATCAAACCATCAGTTCATGAAATATTTACATTCACATTCTGGGAACAAATGTCAGGCAATAGACCTCACTCTGCAAGCGATACTCAAAACACACAGGTTAAATATCCCGCAAACATTATGTTACTTTACAAGAAAATCATTTTCTTGAAATGGCTTGGCCCATCATTTTCAACAGCAACAGACTACTCTAGCATCTGGAATTACAACAATGAAAAACACACAGCCATGCTGTGTTGCAACGTTTTCCACGATGGTAGGAAGACGAGGGTACATGGGAGAGAGGCATAGCTATATAGCGTTTCAGCAAGGCATCTGGGGAAATCTTTTCAACCATCAAACCAACATATTTGTCATTTTGATGACCCTGTCTAAATATTTAAGACTCTCCTCACAAAGAAATTTCCAACAGAATAAAATGACAGCTCCTGTAGATTGTCAATGATGATGGAGGAGAGCCAGGAAGAATTAAGATCTGTTGAATGGGAGTGAGTTTGTTTTTCTGGTAATTTTGAATTGTGAAATTTTGAATTTTATATTTAATTTGTACTGCTTGTTGCTCAGTGTTAACACGTTACAGTGAATACTGATTTACGGGACAGCTGAAAAGAGGGTATAAATAGGTATGATGATGTAGGAGATAAATACACAACGTTATTTCCATGACTGTCTGTTGGGAGCAATATGAAACACCATGCAAAGATGACGAGCAACTTGACTCTGTGCTGACTTGTCGCACTGCAAGATGAACCATGCAGGACTCATATTTTAGATCCCAATATACCACAATCTTCTATACACCTCCCGATGATGTGACCTTGCCATTCATTGCTGAAAGGAGAGAACAACATATTTGTAGCAGCCTGTAGCTGTGATGAACGGGAAAACTCTAGGATAGAGCGTCAAAGAGACAAATGCCATCAAACTTACTGGCAGCAGAAAAGGCTGAAACGGTGTTTTGAATCACATCACCATGACCGCAATCAACAAAGTATAAAACAAAGAATCATTCATCTGACATACAGCAATAAGGACATCACTTCGATGTGGAGATCAACTCAGACTGTCAACACAATGTTAACAGGCTCAGAATGTATGGCATGTTTCATTGACTGACATATTTCAAAGGCTGGCTTATGGAACATGTGGTATTAAGATATCAAGGCCAACAACTGAAACTAGATATTGCATTAATATTCTAAAATTACAGTAGAAAAGCACAGGAAGGGAGACTGCAGCAATGAGGATTTTTTTTAAATAAATAAAGTCAGGCCTGAAGACTCTAAGCAGTATCTCTTCAGTGAAACAGAGCAGTGAGTTGAAAGCAATAGAGCTGTGTAGATTTACATGAAATGACCCCTGAAGTAAGATTCAAACCAGTTCTAAAGTAATTAAGTTTTCTAACCTAAAATAAAAAGTATACTGCGACAAACGCAACCAGGATTCAGCAAGTATCTGATTGATGTTGAGGGCAGAACCTCCTGGGGAAAAAATATTCAGTAACCAAAATGAAAGCACCAGAAAAATATCAGAATGGATAATGTTCCTTATTGTGATAAAATAGTGAGATAAATTCATACTCAACCTAGCTTCAGATTACCTGGGTATTTCTGCTCTGCTTATAGCAGATTACATGTATTCTAGATAAATTACAGGAGTTCTCTTGTAAGGCTGTAAAGAATTGATTGGCCACCCCCACAATACTGGAACTTTATACTCTATTTCTGCAAATGCCAGGAACTGTGGTTTCAGCGGCACGCTTCTTCAGTTACATGGAGATGGGCATGTCAGGATAACAAGGCAAACTACCTAGCTCACAGATGTCAGAGTCTGCTGTGTTTTGGATAAGATTTAACCTATTGCACATACACAACTGGGAACTTGAAAGCAGTGGCCAGCATCTTATCAAAGAATCCTGTAGATCATGCAGAGGTTTGGGATGATACAGAAGCACAGAGATTAACTGGCCTGTCAGGCCTCACCACACAAATTAGGATAGACTAAAATAGCCATTAATTGTGCCACCCAACTGTAAACAAGTTTGAGATATGACTGCTCCAGGTTTAACTAGTACTTCAGGTTACAAAATGTTTAAAGAGTATGTCAAGCCCAGTCCATGCAGTTAACTAACTTACCACTCTGACAGGGATTTTCTATCCTTGGATACACAGTGTTTGACAACATTTGAGGGCAAAAAGCCAATGAAATGGATTACACATTAGTTGTAGGAATGTGTGTCATTTTTCTCACTGCTGAAGTACTTTTAACTCTCTCACACATGGTAAGGGAGATTTGATTTGCCACAATTTCATTTGATAAACAGCAGGAAGGTAGGCTAACCAAGTGTGTAAATTGATCAGCATTCAATGTACCATTAGGGGTATTTGATCAGTGCAGTGCCATAGTTAGCCTGTCAAAACTCCACGTTTTCTTCTCAACATGATATACATCTCTCCACTTGATATTTCATGGAAACATTTTTGTTGACTGCTTTACAGCCTCTTGGGATAAAGCTTTAGCACAGGAAACTGGAAAATTCATTTTTCTCTTCCTGTGATGCAATATATGCTTGATGTTGAGCTCTCAGTCAGCCAGTATAGCACTGCCAGGTTCAATCAAATCAAGCAAATTATTCTCTTCTACAAATGGTTTAATCAGAGATTGAACCAAAATCCATTTTTCAGACATATGGTACCCTGTGTGTATGGTAAAATGCAACTGCATATATTGAATGTGTGGCTGCAGTTATAGCTTGATTAGATAGAATTTTTAAGTACGGGTGGATGAGAGGCTCTCTCCATTGATGAGTCATGGCCAAATGAAGAACCTCCAGTATCTGCTTTCCACATATTGGAAATGTTGTGCTTGTGTATAACAGTGCAACTCTGGAAAAAAAGTCATTAGCACAAGACAACTGGAGTCAACAAGGTCTGGTTGAAGCCAGATCTGCTCAGAAATGACAGGAAGACTGAACAATCTTTCCTTCACCCCTTTATCCTCCGACTCAGACATTATACGTATTGCAGCTGGTCTCTGTAAGAGTGTGTGGCAACATCTAAGGATCACATCTTGAAGACATTTTTTGCATTAGTATTGTAGTAATTTTAGGACTAAATGCAGTGTATATCAGCTATTAGGATTTCTGATCACAGAGCTTTATATTTGCTCCTTGCTCCGGCACCCACGGAATATAATCACACTTCTTGTCCAGAAAATTGAAGAATTCAGCTCCCAGAACATCTGTGAAAGCTCTCTGCACCACACTCCCTTTAACAAGCTGATCTTCAAACATGATTCTTATAAGCCCTGCTCATCTATAAAATGCCATGAGGTGCCATAGGACAGAACAAAGAGCTGATTTTCCATTTGGAAAATAGAAGATTTAAATTTGGGTCAGATCACCCCCAGTCATAAACTTTTCACCTTGTTGAACTGAATTGAAATGTTGTTTCAAGTCAATTCAACATTAATTTGTGCCCACTTAAACTGCTGTGACACCTCATTGGAACTGTAGTGCCAGAACATCCTACCCCATTCTCTCCTATGGGCTGCTCTCCCCAGTCAGATGACATCACCCATAATGAACTGTGCATACCACAGATTTCAATATTTGACTTTTTGTCTCCCTTCAGGGAAAAGCAAATGTTTAAATACCAGAATTTCTTGCTGTGTAGAAATTACAATTTATGATCAGTTCTGCTATTTATGGATATGCTTGTTGGGTTTCATAGGTAAGATTGAGTTTTGCACTTAAAAAGGATTCAATCATTTTCTTAGATACAAAAAGCATTGTGTATTCTTCCTAAAATTACAGCATTCACTGAGTACAGAATGAACTTAGAGAATTTACAAGTAATTCAGTTTAATTTAATCAAAAAGATTTTAAATGTTTTCTTTATGAAATTTGACACCAAACTTTTTAAAAAACATCCATATAATCTTAATAGCAGATTAACTGAGAGGGTTTACACTTTCAATATGTCTCACTAAAATCCAGTGCATTGACTTTAATTAGGGAAATATTTGTATGCTTAATGATCTTTTTTTGTTGTTGTTGCTTTTCATCACTACAAGTTTCTTCTTCAGGAGAGGCTGGTAAATAATGTTTGACTACAGAAATTGCCTCAACAAGCTTCATTGTTAAAATGGCTAATAAGCATCCCTTATAGCTTCATATTAACGTGAGGCTAAACGTGCTTTTACTGAATATACGATTTCTGCCTAACTGCCTGAACTGCCTTCAGGGAAGTGGCCCCCCTACAGCATAGGCATTTATGTACTACATACAAAAATCTCAGTCATTTCATTTTATATTTTAAAGAGTTAAATACAGTAGAACTGATTTTCCTTTCACTTAACGTTAATATAAATCAAAAGAAACTCTGAAAGTCAGTGGAGTTGCAGCTGGATAAAATTGATTCAAGTGAGAGAAGAATCAGACTCAATACACCAAGCATTGGATAAATGCTTCTACTTAACTGCTTTCAGGAACTTTCCTTTCAATATACGCTGTAGTGGTTTGAGAATAAAGTCCAGCTGTGTTAATGATGCTTGCACTCTTTGGTACACCTCAAAGCTCTGAAGCATAGATTGAAACAGAAAGCAGAGTAAAAAGTGCAATAATGAAACCATAGCCCACAAAATCTCATAGGATATATGTATCTTAGTAGCACATTGTGCAATACATATTTACAGAAATCTCAAATGCCTTTTTCCTTTATGATGTTTATAATTATCATGTGTGTAATAAGTCTTGACCAGTATTGGTTTTAGCTGTGGCTAGTAAAATATGATATGAAAGGACCCAATGGAGAGTGAAAAGTCAGAGTCATGACAGAATGAATGATTTCTAATATAGCTTTCCCACCCTCTCTTTCCTTATGTAGGATCCATAAAAGGATATTTTTCCCGCAATACAACTTAAGGATCCAGATTCAATTAACAAGTACATCAGGTTTCCATGGTTTGGAAGTATGGGTATATTTTATTATTACAACTGACCCTAAGCAATGAATCCAGGTATATTACATTACTCTGCATAACATCTTTCTCTGCTGCCTGTTTTATTCTGAGGTTGCCGTATAAAGTATTTGCCTAGAGAACACCAAACAGCTGAACTGAGGGCAGTGAGAGGAGCATTCCTGTAGCTGATAGATCACTGTGAAGACCATCTGAACCCTGCAGATGACATTTATTAAATTATGTGATGGTTAAAAAATAAAACAAGTATTTTTTTCTTTCCAAATATTCAAAAACAAATGCAATTTGATGATGGATAGAAAAATATACCTACTTCCACAGGGAACATTGGCTGTGACAATACAGGCTTGAATGAGAAAAATACAACTGGTACAAATAGTTCATTTATGGATCCATCAACCCATTTGCCTTGACTCAGCTGCAAATTGACTGACCTGCTTCCAACTAGAAAGTAAAAAATCAGGAGGCAGTGCAATCATCTGGACTGAAAGAAAATGCAGATCTCATGTTCTGGCAACTGTTGCATGTTTATATCCTGGTTTTCCATTCTTCATCATTTATGAAGAGTAAGGGACTCATAAGAAAGGTGTGAAAAGTTTGCTGGAATAAGCACTGTTGTCATGGTAATTGAAAAAGCTAGTACATAGATGACGACTAGAAAACCTGGAATTGCTGGTGATGGTCTGTGAGAAATGAGACGTCTCTCCAACCATGGTTCAGTGCTAATACTTAGCATATGAATAGCATTTTACATATTCAAAGTATTAACAGGCATTAAATAGTTATTCTTCAGAACACCCTTCGTGGTATGTGGGTAAGACTTAAAAACCCCATTTTACAGATGGGGAAGCTAAAGCAGAAAGATGAAGCGACTTCAAGTCTACAAATCAAGTCAGTGGCTTAGCCTGGATTAGGACTCTGCATTTTGTGATTCTCCATCACTAGCAATTTTTCAATCAAAACCAGATTCTCTCCCGAAGATATGTTTTATTTCAAAGTGGGTTATTTTAGGGATGGGTTTTGGCCTGCATTATACAGGAGGCTAAACTAGATGATCACTTGTTATCTTTGGCCTTAGAATACATAAATCTGTTTCTAACACTATGCGTGCTTCTACAAATTACACTGGTTCTTACAGATAAACAAGCATCTCTACAACCAGAAATATCATTATTGTGACTAGAAGCCATCAGCATAAAAGGTCAAATGTAGAACTATCCCATCAACCTCCAAAAGGTGATCCCTGCAACTTAGTGGTAAGGCTTATTTCATTTTGTGTTGGCACATTTCTCAAACTGCCGATGGTGATATTTATTTCCTTTTTAAATTTTTAAAAAATTTTTAATTGCATTATTTTAATTAAAAAATTGCATTGACTTATTTTTATTTCTGGAGTTTGGATTGGTTAAAAGTAAAATGTCAATGGACCACAATAAGCACAAATAAAAGAATTTTATAAGTCACACAATCCTATAAAATACTTCAGTGTATTGAGGAAAGCACCCAGGGGAAGTGGGGGGGGGGAATTCAGTTGAAGCAGCACTTTTGCAAAGATTGGGGGGTGGGACCTGAATGCCTGGGATTTCAGGTAGATTTAAAAGGTTATGGACAGAGGTCACTTTTCTGTGCTAGATCAATCCTTGACTTCTCTTAGCCTGATAAACAGTGACAGTTGTAGTGGCAGCTTGTGTTAATTTTTCTTTGCTCATTTCCTTTATTTTTCACAGCCACCTATCAACTGTGCCCTGGATTGAGCTCACCAACTCATTTCACGTAGGATACCAAAAAGAATAAACAGATTTATGTCCATTGAAGCAGACAGCTGGGTAACATCTCTGAAAGCTCTATCGAAAGCCTACTGAAATCAATGAAAAGACTCATTGATTTCAACTTTGGATGAAACCCTGAATAAATCTTTTCCTTGCTGATTTAAATAATGTGCTACACACGCATAGGAATCTTTTTTCTTCTTTCAAGTCCCTCAATAAGTTATTTTTACACATAGAAAAGCACAAAATCCTTACTGACACAGGCAGGACAATGAAATATTTAAAATAAAAACATTCTTCTACTTGAGCAAAAAAGAGTATCATATTGTTGAACAAAAAATTCTTTATCTGTGCTTGAGTTACTTAAAGCAATCAAATATATCTTAGCCACTCCTTCCAAAACACATTGACTTTGAGCTAAGAAAAAGAAAAGGAAATAGTGTTTTCCAGTAGGTTCACTTCTATTTTCTGGAAAGTTATTTAGGGTCTATAAATAGAACAGATGCCTCCTTTCACTGTAACTAGTGTAGCTACATATGGCTTTGATTTAATTTAAAAAAAAAATTGATCTAGCATGCATTGATTTAGCAAAGCCCTTAAGCACATGCTTAAATTTAAGTATACAAGTAACCTCACTAAAGTGAACAGGATTACTCCTATACATGCGCATAACTTTTGCTTAAATGGCTTTCCTTGATCAGGGCCTTACTGTCTAAGATGGCACAAATATTAATACTTACCCAGTATTTTTTCTTCCTTTGAAAATGCTTTAGTGGAGGTGATTTTAAAAAGTTAAATTAATGTGATTAGACAGTTTCAGAACACACACTGAACAGATCTCATCTTTTTAATGGATTTATATGAAAATTGGACACAAGTCTGCTCTTCACTGTGGCTAGACAAGCAATCATTTTCCTTACAGGGAAGTAGTTAAAACAAATATGCAATTTAATTTCTTCTAATACAATGGTTTTAGAGGTATCTGAGAAGCAGTATTTGATAGCTATAGGTCCTAGACAGTGATGAGAAATGGTGAACAGGACAGCAGACACTGTTTTGAAGGAAAAATTGGCCTGATTTCCCCTTATGAGTGATATATTATTACCCCTGCCTTTCCGTAAACATCTGCAATTACAGCAGGCAATTCATAGCACACATTTCCATGATGGTTAAAGCTGCAAAACAGTTTATGCTGTAAACCTTGGTTTCATACTCTTATAATTTTCTGAACATTCACCTTTTGGGGCTCAATTCTTCCATGATTGATCTAGACTCTAAGGTAAATTTATTCTTTATTTTGCAAATGTTGAGCAATTTCCCCTGGGGCATATTTTCTTTTTTTGTTTTTTCCAAAATATGAAAAGTATATGTGCTCTATTTCAGACAGCGCTTCATCTCACACATTGACATTTGAAACCTGAAATTTGGTGTGGCAATAGTCGTGCAGGATAGTAGTGGCTAAATGCCATGAGCTAATCCTCATATTTTAAGAGGGGGATTTTCAGAGTCCCTTAGGTGGCTGAGCTGCCCTATTCTCATTCATTTTAATGGGAATTAGTTTTCCAAATCCTATACAGAGCTTTGAAAACCTCAACCTAATCCTTTTCTGCTGCTGCTCACAGAAGCATAGCTGATAAACTGAGGCTATTTGCTGGTAACGGGCATTCCCTCCACCTCCATTCTTGAAATCGCTCAACAAACCATGCAAATATGGAATCTGTTATATTCCTTCAGCAAAGACAAAGAGCCATGTTGACCTTGTCCCCCATGTCCACTTACCAGCAGATAAGCCAAGAAATACTTTTCGCAAACCATCTTCCTGGGAAATTACACACTAAGTTCTGTAGTCCTTAATCACACACAACTCCCATTGAAATCTGCAGAATTTCTTCAAGGGATTGCCTCCACAGATCTCTATTAATCTGTACTTAAAAAGACCACTAATGTGGATAGACAAGATGACCTGTAGATGAATATACAATAAGTCATATTAAGCGGATTGAGAAATTTCAGTGAAAAAGGGAAAATTTGAGAAAATCTTCAGCTCTCTAAATTTTGAAGCGGCTCCATTAGCTATATTATAATAGCATCCAGAGGCCATATTCATATTAACCTTCGGCACTTGGTGCCCCATGCTATTAATAACCTACAGCACTGCTCCCCAAGCCCGCTGTGTGCTGGAGAGCGCAAAGTTATTACACCTAAGGATTGGTTACCTTTCTGTGGAGAACTCCAATACTGGAAAACAATACTTTCTTCTCTGATTCCTCCCTTTTTTCCATCCCTCACCATCCTCTTCACTCCAGCTGCATAGAACCACAACCTGATTCACTGCCCTCTGCAACAGTGTGGGGAATAATGCTTACCATATGGGAAGTTCTGACCCTTTCCTCTATATAGAAATTTCCCCATGCAAACATCATCGAGCAACAATCTAGCTCTGTATTCCTTAGTTGCTCAATATTCAATCCATGTTAATAACCAGTTTCTGGTCATATCCTGTCTGAGATAAATGGTGCAGTCAGTCATTTGGTGTGGTCAAGTGAGACTGGGCTACGTGACATGAACAAATATAATTAGCAGGATTATGTGATGTAAACAAAGCTAAAAATATTAAAATGGGATTTCGCCATCTCCTGGATTCTGATGTTCCTGGGTGACAGTCTAGCAGAGGGTCTGAAATCAGAGATCCAACCTTTCTGTTTATTCTTTGTTTGAGAGTTCAAGGTAATAATGATTGCCCTTAATGAGACCGAGTGACTGATTCAGTAGCATTTCTACAAGCTTCTGTACAATAGAATGGCTTATATTCTGTCTCTGCTTCTTCTCTCCCCACCCCCAACCCCCATCTTGTTACCATGGCAAAGAAATATTTCTGGTTACTTCTTTAGAATATATTGCACTTCAGCAATTCATTTCCATTTAAGTCTACAGCATAACTATAAACTGCATGTTTTTATTTAGTGGTCTTATAACAATTGAGTATCTTGTAGTAGCCTTAATGGAGAGAAGGTGCATTTTGTAAAGTTTTTAAATACTTTTGCAAGCCTGTAGAGAGTTTAATTTCTTATTAGTCTAAATTATGTCCAAGGCTGCGTTGGATACAACTTTAAAGTAGCAAATAAAGAATTTTCAAGTGCACATGAATTTTTATGTTATACGTTCATTTTTTCCTCAACCGATTAAATTCTTCACTTATCTTAACCCTATGTAATTTAATAAAATACAGCTTGAATGAAAACAGGTATTGTTAAATGATCATTCAGCTGCCCGTCTGCTGATTTTCATTCTTTGGAACATGTGTTCTCTCTTCCTCTCAAGTGCAACATTCTACAAATAATTTTCATACATCTTTATGAAGGATCCCACGTTGATTATACAGTAAATAAGTTTCTTTCAGTTGTACGTCCACAAACTTCCCTTATTTGATCCTGTTCCCAAATAAATCAATGAGCCTCAATTCTCATTTACATGAAGACTATACTACACACCAATCGGGCGCATAAAGATGCTTTTTAATTAATGTAAACACAATTTATCCAAACTTTAAGGCCCCTTCACTCCTCCAAAGGGATATAAAATTAACTTAGTATAAACAAACAAGGAGTTCTGTGGCACTTTTGAAGACTAACAAAATTTATTTATCGCATAAGCCTCTGTGGGAGAAAAATCCCACTTTGTCAGATGCTTTGAAGCATAAATGAGAATCTGGCTCACAGACTTTTGCATTAGCATCAACAGAGCAGCATCAGAACCTATTTTAACATCCACTGGATTGAGCCTGAAACCCCTATACAGACAAATTAAACTCTGCTGACTTTAATGGAACAATGCCAATTTATAGCAGTTGGGGATTCAGACAAATTTCCAAAAGTGTTAGTGATTTGGGTGCTTAACAAGAAAGGTCTTAAGTGCACCCATTTTCAGAAGATGCTCTCTACTTTTTCTTACTCAGCACTTTCAGGAGCATAAAATGGATCCTCAAAATCAGCAATATGCTCAAAATATGTGATAAATAAGTGTGTTAGTCTAAGTGCCAGAGAACTTTTTGTTTGCTTTGCTGAACTAGACTAACATGGCTGCTCCTTTGGATCTTGCCAAAAGCTGAGGGCACCTAAAATCTCTACCCATTTCTGAAAATATTCATCCCAGCCCAGAACAAGAAGCAGATCAAATTGTATCAGTTAGCAAACTGATACATTAATATTAAGTGATTGAGAATTTTTTTCTCATTTACACACACACTTAGTGAACATGAGGGGATTAAGACAATGATGCAGAGCAATGGTTCTCAACCTGGGGATACACAGAGGTATTCCAGGACATATATCAACTCACCTAAATATATGCCTCATTCAGTGTTTCTCAAGCTGGGGCTCACGGGATGGGCTTGGAAGGGGTTGCTAGTGCAGGGCCAGTGTTAGATGAGGCAATTTACCACTGTAGAATCCCTTGTAAGTCATGTGCTTCAGCCTTGGAGAGTGTGGCTCAAGCTATGAGTACAATGAAGTATAAATACAATATTTATCTTGCAAAAGATTTATTTTATAATTGTAAGGTAAGAATGCAAAAGCAAGCTTTTTTTTTTGGCAAAAATGCGCTGTAACACCTGGTATTTGTGTGTCTCATTTTGTAAGCAAAGTATTTTTTTTTTAAGTGAGGTGAAGCTTGGTACCCAAGACAAAAATCAGACTCCTGAAAGGGGTAGAGTAGTCTGGAAAGGCAAAAATAACCAATCTAGTTTCTGGTCTAAAAATGGCCTCTCTCAGAACAGACCAAATCTTGTTACCTTCTGACAAACAGCA
Organism: Podocnemis expansa; assembly: GCA_007922195.1. Taxonomy (NCBI): domain Eukaryota; kingdom Metazoa; phylum Chordata; order Testudines; family Podocnemididae; genus Podocnemis; species Podocnemis expansa. The sequence continues at coordinate 14,769,632 of ML681984.1, read as the reverse complement.
TGTTTGGGGCTTTAGTCCAATACCAATGCCCTGAAGTCGATGCTTCTAGCCTTAGTGGTTTGGAACTGGAGCCTAAGTGAACAAATCTATATCACAGAAAAGGGTTCAGTGATGTTGTCATTAAAAAGAACCTCAAAAGGCAAATGGTCAAAATTGGAAATGTAAATTTGTTCTGAAAATAAAGTTGCCAAGAATGTTTGCACCCAAATGTCGTCTTTGTGAGAGGCCTTCAAAAGAGAAGTTAACTGTTTTTCACTAATCATTTCTGAAGGAAACCTAATGGATGAAATAGTATTGCTAACTTTAATTTCAGCATGCATTTAAATGATCCATTTTTCCCCATTCTGCAATTACAATAGATATGCATATAAAATTACTGATCATTACGACTTTCTCTCTGGGCACTGAATAGAATTCTGTATGCAGCCCCTGACTAGACAAGACTTGTCATTTGAATGACATTGAATTAATACCTTGCTCAGCTTACTTAGGGGATGTCACGTATGCTCCCCCTGAAATACTTTTGCAAATTCATTTAGGTTGAATGTCTATTATTTGCAAACTGAATACGTGCCTGAATTATACAGTTATATACAACATAGTGGCATATGTGCTCTCTTGTAAAGATGGTCAAAGATTTTAGTCATATTTGCAGAAGAAGGGAAGGACTTTGAGGCTTTTTTCCCCATATCTTTCAAAATCTTCCAGTTATTCAAAAGAAAAATGACCAAAAGCTGAAAACAAGAGGAGAGCTCAGTTTTTGACCCCCTTCCCCCCCAAAAAAAACATACCCATGATTCACCTTTTTTTAATTGAGAATCTGTTTTCTATTTTTGAAAAAAAATGTACAGTTTGCATTGAAAAAACTGGCACTTTTCTCTTTAAAAAAGAGAGGAAAAAGTTCTGTTTATTTCTTCTGATCTTTGTCGTGGTAAATACTTCTAACCCAGTGGTCATCTCCAACCTTTCACCAGCAGATGACACAACATTCACAGGTTTCAATGACAACTACCCTTCAAAAGTAGATCATGATTGGATAGTTAACCCATTTACTATGCCAGGACAGATTTGACTTACATATACTTCAAGTGGGCCGTACGTATCATAAATCAAAATACTATGGCAGTTCTGTGGCATCATAGAGTGCTGTGTGTGTAAGACTGCACTCCACAAAGGTAACTCTCTCTGTTAGGGAGACAGTGTGGTCTCATGTAATGAAGTCATGGACCAGATGGAAGAGGTTCACAAGCTGCATTCAGCACATCGATGGCATGTTTGACACACCTGGTTTAATGAGTTCTTATCTCTTGATTAGAGCAGAGAGGGTCAGGAAACAAAAGTCAGGATTCTGTTTTTATTTCTGTCAGTGAAAACATTATTCTCTCTAAAGCCACTCGACTGTTCCTCTTAACTGTACAGTGCCTATCCAGAACTTTCCACAGCTCCTGCTTGACTCCCTGCTACGGATTTATGGAAACAATACACCACTCCCTGCATCAGCTCCCATACGAGTGTCTTGATTTAAAAAACAAGGGAAGAGAAATGCAGAAAATCATACACCACATAAAGCAGTGTCCCCACTATATTTGTTAAACGTTTTCCGTGAAGCATCAGTGACAAAATCCTCTTCCTGTATTCACAAGAGTCGTTCCATTTACTTCAAAACTACTTGTTTGAATAATTAAAGCAAGATTTTCATGGTGTTCTTAATGATTACATAATACTTACTTTATGCTTCTAAGTTTAGGGAAGTTTAAGCAAAGGTTATGTAATTGAAAGGCATCCTAAAATTTAAGAACCAAAATAATTAGATGCCTGCCATTACAGCAAATACTTATTTCCAATATTAATAAAGGACAAATTACAAGGAATGTTTTATGAGCCCCATTAAACTGGCAGGATTAAGTCTGCACAAAATGTAATCGCCTATTGATGTGAATAAAGCACAAAAAAGTCTAATCTGATATAGCTGAGTCATATAATTTATGGCAGAAACCTACGATTTTTTACTGTTAGAGTCATGACACCAAAAGTCTAATATATTACAATACTGAGAGGTACATAGCCTAGTAAATTATTTCTGTATGCTACAGTACAGATCAAGTGCCAGAAAGGAGGTAAACTTCTTCCTGACCATTTTAGACAGCTCACTGTTTTCTCAGTATGCTACTGTACCATTACTAATCACTGCAATGCATCATTCATATAAAGCATCATTCAGTCCCCACCAAAGCTAAACACTACATTTTGTTTCGTGGATTGTCAGTATTTTTCAAGACAAAGTCTTTGTTCAGTTTTGCCAAGATTAATAACTGCGGGGACCCAGGAAGTAAAACACAAAAAGGGGCAGAGAAAACATTATGGACCAGCAGATTACTTCACTTCAGTTGGACTTTAATGAAGTTCAATATCTAGCCTGATAATTTGAGTTAGACTCTTTTTCTGGCTACCTTCATAATAACCAAAAATGCCAGCTTCAGCATTTTATTTTGATTAGTAGCAACATAAGAAACTTACTGACTTATGTCCTGCAAGTTATTGGCTTAAGCAGTTACCAGAGATCTCACCACCTCAGCTCTTTAGCATAATAAATAGCACAGCAGTTACTCTGTGTTTTGGGGAACTGGAATAAGTATGCTTAAAGGGTGTGAGTGTTTAAAATGCTACCAGGTAACCACAGGAACTCTGAACTGGTACTAAGCTTGGATATTTTAGGGCAGATCGTTGTTGCTGAACTATGAAGCTACTTTGGCAACAAGTTGGAATGTATGGTAACAACCTAAAATCATTAATATATTAACCCATAGGATAAAAGGCACTCCAATATTATTAGGGTGAGGAGGTTTGATAGGGACACGGGAGGCTGGGTATTCAAATGAATATTGATGACAGCCCTGGCCTCATAATAGGCCCGAACACCATGTAAAGCAGTCATCATTGGTTGATCTGGATCTGGGTCATCAGATTCATTGGACTGCCTGGGACAGAGCTGGACCTTTGTCTCTTACCACCACCTCACCAAGGGGCAGGGGAGAACTAACTGTAGAGCCCTGCACCGACACAAATATGTGGATGCATGTCCGATCTGCATCCACAAGAAATGGTCCATGGATATCTGTGTTGTATCTGCGGATGCGGATATAATGCAGATATATGCATATTTGCAGGGGTCTAACTATCTGAGCAGGTGTGCAAGAAATGATGCAAGATGTCACCTTAACTATTCAATGTGCTTTGGATCTTTTCTACCTTTATCAATTTTGCTAATAAAGAGAATTTAAAGCTTTGCTTTGTCCTCAGGGATTGTCTCCTTTGTGCACACCAGAGTTTCTAAACAAATGTGGAACTTAATCTGTTGTGCCTAACAGTGCCGGCTCTTCCGATGAGCCAGTGAGGCACTGGCTCAGGGCGCCTCCTGGGCAGACTGTTCCCCACCATGGAGGCAGGGCGAACCAGCCCAGAGTAGAGGCTCAGTTCCATGCAAAAGCAAGGCCAGCCCAGGGCACCACAACCCCTTGAGCCAGCCCTGGTGCTTGATTCTGGGACTAGAACCTTAAAATCCCCAGCACTTCAAATTAGAATGAATTGGAAATTTAAAAAAAAAAAAAAAAAAAAAAACTACTAAAGAATTGATCTACATATGCTAAGTATATGGATGCAGGTGAAAGAAGATGATCAAGTTTGGAGAAAGTGTCAGTAAATAGTCATCATTACACACTATACCCAATTGTTCATTTAAATCAAATTAAGTTAAAACAACATTAATGAAAATAAACTACAAGAGGCTCAATTAGGCAACATCAGAAATTTTTAAAGAGATTTAAAAAAAAAAAAAGAATCAAAAAATGTTTAAAGCTAAAGTCATAATGATTCAACTTCATCCCCCCATAACTCCGTGGATTCTCATAGCTAGCACAGTAACAACCATGAAGTCCTAGTGCACATTATTCGATAGCACATACAAGCAACATTTTGCAGAGCAAAAATTTGACCCTATGCATGGAATTTATGTATGTTGTACATATTTCAAAAGTGTATGTGTTATGGTAGATATTGAGTTAGACATCACAGAAGCTGGTGGTGTAATATAACTTTTACTTAGAATGAAAGACAAACAGATGGAGCAGAGGAGCTACAGCCTAGCTATGCGGGGCCTGTCAGAAACTGAGCTATTTAAGCAGAGGGGTTTTGCTGGGTAACTAAAGCTGTACCCATGTGTGAAGACACAAGCAGAGCCACCACAGAAGGAGACAAAGTAGTGTCAGGAAGCATAAGGAAGTATCAAAAACAGCTATGAAGTACTAGTATCATGGGTGTAGGGGAAGGGTGAAGAAGCTAAACATTTTTGGTCTAGTGCTAGCTGGAAAGGAGTTGGAGGGAAAAAGGTCACAGGCCACCTGTGTCCTACAATTTGATTCAAAATGATCTGGATAAACTGGAGGAAGTGATCTGAAGTAAACAGGATGAACGTCAATAAGGACAAATGCAAATTAGTCCACGTAGGAAGGAACAATCCACTGCATACATCCAAAATTGGAAGAAGACATCCTACAAAAGATTATAGCAGAAAGAGCTGGGGGATCATAGTGGATCACAAGCTAAATATAAACATAAGTCCCCAGGGTACTGTTGCAAAAGCAAAAAAACAAACAAAAAACCCAAACACGTATTTTGGTATATATTAACAGAAGTGTTGTAAGCAAGTCACAAAAAGTAATTCTTCCACTGTACTCTAAGCTCATCATGGCTCAGCTGCAGTATTGTGTCCAGTGCTGGGTGCCACATTTCAGGAAATGTGCAGAAATTGGAGAACATCCAGAAAAAAGCAAGAAACGTTATTAAAAGTCTAAAAAAAATAGACCTATAAGGAAAGATTTAAAAAAAGTGGTGGTGAAGTCTGAAAACTTTAGGTTGGATATTAGGAAATGCTTCCTAACTGTCAGGGTAGTTAAGAATTGGAATAAATTAGCTAGGGAGGTTGTAGAATCTTCATCACTGGAGATTTTTAAGAGCAGGCTAAAGAAATGCCTGTCAGGGATGGTCTAGATCAGTGTTTCTCAATGACTAGGTCCATGGCCCAGCACTGCTTCTTGAGATCTCCCTGATGCATCATATAAACCCAGTCCCCAGTACCAAAACGGTTGAGGTTTCTAGGTAGTACTTGGTCCAGCCATAAGTGCAGGAGACTGGACTAGATGACCTTTTGAGATCCCTTGTAGTCCTATGTTTCTATGACGTCTCCGTGTTCAGAAAAACAGGACTTTGAAATCTTGTTTTTGTGTGGTGTTTTTTTTTTTTTTTTTTTTTTTAATGTACAAATAAATTGACTGCATCAACTTCTCCTCATAATGGAGACAAGATTCTGAACTCTGGCTAACTACTACGGTCGAAGGAAATGCAATTATGCACATGTAATTTACAACAGAAAATCAAAATGAAATCATTATCCAGGAAATGTTAATTTGGTATTGATTCAAAGTCCACTCCTGTCAACAAGAGTCTGTAGGTTTTGACAGGCACATGTCAGGCCCTTTCTGACTAAATTGAGGCCTTTCAATATCAAGGAAAGAGGAAGCGATAAATCTGTCTGTTATTCAGTTGAGCACATTTCATCATATGAAAGCTATGAAGTATGTTACATTTTAAAAAGTAGTGATTTTTCTTAGTTACTAAAAAAGAAGTTAATTATTTTTATCCAAGACATGATGCAAAGCAGCGGTTTTCAACCACGATGTCAGGACACATAACTATGTCACCACACAGAGATAAGTGTGTGGCAGAGCATCAGCTTGGGGGCTAGGCTCGTATATCCTGTTAGGTCACACAAACTGCTGGGCATTTTGTGACCTGAAGAAGGTTGACAACCACTGGTGTAGAGTAATGACTAAGCGTGTGTTATGTCACCTTCTACTGATCAGATACAGGACCTTCAATTAGAAGCAGTCAAAACACAGCAGTTATTTTTCACAAGAAGTCATGGAGAAATAGTATTCAAAAATAGCTGTGAAAAATATTTCTTTAAAAGAAACAAAATAAAAAAATTTTAACTCACAAACCAAGAAATCAAACTTCTGATTTTCAATTTTTTTTTTGGGGGGGGAGGGGGGACAGAAAAAGAGAGTGTTCCCTTTAGTCAGAAAGGAGTTAGTCAAAATTTAACCAAAAATATGGTGAAAATTTCTCCCCAGCTCCTGCTCTGTTCAAAAAGCAAACAAAAAGAGTTGTACAGCATATGCGGTTTTGTTGCTTGATGTGTCAGGTGCTCTCTCATTGATGACCAGCATCGATATACATATGGCCATAAGGACAATACTTATAGCCAAGGCTATGTCTACAGTGAGTAGTCAATCTAGGTGATCAATACACATATTGATGTGAGTATACACATGAGCCTAGGCTGTATATGAGCCTCCCCTGAGAACCCCCTACCAGCACTACTCATCATCCTCATTTCTTCTGTAGTTCCAAAGGGACAGCTGTGTTACTCTAGTCCAGTAAAACAAACAAGGAGTCCTATGGCACTTAAAGACTAACAAATTGATTTATTGTATGAGCTTTCATGGGAGAAAAATCACACTTCATCAGATGCTTTGAAGATGGGGGAACTTGCAGAATGAGAGGAAATAAATACAGGGAAATGTAAGGCATGGGATCAGATTACATTGTAACATCAAATCACAGCAGCTGTTATGAGTTAAACACTGGGCGATGCAGGGGCATCGCTGCCCTGGGGAGGGGCCCGGGACACCGGCTCAGGCCTTGCCCCCAGGCCACAGACCACGCCCCTGGTGGGTACATGCCCCATGTGCCCAGCGCCAGCAACACTTCTGGGGGGTGGCATATAGAGGAAGATGAGGTCAAATCACCTGTTGCAATGAGAAAAAAAAATCCATAGTCCCTACTAAGCTCTGAAGCAACAGTCAAGTTTGCAAATAAATTCAAGCTCTGCAGCTTCTCTTTGAAGCCCTAATCTGGTATTCATCTGTCTGAGCACAGCAATTAGTAAATCATCAATGGAGTAATCACAAAAATTGAAATGCTCACCCACAGGTTTTAGAATGCTGTGATCTCTGATGTCAGAGTTGTGCCCATTAATTCTTTTGTGCAGAGACTGTCCTGTTTGTCCCATATATAAGGCAGAGGGGGCATTTCTGACACATGATTGCATCAATCACATTGGTGGATGAGCAGATGAGTAAGCCTGTGATTGAGTAGCTGGTTGTATCAGGTCCTGTCATAGCGTCTGTTGTGCAGATATGTGGGCAAAGTTGGCAGCATGGTTTGTTGCACGGATGTGTGCCTGCTTTAATCGTTCTGTCTGTGCCTAGGAGAATTTTTTTGTATGAGGTGCTCTAGGTTCTTTGCTAAGATAATTACAGGAGAACTTGTCTGTTCTTTGGATCAGGTGGGAGGAAGGGCAATTATGGGAAAGGTATTTGAAGACTTTCGGCACTTGATTTCACATGTAACCTCACAGTGAGTGGGTGTAGGTCATGTGAAAGCTGCACCCAGACTTTAGCAAATTCAGCTGCTACTATGGGTTATCTTGGGTTTAAAGTTCTTCCAAACCTAGGTTAAAAAGGTCTCTCTATGCAAACTATAGGGTGATGTGATCTAAAACCTGGTGCAAGTGTGCCGTGAGCCACTAGCTTTTTTATACATGCTCTCATTCAAATTTGATCTCATTACCTCACAGTGTTTCTTAAAGAGTGTTGGAAAAGCCTCCATTCGGTTATAGCTGTGTTCTAGAGACAGATGTCCTCTAAAAGTGGCAGGAAGGCAGATAAACTCATCAGATACACTTTAGGATACTGAAACAGAACATAGGTTGATCTAAAACAGAGGTCATGTTTCATCCAAGAGCATGCGATTACACTAGGGCTGAATGTGTTAGGCACTGCCTTTAATCTGAATATCAAACTTCATAGTCCATTCCTTTACAAGGGACTTACCAAAGTCAACGGACAGACTCATACAGATGATGCTGGCTTTGGTTCAGACCGTACAAGCATGGAAGTTGTTTACAGTTTGATCAGGTTGCATCAAGTTAAGTTCCAACCATCATAATTAACTTTCATATTTCTTAGGGCTTTATCATCACAAATGAGCATGCATTTTCACAGTTACAAAAACTGACCTCACAGCTTATTATGTGTCTGACAAGGTCCTCAGATCAAACACCCCACTTACCTAACCCATAGGAGCTAAAAACACTGGTCAGAAAATTGGACCTCCCAGTTTACAAACAGCTGTTAGAACTACCATGATGCTAGACCCAGAAAACTAATTTTATTTTTTTAGTTAACGTTGATTAACTAAGTTTATTTTTTTGGTTAACGTTAACAGCAACAAATGACTAGCACTGTTCAAGCACATTATGCTTACATTCAGAAACCTTGTTAGTTATACAAATGACTTGAGTGTTAGAAGAGGAAGAAAGGGCAAAAATACAAGATGAAAATCTACACTGGTGCAGCTTTGATGGGACAATGTGAAATCTTCAGCCTTACTCAAAGTAATTTGACTCTAGTTGCTTCAATTTATATTTATAAACTTGTTGAAAGACTAATAAAACATTCTATATGAAAAAGCAGAACTCCCTTGACAGGGTGCAGTGCAGTCAAGCAGGAGAAGTCTGTGCACAGCTAATCTAGATGTAATGAAAACAAAACTTTGTATTTTACTGTAACAAAAATAAAAACAACAATAAACTACACTCCTAACGAGGTCAATAAGAGACTGGAAAGAGAATAAGGAACTGTAGTCAGAATCACAGGACCTTTACACAAATCCTGGGAAATGTAATGTTGTAAGAGAAATAATACATGCGACATCTAAGAAATTAAGTAAATTTCACTTTATGTATTGATATAGGACAGCATTGCTTGGAAATGCCAGCACTAAGCCATTGTTTTAATCAGTGGTAGTAAATGAAAATAATCAGAGAAGTTAGAAATTATAACAACATACTCCCACCTCCAACCAGCACAGCATGGTAACCTACATAGCTTTTTGTAGGTCTGGACTAGAACTTGGACAATGCACCAGTAGAGAGGTATAAGAGCCTGTAGTTTATGCCCTTGCAATGACTACCTGGGCCTTGGTGGGAGTAAGCAGTTACTGCGAGTTTACTTACTCCCCTCTCCCAAAACAGGTGCACAAAGTTGGGCAAGGAGCCTTCTGTCCTTCCTATTTAATGGCCAGTGTTGCTGCCTACTGAAATCAATGAAAAGCCTCATTGATAGGCAAGCAGTATATTAATCCCACGCTACACTTGCACTCCTCTGAAGTGCAGGTCCTCCCTGAATGCCTGTTGCTCCAGGGGGATTAATCCAGCACATTGCCTCCCAAACCCTACTCTTGTGATGATGTAGTTTACAGACCATGCCTTATTCTGCAGCATGCCCAAAGGCACCATTTAGTCCCTAAAACCTTCTCAAGACTATCTTTAAAGATTTAAGTTGTCCTTAGCTATAGCTTTCTAGTTTAATAGATTTTACAATAAGGATATTTTTCTTATTAGTCAGCTTCATTTTTCCATTTCCTTAACTCCATGCCATCAATTAAACTCCATATACGGAGAGAGTCCCCACCATTGTTTATGGTCCAGAGTCCATGCTCAGTTACATCAATGCAAGCCAGTTTAACCTCAGTAGGCTTGGCGCAGTACCATAACGCTATAACCTAGAGAAGCAAGCAATTCACCTTTGAAAGGCTTATTTACAAGTTGTTACTTTAAAATATTTTAACTTTCCCAAGTTTAAATCCCCTTGATATATTATAATGTACAAGGTACAAAGTTTCCAGGTCTTAAAAGACTGGATGGGTGGAAACACCCACCCACCCTGCTGTAGTAGTCTCACAGACAAGGTGAAGCCTATTTAATTGTGTAAATGGTATTTTGTAAAATAAGACATCTAGGACAGGGGTTGGGAGGTGTGCAGGGGCCAAGTTAGAGGGTTGGCCAACATTTAAGTGTCAGCTATTGCTTTATGCCTGAATTGCAGTCAGTACCTGACAAGTGTTATGTCCTTCAAAGACTTATGACATCACATCACATCACTGTTAGTATGAATTATTGTGTATGTAATTAGTCTATAAAGTCTCAAAATCTGGTAGAATTACAGACTATGTTTAGAGCATTGTTTCCCCTGCTTATATCTTCTTAACATAGCTTCACAAGAAACAGCTACAATGATTTCTCACAAAAAGATTCCTGCTCTTGAATTTCATATACTGACTGCTGGCACATGGAACCGAGGGCCTGCGCCCAGCTCCCATTAGTCAGGAGAAAGGCTTCAATTGACTTCATGAAAGCCAGGTCAATCCATGCATCACATCACTGGTATCATTTTGTTTATAGGAACCACCTTTCACCTCACAGCTCCACCCATGGAAATGTAGCTCAAATCTTTTGTTTCTGATGTGACAAAAGAAATGTTGTCAGTTCACTAATACATAAACACATATTCCTCATGTCAAACATTCCACTTATGCTGCCCAGAGGCTGTGGAATAAGAATTATGTCTTCTGACTGGTTTCAAATTGAGTTCATAATTTTCCTGCAAGAATTACTGCTTATTCCTTGATTCTGTTTCTTGCAGATAGGCTGAAGACATTTTGTGAAATTGCCTGTTTTTGACACACTATATAGTTAGTATATGCTCACAGCATGCAAAGCACAGGTTTACAGACCAACAAAGAACAAAGGACACAGTAAAACTCTGGAAATTTAGTTTAATGAAAAGACTGTCAGCACGACCAGCTACCACTTGATGCAAAATTACTATTTCAATCCCAGCAATGTGATAATTCTTTGTATTATACAAAACTGGAAACATTGCAATGAAGAAGAGAAATAGAGTGTTTTAATCCTTACATAAAGATGACAGACTAAGCAAGTTACAGCAAGACCACAACACACTAGGGATCATTAATGCACAAGTTATCCATGAGATGTTGTAAATTAGATTTCATAACACTCATTTAGGGCCAGACTTATCCTGTTCAATAATAACTTATCCCATAAATAGCTCTGTTTACATCAGTGAGACTACTGAGTAAGTTGCTGCTCACTACAAGCAAGAATTTCAGAATTTGGCATTTAAACCCCTCTAGATTCACTTACTGATGCATAAGCAAGAGTAAGGAGTCTGAGCTGGTGTACTTTAAATACTGGAAAGCCAGAAGATATACTTTAAAGCAGGGTAGCAAGCCTAATACTTCTGGTCAGGGCTGGATTAATGCAGAAGTTATAGGGGCTGAAGCCCTAGCCCAAAAGGGGCCAAGACCCCAATCCCTAAGGCTCCTGCATGATACCCCCCCCCCCCCGGCTCAGTGGCAGCAGGGCTTGGGGAAGCACTGGGAAGTCTTGAGCATCATCAAGTGTTATTTACTGCAAGTGCTTAAGGCCATTGTCCTGTGCTTTGGACAACAGATCACCTTGGCAGACTAAGGTCAGCTGAGAGATCCTGAGATCACTATTGATGGAGATTAGAAGGTATTGCCCCACTGCTCTAAAGAAAGCAATGAGGAGGTCTTTGCTCAAAATCTTGCCAATCAATCTGCATCAGATCTTCCAAGATAAAAAAAGGGTTTCTCACAAGGCAACATTAGGAATATCTAGACTTCTGGATTTGTTTTTCCCAAGTTTATCAGCTTTAAGATGAGGGTACATATTTAGTATCTATAGAGATTTCACTGGGCTGTTCACAGCATGAGCAAAAAGAGAATACATAAGAGTGTTCTTGGACATGACAAATACCAAAAGTAATGAATAAATCCAAAAACACAGCCACACTGTTTATTAATGTGGAGACCATTTTAAAAATCATTAACTTATACCAACAAGTGTAGGATTATTTAAAAAGAGCTCTGATGTCAGGCCCCAGTCCTGCAAAGTATTTTGCATGGGGCAGCGAAGTCCATAGAGTATAGGCCCAAGGTTATATCTGCATAAAACAGCCTTCAGGATCAAGGTCTTAGTCCAACATACAAATAGCTATGCCTTGAAATGATCATCTAACCTAGAGCACCTTTAATGTATATGAATGGTATAATAAGAAAAACAAAATATGCTATAAGGGGAAAGTAAAGGGCACACCTCATCTGGAATCTATTTTGCTAGGGTGACTGCAAATGGCTCCACAGTTGGAAGAGAAACATACTTCATTTTAAATTTCTAGTACACCTGATCTTCCATATAATTCAGGGAAAATAAATGAGAAAAAAACCAAGCTAAGTTTCTGGAGTACAGTTACTATCTGTGAGAAGAATGCAAGATTGACAGTCTGGAAAATTCGTGTCTGAGAAACAGGAATTCTGGTCAGCTTTATGAGTTTGCTGCATCATTGAATGTCTCATTGTATACTGAATCACCCATTTGCTACCAGGACTGGTGTCATGTATCCCCAGACAAGAAATAATTGAGAGTGATTACCTGACTAGCATTTCATTCAAATAAGCCACCTCATCATTTGGTGCTGGACTCTCAGCAGAGGGGAAAAACCCCATTCTACTTTGGTAGTCTGCAGGGAAAGACATTAGAGCCATAGAAGATTCCCAGCAAACAAAAAAGAAACAGGTTGATAGTAATGGCTCTTTGAAAAAAAACAAAAAACAAAAAGAAATCCCACAATCTCTGGGAGTTTCAAAGAACACAAAGGGACCTGCACTCTGTGTGAGGATAACTTGACGACTGCCAACAGAGGAGGAAAGCTTGATGCAGGAATGAGAAGAGATTCCATGATCAGGACAAAAATGCAGAGCTCAAACATGTGGCCCATGGGCTGCATGCGGCCTGCAGAGCTGCTTCCTGCAGCCCCTGATAACCCCCAGAATCCCGAGGCTCCCACCTTTCCAACCCTGGGGTTTTCTGCAGACAGAGACCAAGCAGCCTCATCTCCCCCCTGCGTTATCAGCCACTGACAGGGAGGAGCTGAACTCCTGCCTGGGAGCTGCCCTATTCATATGCAGCAGTTGATTACGCTATTCACATTCGGCTCTTGATCAGGAACTGCCCTATTCACGTGCAACAGCTGAAGCAGGCTGAGCCGTCCAGAGAAGGCTCAGGCGGGGGGGGGGGGGGCTTAAGGGAGGGCAGCCTGAGCCTGTGGGGAGGGTTCACGGGGGCTCCATTCTGGGGGAGCACCAGAAAGCCCCATCACTGGCCACAGCATGGCCCTGAGGGCTTTCCCCACTGCCGGTCCTGGCACAGGCAGGGGGTGTTTTACCGCAGGAGGGTGGGGTAGTGTTTTTTCTTCCGCCCACCCTAGTGCTGCTAAATTTTGGCAGGCAGGGGATGTTTTCTCCTCTACCGGCCCCACTCAGCCAAATTCAAGCAGGCAGGCGGGTGGAGGTTGTTTCCCCTTCTGCCAACCCCAGGGCAGCTAAATTCGGGTGGGTGGGGAGCGTTTTCCCCTATGCCAGCCCCACCACAGCTAAATTCAGGTGGACGAGATGCCAACCCCAGCATGGCCAAATTTGAGCAGGGAGTGGAGAGGGTGTTTCCTCCACCACCGGTCCCAGCGCTGCCCCCAGGGCCAGGCAGGGGGCTGCTTATTTACAGTCCTGTGGAGGGCTCTGACCAACCTGGTCGCAGCCTGTCCTGGGATGTGGATGCTCTCCTCCCTTCCTGGCTTGGGGATACATGCAGCCCCCTCTTTTTAAAACAAAAACACCAAACAACTTTATTTAAAAAACTAAAGCCTTTATAAAAAATTAATTTCAATTAAATTTAATTCAATTTTAATAAATCAAACAGCAATTAATTTCAATTAACATCAATTTGAATTCAATAAATTTAATTTTAATTAAATTAACCAGTGGTCCTTCAGGGTTTGAAAAAGTATATTTTTTGCCCTCAAACCAAAAAGATTGGGAACCACTGATTTATAATGTAAAATTTTAAGTGTGTTTGTTTACTCTGTCTTTTTGATGATTTTGCCATCTTGAATGGAAGTGGTTCTAAAAGGAACTGTGTGTTTTGGCTTTGGAAAGACTGACAGTTAATAAATTGACTTATTAGCATACTATATTACTCTTCATTTTTTACTGTACTTCAATGAATTTAAACAAAGCCTTTTTTAGCTCACTAAATATCCTGTTATTCAATTTTTGAAGTGTCTTGATTTGGGTACAGGAAAAGAGAGGAGGCCTGCCAAACAATCAGGCAAAACAAGGGACCTCCCTCTCAAATAGTAAGACAAAATAATCTTGTTATTCCTAATAAGTAATGTGTAATGCAGAATATCATAACTGGTCATATACGTTCAACAACAAATCAGAGGAGACTCTCTCGTGTAAAGAGAACATGCTACAATGCAAGCTTGTAAATGTAGCCAAATTATTGGCTTGCTGTATCTCACCTGATCACCAGGGTATAGCATCCATGTTTAAATAAATCTGTTCCTTGGATTTGAACTTGGAATGAGCTTGAGTTTTTGTAAGGTAATGTGTGGGCCTGAAACATCATGACACAGGTGTTTGTTTTGCCCACATCTACTTATCTTCATTTAGTCCAAAATAACATATTCCAAATAACTGGATTCCGCCTTTAGGATGTCCTTTAAAATGGAAAAGTTGACAGACAAGTATAGCAGCACTAGTAGGAGGTGATATAATGTACTTGCAAAGAGCTAATCCTTATTTATCTAATTGTGTTTTTATATTCATTTACAGATTCCCTGAGCCTTCTGAATATTTTACGATGTATGCTAACTTGTATGCCTTTTAATCAAATAGACTGCCCGAGAGGAAGAACACTGTTGGTGAGAGATTTGGTTAGGAAAAAGAAAACGGTCTCAGTTTGAATGAAGTAGGAATTCACCATACATTAAAGCAGTGCCCACATCTATCAATTGAAGTATTAGGGAGAATTAGAAATGATCAGACAATAATTTGCCCCAAAGGCTTGGGTTCTATTTGAGTTAGAATTGGTTTGTCTATTCCAATAGAACTAATAATTTCTAATTTAAGAAAAAAGAGTCACCTTGGGATTTTGTAATAGTGTTTCCAACCAAGCTTAAAATGTGCTGCCCCTTTTATCATCTATACATACCTAAAAATCGATGGGCACTCAGTATCTCACCCTGACACCACAAAGCCCTAGTGTTTTATTATTTACCAAGCCATACTTACATGATGCGGAGCACCCTCAACTCAAATTGAAAGGAACAGGAATCATCAAGCAGACATCATACCTAACAGGATAACTGTACTCTTCACAGTTTAATGATAAGCTCCAGAGGGATAGCCATGTTTGTCTGTTTCAGCAAGAACCCTGTGGCACTTTTAAATACTAAAAAAGTTATCACATGAACTTTCATGGGTATATGACCACTTCATCAGATGCATGAAATGGAAACTGCATTATGGTGGCTGTGTATATATAAAAACAAATATATTCAGAGAAGGGTAAGTCACAAGATCAGTTCAGTCCTTTTCAGCAAGCCAAACAAGGTGTTTTGATTCAAGAAGAGTGTAGAATAATAGATGAGAATGTTAAGAAAGGAATACAAAGTTAACCATTCAAGTTCCTGTTCAGACAGAATCTTATGGTGTCAAATTTACATATTAATTCCAGTTCTGCACTTTCATGTTGGAGTGTGGTTTTGAAGGGTTTTTGTTTTTTTTTTTGCTGAAGTACAGTAACTGACATGTCTGTGAAGTGCTCCTCTATTGATTTATGAATGTCAACATCCTTGATGTCTGATGCATCCATTTATTCTTTTGCACAGACAGTCCAGTTTGGTCTATGTACAACATGGGGGGGCATTGCTGGCACATTACCATGGTAGATGAGCAGGTAAAGGAGCCTCTGATGGAGTGGCTGATTTGGTGAAGTCCTATGATAGTGTCACTTGAGTAGATATGTGGGCAGAGTAGGTGACAGGGTTCATTGCAGGGATAAGTTCTTGCCTTATGCTTTGTTGCTAGTGAGTAATTACATCAGGTTGGAAGGCTGTAAGTGACAACTGGCTTACCTTCCAAGATTTAAAAGAGTGAGGGATCACCTTGCAGGATAGGCCATAAACCCTTGCTGATGTATTGGAGAGGTCTGACTTGCAGGCTGTCAGTGGTGACCAGGGGCATTCGGTGGTTGTTCTTGTTGGGCTTGTCCTGTAGTAGATGACTTCTAAGTACCTGTGTGGCTCTTTTTTCACTACTTTAGGTAGGTAGTATAGTTTTGCTTGTTAGGAGATCCTGAAAGTGTGTGTGTCTGAGAGATTGAGGTAAATGCAGTTATTTTTCAGGGCTTAGCTGTGGATAGTGTGATGTGTCCTGGATGAAAGCTGCTAGGTAGGTAGGTACAGCAATTGGTAGGTTTCTGGTATAGGGTGGTGTGTATTTGGCCATCATTTATTTGTACTGTAGTGTCCAGGAAGTGGAGCTCCCATGTGGACTGGTCCAGGCAGAGATTGATAGTGGGATAGAAATTGTTGAAGTCTTGGTAGAATTTCTCAACGACCTCCTTTCTGTGGGTCCAGATAATTAAAACGTTGTCAATGTAGGATAAGAAAGGAGTAGCAGCACTTTGAGATGAGAGCTGAGAAGGTGTTCTAAAATCAACCAAAAATGTCGGCATACTGTGGGGCTATGCCGGTATCCATAGCAGTGCCACTGACATGAAATGGCCGTGGGTGAGTACAAACGAAAAGTTCAGCCCCTGCATATGCTGTGACATCATCAGGGATACTGTTCCTGATGGCTTCCAGCCTGTCTGTGTGTGGGATGTTTGGGTAAAGAACTTTCACATTCATAACGGCCAGGATGGTGTTTTCTGGAAGATCACTGATGGATTGAATTTTTCCTCAGGAAGTCAGTGGTCTCTCCAAGATAGGTAGGAGTGCTGGTAATGTAGGGCCTGAGGAGAGCTCACATGGCCAGACAATCCTCCAAGAGGGCCACTGCTGAGATGATTCAGTGTCCTGGATTTCCAAGTTTATGAATTTTGGGTACCAGACAGAACACCTGTGGTCTAGGCTATAGGAGTGTGTCTGTGTAAATTTGCTCCTATGCTACTTTGGGGAGTTTCCAAACTAGATGGTGTAGTTTCTTTTGGTATTCTTCAGTGGGATCAGAAAGTAGTGACTTGCAGAATGTACTGTTGGAAAGTTGTCTATTAGCCTCCTTTTCGTAATCCAACTTATTCATGACTACACCACCTGCTTTGTCAGCCCCTTTAATGATAATGTCCAAATTGTTTCTGAGGCTGTGGGTGGTTTTGTATTCTGCATGGCTGAGGTTATGGTACAAGGGATGTTTGTCCACTATTTCAGCCTGTGCACATCAATGGAAACAATCTTTTATTCTGACCGTCAAGAGGAGTCCACACAATGTTTCCTTCTGTAGTGCTGGTAGGAGGTTATCTGTGGGTTATTGCACTGTTCAGTAGTGTGGTGGAAATATTCCTTGCATTGAAGATGGCAAAAGTAAGCTTCGTGGTTACCAAAGAATTCTATCATGGAGTAGAGGGGTCCATGGGGCAGAACGAGCATCCCTGAGGATAAACTCTTCTACTGTGCTAAGTGTGCAACTGGATAGATTAACAATATTGCTGGACAAGTTAAGGGTGTCACTGTTGTCCCTTATGATATGCACAAATTTAGGTAATTTAGTGGGTTTTTTTTCTTCTGTAGGGAAAAAGTACATGCTGCAGATGACTTCTGTTTGTGAAGTTCAGCCACATGAAAGTTTGCTGAAGATTGATTTTATGCGAGTTTCCAGTGCTGAGAGTTCAATGAATCTGATCTCCAATAAGCTGTTACTTTATATCCTGGGAGAGAGTAAATGGATAGGAGAGGACAGAGGCTGGGATATGTTCAAAGATAGACTTCTTTGCTACAAAAGGACACAACAGAAAGTCAGTTTGGAGATGTGGGGTGTGCTTTTTACTTACACACACACACACACACACACACACACTTTTGTTGCCTGTGCACTGGAATATAGCCTTGTATCCTTTGAATCTTCACAGTTCTTAGGCTCTGATACCAGGGACCTTGCTGACCCTGTCATAGCATATTAAAAAACCTAGGTAAGGGGCCCGTAGAGGTTCAGTTGACTTGTGAGAGCATCGTTGCATTTGTCAACCACTTGAAACTTCAGAAATACCACAGGACTAGAGAACATTTTAAAAAATGTTTCTGAACAGTCATTTTTTCCACTAGTAATGAAAAAAGGCAAGTGAAGTTCTAAACTGACTTGCATCTTGGGGGAGCCAGAGTTTGTAAAATATAGTGAACATTCAATGACATCAGACTGCTCTGCAGCTGAACCTGTTGGGTCAAGTTTTCTAATGAGATTCAGCCAGTCTGAGCTTGTAAAAAACTCTCTCTTTTGTCACTTAAGTTCTCAGTGCAGAATATCTTGTAGGGGAACACAAACTAACTATGCATGTAAAGTTGGTAATTATGCATCACACAAGCCTATTTGCACATTCAAATAATGTATTGGGGTGGGGGGAAGCTATGTAGTTAAACACATATTGCTCACTGAAGTCTGAGATTTTATGCCCCTAAAACAATTGTAAAAAAGTAAAGGCCCAGTTCTACAAGGTGCTACGTGCCCACAGTTTCCATTGACTAAATGAGAGCCCCCCTGGAAAGCAGGGACATTTTGCCATCATCTGTTTCTAAGCCTTTGTGTATCTCAGTCTTGCAGAATTGCTGAGCACCTGTTGCAAGGCAATTTCTTGGAGTGTAGGACCCTCAGTACCTTCTGTAGGGTGCCCCACCATCTTTCAGAATTTAGATGTTCAAAAATTTAAAGCACAAATTTGGCTGCCACTAAGAATCTTAGCCCTACATATCTTTACATGCCATTCAATGAGTTTAACTGATAGCAGCTTTTTATCTGTGGCACCCAAGGCATCAAGTCTTGTGTGCCATGTCTTGTCTTTGTCAAATAATATGCTCATGCTTAGATAACAATACAATGAAATCACCTTAAAGGGAGCCCTGACAACGAAACCTCTGATAATGATGAAGTCAAATGTGAAAGCCATCGACTGTTTTAATGTATTGTAATGTGGAAATTGCATTTTTTTGGTTATAGAAAGCTTCTGCTTTATAGTGAAGCTGTCCTGTGGAAAAATGCCTTTTAGAAGTTTATTGTATTACAATCTTGTAATAATGAATAAAGCTGCCAGTTCTGTATTAAAGATAAAGCAGAAATGAAATAGCTGTTTGACAAAAGATAGAAGCTTGGCCTCAATTATTCTATAGTTTGTATCAATAGAAGCAAAAAATCCTGTGGGAGGACAGATAGCACTATGTGATTTAAGAAAGGTGTAATGTCTCTGATTCTGTCCTAGAAACACTTATTAGTTTTGCTGTTGAGCAATTTTAATGGTGAAAAGAATGATACAGAAATGAATGTTTCTGAAAGAAAAGACTCATTTAATAACAAGCTGATGTAATGTATGAGCAGATACAAGGAAAGTCTTCCAGATGATAGCTCTGTGTCAGTTTTTGACAAGATGAAGATGTGGTAGAGAGATAATATATTGCATTTTGCATTGGTTTCTGTTAACTTGTTACTGCAAAAATTGTGTTGTCTCCCCTTGCCTCTTCAGCTCATCACTGCTGAATGAAAGCACCTATTTTTGTTTATCTGATTGTGCTAAAAAGCAACACTGACAGGAAGCCAAGAGTCCTTCTGTTGCATTTATGTCTTATACATACAAACAGAAACCTAGGCTAAGAAGGCGGGCATGGGAAGGAGCAATAACTATTGAGCAATTATGTTTTGCTTTCCATTGAACACTATACTGAAATGCGTCTCTGTAACTATCAACCATGTCTTAAAACAGAGGATTCTAAGCATCACTCTTATAAATCATATTTTATTGACAAACATGAAGAACCAGCCAGCCTCAAGTATTAATTTGCTCTTTCTTGGGCCCCTTGATAGGTAAATGATACCAACTAAATCTTCTTTACAAGGTCATTATATGGAGTAGGTCTAGAGGAAAAGTTGTAGTCCCACTGAATATTAGAGGGTACAGATTACAACTCCTCAGACATAACTTGTTAAATCTTTCCCACCCATCAGAGTTCTTGTACTTGGAAGGCAAAGAAGAATGGAGAGAATACGGAAGAGGAAGCAGATGTACATTTATATTTAGGACAATTTATTAGTTCTAAGATAGTGTGGGTTTAATAGTGTAATGCGAGTGGAAGTGAGGTGTGATAATACTCAGGTTCTAGGATCTTGCACCGAGATGCACACTTGTGCTGATCAGGTCCAGAGGGGTAGCTGTGTTAGTCTGTATATGACGTAAAACAACAATGAAGTAAATAGCAGCCCATGAAAGCTTATGACTGAAGAAACGTTAGTCTAAGGTGCCACAGGACTTTCATTGTCTTTAGACTTATGCTGCTGGTTGCCAGACCAACAGGGTCTTTCATTAGCTTCAGTCCCAAATAGACACTCAAAGAAAGGGTAAAACAGGAAGCCCTGAGGACAAAAAAATTCCTTAGAAAACACCTAGATCAGAAAAGGCTCAGGTTAAGGCTCATCAAATCAAATCATAGGGCTGGAAGGGACCTCATGAGATCGAGTCTTTATTTAAGCTGAGAATAAAATGAAAGAAGAGGGTGTTCTGGACAATAATGCTGGGGGTGAGCAGTAGATTCAGGAAGCAGAGAGAAACAGAAGAATTACCACACAGGACACATGAGGAGGTCTGGAAGATTAATTGCAAAAGGTTAGTTTAGAGGATGGCCTTTAAGGTAGTGAGGTTTCTTTTTGCAATGAAGAAACAAGACTTTTCCAGCTATAGATTTTCAAGTGGGGAAAGGACATGAAGGTTTCTCAGTAGCTTGCAGATGATAGAATATAAGGGAAGAGTAGATGGTATCGCTGGTGAGCCTTGAGTTTGAAATTGATGCAAATGTGATACCAAAAGCCAGACTGAAGGAACTGAAAGGTTACATGGGCAGACCAGCAAGCAAAATGGATGAATTTAGCCACAGCATGATGAATGTATTGATTGCAGCAGGTCATGGGTGACAAGGAAGCAAGGGTATGTCTACACTTCTAATTAATTTAAATTGGTAAGGATCAATTTGAATTAAATACATGGCCACACTGGCTCTCATTGATTCGAACTAAGGAATGCCTTAGTTCAGGCTGATAAAACCTAACTTCAAAGTTATAAAACCTGGTTTACCTTTGAAGTGACATTTAATTCAAACTCAGTTTGAATTAGCTCAATGTAGCTTTGTTAATTCGAACCAGCTTTTCATTTGAATTAGCCACAGCTTGATTTTCCCTATATAATAGTGTCCCCTACCTAATTCAAACTAGGAAGTCCTGTGTATGGACATGCAACTTTGAATTAGGGTTTCTAGTGTGGCCATGTAAATTCAAATTAACTTAATTGAAACTAATCATTTTAGTTCTAATTGATTACCTTGAATTCAGTTAATTCAAACTAAAAAACAAGGAATCATGTGGCACTAAGACTAACATTTATTTTTTGCATGAGCTTTCGTGGGAGAAAATCCCACTTCATCAGAGGCTTCGAAGATGGGTGAACTTACAGAATGGAATGAAAATAAATGCAAGGGGGTGTAAAACATAGGATCAGGTCATACAATAACAGCAAATCAGAGCAGTTGTTAGGTTCAAACTATGGGAAGCCTGAAGTCAAATTACCCTTTGTAATGGGAAAAGAATCCATAGTCTCGATTAAGTCCTGCTTTCACAGAATTTAGCTTGCATATTAATTCGAGTTCAGCTGTTTCTCTTTGAAGTCTTGATGTCCCAGCCACATCTCTGACAAGTCATTAACAAATCATTTATCAAGTGATTAGAAAGATGGAAGTGCTCAGCAACTGGTTTCTTTGTTGTGTGATTTCTGATATCAGCTCTGTGTTCATTTATCCTTTTGCGCAGCGATTGTCCTGTTTGCCCAATGTATAAGGTGTTGGGGCATTTCTTGCACATGATGGCATAGATCACATTAATCAATCAATTAGTAGATGAGCAGGTAAATGATCCTTTGATGGAGTAGCAGGCTTGCGTAGACATACCCCAAGAGAAGAAGAAGTGAAGTGAGATAATGAAGTTGTGGAGCAGAATTTTCTCAGAAGGACCAGAGTGAGGATGAATTATGGTAACAGGGGGAGAAGTAGAATTATATGGATGGGGAGAGAGCAGGACTAGGAAGAGCTGAAAATAAATGTTGCATGAATGAATGGGAGGATAGTGGAGTGTCAGAAGCAGCATTCCAGAGTGGTTGCCACATTAGTCTGCAAGTAGCTTTCATGGGCTGCAACCCACTACGTCACCCACAATGAGGTAACTGTAGTAAAGAACTGTGACCTTCCTCAGACCCTGGACCCGAGGAAGGGCCTGAACACCCCCCTCCTGGACAGACGTGGAAACTGCGGGGCCCAGAACCCAGAAGCAGAAGAACAGAACCTGTGTCTACGCATTGCAGCAGGAGCCCTGTTGACCCAGTGACTGAAGCCTCGGTCACTGGTAGGGCCCTGGGCTGGGGTGCAGTGGAGATGGGTGGGCCTGTGTCCCCCTTCTTACCCCCTTTCCTGTCCTAACCATGCCGAGTGCTGATACTTCACTCCAGAGCTGCTCAGGGGTTTGAGCCTTGCACCTGCTGCCCCACCTGGGGGCTGGGGCAACTGACTCTTCTGTACCCAGGTACCCCAAAAGGGGAGGACCCATGGTCTTGGCCAGAAGGCTAAGACCCTAGGAGAGACTCAGAGTCCAGTGTGTGAACAGGTAAAGTACCGACTACCTGGAGGGGGACATCTTGAGACTAATCCCCCAGTACAACCAGCAGGAGGTGCCCTCCAGGTAGGTCTGGTGCCACAAATGCCTACACATGGTGGTAAATTCAGGCACTACCCCCTTGACTGGAAGGGGCCCCACTAAATTGAGAGACAGCACCCTCATCTGAAGACAGTGGAATAGGACTACTCCTGATGAATCTCAACTAATGTGTGAAATAGTAGGTAGGCCACCAGCTGCAACAGCAAGCAAGCCAGCTGCAACAGCGGCTGCTACAGGCGCTGGGGAAGCAGCAGCAAGTGATGATCTGCAAGCTGCAGGCCCAGCAACGGAAACTGCAGCAGAGCACCCAGCAGCTGGCAACCATGCTGACTGGCTTGGCCAGCTCCACAGCTGGCATGGCCAGAGCTGCCAGTCCTACCCCCACTACTACTCCAATTGACCAAGCTGGGTCCTGATGATGACCCAAGGCTTTCTTAAAGACCTTTGAGCATGTGGCGTTGGCAGCTGGTTGGCCCCACAATCAGTGGGCCACCCTCCTGGCCCCGTACCTGATGGGAGCCCCACAGGCAGCCTACAAGGCCCTCTCAGAGGACGCAGCCCAGTACTATCAGGCTCTGAAAGAGGCCATCCTTGACATACTGGATGTCACCCCAGAAATTTTCTAACATGGGTTTGTGGGAAAGCCTACCAGGAGGAGGTCTAGCTTTGATGATGAGGTAGTGGTCGACATAAATAAGTTGGGAACCACTGATTTAAATCATTGAGGAAAATATGGAACAGAACCAGACCCAGAAACAATCCCTGAAGTACCTCACTCATTATGCCCTTCCAGCATGACTGTGAACCATTGATAAATTACTCAGAGTGGTTATCCTACCAATTCATTCCCCCCCCCCATCTGACAGTAGCTCCATCCAGGTTGTACTGCCCAAGTTGGTTAATGAGAAGGTGAACATGCTTTCCACAATTATAGTGGGACTTTTCCTGAGGAAGCAGCAGCAGCAGCAGCATGTCCACTAGAAGCTGCCTTTACAGATATATGTCGTGGTCTCAATCATCAGTGACCTAATCCAAAACACAGTGAAAATTCAGTACAGAAGGCTCCTATTGACTTCAGTGCCTTTGTACCAGAGCCCAAGAGTAACAATTTCTGGCCTGGTCATCCTATCTGAATCTGAACCTGAACCAGAAGACCACCACTTCGGAAATATTCTGCCCTCCTTGCAGGAGAGCTTTATGTATTTGTGGCCTGTGCGTGTAGGTTTGATAAAGCACTTAGTCATGGTAAACCAGATTTGTATCTCATTTGCCCTTGCATGAGAGATTTTGGCTCTCAGACAGGCTTTAGGAGCTCTTACAATTAAATCACTAGCAAGTGAAAAATTGATTTTAATCCCTTTTTAGAGTGTGCAAATGTAAATAAGTGCTAAGAAATAAATATTTTACAAGTGGGAGGACACAGCTGTGCATATATGGATTCTCTAAAATACCTGCAAGATCCCTGTTGTATTACAGAGTTCCAAGCCAATGTTCAATATTGTTGTCAAATGAAGTGCTGCTTAGTGTTCATCTAAAGCTATTAGCAATTTTGAGGATTCTAGAAGACTAGTTAACACTGCAGAATAACTCATATTTGCATACCACATTGACAAAAATATTTAACTGCCTGCCAGAATAGCTCAGCGCAGAATCACCAACAGAAGAGCTGTTGCACCAGACAAATGTAGGAAGGGAAAAACATTAAGTCCTTTCTCCTATACCTGTAGCTCACCGTAAGGTCTGGCTAACAACAACGAAGGCTAATAAAATAGTAAGCATTGTAAAGAGACATGGGAGATGAGGTAGTGTGTCTAATATCCTGAGGCTGACATAGCTACAATTACACTGTATCCAACTAATCCATAAAAAAATTTAAAGTTGAACTGAAGAACACACTATACAGGCAAGTTTGTACAATCTGGTCTGCTAGAACAGGGACCTCCATTGACACATTCAAACACTGAATGGTCACTGCTTCCCACTTATCACAGTGACTGGAAGCTACTGGAGTAAGTTTTCATGATGCAACTGTTGTCAATCATTTTCCCACACACACACACACACACACAAAAGAGTCCATAGAATCATTGAAGACAGACAAATTAGGTCCTATTACAGAATCATGAAGGAGTGACACATGGAACATGGTCATTGACCAAGAGACCAAACATATGTTACCTAGGATTGCACCAGTGTGGTTTCATGCAGAATTAAATATTATATAAGTGTAATTCAGTGCTGGCAGCAAGTCAATAGCCTTGTTAGTCAGAGGAGGTGCTCTTAATGGGATATTCAAGCATAACTGCTCATTTTACATTGCTATTGTGTAGCTACACACCATCATTCTTTCACTGAATATTAACCATGCATGCAGCAAACACCACTTACGTAGCGACAAACATTACCATTCCTAATATACAATCAATCAATCAACAGTTGTAGAAAGAATTGGGCAGCTTGTCTTGCAGAAAGATTAGTTGCTCTACCTGAAAATAAAGGGCTGAATTTTAGATTTTGAGACCCAATGGGACTGTTGAGATCATCTAATCCAACTTGCTGTATGAACAGAAGGTACAGAATTTCTCCCCAAATAGTTATCAGGCTCCAAAATAGGTTGTGACTTTGTTTCCATGACCAGGCTCGATGCTGGAGCCCAGACTGACAGCTGAAACCCAACCACCACGAGGGACAAAATCCAAAAGGCAGAAGTCTTCAGCCATGGCCAGTGGAGAGGCTTCAGCTCCATACCCTAGCGAGTCTGATGACCATCCTGGTGAGCCCAATCTGTGTCTCCTGGTGCTGACATTGAAGCCTGAGGAACTTAGTTTCTCAGGGCCTCTTCATGGCATGGGAATCCAGAAAACTGCCCTGCTTGCCACCTCCCAGCACTGGCCCTGACAAACCACTACATAACCGCACTGCTTTGTCTTTGCCAGAAGAGGGTCACTGTGTGATGAATTTGAGGACCATTGAACTGCAGCATCAAGGCTTAAAGTAACAGTTCTGGGGCCCACAAATCCAATGGGCCAGCGTTCCAGGGCCCAGGTTCCAGAATCTAGAAAAATTGGGCCCACACATGTATCAAGGGGTCCTGGAAAACATGGTACTTAAATCACTTTGTAGCATACCTTTTTAAAACATATCCAATCTTGATTCTAGAATTGTCAGTAATGGAGAATCCACTATGACCCTGGATTAATTGTTGCACTGTTAAATTACACACACACACACACACACACACACACACACACACACACACACACCCGCCTTAAAGTTTATTTCCATTCTGGATTTGTCTAGCTTCAACTTCCAGCCTGTATAATCAGTTTATATCTTTCTCTGCTAGAAAGAGAAGCCTCTTATAAAGTATTTATTTCCCCACATACGTACACACTAATCAACTCTCTAAACTTCTTTGTTAATCTATAGGGATTATAGATTCAATGAGATCACTTTGCAGCTTGTTTTCTAATCATTTAATCATTTTTGGAGTTCTTCTCTAAACCCTCTCCAAATTTAACATTCTTCTTGAATTGTTGACACCAAAACTGGACACTGCATTCAAAAAACAGCAGCACCAGTGCCACATACAGAGGTAAAACAAAAACAAAAACTTCTCCACTTGAGGTTCCCACGTTTATGCATCCAAGAATCACCTTAACCCTTTTGGTAACATTGGGCGGTCATGTTCAGCCTATTACCCATCAGGACCACATTATTACTACAAGTCCAGCTGCACAGGGAAAGACACTTTTCTCCATCCTAGCACATGTGTAAATGGAATTGCTATAAAATTTGGGTTCAAACATTGGAGGGAAGTAGGTAATTCAAAGAACAGAATTCACACCTAAAAAGAGATTCAAATCCAAGCCTGGTGGGAATCTAACAAGGCATCATGGAATATCTCTGTAGAACAGGACTAATTTCTGCTTCCCTGCACGCTCTCCCCAGCATCGAAACCCAAGAATTCAGTCAGACCTCATAAGAGAGTCTATTTTTTAAGCTATATTTGTTAAAAATTTCATTTGAGGTGTTATATGGCTTCTGGTTTGTTGAGCCTTTAATGTTCAAAGGACTCACATTTTAAGCTCTTCTCCACAAGTAGTACTAGAAATTTACTCTTACTAAGGCAGCAAGCTAAATGGAAATTCCTTATTCGCCTGATGATGGCTCCTTTTGCATTTGAGTGGATTAAGCTAACTTCCCTAGCCTCTAAAGATTTGGGATGAACAAAGCAGGCAAGCTGTCATCACGCAGATGCGGGGCTTAAAAAAAGCCAAATGTTAAAAAAAAAAAATACAGGTTGGTGGCGCCAATTAATCATAGCAAGATTAATGATGCCGTAAACAATTTCATTTCTAAAGTAAAACCATCATTTTTACTTTTTTAAAAATTATTACATAGTTCTCTTAATGAATCATTTCAAGTCATTTTCTTCCCCCTTCCCACCACCTCCCCCCCAAAGTAATTTTTTGGTTTTCAAACAAGGCTGTTAAACACACATTCACAAGGTGAAGGTGGCTTCCTCCTTTCCAGGGGAGTTACTCTCTTTGCTTGCCTCTTGATGTTATAGGATTTTTCATCTGATTGTCCTGTTTAAAACAAAACAAAACAGGCTTGAGCAGTGGTACAGCCTCTGAGAAGGCTTAGGCCAACACTTCCAGAAGTTCCTTATAGTTTAAAGTCGGGTCTCCAAGTTACAAAAATCATTTATTGCCTTTTGGTCATGTTGGCCTTAGATTCTGAAAGCCAGATCTCTGGGTCTTGTTACTGGAAGTAGCTACATTCACTTCAGTGATGCTACACCGATTTATAGCATCCGAGGATCCCATAGGATATTGGGATCAAGAATGAGGGTTGTATTCAGTAAGTGACATTCATCACTTTAAGGATCTTGGAAGTTTCAGTCCCCTGCCCATCAGAATACTTGATCAAAATGAAACCCTGTCATGTCAAACAGGGTGAAAATAAACATTCTTGTTCCCTTTAACAATATCTAGTTCCACTAAACTAATACAGTAGTTGGACAAACTTGTTCATATTGTCTTGAATGAAGAGGGCCCGCCTCCTCACTTCTACCCTTTCCTGGTCCACTTCCAAGAGCTGAACATTTTCACTTTTCCCATTAGGCTTTAGCTTTTGTGTATTTTGCTTTATCGAAACTGGCAACATGAAACCGTTTAAACACAGCTCCATCTGTCAGCATCAGGTCCTCCCCATACACTGTCATGTTTGATTTCATATCACCATTAATTGTGTAGTCAGTAGCAGCTAAAAGGGAAAAAAAATGGCCTGCACAAATAAGTTATCTGCATTAAAAACTGGTTTGGGGAATGTGTTTATGAGGACTCTTTTTACTGCTGTTGTGGGACTTATTTGTGCCTTTAGGAACATCTATGCAACTCCCACTGTGAGAGGTGTATTTTGGCCTTCTGCTCTCCAATGAGCTTCAGTGACTGATCAGGGCACCATCTCACATTGTCACACAAGTGAAAACCTGAGATTTCAGCTACACCCAACACACACCCAACACACTAGCCAAAGATAAATAGGCTAATGGTCAGTATCCTAATATTCAGATCCCCAAGTTTCATCCCTCCTGCCCCTGGGCTCCATGTAAGGGAGTTAGCTCACACTTGGTACAGGGACAGGAGATCTGGAGGCTTACTGTGCAGTCTCATAACTATGTATTTTAGGCAGTACCCAGCAAATGAAAGGGAGAACAATATTTGGGAGATGCCTTCTAGTGAGTTGCTGATCCACCTACTATCCCTATTTCTTTTCAAGGGTGGGACCCCATTTTTCCTACAACCAGTGCTGCAACTGCACTGGCTCTGTCAAGTTCTTAAGTGACAAAACCACCCGTAACAACACAACAGTATCTTTGTGGTGGTGGCTCTCATGCTCTAGAAGGCTAGTGGGTCGCAGGGGTCCTCTTCTTGTTTCTGCCCAAGGGGCTGCCACGCGCGTCACTCCTGGTATGAGGAGGGGTGTTTGGGTCCCAGCCAGGGCCCTAAGAGATGCAGTTATGCACTGCTGACCAAGTCCCAGTCCTGCACTCCTTTCCCCAAGCTATTTTCCCCCTCCTTTATACCTTTTAGGGTTTTCACCCAGTCTCTCCTTCCGCTGAGTTTCTTCTCCAGCTCTGTCTTTTCCTCCATTTGTCTATCTCCAATGCCTTCTTGAAGTTCTGCAGCACAGCACTAATCTCCTGCTCCTTCTCCAGCTTGTGCCACTTTTGTTTGGGGTGGGGCAGCTTTTATCAAGGCCTAGCCAGGTGCCTAACTGATCTCAGGTGCCTCCAATTGCCCTGCAGGAACCCCAGCTAGCCAGTAGGGAAACAAGCTCAACATTGGACAGCTCCCTTCAGTCACTCTTAGAGGGACCTACTGCCCTTAATGTCTCACACCACCCATGCACTATGTTAAAAGCCATCTCCTTGTTCTTCCCAAGATGGCTCCAACTTGATTTGAGGGCTCATCCCTAGCCTCCAAAGGTCTGGTAAAAAGGAAGCAGACAAGTTATATCTTTCTGGGAACCTAGAAAATAAGTGGGTTAAACTACCCCCTCTAAAAAGGATGAAGGGGTAGAATACAAACAGGCTGCTTCCCTTGCCTGCAAAGTAGCTTTCAGCTAGGACCTCATAATCTAACGGGAAAAGGAGAAAGGCTATGAGGAATGGCGTTGCCAGTACCAGGGTTCTTCAAGAGAGGAAAACAGAATAAAGAACGCAAGCATTTGCATTACAGGAGAAAGTAGCACAGTGGGGACCTGTTACCGCATGACCGGTTTGCGAGCAGAACTGGTTAACATGCGGTAACAGGATGTCCCCCAAAGGCCTCAAAGTAACATGTGGGTCCTGTTAACATGGGTTGCGTAAAAGGGACCAGAAGCATCCCTGCCCCGGAGACAGACCCCAGGCACCAGCCCAGGCTACGCTCCCCAGCCCCACTTCTGTGCTGGGGTCTGAGCTGGCCTCAGTTGTCTGCTGCCACCAGCCTGGCCCCAGATCCCCACTTGGGGACATGGTAGGGAGCAGCAGCCACGGCCACGGGCAGCCAGACCTAAAACGGGGCTGGAAGTGGCTGCTGCTGCTGCCACTGCTCCCTGCCCTATCCCCAGCCAGGCAGCAGGTGCCTGAGGCCAGCTCAGACCCCAGCACAGAAGCGGGGCTGGGAGGTGCGGCCCATAGCCAAGGAGTGGGGCTGGGGCCCGGGCAAGGCCTTCTGGTCCCGTTTACATGCAGGCTGGTTTATGCATGGTCACCGGGGGCTTATCCCCCCGACACCTGTGTGTAAACGGGTCCCCATTGTAACTAGAAGATTTATTTTTAATTCCTTCCTCCCCAGAAGATTGTGGAAAAAGGCAGGCAAGTTAGGTGGCTTCCTTGCTGGGTTCTTCTGCTTTGGGGAAGATGCAACTGATGTTTCCAAGTGGCTTGCTTTAGTAAAAAGTTTACCACTCAGTTCTCAGTGTGGTGTCTCCTGAAGGCCCCACTAATAGGGCAGGTAGAATTGCCAGCGTTCCTTTCCTCATGCAGATGCAAGAGATGTGCAAGTTACAGAAAAGCAGCCAGCAGTTCAACACGCTCTGGGCAATATAGCTGTTTTAAACAAGTCACTTCCAATCACCGAAATACTGGCAGTTGTTCTACGACTATGCTTTACTGGACTGTCCCACCCAAGGATGTTTACTCAGAACATGTAGGAGTGCCAGAAGGATGTATTACTTAGTATGAGTTGCCAAAAAGCCATTGACAGTCTCTCAGCAAGACTATCCAAAATTTGCTCAGGCATCTTTGCGAGAATATTGTAAGTCACTGCCAAAGCATTGTGTTGATAGCAGGGAAAGAAAGCATTGACAGTGAACAGAAATGCATGAGGAAGCATGATGGATTGCTTGTTTCAATCCAGCTTCCAAGTTATTTCTGCTAAAATAAGACGCCAAATGAAGTAGTATTTCTCTTCGCAGTGTATCCTACATATACACTATGAATAATAGAGCCTCGTACGATTCCACAAGAGTGGGAAGAGAAGGACAAACCACAACAAGAGGTGAATCAAAATTAAATGAGATGTACTTGAAATCACTCAAGCAGAACACTTACATGTTGAGCTCAGTTCAATTTTATACACTCCAGATGTTCAAGTAAGGTATAACCAACCTCTTTTAGGGAGCTGTCCATCGACCTTAGTATTTAACCAACTTTCATGTGAAGATCAATAGAACAAGGAAGTCACAACAATATGTCTATGAGCCTCTGGCTATTCTACATCCAGACTTATTGTTTGGCCATAGGTTAAGAACATGGCCTCTACAATCCAAAGTAACTACTTGTGTATATGCTGTGGTGAAAGTTTTCATTGGATGTAGACATTTTCCCTGCACTCTTTTTAAACAAAAGTCAGATCATTTGTCTATTGCTTGAGAGCCAGGAGTGAAAATGACCCATCTGTTTTACTTGCCTAAGCTTAAACATAGTGCAAAAATGTAACCGAACAGCACAAAAGATTAATTTTACACATTCAGTTTTTGCATGATTTTAAGTCTAATAGCATTCACTTAACTGACTTCTCAGACGCATCCCCAAACATCTTATGGTCTTGCATCTCAATTCCTGCTTTTCCAGTAAGTTCTGAGTGGAAAGCAATTCAGAACAAGGTTGATTTTTTTGTTGGTGTTTTCTGAGCCAGTGGAAGATGAAATTCCCATTGCATCTTTTTTGCAGCATGACTAAAGACAGGCAACAGTTTGATTTTGCCCTTCCGTCTGTGACAGAAAATTGAATACCCCACCTGAATTATTCCATGGATCACCACAAAAACATGCTGCTTGTCTTGGATTTGCGATATTTATAAAAGAGTACATATGGTAATACATTAGGTTTAACCACCATCCTTCAATAAAGACAGCTAAAAGATTAAGTAAACATGATAGATGAGTTGATTCAAACAGGCAATCTGAGCAGAGGGACTTGTTAGATAGTGTTTTGGCTAAGGGTAAGAAAGCACACGTGCCTAGGCAAAAAGTTTTTCAAGCTGCTAACAGAAAGAAGTTTAGAGATGAGCAAGGACACCATCTCTGCTTTGTTTCCTTCCATGTTTAGGGAAATAGAAATTAAAAAAAAAAAATCACAAACAAGACTGCATTACAAGTACCAGACTCAATTTCTCACCCCAGTTGAAGCAACTGACAAAACCCACATTTGTAATAGCTGCCAGGGCCAAAAGGCTAACAGGGCATCACAGCACCTAGCTTTCCTTCTGTTAAAAATGTTTGAGAGTAGCTGTTAATTTGCTTGTTGATAAGTTATGTACATTTTTAATTTTGTCTGTCTTCAGTTGACTAGAATTTGCTATTATAGAGCAGCCAACTTTAAAGTTCCTCATCCTGCTCTTAGGATCTCTTGTAACATAAGATCTTCAGGATGGTTAATTTTAAGGTCAGATTCACTCCTGGGGTCACTCTACTGAAGTCAATATAGTTACACAATAAAAGTGTGGCCCATACATTTCTTAGGCTCTTGTGAGAGATGCTCAAATGGAAAATGATCAAATGCTGACAAATGAACCACTATTGGGAGAAAGATCAAGCATCAAATGGATCAACAAGAGGCATACAAGAGGTGGGAGAAGAAATCTGCTCAACATTTTAGATGGTGATATCATACTCCTCGAAGTATTATTATACAAGCTAAACTGTGACTGAATCAGTATGAGGGACTTGATGGGATAGATCTCATGACTGAAATATTGGCAAAAGGTGTGGATAGTTCTCTTCAGGAACCACAGGAAGGGGACAAAAGGAGAAGATACTGCATTACATCTCAGGAACATACTGCACGCCAGAATGAGCGTAAAGCAGGCAAGTATCTAGCTACTCAGGAAAAAAAGCTGCAGCCAGCCAATCACACTTAGAAGTCCACCCCCTATGAAACTTCCTCTTTGCTTCACAAATGTATTATGTAGAGTACAGCAGGGGCAGCAACCTTCCTAATATTTTCCTCATTGACAACTCGTTGGCTAAAGAGACTTCACCAACAACTTCTCAATTGCCCAAATACATTTTCAATGGTGGTTTGGCACCTCTGGATCCTGTTGTTGAAGCATTCCTTGTGATTGCAGTTCCTGGCGTAAGAGTTCATGAGCAAAGGGTAGGTGAGGTCTCCAAGGATCACTATGATTATTTCTACCATCCCCTTTGGAATCTCCTGGTTTGGAAAAAAAGTCCTACTGTGCACTTTTCTATGTAGTCCATAGCTCTGCAATATGCATGCATCATACACCTTCCCTGAAAATCCTGCCCTGACATCAGTGAAACAATCCCAGTGAGATATAGACTAAGGTCAGAAGGAACCAATATGATCATCTAGTTTGATCTCCTACACAATGCCAGACACAAAATCTCATCTACTCACTCTTGTAATAAAACTCTCCAATGACCCAGTCATGGGTTAATCCTCAGATCATGATTTAAAAAGACTTTAAAGTTCAGAGAATCCACTAGCAAGTGAGCCATGCCCCATGCTTGCAAGATAGTCCTGTCAGTTGATGCACTCCATCACAAAGTCATCTGGGACCAAAAACTTGGATGCGTTCTCTCCACTGGCCTGCCACAGCTAGGAATTCCCATTACTTCAAAGCCATCAATTATTTCCTGCATATTACCAAGAGTCATCCATTCACAGGAGGTGGCAATTAATGGCCTTGTACATGCGTATCACAGCAATTCCCAGAGTGGACTTCCTAATGCCAAACTGATTCATGACTGATGGGCAGCAGTCTGGAGTTGACAGCTTCCAGACAGCGACTGCCACTTGCTTTTCCACAGTATCGATGTCTTTTGTTCCACTGTCTTTGCGCTGCAGCGCTAGAGTGAGCTCTACATGTAGTTCCAGGAAGGTGGATTTGTGCATCCAAGAGTTCAGCAGTCACTGCTCATCATCCCAGATACGCATCACAATGTGATCCCCCCCATTCAATACATGTTTCCAGAGCCCCATACCAGCAGTTTGCTGTGCCAAGCTGGTCTGTGAATACCAGTAACAGTTTTACATGGTTTGTTTCTATGGCAGAGAGCAGGACAGGCGTTGCTGACTCACTCTGTTTTAGAGCTCATGAAGTACTCAGGACCAGCCACACTGTGTTCATGATACTCATCTGGCCAGCAGCTGTGCTGTCAAAGATGGCAGCCACACAGTTTACAAGGGCTGTTGAAACAATAGGGAATGACGTTGGATGGTACGGCAAGAATTGCACCACAGTGCACGCCTGATTGCAGAGGGTAACAAGTTGCATTGTGGAATAGCTGCCAACCATTCAACAGTTGTTGATACACAAGCCATGGCTGCATAATTTTTTCTAGTGGCATCACAGCCAGACTCTAGACAGAGCATAAATAGAAATACTGAAGAGCCAAATGGTGTCATTTACATAGATCGTTTATACTGTGGTAGCACCTACGAGTATCCCATTGTGCTAGGTGCTGTACAAAACACTGAATAGAAAGATGATCCTTACCCCAAAAAGTTTACAATTTAAGTATAAAGCAAGAGCTAACTGGATATAGACAAGGAGAATGTCTCCTCTGAAGTTACCTTAGCTGAAGGAGGACTGGTAACACTGCAAGTCCACAACCATGCTCCATTCAAGACTATAACTTTTAGAGCACATTGTCCTCAGCACTGCAGGAAGATGCGTCACTCCATGATTCTTTCCCAGAAAATTGTGGGAGAAATTGTCTGTCCTCTTGCCACATAAGGGAAATTGTGGCATGGCACTGGAAGACTATCAGAACTCAAGGGCAGAGTAGCAGCTCAGGTAAGTAGTACTCAGATTTTAGCTGATAGCCACGGACAAGCCAGCTAACACCAATCAAAAGCACCAGCAAGCTCACAAGAGTAGGGGGAGGAGGGAGCCAAGTTAGAGAACTATTGAATTAACTCTGCACTGAAGATATACCTAGACAGATCATTGTAGACTCCCTCTAGACTTCTGTAGATGCTTAAACTCATCTGACCATAGCCCCCAGTGCTTTTCCTTTTGTTTACAAATAAAATAAAGACCCTGGCTCACATGCAGTGCACAAACATTTGAGTTACAAGCACAACTGTAAAAGAAAAGTGATCTTACAAGGGTTGCCTTCCCCACTTGCCCCTTCATTTACAGCTGCAAACTTTGAGGGTTGTGCAAGGAGTTAGCTAGGTACCACAGGCTGGCAGTATCACCTAATAGTCTACCACATTATGCCTGCTGGTGGGAGTTCAAATATTGCCTAGCAGTAATGTCAAAGGAAGAGTCATCTATGGAGAGGATGGGAAAACTGGGCCCAACCTGCTACACTGGATTTTGAGCCAAAGCCAGAACCATTCAAAACAGGGTATCGTAGGATCAGGTTCAGGGCCCAATAGCCTCGAGCACTTGACTCTTGCTATCCTCCTCCCTCTCCCTCCAGCAGCATCGCTGGAGTTAGCAGTGAGGTCCCCCTCACGTTCCTTCTGCTTCATCTCTCTCAGTTCCTCTGCTGGCATCAGCAAGTCATTCCTTTCAGTTTTCTGCAGTCAAATAGCTTCCCACTTTGTAGCTAGGAGGCTAAACTCTGGTGGCAGGGAGTCCCGGCAGCTTCCCACCAGAAGTCCGCAGCACACAGCCGTTCTCCCTCCGTCATTCCCCTGGCAGCTTGTCCAGCAGGGACAAGGCCCCTTGGGCCACAAACTGCTCTTTAATCCTTGCTTCACCAGCATGGGTTTTTGTGTTACCAGTCACAGGCTGGCTCATGTCAAGATCAACAAGCACGTCCAAACAGCTGCTGCCTGATCAGGGGAATCGTTCTTCAGGGTCATCACTGCTAACAGTGCTTAAATTTAGCTCAAATGACAACACAAAGAAAACCAATGTTTTATAGTCACTAGCAATTCACTGCTGGGTAGTTTGTTTTTTCCCTGGGAGTTGTGTGCATGCCCCAACAGTTCCAGAGAGGATGAAGAACAGGAATGGAAAAGACCTGTTAGATTAAGAGCACATCCCTCTGACCATGCTGAATTATCTCCTACACCATAATATTTAATGGTCTTATTAAAATTCATACTGTAGTATGTTGGCCAACTCTGAAACTATTTATTTGTACTTGATTTCAAAAGTGTTTGGCCAGCATCCAGGTAACGCAGCAGGAGATGCTTTATAAAGGAAATCAATGAAAAAAAGAATTTTATAAAGATTTCATGCAGCCCATTTTTAAATGGAACTAATGGTGGCGCTCCCACCACTTTTTAGAATGACTTGTACTACAGTAGCTCCAAGAGAGACTACCCAAGTGCAGAGCTGTTTTGTATAAGTCACTGCACAAAATACCCAAAGTCCCCACCCCAAAGAATTTAAAAGCCAAGCACAGGGAGGGAGCAAGGAATGGTTATTTTTCCCTATTTTAGAAATGAAAGAGTGGCATGGCATGACTATGGACCTGCCCTCAAGTTACACGAGTCTGTCGCAGAGCTGGGAATTGCACCCAAGTCTCCTGCTCTTAGTCCAGTGCATTATCTTCATGAGACCTTCAGTTCCCCAGGGAAGCTATTCCAAATTTAAGAGATGCATCCCACTTCAGAAAACATTCCCTATCTTCATCTTTAAAATTTCCTTCATTTAGCCCCATCTTATTGCTCTTCTTGCATAATATTAAGCCATTCTTTTCCCACCATGATAATGATGGTTACAAATACTCTCCACACTGGTATTCCCAGTCAGTCATCACCAAACAAGTCAAATACACTTGTGAGCTTTGCATGTGTCCTTTTTTGCAGCTTTTGATGCTCAACTGATTAGCCAACATGGATTAAAAGCAGTAAAAATAATTTGTCTGTGACCCAACCACCTTTGCTGACCTCTGGT
The DNA here is from genome assembly GCA_007922195.1 of Podocnemis expansa. Lineage (NCBI taxonomy): Eukaryota > Metazoa > Chordata > Testudines > Podocnemididae > Podocnemis > Podocnemis expansa. The sequence goes on along the minus strand of ML681984.1, from coordinate 14,732,949 downwards.
TTGGCCCCTCCTCCTGACTCCTCAGCTGTGCTGCAGCCCCCTCTGCCAAAAAAAGCAGCTGCCACCTGAAAATTGGGTGGCAGCTGCAGCTGAGGCAAGGATGGTTGTCCCCAGGAATTCAGCTGAAAGAAACCCAGAGAGCACTTATTTCTGTGATGTCCCTGGGAACACACACCTCAGCTGCCACCAAAAGTTGCTGCTCTGGGTGGCTTCTTTCTAGGGCATGCCTGGTAATGGGTCCCCAGGCATACTAGAGAGAGGCCATGACCCAGTACCTGAGGGTCTGCAACCCAGTAGTGGGTTGTAACCTGTGGTTTGAAACAAAATCACTAGATTAAAAATAACTAGATGTTCTAGTCTTTTAAAATTGGAAAGCTCTGGGAATCTAACAGGAAAGAGTGAAGGACAAAACAGGATATAGATTCTGTGTAATAAAACTACACATTTTTTCTTCTGGCTCCTCAGAAGAAACTCATTCCCATCCACATGGGACTTACATCTTCTTCTACCTCCATCTCCAAGACAGAGGAATTTAAGACTCCTTGACGTGTAGCTAGAGCAGATAAAGTGGGATTAAGTGGAGGTATCTAATCTGAAGGCTGGCATAGCCTCCATTCACACCCCTCCCCTGTTTATGGAAGTGACTGGCTAATAATCCATAAGTTTATGGAAGTGACTGTGCCTTGAAGAGCTGAGCTTTGCAGACAAAATCTGGGCAGCAACTTGGATACAGTTCATTGGGCAGAGCAAATGGTACAGAATAAAGCAGAGGTCTGGTAAGTGCCTTGAGCATTGAACAGTCATTGGATACCACAAGCCCACCTCAAAGTCCCCTTTGCACAAGGGTAGGGGATATTTCTTTGGTATAAAGGTTTTGGCTCTCCTAATCCGACACTGCTCCTCCATCTAAACACCTGTGCAGTGTTTAAGATAAATCTCTTCCCTATATGCATACACAACCATTGTGTCAACAGTTCAATTACTATACTTCGTTACCATGCATCTTCATTTCCATCCACAGCAGTGTGCTTCGCGATCTCTCAGCTTTTCCTTTTAACTCACAAGCTGAACACATTTCAGCGGACCCTCAAAGTACAGCAGCAGGGAGTGAAATAGAGCACCTGAAAGCATTAATAATCTGAAATAATGACATGATTAAGGATGGACAAGCCAGGCTGACTGGATATCTGAGTCAGACTTCCTCCATGTGGTTTTCCATTAGCTGACTTAAAACAAGTGGGTATTATCTCCTACTGTTTGTGCTTCAAGGGCAAGAACACTCAGTCTGCAGGAGATATAGATCCAGAATTTAAACTCTAAAGAAGGAGGCAGGGGGAACTGACCATTGATCATGGAGGGCTGCCTCTGTTACATTTTCTATTTCTGTCAATGTAGTCTGACCCCCTGATTCGATTATACAATGGAAAAAAATGCACATACCAAATAACCACTTCAAAAAAAGTATAAAGAGACACCTTATTTCATAGTGAGTATACTAGCTACAGAACCAAGAAAAATTATAAAATGAAATTAATATCTGCAACTGCCTCTAGTTCCATTTAGGGCAATTTTCAAAGTTCAATTCAAAGCCAAATCAGGGCTAGCATTCAGGCTTGTTTTGGATGGCACCCAGGTTTTGCAAGTTGCACTCACAGAAGCTCAGAATGAAGTTCCAGAAATCTCACAAGGTCAGTATCTCCCCCCCACCCCACACACACATGACTTAGGCCAAGTCCAAGCTGGAATGAGAAAATGTGACTCTACTCATTTTGGATCCCACTTGGAAACAAAGATTTAAGATGGCATTTGGATATTAAGATTCAAATCCAAATCACCCTCAAAACATGAAGGAAATTTGATTCACAATTCCCATTATGGATGGCCTAGTTTGAAACTTATTTTTACGTCTCACAAAACATAGGTGAAAAGATTACATTCTAAGCTTAAAAAATGTGCTCCTGTTTTCCCACTTCCAGCCAAAATGTGCAGCAGAAGCCTGAAAATTGATGCCGCTGAACCACAGGAATTCTGTAATAAGGAGTGCTGGCTCTTTATTAAAGGATCTTCAAAGGACAAGTCCTACCTCCAGCATCCCGTCACTATAGGTGAAGGCTATATGTGTGGTTTGAGTCCATGCTGGACTGATGGAAATCACAGAAGAGCAGGAGCCCACTGGGTAGCACTAACAAGGACGCAAACAAGATCTTCCCTCACAAATAAGAGGCTTGCAAAGTAGTGCTGGTAGGGCTTTCCAGTGAGGAAAGTCAGACCTGAGGAAATAGGTTTGCCAATAATATGAAAGGCGGCCCAAGAACCAGCAGGACAGGAATAGGGGAAAAAGGAAGCAGGACATAAGGTGGAGTGGACAGATCCTTGACTGTTTACGGCTCCACAGCTGAAGCCAAGAATAGAGGAAGAACATGGCCTCCTCTATGGCTCTCAGCCAATGAAAGCAGAATTCCTGGATCCTCATGAGGGGGAAAATATTGGGGATTTTATTTAGACTTTGATGCCCTGGAAGGGGTAGAGTTTTAAATTAAGCTAGAGCCGTGTTTCTCAACCACCAGTTCATGGATCGGCACCTGTCTCAGACAGTTTAGGAAGGCAGAAGAACTGGTCCATCTTTTCAAAAATACTGAAAAACACTGACCTAGAGGACTAAATTAAACTACAAAGTCAAGAGGTAAATGAGGCAGTAACCATTGCCAGTAACAGAAAGCAAGACATCCTTCCATTTAGCCCCTTTCAAATAATCAATGTGAATGTAACATCACATCATTTGGGGAGAATGCAGTACTGAAAAGACTTCAGTCCTCTAACACTCCCACATCTCGGCTACCTGTGGTGCCAACAGTCCTCCACTGTAATTTACAGACACATTAATGCGCCGCAGCCACAGTTCCTGTTGGCGACGCATAATGTCTCACAGTTCATCCTTTCACAGAGAGATGTCAAAATTAAACCACCACCTTGCAATGATCACACAAATGCCAGAATAAGACAATGCCTCCTTCTCTTCCTGCAGTTCTTAAATAAATCCATTGTTATTGATCATCTCATCACAAGATTCAGCATTGCTTTGGCTACAGGAATAATGTTCAACTTTTATTGGAACTACCGGTATATCCTGAATATGCTGCATACACCAGTTCCAAAACTTATGGCCAAGTCCTGTTCCCCTCATTACCATGAACACGCAGGTCCTCTGACATCAATGGGGTAAGAAAGCATGATTTTCACCTTACATGAATAACTGATGCAAGCCTCCATTTTGAAAGCTTATTAGTACATCTGTGAACAGCTGATGTTAAATACTACTGGGCATTGCTGGGATGTTACTTAAGAAATGCAAAAACTGCAGACTAGGGGACTGTATCTCACTACAGATACATGCAATTTGTATGTTGATCATTGTACTTAGGCACTACTATGAAATTTTAGTACTATATTTAGAGAAGATATACCAGAGTCTGTTCAGTAATCTATCCATCTCACTACCTAAATCGACATGATATGAGCATGAAGAGTCTATATACTTTCCAGCACTCCTGCGAGTTAGTTGTACAAATGATGAGCTGATTCAGGAGACAGACAGACAGACATGCCTTAGGTCACATAGAAAGACTGCAGAGTTCTGTCATTCCAGTCCACTGTCTTGAACCCTGAACCCTGAAGTAACTCCTAGAGGCAATGGTCCCACCCTGGATTTACCCAAGTGTATGAGAGAACACATTTTAGGCCAATATGTTTGAGTTTGACAGCTAGGGTCTTCTGTGTGAATTGCCATAGCCCAAATGAAGTCAATAAAGTGACTATTTAGATCAGCTGTGAATCTGGCCCTTAAACTCCAAGCACTGATTGTTGTCTATAGCTGGAAAAAGTGAAACTGCCAATACTTGAAAAGCCATCTTTGAAGAAAAAAGATAGCACAGTTACCTCTTCATTTTAAAAATACCTGACAAGCAAGTGATGGAAAAAGTCATCATGGATCATCATTTCCTGCCAGCGCTGAATAGTCTGAAGTGCTGAGGGAGAGAACAAGCATTTCAGATCTTAAACGGTTTTGCACTTGATCTTGCACACTCCTCAAGAAAAGAAAACATGAAAGCTTTTACTGACTTAGATAAATTATAAGAAATTATAGAAATAAAGTTGTCCATTGTTTCATGGAAGAAAGTATTACGGCCTAAAACTGTCTATGGATCTCTTAAAATACACCACATTATCTACCTACCTTGTCTAAAAAAAGTTTATGGCTGTAATTTGCCTCCTACTGCACAAGAATCCTTTCCTCCAATCCCTCTTGCTTATGCAGGCTACAGGGCAGAGTTTCTATTTGATGTCAGTAAGAGCATCAGGCTCACTTCCTCCCTATACAGGTCCCATGTTGGTCTGCAAACCAGAGTACCAGCGGTCCACCAATAAGGTGGCTTCTCCAGACCACAGCAAAAAGCTGAGGTATGCATGGTTCCTGTTCAAAGAGCTTGCCATCACCCCCGTCTACTCTTTTCTTTCCAAGGCTCCCTTCCTTTTTCTGCCCACAGAACTTTAGAAGCAGAAATACTCTGGTCCAATGAATTGGACAGTAGCCTGCAACTCAGACTGATTTAAACCAAACAACAGTCCGGTGGCACCGTAAAGACTAGCAGATTTCTTTCGTGGACTCCAACCCCACAAAACCTTATGCCCAAAGAAATCTGTTAACCTTTAAAGTGCCATAGGACTCATTGTTTTTGCTGTACACAGACTAACAGGCCACCCCTCCGGAAATTTTCAGATAGGTGCGAGTTTTCTTCCTGCTTTAGCCCAAAATTTACTGTGTGACCTCAGGCAAGTCACTTCACTTCTCTCTGCTTCCACTTATCCACCTTTTGTCTATCCAGATTAACGCCTTTAGGGAGGGATTTCTTCTTCCCTATGGGCTTATTCAGTGCCTAACATACTGAGACCCTGATCTTGATTGGGACTTTTAAGTTCTATTGTAATAAAGATAAATTATTACACTGTTTCTGCACAGCACTTGACAGTGGTACTCTTAGTATGAAAATTTGGTTGTCAATACTGTAGACAATGTTCCTTCCCTTGGAATAGCTCCTCTAAAATGTGTTTCAGGAAACCAAGAACTTTTCTGAAAATTCCAAGAAACAATTACAAAGTTATTGTGGGATCAAATGCAAAGAAAGGAATATGGGGAGAAACAAAGAGACTCACTCATGTTAATGAATTTGTTTTTGTCGTCTTAGCACTTGCAGTACTATAAACGACATTTATAACAAGTTCTGCTCATGAAGCAAGCAACGCTGTTTATTCAAAAAGCTGAACGTAAGTGGTGATGAGCTGTTGAAGACAGCTTGACAAAGAATGAGCTCAAATTGAATCAAACATAAAAATGATTGATGTTATAAGTCCTCCATTTCACATATTTGGCCTTGAATATTCTTTAGAGTCAATGCAGTATAGATTTTAGGATATCAAATCCATTGCTTACTGGAGTCAATAGGAACACTCCAATTTCAGTGAGCATTGAATTACCCTCAAACGTTGATTGGGTGAAGACTTTTCTATCCACTCTCTTCTAATGAAAAATTGGTTTTTTGACTAAACTGACTTTCTTCTACTCACCCACCCTTTTCTTTGGCAGGAAGAGTCTAGTTTCTATAATATTGTTATCAGAAAGCTAAGTTTTCCTCTGACAATTCCAGTGAAAAAAATCTGCCAAAAATTCAACTGCAAAAACCTCTCCACTCACTCACTCAAAAAATTAACAACATTATGGTCACACCTGCATGCCCCCACTAATATCAGGGTCCCACTCTACTAGTCATTGTATTTACATGAAGGAGAAACTATGCTGAACAGCTCACCTGAAAAGACAAGACAAGCAAAAAATGGTGGAAAGGTAGCCTTATCATCACCATGTTGCAAAAAGGAAACAGTCACAAAGAGATTAAGTGTCTTTTTGCCAAAGGCCATGTACAAAATCTGTTGCAGAGCCAGAAGCTGAGCCCAGGTCATTTGCTGCAACAATCTGACCTGATCCTGTGACTTACAGAATGGGAGGGAAATAAATTCAGGGAAGTGCAAGTTACACTTCTTCACACTGTCTGATGAAGTGGGATTTTCTCCCATGAGAGTTAATGGGATAAATAAATTTGTTAGTCTTTAACAGTGCCACAGGACTCCTTACTTGTTTTGCTGAACTAGACTAACCCCGCCACCCCTTTGGAACAGTAAAGTAATTAGCCAAAAAGCTACTCTTCCTCTCCAAGTCACATAAATGCATCCTGTCCCTTCTCCCAAATAATAAGCCCCACAGCCAGATGCAAACACTGTTGCAAGAGCAAGTTTTTAATTCTCCCTTTATCTTCTGTTCCAAACAGCAGAGTATGACTTTACTGTAATGAAGCTCTGGGATCATAACATACAAAGCTGCTCTTTGTGATTTACAAATGTTGGTACATATGATACTTAGATACCTGATTTCTAAATGCCTCAAGCATATAAATTAGCATACTAAATCCCTTGAAATCTGACAAAATTAACTGACATCTTAATATTGGCTTTTAAAAATACACTCATCACACCTTTTATTTTAGTAGCTATGAAAAGAGTTTTTCTGTGTGAGCTATTCCAGTTGTTTCTGTAAACAGACTATTTTGAAAGACCAGTTACAGCGAGCAACATTGACCAAGTCTTTAACTTTGCATTATTTCAGGACGAAGTCTGGAACAGCAGAATTTCAAGCTACCTGGACAGTGCAGACACAGTTGTTTGCCAATGACTGTATGCCATTACCATATGTGCACATGTAAATTTTTATCAAAACTAGTGCTGATTGGGAAATGCCAACTCCACTCATGGAAAATGTAAGGGTTTTTTTGGCAAAAAGTGGAAAGTTAACTGAAAACCAAGTCAGGGATCAGGACCCAATTCTACTACAGGCTGTAGAGACAGGACCAAAACCAAGTCCCACTGTTTCCAAGAGTTTACAGTCTAATCTCCTTCAGCCCCATCCTTCCTTATACGTAACTGCTGATTACTGTTGAATCCAGTTCTCAGTATAATTAGCAAACTGAGTTACTACTCAAAAAAGTGGCAAAGTGAACTGTATAGGTTGTAACAAACAATGAATCCCATGGCACACAAAGTGTAGCCAATTTATTTATAGGTTGATTATCTCAATTTGATTGATAGAGCAGCAGACAGACAAAACCCCTTCCCTAGGTCAAAAAGAGAAACAGAGCTGGGGTAAAAGCTCTGACATTTTAGCCTCTTTCCTGCTATGACATTGCATCCTGCTTCTCACTTTGTATTCCAGTCTCTGCATTTTCACTTTTGTGAAAATCCTATGCACTAAAAGGTGAATATTGAATTAATATGGCATGCTAGCAAAAGTAAAGGTAATTTCATGCAGATACAGACACAAATACTGTGGTGATGTACGTGTGCTTTTAACTAATGGCTCAGTTTCTCCTTTTCTTGGCCAAAACGGGTATAAACTATTTCCTACATTAGGGTCTAACACCGCTCTACTTGAAGTTATTCTGTGGAGACAAGATCAGGCACTTAAACAATTAAAGGTTTTGACAAATTGTTATATTATTCATAGTGTCCAATCATTCTGCATTAACTAATAGCATTCAAAAAAGTCTTTCCAGAATATGTTGTAATCCAACATTTAAAAAGGGCTTTTCAAGCACATCAATTTGTTTGACTTTAAGTGCCACAGGACTCCTTGTTTGTTCATTTCAAGAAAGGAATTGTTCTGATTTTTTAGCTTGGCTCTGAACTTTAGTGTTTAACAATTACCAAATATTCATTTGTTTTCCAATTTATGCATGACAATTTCTGATTTAGCTTAGGTAAGGAACCTGTATTTTGATATCTTTAAAAATGATTTCCCAAGCTAAGACAAAGGGTAGTTAAGCTAATACAGCACCATCATTCATCTGGAATTACAAGGCTGCCCAGAGAGGCTTTTCATGATTCCATATCCCAAAGAGTAACAGGCCCTCACCCTCCTTTTCAATTAAACAGAAAAACAGTAGGAATCCTTCTGCTCTGCCATGTGATAGCAGAAGACTCACATGGACAGCACAATACTTAAATTAATAAGATCTACTTCAGGCTACATTGTCAGCATACTGCAGAGGGAGCTTAGTACTCACAGCTTCCCATTATGCCACACTATCCAATTTCTCTTACGCCTATGCCACACAGCAATTTTACCCCTCCTTTGCAGTGCATTAGTAGTGAACAAGAGAGTTTACACCTGCATATTTTTTATTCAGATTCTCTGATGATGTTAGAAAGGGGAATTGGAGATGAACACAGAAGCACAGCAGTGCCGCCCTCCTACTGTTTGGCAGCTTGATTTGTAGAAGGTACCTTGAGAAGGATGGCTGTGCTCTGTAGGCCTGGTACCTTAGCACAGATATGTGGATCTGGAAACAGACTCCAAGTGACTGCCAAGGATTTTCAGATGAACCTCAAGGAATAAGTTCCAAATGGGTAGCTATGTTAGTCTAGTACAGCAAACACACGAGGAGTCTGAAGGCATTTTTAAGAACTAAATTTATTGCATGAGCTTTCATGGGAGAAAGTCCAACTTCAGATACTTGAAGATGGGGAATTTACAGAACGGAAGTGTCTGACGAAGTGGGATTTTCTCCCATGAAAGCTCATGTGAAAAATAAATTTGATAATCTTTAAAAAGTGCCACACCGCTCCTCAGGAAATAAGATGCTGAACTTCAGTGGGATTTGGGTGCCTGATGCCTTTGAAAAAAATCTCAACTGTAATCTGTGCCTCAGTTCCCCTTCCATAAAGGGAAGATTACTATTACTTGTGTTTCTATTATCTGTTTGGATTATAAGATATTCAAGGCAAATACTGCTTCTTAATACAGTAGCACCTCAGAATTATAAGAGAGTTAATGAAACAACCAGTCAACCACATACCCCATCTGGAACAGAATTGCACAGAAAGGCAGCAGCAGAGGAAAAAAAAGACCTACATTAATCAAATGCACTGCAATGTTATGTTGAACTACTAAAAACATATAAAGGAAAAGCAGCATTTTCCTTCTGCACAGTAAAGTTTCAAAAGCTGCATTAAGCTGATGTTCACCTGTAAACGTTAAGGACAACTATCACATTTTGTTCAGCGTTCATGAACAACCTGCATCCCCAAGTTGCTCATAAGTGAGGTTTCACTGTATAACGTCCTACACAGAAGTCCCGCAAAGCCTGGGAGTCCATTAAGCACTACAGTAATTGTAATATCCTTCATCTTATTTGTGATAATGAGCAGTGCAAGATCATTTTGAAAGCAGCAAGCGGATAGGTTGTCAGAAGTACAATGAATGTAAAGAAGAATCATTAATGGAAGTACAGGAGGAGTAAGCATCAAGGTTAGACTCAATCCTGGTCTATCAAGAGGCTTGATACTGACAATATTCAGCCTCCAAATAAGAGGACCAGGACTGACATTTTAATGCAAGCTCATCTGTGGTAAGTAACAAGAGGGCCGATTCCCAAATCTTGCCCTGTTAAAAGAGTAAGTGTGGATTACACTTCTCTTATTTCAGATGCTAAGACAGATCCAAACCAAAGTCAGAGGGGCCAATAGGAGACATTAACTTCTGTTTCACACACACACACACACACTTCAGGAAGATTTTTTGTTGTGCATTAGGCATTTTCCATGTTCAGAAAAAAAAAACCACATTACTGAAAACTACTTATACATCTAATCTCCACTAGCACAATATTGAATTATAATGCATTTGTCATTACTCAAATTATTGCTCACCCACTACCAAAATTCTGTATGGGTTTATCTTATGACTAAAGCCATTTAAAATTAATAGCATACAGATTCCTGCTTATTAACAATTTAACACTTATATGCTTAACATTTTCAATGAAGTCGTGAAATGCATGCAGATGATATGTAAGCCAGCAGCACCATCAGCTGAGCACTGACTGTATCTGCACACTTTGCACAGTCACCTGCAACACCCCCATCTTATTAGCCTCTGGGTCATCTGCTTCAGCCTAGCATGTTAGTTCACATGCATACACACGTCTCAATGAAAAGTGTTCTTTAATTAGCAGGTATGTAAAATAAAGAGGTCACTCATTATTAGCAACGGGTGTTTTGTTAGCACACAAGGACAGTTAGACATGCACAATGGAAAGTTTTTTGGGTTTTTTTTTTTTTTTTTTTTTTTTTTTTAAAAAGAGTTGCCCATAAGTGCTGTAAGTTAAATATCTTTATTTGACCAAAATTTGAGGTTCTTTAAGACTTGCATTGCCCCAAAATGGCTGGATCAGTTCTGCTATACTACAGAGAGATCAGATTCAAGTGAAATTTGGGGCCTCAGTATGTCATGTTTCCAGGAACCTTACCCCCTTCCACTTCATTTTAATCAATCAGCAGATGCCATATTTCCTTTTGTGTGCCTTCCAGTCACTGCAGTTGGTAGCTTATGATTCAATCTGTATGAGCCTTTCTAAATTTAGTTTAAAAGGGTTCATTAATATCTGAGACAGTTCAGTACATCCACAATTGTTGCTATTCGGCACAGTTTGACATGGGAAATCTGGGTTCATTCAAATGCAGATGATATTGCAAACTCATAGGAGACATGCAGGCTCCTATAGATTTACACAAGGACTCTTCAATTAAACTACAACTGGGATGATCCATCAAGTATACTACAGTGATGAAATTCTGAACACAAAATATTCCCCTCTAAAATTGGGTGCACTTATTTTGTGAGGCAAAATATAATGGAGTAATGAGAAAGTCCTGCTTCTTCAGGAAATTCCACAAAGTAATAATGATGGATTTTTATTTCCTGACTTCTACATAGAGCAGAGAAATCCACAAACAGAGATATAGTGAGTGTATGAAAGTGAGGGTGTTCAACTGGCTTCCACTAAGCCATGAAAACCATTCTGGGAGAAGGTAAGCAAGGAGTCCTGTGGCACTTAAAGGCTAAACATTTATTTATCGCATGACCTTTTGTGGGAGCGATCCCATGACTTTTGTTTCTCTGCATTTATTTTCCTTCCATTCTGTAGGTTCTCCCATCTTCAAAGCCCCCCGAGTACAAATAAATACTGTACTTGGAACACATTGCTGTTCGTTGAGAAGCGTGTACACCTTTGACCAAACAGACTTAGGTCAATGCCAGTTTCTGAAGCTACTTTCTTTCTCAAGTGGGGCACCACATATCTCCAGATTAGTGCCCATCCCTAGACGACTCTTAGTATCTTCTTTACATAAACCTTCACCAGAGAAAAACAGATTTCCACATCAGAGAAGCATGCAAAAACTCTCTCCATAGATATTTCACACACAACAATTAGTTGAAAACACATTAAGGTTACAAAGTCAGGAAAAGCCAGAACTGCCATCATGTTGACATCTGACATGAAAAGTATCCAGCTCAAATGATTAAGTTGGTCAAAGTTATGGGCCACTGAAAAGTTTAAAAGTGTGTCAGCCAATCAAAAGAAATTAGTGCAAGCAGCCCTGGATACATAACAAAAACATCTAACCCAAAAGACTTATTAGAAAAAAGTTTCCTTTAACAGCATTAAATTAATGAATATTTTAAAAAATACTTGTAGGTTCTATACTTTTCTCACCCACGCCTGAGTAATCAGAGTCATAGCAGCTGGAGACCTGGCATTCTGAATTCACGTTAGGATGAGGGAGACTTATGCACATTGTGCAGTATTTTATTCTTCCATCCAAATTTTCCATCTTCCTGCAGCCAGTGGACTGGCGCTGTGCAATTCTTTCTGTAAGGAAGGTATCTCTTTGTGCTTGCAGAATAGAAGATTGGCTAGAAATAGAAGTTTAACAAAGGAGGCGTCTGCTGATATACCTTGGTTGTTTCCTTTGGTTCATAAACTGATCTGGCAAAAATCAGAACATTCCTACTTAGTGAACTGGAGTTCACTGATACTCTGGCAGTTCAGTACTGTCTCCCCACTTTCAAAGAGTCTGCACTCCGGGTTCCCTAACCCATTTTCCCAAAGGTTTGTGATGTTCCCTACCTTGTCTGGAAAATCCAGGTGCATATTATTGCCCAGTCACACACCTACTGGGGTTATAAAGGGTAAATTAAGCTGCCCAGAAATATGTTACAGTCAGAAAAAGCAGATCTCTGATCTCCCCAGTTTTTCCACAGGCAGCCACCAGCAAGTCAAACAGCTACTTCCTGCCCTACCTTCCACCTCAGGATGGCTGAGAACTGCAAAGATTTCAAGTCAGAGTTTAGCCTCCTGGGGGCCATAATATTTTAGTCTAAGTGTGGTTGGTGGGCAGGTGGTGTTTAGAGGCTTGTGATATACTTAAGAATAGGAAGCCTCGTCATCCCTTCTCTCCTTACATGCTATGGAAGTGCCACCACCACCAGGGATGGATTACCACACCAGCCACTCGGGCCTCTGTCCAGGGACCCACCACAATGTGGGGGCCCCTCTGCCCTAGGGAGGGAAACAGGGCAGGCTGGCCAAGAGGCCAGGCTCTGAGTTCCCACCCCAACCCTGGACTGGTCACTCTGCCCCTGAGGGTAGGGTGGGGTGGGCTGGCCAGCCCCCAAGGTGATGGTGGGAGGCCAATTTACATGTGTGTAGTACAACCTTCAGCATGGCCTTTTGGGCCACACCAGAAGCTGCACCACATGCACCAGGTGGCCCTGCGACCCCCGGGAGCCAACTGGCCAGGACACAGCTGGCCTCTGCCCCTACCCCTGGAGCACTGGCGGCCTTTGGTCTGCCATGGGTGACCACTAGATTTCAGGCAGGACAGCCTCCATTCTCATCTAAGGAGACATATCCTCACTAACTCTGACTGAGCTATTGCATTAAAAAAAAGACAAGCGTGCCCCCCACAGCATAAGGGGCTAACCACCCTGGATACGTACCCATCTGAAACTTTAGGTACATATGCAGCATGGCTAGGACTGCCCACTGCTTGTGCCACAAGAGCTACACTTTCATTGTTAGTACAAAAGCCCCATGAGAGCTAACAGGTGTGTCTCCTGGAGCTGGAGTGCTCACTATTCAGTTCTAATGCACCCAACTTAGTTTGACCTACTCCCACCAGACCTCCAACAGGATCATCCGTCCATTCCCGCAGCAATAACCATCACCTCCTCTGATGCTTCTGTAGCTAATAGTGTGTATTTATGTCTCTCTCTCATGCATGGCTCCCCACCAGTTCCAAGCTTCATAGAAATATATTCTCTACTCCTTCCTCAACCCAGCATCCTCCACCACGTGCCTTTCCTCAGTCAAGGTATCATGGACCAGGCTTTCTACAGAGTCCGTCACTGGGAGTGACGGAGAGCGACTCAAATCAGTCTCCTTCCCTAAAAAGGAGAACATAGTACTTCAAAGGATTCCCAGTCCTCAGGGGCCTGAAGCACCCACAAAGCACGTGACAGTGCAGGATGCTCGCCACAGGACTGCCAAGATGACCCAATTGCCATGCGAGTACATTATGTGAGGCTTCTAGATGTGCCCAGAATCAGTCAGAAATAAATATAAATAATGCATATGACTTCAAGTGCTGCCTTGTTATGATAAACTGCTTAATCATGTGGTAATGGCTCTTATGGTCTGCTCTGCCTGTGCCAGATCCTGCCAGCTCATGTTGCCCCATACGCCCTTGTGTTAATTACTTTGACTAACTACAGGAGAGACTTATTAAAATTTACTGATTCCACTGTCCATAAACCAATATCTTGTAATCCTTTTACATCAATAGCCTGCGTAAGGCTCTTTTTATTGCTGATAAAGAAGTATGAAGCTGTCAAAGTTATTCACTGGGGATGATATTTGCTCCTTAGCACAGAAAAAGCACAGGGCTTACAAATCCTAGATTGAACACTCAAGTGGTGCATAAGCTTTGTCTGGCCCCTGCTAGAGGGAATTTCAACCAACTTCAAGATTATGCTCTTTTGTCCCTGAGAACAGTGAGCAAACTAAGGAAATATCCACGGCCTTTCAGGAGCCACAGACTACCAACAAAATCTCCATATGCTTCAAATTCCAACCACCTCTCACATAACAGAGTCCCTCCTGCAGTTTTCGCAGATGTTACGATGCCAACCATCCCTCACTGGTAGCAGTTCCACCTTCATCTTCTTCCAACATGAAGACGAGGGAACAGTGAGGTTGGCTGTGGTATAGCTATCAATAGCTACTTCCAATAACAAGTGCAGGAAAGAGAAAAACTGCCCAGAAGTTAGCAGTGTCTGCAATATTAGTTTAAATATCTGCCTCTTAGTCAGCTCCCTCCATAGTGAAATGGGTCTAAGTCTAACCCGACACTTAAATACTTCCTTTCTCAACCTCTGCTGCAGCTGACATTTACAGAAGCCCGTTTCTCTCTCTTTAGTTCATAGCCTACTTCAATTTGACCTTCTGAAGAGCTCACCATAGTAATTATTTCTTTGCTTGCTTTTTAGTATGTTCACAACATTCATCCTGGCTTCCACATCGTGCATTCCTCCAATGAGAGGAACACACACCAGGGCATAATTACACTCTATGGCTTAGCAACAGGCAGATTTCACAGGGTCCAAAAAAAAAACAAAAAAAAAAAAAAAAACACGCATCCCAAATGTTTAGATGCTTACCCGAGTCTTTGGAAATCATCTTCTCATTATCAAGAACAGAATTGTTGCCCAGCTTCCCGGTGACCGTTTGAAGAAGGCCTTCTTCCCATCATACATCGTTCTGATGAAGTTTCCTCCCTCCCAAATACAGTCAGCACTCTCACAGATTAGGCCTAGTGACTCTTTTCTTTGTCTAGCTATCAGTTCTGACCTTCTTCCCTTGTCATAAATGGTACTTTCAACAGGGAGCCTGCCTTTCTGAGAAAGTTACTACTAATAACTAACCCAAAGTCTCTCAGTGATTCAGGGCGAGGCCAGAAATAGAACAAAGATTTCCAAACTGCTCCTATCTTCCAGCACTCCCTCCATATCAGCATTGCTATTGCCTGGATCTTTTTTCCTACAGAGTCATATTAAAATACTCCCATCTCTTTTCTAAACCAAGGTCTGAAGTAAAAGCTATTTTCACATCAACATGACATGTGAAATTGTTTTTAGGGTCATATTTCCAAGACCTGATGGCCAACTGAGTCCAATACATCCCAAGTTTGTTGACCATTAAGTCACACTGCAAGGCTCATGTATTTTAGCAGCTCTAAGTCTGTGAGGCTGGGGGCAGGCAGCAATACCATTTTATCAACAGACGTGTTTTGTGCTCTGCTATTGTTGGGCTATTTGTTGTTACAGACTGTAGCCAAAAATTTATGAACTTGGATCCCTAAAACAGTGGTTCCCAACCTTTTCAGTAACATAACACACTTCAATGAGACGATTCCAGGGTGCACCCACTTTCTCCAACTGAATTGATTGCTCAGAAACGTCACATTTACTAACATTTACTATGATTATGGTTTTACTAGCTTAGTTTTCAACCTAGTGCATACAACATGCTAAAGAAAGATCAAATGCATTAATGTTTCAAATCCACCAGAAAAAATATACATCATTTCCATTTTTCTCTTTGGCCATCTGCTTTTGGAATGTTCGTGTCTTAGAATTAGAAAAAACAATACCTTTTAATTTGATGATCCTTTTTCACAAGTTTTAGGAACTGTAATTTTAGTTGACAGTATTGTTGAACATGAAACAATGTTTGTTTACATTGATTTTTCATTCCCTTTGTACGAAATTTTACACCACGCTTGGAGAGTTCTCATGTCACACGAGTGTGCCGCAGCACACTAGTTGGGAGGGGGTGGTGGATTACTGTCCTAAAGGTAGGCACCAAAAGCTATATGAAGACATATAAACCAAAGTGGCCTGATTCTCAGAGCCGCTGAGCAGACACAAGCCTCGTTGAAATAATGTAGTTTTCTTATTATTACCAGGGCACCCACCACAGATGTTTCACGTGAGCATCTTAGCACAAAACTCTCAGCCAATGCAGGAGAGGTTATGTTGCTCTAAACCACCTTTGCACCTTTTTTCTGATCCTGGGCTGCTCCCAGGCTGGAGAAGTCATTGTCATAACCTGGTCTAGCCCACAGAATTAGCTTAATTGTAACAGACTCACCAAAATGCAAGTTCTGCCAAGAATTTCTGCAGTGATACTCAGCCCTCCCATGTCTAGCATACTCCTTGCTTCAAGTCTGGCAAAGGGCTCCTTGAAACACAAACTTATTTCTGTCTTTCAGAGCTTCTGACCCAGGGGCAACTTTCTTAGAGCCAGACATAGGAGTCTGAGTTTTAATATGCTTTTCTGGCCCTTTTAGATAGGGGGAGGGTGGTGACACCCTCATCCCTAATAGCCAATACTTAAGATTTTAAGAAGTGTGGTGGCTATTTAAACTGAATATAGCTATAACTTCTTCCAAACACAGGAGAAGTTATGGGAGAATAAATCTAAGGAGCCATATTCCATTATGTCATCACCAGATAGTTCAATTTCCACATGTATAAGACAGTGAGAGACACCTGTCCACACAGAGGATTGTTATTTTAACAAAACACAGGAAATATATCCACAAACATCCAAATAACCACCTAGCAGTGCTACACTCACTTTTATAATCCTGAGATGTCTGGCACAATCTAGAACTAACCCATGCAATAATAAAATGGGAGATTAGGACTTAGCCATATATAACTGGCCCTGAATACTAAAAACGTTTCCTATTGACCATACATAGAGAAAGAGAAACTACAGGTCAATTTTTTCTAATGTAGCATCTAAACAAGCATTTAGGTAACATCATGGGATTTGCTCACCCTGAAACCACCTCCTCTTGATCACTGTGGTGAACAGCTGAGTCCTGATCCAACATCTCCTCTGCACCACATGCATCAAGCTGCAAGCACTGCTTTTTCTTCCTGGCTCACAGCAAGACCAGATGCTCTGCTTTCATTGCTTAGCCCTCCAGTCAAGTCACATACGTCCTCTCCTTCTTCCAAACAGGCTCAGCTCTTCCCATTCATTGCACAAACACTGCTACTTCCCCAGCAACTGTTAGGGGAAAGTGAGCCTTCTCCTTGCTCCAGGCTCCAGCTTCAAAACCCTTTAATCAGCAGCTAAGGTTTGTTCCATTTTGGATCTTAGCAACTTTTCCCTGAGCCTTTCCTAACCTTCTGGCTCCCTACCATTTCTACACTTGCCAACACCCAACTCTTTCCTACGAGGCACTTAACTATAAGGGCTCCTTTAGTTCTAGCCCCATAACACAACCTACTTCCCTGCAACTTCTTTTCTTCTGTTACCTTCTTGCTATCATAAACCAAGCCCAGCTCATTCCTCCTCAGCTGGGATCCTTCATTCAATGGGTGGATTAGGAAAACCACCTGATTCCCCACAGATGTGTCCTGTCTATTTTGACTCCTCCCTTCATTTTAGCCTGCCTTAATCCCACTCCCCTCACCTGCCTGGTTAACTGCCCCCTTCTTAGCCTACATTAACTTTTTCAGAGCATGTGTGAGGTGAACATCCCCTCAAACATACTTAAATGAAAATAGCCAGATAGCCAAAGGTCCTATTGAAGGATCCCGGGGGGTGGGTGCGATATCCAAAGGTGCTAGGCACCCACTGACTTCAGCTGGAGGGTTAGTGTACCTGATAATCCCTATCTCACAACACTGATATCTGCAGTCAACACTTGGATTCAGACAGTAAATCTTCAGGGAACATGACATTTTTGTATTTCTATAAAGCCCCATAGGGGCCTGTAAGTTATATGAATAATGTCAAAGCAGAATTAAATGGGAGTGGTCCCAATAATTTGCAAGCACCATTAAGAACTGCAGGATGAGCGCTTATAGCCGTACTCCTATTTTAACACAGTGCATGTGAAATGAGACAATAAGTGAAATGTTATGGTAATTAGTGGTTATTATGTAATTTAGGTTCCTAAATTAAGCGCTGAGGGCCTGATCCTCCTTCCATTGAAAACAACAGAATAACGCTCTTTGACTTGGGTGACTTTGAACAAATCATTTCACCCCTCTGTGCCTCGATTTCCTCAATCTGTAAAATGGGGATAATACTACTTCCTTTTATAAAACACTGACTCCAATCCACAGTGGTACTTAGGCATGCAAAGCGCAGGCTAAGGCACCTAATTTGCAGTTTTAGGCTCCACTACAATCCACAAAATTTCCATTTAATTCTCTTGGCACTTAAATGTAGTCAGAGATGAAGTTTCCAGAGTAAAAGGTCCCTAGAAGTCTACATTTCCACCTCTGAGCATGTGCAGTGTTGTCTCCCCGGGCCTCTGGGCAGCTAAGGGAAAGGTAGGTGGGGGAAGACCTATAATTCACATGATGGGCACAACTGGTGGACTCCAGTTTGAGAGCTAACGTTCTAAAAGATCAATTCTACTGCAACCGTAAATTGCAGCTCTTCATGGCATTCACTTTTATAGTAAAAAAATAATCCCCTCCACCACTGGAATTGCTGGATGAATTTTTTGTCCTGTGTAATGTATGTGGTCAGACTAATGATTACAGTGGTACCTTCTGGCTTTAAAATAGATTAGGCCATGATATGTGCGTGTTTTGAGACAGTAATTGCATAAAAATATTATTACGTTTCCTCACTTTCTTCCTATTTTGTTTGTCCCTTCATTGCATCACATCTGAAATTGGATTGTAAGTGCTTTGGGATGTGCAATTTATCTGTACTGTCAGGTGCCTAATATACTTCGGATGGCATAAGATTGATTATATTAATAAAAAAATTGCAATGAGTGGCTGTGTAATTCACATTAGGTGAGTCTTTGTCCCTCTCTAGTAGTTGCTTTCCCATTTATGAATCTAGCAGTCAGCTATACCATTAGCCATAGGCCCTGATCCTACAAACATATCATGACATGAATTCTTCTATGGCCTCCACAAGGAGTACTTACATGTGTGAAGTGACTCATTAGCCCAAAGGCCGCAGCACACACGAGGATTAGTACAGTAGGGTAGCCCAAGGGCCGCACTACTGAAAGCTTTTCATACAAGGATATTGCAAATATTGATAGCGATTGTGTCGTTGTAGGCCACAAGAAATAACTTTAGGGGCCACATGCGGCCCTCAGGCCATGAGTTTGAGATCCTTGGTTTAGCACATTTTTAGCTCTGAAGGTCTCAGGATCAAATCATGCTGGTAGAATAAGCACACAATTTTAATTTCAAAAAAAATGCTTTGAAGGTGTGAAACCAAAACCTGCAATTAAATTGCTAGCTCCAATTCAGTGTGCTTTCCCATAGGCTTAACTGCTGATCTTCTGCCTCAAATGAGATTTTTTATGTGGAATTCATAGACTAACAAAAGATATTTATCATGGGCAGATAGACGCTGAATGACATATGTTAATGATTTTAACACTCTTTTAGTGCAGTCTTTTCACGCAATCATTTCAGCAAGTCTGGATTAATAACATGCATGCTGGAGACTTGTGCAGGGCCCTCTGAGCAGGTCTGAACCCAGGTGTTTTTTTCTCCTATATTACCAGTTGCTATGTGCCTGGGAGGGTTGAAGGGGGATGTACAAGTAACGAATGTTAAAAAACCAGCACAGTGCAACTGTTGCTGCTTACACAGGGGGTTGCCAACAGGCCCCATGGCAGCACTCCCAGCACAGCATCCAAGTCTCACTCAAAGTGCTGGAGCCTCAACATCCTGATGAGACAGCTGAGACTCCTGCTTTCCTAGTACTAGAAAGCAGGACAGACCAGAGGGAGAGGTAAGGAGCTGAGACCAAGGTGAGGGAGGAGATGGTAGAGGACATCCTGGGCTGACAATTTATAGGGGAAACCACTGTTTGAGGGTGGATGAGGAGCGTACATGGATGGTGAATGGCCTGTTTGTCTGCCTCCCAGTGGTGGCAATCCTAAATCCCAACAAGGTTTAGCCAATCAGCCACCTTCCCGCAGCCCCATTCCCCAAGCCCCATCATAATGCATGATGGGAAGGAGGCGGCAGGCAAGCCAAACTTCAGTGAGTGGCATCACACGCCAGTACACAATGTCACAGGGCTGCTCAGCTTTGGCACCCTTGGCAGATTTGATGCCCTAGGCCAGGAAGCCTATTCTCTTTTCTGTATAGTTTAAAGAAGGTGGGTGGGTCACCCAGTTTCCATAGTGCACCAAGCCCCAACACTCTTTTATCCGGATGCAGTGACTATTTAAATGCATTACGTCAGTGTACTTCACACCTTCCAGTTGCCAGTAAAAATCCTGCTGGCTTCTTAAAATATTTTTTTCAAAAGGAATTTGTCAAAAGTGGAACTCACTCATGAGATTTTAATGAGATAACCAGTAAAGACAGTGAAGTTACACCAAGAATTAATTTTTCTCTTTGGATCAATAGTAGCAGCATAATTGGCCAAATTCATCCCTGGCTTAACTCCATTAACCAGGGCGATTGTCTTAAAAAATGTTACACTGGCTATGAATAAATTCAAATACCTTTTCTTGTAGTTGCTTATGAGACAAACAGAAATATCATTACCGTTCTTTCTCAAGAACAGAAAATCTTTAGTAATTTCAAGTACTCAAGTCAACCAAATGGATAGAGAACTTCTTCCAGGCTCTGTGTTTAGTTATTATTTGTTTGTAGAGCAACAGCAAAATCTTGTTGGAAGTTTCCTTTGGTTGCAAAGTTTCTCCCTTTGCAGAACAGTCATTTTCTTTCTCCAGCTAGATTTGAATTACCTAACCTTGCTGACTTTATCAGATGGCACTGAGTATAAGATCTGCTAACTGTGGTGTCTATGTAATTGTGGTGCATTTGCCTCCATGATATCTGAAAGTGCTCTTAGGTTGTGTCTACTCTACAAAAGCTAAGTCAACTTAATAAAGTCTACTTGAAGTCAACTTTATTAAGTCAACTTACTGAGTCCACACTTCTCTTAAATCGACTTAAAGTTGATAAAGTCAGCTTAAGAAAATGTCCTTAAAAAAATGCATTTGCTTAAGTCAACTTTACTAAGTCAACTCAAGCAGTCACGTGTCATTAAATAGGGCTTCTTAAGTTGACTTACATGGCCACATTGCATTAAGTTGACTTAATAAAGTCAATTTAATGCCTAAGTCAATTTAAAGAGTGAGAGTTATTAACTCCACTTAAGGAAGGCCTTAAGTTGATTTAATGAACTCTAAATGTGGCCAGGGCTTTGCTTAAGTTGACTTAAGCCCATAGTGTAAACATATCCATACAGAGCTACAATGATAGCTGTACCAGTGACCTTGTGTAGATATGCTGCTGCAGAGCTTTAGTGAAGACATTACTGCTCTGAAAGGAAAGCTCTCCCATCAGGATAGTTAATCCATCTTCCCTAGAAGCAGCGGCTATGTTGATGGGAGAAGGCTCCCACTGGAGTTGGTTTTTCACACCTCCAAGTGACATAGTTATATTGGTATAGGTCCGTAGTATAGAGCTGGCTTAAAACCATGACTTTTACTGTCTAGAAAAGTTATGAATTTAAGCTCCCAAGCTAGTCTTTTGAAAGTTTTGTGCAGGTATTTTGATGTCACTTATACAGTAATATAATATTATTAAAAAATGTAACCCTTGTGTATTGACAGTGTAATGCTGTCCTCAAGAAGGTTTTCTTCATTATAGATAGATAAGATTTGGCTATATTTCAGGTATTTTCAAGAAAAAGAAACAGATTTGGATATAAAACTATGAAATAAATACTGGGATATTTATTTATTTTCCAAAAGAGGAATTTGTTATGTTTTCTCTACAGAAATTCTTCTTTCTGAATGGCCTGTTGATACTAGCCAAAGGGCTGATTGAGTATCATAAGCATGTAAATCAATATATATGGATGTAAAAGGTATTGTGATGCATGTTCCAGAGATAATTTGCAATTAAAAATCCATTAACACAGTGAATGGATCTGACAAATGCAGAAATGCCATGCTCCAGGTTTTCCAGAGTGATGATGGGAAATGCATTCTGCAAAAAGTGACATTTGGATGATTTTTTAATACCTTGTTAAAAAACCATATTCTTTCTGCTGTCAACATATCTGTCTTATTTGGATTGAGCTTGAATGAGCTACTCTCATTCAATCAGATATCTGTGAGATGGCAATGATTTCCCTTGATGAGAATGAGACACAAAACCAGATGTCTTTTAGCATAGTGTTTGGTATTGATTTGAAGCCTCCAGCATCTCAGAAGCTTCCTTAGTGGGCTAACTAATATACCAAATAAGGTGAATTAAATTTTGTGCTCTTCACAGGTGGATATTTTCAAACCCCACTTCAGGTAAGCTCATCCTCAAATTCCTGATTTTCATGGAACTTTAGTGTGCGCTGGAGCTTCAAACAGAAATGATATGTTGAATTAGGCGCTAATGAGAACAGTTGTCACAGAGGAACTGTCAAGGCTGTTTCCCCACTCTGGCACTCTGAGTGCAGAAGGTGGGGGCCTGCAACAGGCCTTAAAACCCACTGGCCTTAAAGCCTGGTCTTAAAACTCTCCAAGGCCACCAATTCCTGGCCTTGGAGTGGTATTGCTGCCACCACCCACATGCAAAAACCTCTTGAAACCCAGGAAGGCACACTTGGGAATTCCTTCGTGTGAAGTATCCTCAATCACTTTTATTCCTTTCTCAGGAGAGTGACTGAACCCCAGCTGGGGTATGAGCTGGAACTGGGACAGAATCCTCTTTAGTAGCTGGCTGCGCAGTCTGAGGTACATGCACCCAAAACCTCTTGCCTTTCAGGACACAGAACCAGAACTTACTTAAAAGGTAAAATCTTTTATTAAAAAGAACAGATAAGAACACAGAGAGTTGATTCTCTGGGATGTAACTTAGGTAGTTACAGGGTAGTGGGAGGGGGTACATGTGCTCAGCACAGAGAAATCCAAAAACAAAGAAATACCCTGACCACATCTAAATAAAAATTCCCTGTTCTGCTCACGCCTGGTCAGTAACAAACTTAGCTTTTCTCTGGTAAGGACATCATTGGATCTTTCTTCAGGCCTTTCTACCTGGCCTCCTCCCGAGCAGGAGCTCTGCTGCATCCAAACAGGAACAGGCAAGGCTGCTGCTCCAAGTCAAGAAGCTGTGCTTTTGTTCCTATTGGCTGTCCCGGGACTCACTGACCAGAGTGTTAACCGCTTCCTCCCCAAGGATTACTACAGGAACTTTTTCAACCTATGCGAGAGAAATGGGTAAAGCCATCTATCCATTTGTGTCATCACATAAATGATTCAGTAAACCCTCGCAGTCAAGCCAGGTGAACACAGTAGATGGATCCTCTTGACTGCATATGGCCCACCTGAGCCTTTCATCTTTCCTGCTACCTGGGTCTGACGGGTGGCTTCAAGTACAGCAGTCATTTCCCTGTCCTAGTTCTGCCTCTCCCCAGCCACATGGGCCAAACAGGGCCTGGGCTGGACCACAGCAATTACATGCCCAGGACCCAGCCACATTGGATTTTTATTTTCTCTTTATTTTTATTTTATTTCCTTTTATAAATAAAATATATTTCATTTATAACTTAAATAGTAAACAAAAAACAAACAATATATTATTTATTTATTTCATGAACGCTCTGCCCCCTCTTCCACCCCACCTTTCTGCCACAATGGTTGCCCATCCATAAAGCGGATGTGGCCCTCAAGCCAAAAAGTTTGCCTAACCCTGCTCTGCATTCATAAAGAAATTATACACTGGTTCTACCAGTGCCATCTGTGTTTGTTATCCACTACTCTGTCCCCATTTCCTTGAAGATATACACATTGTTGCTGATTTAAAGAACTTGAAAACAGAGGCCGGACTGATCAGATAAACTTCAGATATAAAAGCCTGGTCTACAGTACAGCATTAGGTCAAACCAAGGCAGCTTACATTGACCTCTCTATTTAAATGTCTATACTAAAATGTTACTCCCGCCAACATAAATGCTCTGCTATGCTGACTTACAAAGCCCAGTTCCATGATAGGTACAGAGTTAATGTCAATGTAGTTAGGTTGAAGTAACATCAGTGTAGATGCTCTGTTGCTTACTTTAGCTGTTACTTTCAGAAGCTGTCCCACAATGCTCCAGACCGACAGGGCAGTTAATATAAGTGTTACTCGTGAGGACATGCACTGCCAACACCGGGAGCATAGCATGGACAGACAAAATGACTGCAGTGGCTGTGTGCCAATGTAACAGAGATCAACCTGATTTTGTAGTGTAATCATGCCCTCTAAGAAGTTAGATTTTAGTTGTTCATTGATTATTAACTTATTTACTTACAAACATGCAAATCCCACATGAATTACTGCATGCATACACACACACGCATTTTATGTTATGTCTAGCTCCTCACATAGTATCTGTGCACCTTTCAGTGAATCATTAAGTGTCTAATATCTGTCACATACAGTTTGTTCTCTGTCTCATCCTCTCCCGAAGCAGAGAATTGTGCATCCAGGGTACTCCTTTGTTTTGGTAGAGGTTTGTTTTTAAATGTACATGCATTAGATCACAAAATATTTGCTTGGGACCAGATCCTCCTCCCACTGAAATCAGTGAGGGCTTTGTCACTCACTTCAATGGGGACCAGGATGGGTCACTGGTGTATTTTTAAAGTCAATATAGAAAAATAAAGCATTAGTTTTTTTTTTCCTTTCACATGTTACTTTTTTAAAAGATTGAACTCTTATGTAATCCCAGTCCAAGTACCCTCCTCTCAATTCCCTATGCAAATAAGACAAAATGCCACCACAAACTTTAAAAAAATTAATTAACTTGGGAGTATATTGAATCACTGTGATCAATGACTGCAAAACACACAATATGGCAAATGTGTAGTACATACATGTAAATATAACCCAGAAACAAACAATAGTTTAATGTTTCTGTTTCAGTTCATTCAAACTCATGAACTACTTGTTTAATTATGCACTGGAAAGCAGGGGCCTGATTTAGCAGAAGCCAAACCTTGAAGTTGTCAGCAAGGACTTCCTTGTAAAGAAGAATATTTACAACCAGAAATCAAATCAAGGAAAAACTAAGGGCAGAACAGAAACCACCATCAGTCTAAGCTCAATGCAATACTGTGACTGTATTCAAACCATCTGAGAGAATATTAATAGCATATTATAAATGCCAAGTATAACAAGAACGTATTAAAAAAATCTGACTCTGACACAGTTATTTTTACCCATAAATCTCCAAGCGCTGTACAAATGAGGCAAGTCGCACTATTTTCATGGTGCAAATGGGGACACTGAGTCAGGGAGGTGAACTGACTTGCCCAAGATCACTGGCACAGCTGGGAATAGAATTCAGGTCTCCCGACTCCCACATTAATGTTCTATCGATGGGATCACTATCCCAGGAATCTGCCTATGTGCTGCTTTATAAGACCTGGCAATCTGTGGTCCCAATTCATCTTGTAGACATTGACACCCTGTACAGCCAGGATAAAAACACAATCAGGTCAGTTACGTTGAGTGCCAGGCAAGGAGGGTTCTGAATCTGTATTTCCACAAGCATTCCTTCTCCATAACACCTGTGTAGAGGAAATGGAGCTGAAATTAATCCCTTCTTCACTGGGGCATGATAATATGCTTACATTCCCTCAAATAGATCTCCTTTTCAGTTTTCTATATTCTGTTTAGAGAGATAATATAATCAGAGTCATGAAATTTTTATCTAAGCCACCAAAACCTGGTTTGTCTTACAGATGACAATGTTTTCGGTCTTTGCTTTCCCCCTCCCGCAGCCATGATACATCATCTAAAATGCCACAGGGACTCTATTGGGTGTGATTTACTGCAGTGATTTATTGAACTGAGCAATGACAGAGCTGTTGCCTGACAAGTTTTTGCTTCCTCATGGCAAGTAATTAGCCTTCATATTGCCAAAGGGCTCTTCAGCTGCCCTGTCAATGCTATTCCAACCTAATGAAAAAACACAATCTTATCACAGGGAGACATTTACATTATTCACATCCTACTTTCCAGTGGCCTCTGGAACTCCAGATTGCATTTGCTTTGGCAATGTGTACTTGCTGTAATGGAGAATAGCACCCAATGCCCAAGACAGCTAGATTAGAAGAATGTTATGTGGCATTCCTGAGCCAATGATTTTAAAGATAATGTAAAAAACCATTCAGATAACAGAGAAATATTAACATTTTCACCTACATAGCCGCTTCGTAGCCTTCATAGAGCTAGGGCTAGACTTGGCTTTAAGCACAGACCTGAGTGAGGTGTGATAAATAAGTAGAACCACCTTAGTAGTGTTATGAGATTTGTATGAGACCACAAACTTGTGAGCATAAGTGACTCCATCTTAGCACTGTTCCCTTAATATTATTTTAACCTCTAGCCTGACTAACAAAAGTATAGAGCCCCTCTCATCCTTGAACAGTCTATAAGCAGAAGATTAGGGAAACTGCACCAGTCTCGAGGTCACCTATTAATCAACAATTTCTCCTGTTTCTTGCATTCCCAGACTCTGAGGAGCCTGCCTGACCTTCTTTACTAATTTTCCTATCTTATATGAATATGTATGAAAACTATCCCTATATGGTACTAATAAATGTATTAATCTTGTTTACCTTGAATATATTAACCATTTTTAGATTTCCTTGAATTAAGTTGTTGTACCTGGGTATAAAACCCTTTTAGCACCGGTCCTTCGGGGCTGGCCACACTCAGTAGCCCTGAGTGTCAATAAACTTGTGATTCTTCCTCCTGTTGTCTGGCTCCTTCATTAATCAGAGCAGAGAACGAGCTTTTCTCTCAACAGTAGTACCCCAGGAACTGGAGCGTCTCTGAGCGTTGTCTACACTTAAAATGCTGCACCAATTTAACACAGTGAAGAAACTATCCAGGCTAATGGGAAAGTTCTCTGGCCCACTCAGTCTCCCTAAGACACCATACCTGTGCTGATGGGAGAAGTCCTCCCATCAACATAGAGATGTCTACACATGACCTTTGGTCGTCTAACTCACCACCCAGGGGGTGGAACTTACTTCCTCAGTCACAGTGTCCCAGCTACTGTTGCGAGCAAGCAAAGGGGATACCCCAAGCTCTTCCTGTTCCTGCATTTGAGGAGGGAGGAAGCAGCTCACTCTTACTTGCTCTGACAGGCCCAGACCCCAGGGCTGTATAGCCCAGATAGGGACTCTATAGGAACTTATGGAGAATTCTTACTCCCTTGTGCAGGCACATGATCCAGGTCACAAACTAACACATAGAAATGAAAGCTAGACAGGCCATTAGAGATAAAATCATAGTATATTAGGGCCGGGAGGGACCTCATGAGATCATCTAGTTCGATGCCCTGCTCAAAGCAGGACCACTCCACTAAATCATCCCAGCCAGGGTTTTATTCAACTGGATCTTACAAGTTCCCAAAGATGGAGATACCACCATCTCGCTCAGTAACCCATTCCAATGTTTTACCACCCTCCTTGTGAGAAAGTTTTTCCTAATAGCGAACCTAGACCTCCCCATCTCCACCTTGAAACAATTGCTCCTTGTTTTGTCCTCTGTCACCACTGAGAACAGCCCACATCCCTCCTCTTTGGTGCACCCCTTCAAGCAGCTGAAGGTTGCTATCGAATCCTCCCTCAGTCTTCTTTTTTGCAGGTTAAATAAGCCAAGCTCCTTCAGTCTCTCCTCATAAGTCATGTGCTCCAGGCTCCTAATCATCTTCGTTGCCCTCAGCTGGGCTCTTTCTAATCTCTCCATGTCCTTTCTGTAGTGGGGAGCCCAAAATGGCCTCACCAGTGTCAAATAAAGGGGAATAAGCATATCCCTCGATCCGCTAGCAACCCTTCTTCTGATGCAGTTCAATAAGCCTTTGGCTTTTCTGGCAACCAGTGCACACTGTTGACTCATATCCAGCTTCCTGTCCACTACAACTCCCAGGTCCTTTTCTACAGAGCTTCTACTTAGTTGATCGATCCCAAGCCTGTAGGAGTACATGGGATGTTTCCGTCCTAAGTGCAGGACTTTGCATTTGTCCTTGTTGAACCTCATGGCTATGTCTACTCTGACAATTTAGGTCAAATTAAGGAGGCTTAATTTAAACTAAATTAGTCCCTGTCTACATTCAACTTCCATTAAGTCGAATTAATTGAGCCATTGAACCCTACTCATTGATAGACAGACAAGCCTATTAGGTCCTGACCCCTGAGACAGGGCTGATTCATTCCCTGTAAAGTGTTTTCTTGTGCCTTGCCATACCGATTTAAGTGGCTAAAGGGAGGTATCTGACTTGCAATACATCTGCTTGTCATAGCCAGATTGTTGTCTGGTCAATAGAGACATACCTAATGATTCATTCCTATAAAATGCATACTGGATTTCTTGGTAAATATCCAAGAATTATGCCAATTCTTCTGGAATTTAACTCACTACACACCAATTCATTTGGTTGGTTTTATTAAATAGCAGCACATGAATGCATTGTCAATATTTGCCTAGGTTTCTTCCTCTCTCTTTGCCCCATTCCCACCCACTGTGATAGGGGAGCAGGAGTTCTTTTTACACTGCTCAGAGTTCTTTTCAGATCAGAAGCTTCGTACCTTATTCATGTGAATCAGTTTTTCCATTCACACTGAGCTGGTGCTGCTTAACAACTGTGTTAGGCACAACGTTATGAAGTCACTTCACAGGAGGAAATGGAGCCGAGAACAGAGCTGTTGCCCAAAGAAAGTCTTGCTTCTTAGCATAGTCAGAAGTTGAACAAAGTATGAATTTTATACAGTGGGACTCCTGAGCGGCTGGTGACTGGGCACATGATTTTACTGTACCACTGACAAACAGAGAGGAGGGGAAATGAATCCAGCTGGGATAATAGCTCTTGGCAGGACACTCAGTCTAGAAAGAGACAACTGTTTTCTCTGATAAAAATCTCATTGTTTACTACCCAGCAAAACTGGAGCACTTAGTGTGTTGTAAGGTTTTTGGTTTTTTTTAAACTGTCACTAACAAGACCTGTACCTGAGGAAGAGAACATCCTAGCCGTGTGTACGTGTGCAATGGTACACAATGGGGAGCTTAGACCTACCTGGCTTCCCCCAGAACTTAACAGGGTCCCCTATGGTTTCCCAGATTTCCTTACTGCAGGAGGAAATAGGACTCAATGCACAGGTTTAATCCTCACACAGGTGGTGGGAAGTGGGTGGAGTTTAATGAGGAATGGGTGGAGCCTGGGCTACATCCTCCGTCCAGCCCCCTCCCACCCATGGGCTTGTTAGCACATCTGAGCTGGGGCAGAGGGGTCATAATTGTTCACTGGTCAGATGGCCGGATTACTCCAAGCGGACTACAACCCCCAACCCGGGATCTATGGGCTAGCAGGAAGGGAATCATAGTTCTCTGACACATAGTTATGTAGCTGAGCTTCTCCGGGGACAACCTCTAACACTAAGGAGATTATATAAAAGCAGAGGGAGTTTTATAGAGCTGTCAATTTCTATAGTATCCAAAGGAAAGAGAAATCTACTCCATTCTTTGCTACCATCCTGCCCCTCCAGCCTTCAGCCCCTGACATAAATCCATTGACCAAAAAACTTGCCCGTCTCCATGCTTCTGCAAGTTCAGTTAACAAGTCTGTGTACAGAAAGAGTCTAAGGACTAAAGCATCGCCTTCACAATAGGGGGTTGGACTTTAGATATAGTTTATGTCCTTGAGCTTCATCGTAATTAATTCTGTACTGCTCCAGCTGCTCTGGCCAATAACCTTCTGTGTCTTGTCATATTTCAAGACCCTGAACCTATACAGCCTGCATAGAGGAACTCAATCCCTGGCTCAACGTACCTCCATAGACTGTTCCAAAAGAGAGCATTTCAGTGATGAAGTTATGGCCAATGCTCTTGAAAGGTCCAACCAGTAGGTCCGATACCAGATGACGATGACAAAAGACCGGAATAACAGCATGTTCACTGGCAGCAGGAAAGACTGAGTCTTGCTGTCCAGGCAAAGCACACATTATGCTACGCCAGCCGGAAATGCCTTCTAGTCAGCTTACTGATATTCCAGTTCTGGGGCTGAAGTTGCTAGGGTGAATTCCTGATCAATTGAATGTGTCTACGCTGACTGCTCAATCAAACCAGAAAGATCAAACTGATAGCAATGATTTTGCCAGCATCAGTATAGACTTAACCCAAGAGTCTGTGGTGCAAGTATACTCCACCTGTCCTTCTTCCTCCTTTTCCAGATCCGTAAAGAAATATTTAAGGTAAAATCTCTCTTTTTCATGGGACAGAAAATGCCACCAAAATGTCCATCAGTATCTCAGGGATCCTTTGCCAGTTTTCTGACACAGAATGAAAGCCAAAACAATAGAAGTTCATCAAAAGACATCTCTTTCATGTTGCTTGTTCTGGTAGCTGGGATTGCATGGACCAAAAAGGATTGCTGAGCAGGCTGCTTTGGCAATCAGTTCAAACTTCTGATAACATGCAGGACAAACAAAAGTTTTCCCCACAAGGCAGCACAGTCCTTGGACTACAGCAGCTACTTTTCAGGGGGCCTCTAGGGATTCCAGGATATGTTACTATGCTTCATAGCTGCAGTGTGGATAGCAGTGTCATATGTTAAAGAATGGGTTAGTGAAGTCTTAATTTGGGGTTAAAATATAATGTAGATGCTCAAGCCCAGAGTTCCCTGACATGGATCGCTGACTCACATCCCACTAACTTTAGGTTAACATTGTAATGTAGACATATCTTCCAGGTCCAATTTGCAAAGATTGACTCCCAAGCATTACCCAAAGAAATCTTTCCACATACAAATGCCAGCTTGACGGCACAGACAGGGCAGGAAATACACTTTAGCCTCCAGCCTTTAGAAAATTTGGATCCCAATTCTGCAAGGGGCTGAGACTATCCCACGAGTAAGTGAATGAGCATGTTCAACACACATTTGTGACTATGTGGTAAGGAGTCAAGAGCACCCGGTATCTGTCATGGTCAAGATATTCTCCTTCAGTGGCTAAACCAAAACTAGGCAGGACCTGATCTTGAGATATGCATGGGAACTGTGAGTGTACAGCCCCACAGAAAAAAATCTGGCAAAATATCCAGGAATGTCCTTTATGCACCCTCAACAGCCTATGTTGGTAACAATTAAAAATTATGCCCTTTTGAAAAGCACATTCAAGCAAAACATGAAGAGCAAGCCAAAAATAATGCCATAGATGAGTTCTCCAGTGCATGATAACCTTCCTTGTAATATATAATGTAGGAATTTTGCTTGAAGCAGTGCAGTGAATACCAGACAAAGGGTCAAAGTGAATCACATAGGCTATGTCCACACTGGGAATTTAGTTTGAATTAAGAAAGATTAATTCAAACTAAATTAGCACATGTCCACACTGGCTTTCATCAGTTCAAACTAAGGAATTCCTTAGTTCAAACCAAGGAAAGCTTACTTTGAAATAGTAAAACCTGCCTTTAATTCAAATTAATGGTTAGTTCAAACTTATCAGTTCAATTTATCCCAACGTAAATGCATTAGTTCAAATTAAACACAGTTCAACCTTTTTCCTCCCAGGGTGCATGCCACCAGGGAGGAAGTGCTTTCTTCTTTTTATGGGATTGGGTGGGGGGATGGCACCTTCTTGGGTGCCATGTTTCTACACTTCCAGTGATGCCCCCTTCTAAGCCGAACTAGCAAGTACTGTGCATGGACGTACTAGTTCGATTTAGGTTTCTAGTGCAGACATGCTAGTTCAAACTAACTTAGTTCAAATTAATCAAAATTAGTTTGCACTAAATTAATTAATTTAGTTTGAACTAGCGTTCTTAAGTGTAGACATAGCCATTCATACAAATGATTCAGATTCCACATAAAGGTAGTTCTTGGAAGAATTTGCAGGAGTTTGCAGGATTTTCCAGTTTCTCTGATAGACACTCAGCACCTGGCTGAGCCTTGGTCCTTTGGCCAGCTGCAGAGGAATAGCTTCAGAGATGGGTGTTGATTGTAGAATGGAAACATCTGACAAAGTGGGATTTTCTCCCACAAAAGCCCATGAGAAAAATAAATTTGTTAGACTTTAAATGTGCCACCAGACTCCTCACTTGTTTCGCTGAACTAGACTAACACAGCTACGGCTTTGGAATTAAGCCACAAAACCTCTGGAAGAAGCCAGCTGCTATTACTGTATTGCCAAATGAGTGGGCATTCTGTTTTTCCTGGCTTTCTTCTCCCTGTAGGTTTCCTCTCTCTTATACAACTGAAGTTGCATGGATTGGTTTGAGCAAGCAAACCAGTAGTTCATGCAGGTGAGGAATACCTTAATGTGTTACATTTTAATGTTTTCCCATGTCCTTCGTATTTTCCTGTTTAAAAGCCTGCCAAAAACATTACTTAATGCCAACAGTAAAACATGAATTACCAGTCTTTTGTCTGCATAATTAGTGGGCTTAGATATCTTTGAGCAGCACACTCTTCTATCATATGCAGTATGATGAAGACTCCCAAAATGCAACAGGAAGAGTCTCTGCATTAATAAAAAGATACCTACAGTCACAGTCTCATGAGTGGACTGAAAGGCTTGCAGTTTAAGCAGAACACATACAAAGAGTAGGGGATGGCCCGCAAATCCAAATTTGTTTCGCCAGTAAACAGACGTTTCTCATCAGCCTGTCACACCCTGGTTTGGAGGCATTAGGATCTGAATGTAATGGCTCTGAGTGCTACATTGGTAAACACTCAGCTACCCTTTTAACACTTATTTAATTAAATTGCATGCAGGAAGCCAGAAGGAAGAACCCCGGGTTCCAGTTCTAGCAACACAGCTCTCCTTTCCCGCCCTCGTCCCAGCTGAATGAGATGATGTAGGATGCATTAGATGACATGCCAGAAACAGCTCACTGATCTTCTCCATGGGCATTCCCTATTGTCTCTCCCCCCATATATGCACAGTAACTGTATTCCATGCACTAACAGAGACATATCTGCTGGTATCAGACACAATGCCCACTCCTCAGAGGTGGCTTTTTAAGTAGGCGAAGCAGGTGCACACCTAGGGCCCTAACCAGTAAGGGGCCGCATTGCCTGCTTTGCGTACCCCAAAAGCTGCATCTGCTTAGGTCAGGAGCAGGAAAAGGAGCTGGCCCTGGGGCTAGGGGTGGAGGAGAGCAGGCGCCATGGCAGGGGCACCAAAGCCATGGAGGGGGGCCGAGGAAGAAGGAGCCAGAGCTGTGGAGGGAGCAGCTGCGGGGAGCCAAGGCCATAAGGGGCGCCAGGGCCATAGGGGAGACCGAAGCCATGGTGGGGCGGCAGTAGGGAGCTGGGCCCATGGGGGGGAGGGATGGGGACCACAGGGAGGGCCAGCAGCAGGGAGCTGGGGCCACAGGGAGAGGTAATGAGGGCCTATAAGGAGCCCCACAATGGGCCTTCACCAAGGCCCCTGATTGGCTAAGGCCTCCTCTGAGTATAAAGTCAGACAAGTCATGTCTTTTACACGAGGCCATGGATAGAGCTGATTTTTCAAATTGATCTGCTTCTCCTTCTCACCACAGTAACAATGTTGGAAATCTCCTCATTTCTTGCCTCATGGGAAGAAAAGGAGAAGATGGTCTGGAGCTTCACGGAGTGGAGGAAGTGCCAACTCCTCTTTATCTCAGTAGTGACTCTAGACCAGGGGTGGCCAAACTTATGGAACTCAAGAGCCATACAGGTTGATTATTAAACCTTCAAGAGCCGCACTGAGGCATATAGCCGTATGCTTTTACCTACTCCAAAATTACTAAGTTTAAAATTCATTGCACACTTTACATTTCATTGTAAAAAGAGGAAAAATATTGATCCTACTTATGTCAGATTCTAATAATTACTTAAGGTTACCATCAAAATTAGGCCTATACAGTAAAAACTTAGCTGCTGCTCAATGGAAAAGACTGCAGGCTAGTGGTGAGTTTTTTAAAATCCTGACCATGCCACACTTCTCCCCGCCATCCCCGACCATGCCACACTTCTCCTCACCACCCCAACCCCCTCCTGAACTCCTAGGCTGAGGCTGTTTTCCTGAATTGATTTGCTGACGTTCTTCAGGGAGCCACAATTTTTCATTCAAGAGCCGCATGTGGCTCCCGAGCTGCAATTTGGCCATTCCTGCTCTAGACACTTTCTGTAGGACAAAGAGGGGTTGAGGAGGGAGCACTGGGATCATATTTATTAATGCTTGCTTGGCTGAATCACTAGTGGCTCTAAAGTGGTAATGACACTAAGTCACAAGAATTGTGGCTCTGCTTCCCTGAAGTTCCTTTGTTGAATGCCTGTGGCAGTCCCTGGGAGGTGGAAGACTCCTGGTCAACAGCATGATCCCAAGCAGTGTTTAGGTCACAAATACCAGCGGAAACCTTTACAAAGTAGGAGAAGTGGCCAAGCAGGCTTTTAGAAATAGGTAACAATGATAGAATCAGCTGGTGAGCATGACGCTTAGAGGATGTGATTTATCGCAGCCAACAGTTCATTCCCCAGTCTGTGGGCCAAAATGGTGCCCAGTACAAGAATATGCCAGACTTTTTATAATTATCACAGTTGTGGTCCCAAATACAATCGACAGTGCCCCGTTAAATAAGGACAAATCTACAGCTGGTTGTTTTGGTGCAAGATGTCTAAGGTGCAGTACTTCTGCTAGATGACGCACCAGCAGCTTCTGCTTGTGGATCTTTGAATATTTCAGTGCAGGATGAGGGTTAATCACAAGTAGGAACTGAGATGGAAGAGAGGGAAATAGGGCGTCAGATCCTCAGCATAGGTCTATTGATTTAGTTAGTGTAAACCAGCTGAAGATCTGGCCTATATCCAACAAGGAACGGTGTTGTCACAGAGTCAAGGTCAAAACTAACCCTTTAAAAAAGAGTAACTTGACAGAGAACTTCACTTTTTAAAGATTGGTCATGCAACTACAAAAAAAAAAAATCACTGAATCTCTATCACATCTGCCAACGGCACAGTGGTTCCCAATGCACTTCAAGGACATTGCTACCTCCAGTACAAATCATAACCAAGGGAGAATATTAAAGTTCAGGTTCATTTGTTAAATTAGCTGTCTAATTATTTGTTCCAATTAAATGCTGAAACAAAAAAAGGAGACATTTCCATTAGATGCTCCCCATTATAATGTTCTAATCAGTGTGTATTGAATAGCATGGTTAACAAACAGAATCCTGGGAAGTGGACCTGAGACAGGAATATCTATTGCAAAAGTAAAATCAGTACCTGCTTGCTTGTGATTATCCCTTGTAACGTATAGCTGAAAAGTGAGAAAGCATACAAAGGAAGTGTGTGAATGGCCATCACATTTCTGCTAGTGCTAAAAGCACCAGTCGCCCCAGGCAGCCAGAAAAACTTCCAGCTTCCTACTGATAACTTCAGTGCTGCAGTTGTCAGCATCCAGATCTGTGACACCTGGAAAGCTGACAGCTTAGGCCATATGCAATAAACAGAATGTAAAAACAAACCATGGAATTACGGAGAGAGGATGGATGGGTCAGTGGCTAGGGTACTAACTCAGGACTTAGAAAGACCCCATCTGAAACAGACTCTGCCTGTGAGTGAGTCATTTTTAGGCTATGTCAACACTGTCATCAGAGGTGTGACTGGAGCATAGGTAGGCATAGCTGGATTGAAGACAGCATGGGTAACAGCTAAAAAGAGCACCGATGACTTGGTGTCATGGGCTGTACAAGCCCACTGGTGATTCTGGAGATATCCTAACGTTACTAGCCTGCTCTGAAAGTCACATTGCCACAGCCAAGCCCTAAGATATAACCATATCTTCTCCGATCCCTCAGACAGAAACAGAAACCTTCAGGATCTCTATCAAGCATTCTTAAAACTACAGTACCCACCTAGGGAAGTGAAGAAACAGATTGACAGAGCCAGGTGGGTACCCCTGAGTCAGCTATTACAGGAGAAGCCCAAGAAAGAAAACACTAGAACGCCACTGGTCATCACCTACAACCCTCAAGTCAGACCTCTACAACACTTCGTCAAAGATCTACAGCCTATTCTACAAGATGACCCCTCGCTCCATCAAGTCTTGGGAGACAGACCTCTCCTCACAGACAACACACCCAGTCTTAAGCAGATACTCACCAGCAGCTACAGACTGAACAACAAAAATATTAAGGCAGTCACATATCCTTGCAACAAACCACGTTGCCAACTTTGCCCCCATATCTGCACAAAAAACACCATCACAGGACCTAATCAAACCAGCTACTCCATCAAAGGCTCATTCACCTGCTCATTCACCAATATGATTTATGCCATCATGTGCCAGAAATACCCCTCTGCCGAGTCTGCCTTATACGTTGGACAAACAGGACAGTCTCTGTGCAAAAGAATAAATGGATACAAATCTAGCATTAGAAACAACAACATTCAGAAAACAGTAGAGAAATCATTTGATCTTCCTGCTCACTCCATTGATGATTTATTAATAGCTGTGCTTAAATAAATGGATAAGAAATTGTAACCCTTCTGCCAGGGAGAGATGGCAGAAGAAGGACCAGGTTCTATTTCTAGGGGTTTCCAAACAATGTTACGACACCAACCAGCTTGAGCGCCCACCCAGTTTCCTGGGAAATTGTGCGGTGTTCCCTGGGCACTCCAAAGGGGTAATGCTTCCCCACTTGGAAGCATGAGTCTGAGTGTAATATACAGAGTTTTAATAGTAATGGAGAAGAATGTAAAGACACAACAGCAAAATTGGCACTGATCTGGAAATTCAGTGCAGGTAGAGGTTTTCACCCAAACCCCGCACAGCATAAAAGAGCATATAAACTCAATAACAAACCAGCACTTATCTGAAGAATCAGTGCAGAAGAGGGTTCCCAACAAAATCCTAAGGTGTGTAGGGAAGGTCCCTCACACCAGCTGTCTGCTGGCGCCATCCGCTGGTCACTCACACTGCCGCTCACACCAGCCTCTGACTCTGCCCACTGTCCATTGGCACGACCCACTGGTCACTCCTGCTGTCTGGCCATCCGCTGGCTGCTTACGCCATCCGCTGGCACCACCCACTGGTTGTTCCCACTGTCCGGCCATCCAAAGAGAAACTGCAGAACTGGAATTTCTCCACTCTGCCATCTGATGAAGTGGAACTTTGCCCACAAAAGCTCATGCAAAAAATAAATTTGTTAGTCTTTAAAGTGCCAGAAGACTCCTCTTTTGTTTTGCTGAACGAGACTAACATGGCTGCCTCTTTGAAACTCGCAGAATTGGAATTCATATGCAGATTTGACACCATTGCCTTAGGGTTAAATAAGGATATCATTTTTTCCCCTTATTGCAACAGATGATTTGACCTCACCTCCCTATATAAGCTGTTTCCACTGTTTGAATGCAAACAGCTGCCTTGATTTGCTGTAATAGCCTGACCTGATCCTATGACTTACACTTCACTGCATTTATTTGCCTCCCATTCTATGAGTTCCCCCTCTTCAAGTGTCTTACAAAGTGAGATTTTTCTCCCACAAAAGCTCATGCGATAAATAAATTTGTTAGTCTTTAAGTGCCACTGGACTCCTTGTTTGTCTTGCTGAACTAGACTAACCCAGCTGCCCCTTTGGAACTTGTCACATCACCATAGCTTCACTGCTATTTTTAGCCATGCTGGTGCAGGTAACACAAGTGTGGGTATGCCAAGCTGTGCTGCAATCATAGATGTGAGTGTGGGGCAGGCGCAGCCTTAGTCTCTCTGCAAAATGGGGATAACAGCACTTCCCTGCCTTGCAGGGGTGTTGTAGGAATAAAAAACACTCAAGACCACAAGGCCCATTCCCACTATTATGGGGGCGGATGTGTACCCAAAATAGCTACTGTACTGTTTCGTGTTTCATTCATTAATAATTCTCCACTAAAAAAGGAAGAAGAAATAAAGCTGCTACTGTTTTTCCAGTACTATGGTCCATCTGAAGAGCCTTTTTCTCCTACCGAGCAAAATAACATACCTGCCACTTTGACAAATATCACTAGAAACAACACCGTTGAGTATGCACAGAATGAACATGACTCATGGTAGGGCATAAAAAGGCATTGATTACATTTAAACAGTAACTATTCATGTCACAATGAACCATCAGACTGACAGGAGAGCATAAATAATTCATGCATATGTGAAATTTCCCCCAAGGAACAGTGTTAAAGACAATGTTAGGACTACTTCATCTAAGGGATGGTTGGCTCCATCACAAGCTGAGGAACAATGGGGAGTGAGGAGCTCACCTACTTACTTCCCTTCACAGGCAACCTGTATCACTAGACCTTGTTGGGGGGAGAGTGGAGAGAGAAGAGCTGCTCTGAAGATGGTCAGGTAGGGACAGAAAGTTTAACTCTGATCCTCTAATGCACCAGCCCCCAGATCTGAGCCAGCACACAGCAGAAAGCCGTGCCTGGAGAAATATGGGCGCAGCCTGACTGCCTGCTCCAGGAAGTGGGAAAGTGGAGCCCAAAATTGTGAATATTAGATTCACAACTCAGTCCTGATTGTTTCCCTGGAGCAGTGCAGTTACATACAGTTCTTGACTCCAACTGTACTCTAAGGCGCCAACGGGAAGGTGATCAGACAGGACCCCAAATAAATAGTGATTAATAACAAAAACAGTTACATGGGAGACAGAAAGAAGCGTGAGAGTTAACTTATCCGCCAGTAACCCATGAAATGCATTCTGAAAAGTTTAACCACATCATGAAACCTTAAAAAAAAAAAATTAAAGTGTCATAATGACAATTTCACCTTCACATAAAAGCTACCAAAGGGAAAAGGAAGTACAAAATGTAAAAGGATATTTTCTTTAAAAAAATTGCTTTACATATCTCAGTTCATGCATTTCCCTTGGGGTTTGCATATTTCGGTCACATAGTTATCCAATTAAAATGAAAACTCTGTGCATTATCCTTTAGGCAAGGATAGCTGCCAGCTGCTAAGTTTTATAAAGTCTTTAATCTTGTCCATAAATATTTAACAAGAATTGGTTGGTACACAAGCTGAAGTGAAGTAGGAAATCAAAGGCAGGAGCTTAGCAATAACCTCTATTACCTGAACAAAGACAAAATATAAGAACAAGATGATGACTCCTTTTTATATTAAAATTATTATTAAAATATATGCAGTGGACTTCTCTGATCACTTTCCACTTTTCTCCTCCTCATGAGATATATTTTAAGAAAAAAAAATATACAGAGAACTAAAAGGATTTCACACCTGAGAGATTAGTCCATCTTTTCCAAATTCAGTCAATAGTTTTTTTATTACAGCAGAAAAACAATTATTTGCTTTTGTCTTTCCTATCTAGCTCCCATCTGAGAATCTCAGAGGACCCTTGAAGCCCCTTAAGTCAACTTAAGCAAAGCCCAGGCTATATTTGCAATTAAGTCGACTTAATTCTCACTTGTTAAGTTAAGTTGACTTTATTAAGTCTCCTTAAGCCAATGTAGCTTGGCATTAGGCTTAAGTCAACTTAATTGGCCTCCAGGCTGTCAGAAACCTTCCTGGAAACTGGGAGGCACCTGCCCTGGCCTACCCCAGGACACAATAAAGCTCTGCCCACCCTGTTCGACAAACAAAGCTAGCCAGGACTTTGGCTGTGTTTCAGGCATGGCCAAGGACACAGTCAGGCACATCAGAAAACAGGCTCCATCCTGGACCCACCAGGAGATCTTAGATCTCCTAGCTATTTGGAGTGATGACGCCATACACTCCCGGCTCCAAGGGAGCCAGAGGAACCAGGACACGTGTAGGTCCCTCTCCAAGGCCCTGGCAGAGAGGGTCCACACCTGCACCACCCATCAGGTGCAGGTGAAGGTCAAAGATCTCCGCCGGGGCTATCACAGAGCTCAGGAAGCTATGCAGTGCTTGGAGTCAACTGACACTACCTGCCCCTATTACACTCAGCTACACTCCTTTCTGGGCCAGGAGGCTGCTGATAGCCAGCCAGCTGGCACCATCGAAACCATTAGCCCCCCTTCCAGGACGATGACCAGTAGGAGGGCTCGGTGGATGAGAACATGGTGCTGAGCCAGGGAAACACAAGCACCCTGGCTCAGGGCACCGCACTGGCCCCAGACAGTGCCAGCCTGGAGCTCATCCCAGAAACCCAGGAGAAGGCACTGCCACCCTGGATAAGGAGAGATCATAGCGAGCTCCTGCCTCATGTGCTGGTGAGTGGCAGGGTGGGACAGCGACTGCAGGGGACAGGTCCCAGGAACAAGCAGGGTCCTGGGGGAGAGCAGAGCCCTCCCACTGGGGCACAGGGGTAGTGGACCAGGTGGCAGGGGGGTCCAGAGCCAAGTCGGGCAAGGGCGTGGCAGGACATGGGGGGTGTGCACTATCGGTGGGACAGCCAAGGCCAGACAGCATTTGTCTGACACCATTGGCTTGTGGCCTCAGGAGAGACCCGCAGGACAGGGCTGCCTAGGGCTCACCATCCTGGGCACTGCACACCAATGATCCCTGTAAGCTGTGCGGGTGCGCGGCGGCGCAGCCCACCACTGGGAACGCCCAGAGAAGCTCTAACGGAGCATGCCTGGAACGTCTGAGCATGCTCCGTTAGTGATTCTCCAGCCCCAGGAGCTGTGGCTCGGCCATGCCGCTCCAGTGGCTGGGTAAGACTGCGGGAAGGGGTCAGGCAGGCTGGGAGGAGTGGAGCAGGCTGGCTGGAGGGTGGGGCGCAGCAAGCAACAAGAGTTGCTCGGCTGCTTCAGGCTCTTAGGGGGAACATTGCTGCACACACCCCTTGCAGCAGAGCATGGTGGCATAACCTAAGGGGTCCCTGTCCCAAAGGACAGGAGGCATGGGAAGCAGGAGGATGGGCACGGGACAGCAGGAGCTGTCAGCCTGCACTCCACACTACCTAATGGGAGGAACCCCTCTTCTTTGCTTCTGTCCTGCAGATCCTCCAACCCTGACACCAGTCACTCCCAGGGGCACCCAGCCCTGACCAGGTGGACAAGGGGGCATTGCTCCAGGGTGGAAATACTGGAGGGCCACTTCCAGCTGGCTGAGCATGCCGAGGCAGACCTCCAAGCCTGGTGAGAGCAGCAGAGGGAGGAGGAGAACGCCCAGCGCAGGGTCAAGCAGGCCCAGATAGACCACCGGCTCAACCTCATGGAGCAGCAGATGCATGCCCTGGAATACCAGACCCATGCCCTGGAGCTGTCATTGGGCTGAGGATCCCCCTGCACAAGACCACAGCACCAGCAAGCCACATTGCCACACAGCCCAGACTTGGGGTGGCCCAATGCAGGCCCAGGACCCGCTGGCCTGATGCCACTTGGCACCCTCCTCCCACCCCCTTCTCTTCCCCCCCCACCACTCTCATTCCTCCCAATCGTCCTCACTCCCCCCAAACCCCTCAAACCTTGCAGGTCCCTCCCTCTCACCCTCCCAGTTTCCCCCCTGTTAATAAAACGCATCCACACAATCATTCCATGTGCAGTGCATCCTTTTATTGTGTTGGGGACAGGAGGGAGATGGGTTGGAGAGGGTAGGAATACAAAGGTGAGGGTGGTGACAGCAACTGGAGGAAGGTGGTTTTCTCATCTGCAAGTTCTGCAGCCAGCGGTCATCTCAGGTGGTGAGAACAATCCGGTGCCACCAGTCTCTGCTCATTTCCTGTGCCCAGATGTGCGGGTGCACGGAGGGCATCCTGTCCATGCTAGCTGCCAGGGAGGGCAAGGGGGTCAGCCTGCTGTGGCTTGCCCCTGCACTGGCAGTTGTCCTGTGCCACCTGGTCCAGAGTCAGAGGAGTCTGGGCACTACATGGAGGCTGTGGAGTGCTCTGTTGGTGCATTGCTGGGGCACACTGGGATCCCTGAGCTCCTCAGGCTTCATGCTGCCATGCACAGCATGGAGAGTGGTGTGGTCACTTGGTTCCTCTAGTAAAGGAGTGCCCGGGAGAGAGGGGCATTTCTGCTGTGGTGCACTGTGGGCCAGCTACCCACAATGTACCACTCCTAGGGCGACCTAGCAGCTATCAATGTGGACGTGGGCAGTCTCCTGGCATTTGAGTGTGAGCTTTAAGCCAGCTTAGTAAAGTCTACTTTAAACCAGCTTAAAGTAGACTTTATTAAGCCAATTTAACTGAGCCCTCTAATGTAGACAAAGCCAGAGAGCTTAACATAGATTAATTAAATGTCTTGTAGGCACCACCCATAGGAAAGGGCAATATGCTTCTAGAACAGGGATCGCAAACACGTGGCCCAAGGGCTTTATGCGGCCCCTAAGGCTATTTCCTGTGGCCCACAACCACGTGATCATTATCAATATTTGCAATACCATTGTATGAACAGGCTTCAGTGGTGCAGCCCTCAAGCTAATGCACTAGTCTTCATGCAGACCTCATGGTGATTTGCGCCTGAGGTCCCTGTTCTAGAAGATTCAGGGCACACAGAGACTGCAAATCCAATTGAACGCTCTTTTGGAAGTATAGTTTACTCATCTGATATTAGTGGTCAGTACATAAAGAATGAAAAAAATGAAAACTCTTCTTCCTGTTTTCCTTTCTCTCTCTAGAACACCCCCAGGGAAGTTAGACAGGGTAGCCTGCATGCACCTGAAAATACAGGTACTGCTTGGTGACAGAATCAGGCTTTACACTTTCTAGTATTCTTCTGATACTTCATCACTTTAATATGGCAGATGGGTGAAGAGAAGCATTGGAGGACAAGGGTGACATTTTCTAATTTAGGTTCCTAAATGTTAGCCATCTTAACGCAGACTTAAGTGCATAAATATGTGGCTTGATTTCCTTCAGAAGTGAGAACCAGCGGCTCTCATTGAATTAAGTTGCATTGAAACAACCCTAAAAAACCTCATAAAGCATTGTGTGTGAACTGGAATTAGGTGAAATATAGCAGGCACAAACCCATATACAGAAACAATCCCTTAAGTCTAGTTCAGATCTATCACAGCATGTTTCCATGGGCCAGAAGGCACAATTTCTGCACAGCAGCCATATGAGACTTGTACTAATGAACTATTCTTTGCAAAGAGTATGAGGAGATTTAAACAATAAATATCTACATGAGGTTGCAGTTTTATCACCAGTGCATTGTTACTATATAACCACACTATACTTATTTTCTACAAAAGCACAGTTGCATCAGTGTAGGATTAAAGGACTCTGGAATAAAGCAGTCCTGGCCCTGAGGCACACCATGACGTAAAGGTGCCTCCAAAGATGCAAGGGGGTGAGAGAGGTAGCAACAGAGGGTTATTTTGCCAGTACTTATTACAACAATTGGGATGTGGTCCTACATGGCCAGGAGAATGGACATGGTTTGTTGCACTCTTCTCCTCCTGGTGCACACAGTCTTCTGCTGGGATAGTGTTGGTAGAGACCCATGGAGCAATGGGTCTTGGTGTTAATACCTTAGTGAGATACATCCGTCAATTCACACTTCTAAGAGCCATGGTTTCAACTATCTGCACTTTCACATAGACATCAATGCATCAGCATATTTGGTTCATATTTGTAAGGTTTTCTTTCCAAACAGGAACCAGAGAAACTTAATCATATGGCATCAAGAGCTAAGGCTTTAGCAGCTGTGACTTATAGACTCATAGGCTATGTCTGCATCAGCCAAACTTAGTTTGAACTTGTTAGTCTGAACTAAGAAGTTCAAGCTTAGTTCGAACTAACCTCCTGCTGCTATGTTCAAGATAACCCTGCAGTCTAGTTCAAACTAATGCTTGGTTCGAACTAGACTGGGCAGGTACTTCAAACTAACTGGCTTGGTTCAGACTTCTTAAGTCTGAACTAAGCATTAGTCCTGGTCCACATTGTGCCTAGTTCGAACAAAAGTTCAAACTAAGCACTGAAGTCAGGACTAACCAGGGGTACTAACTACTTTGAACTAAGTGCTTTTCAGTTCAAACTAAGAAATTTCTTAGTTTGAACTAGGGAAAGCCTAGAGTGGCCATGAGCTAAATTAGTCAGTATTAAAGGCTGTGTTCTCACACAGGGTGTTATTTCGATACGGTTGTTCCGAAACAACTTGTATCGAAATAACGCCTTATTTCGAAGTGACTTATTTCGAATTAGCAAAAAAGTCACTTCGAAATAAGGAGAAAAGCTGGAATTGAAATAGCAATTCCGGACAACAGTTGTTTCGAAACAACTCACCGTTGTTTCGAAACAACTCACCGTTGTTTCGAAACAACATGTTCAGACGACGGTTGTTTTGAAACAAGTCGTTTCAAATCCACCATTGTTTCGAAACAACACGTTCACACGGCATTGTTTCAAAACAACCGTTGCAAAACAATGTTGTTTCACCCACAGACTAGGTCTAAATTGTTTCGAAACAACCGTGCATCGTGTAAACAGCCAAAACCTGATTTCGAAACAACCTCCGTTGTTTCGGAATAAGGAGGCTGTGTGAACACACCCAAAGAGGCTTAATCCAGACTAATGTGCCAATATAGACATACCCATAGACTCCAAGATGAGAAGGGACCAATATGATCATCTAGTCTGATCTCCTGCACAATACAGGCCACAGAACCTCAACCACCTTCCCATGCAATAAACATCTATCCTATGACTGAGTTATTACAGTCCTCAAATCATAGTTTAAAGACTTTAAAGTACAGAGAATCCACCAGCAAGTGAGCCATGCCCCACGC
The DNA here is from genome assembly GCA_007922195.1 of Podocnemis expansa. Lineage (NCBI taxonomy): Eukaryota > Metazoa > Chordata > Testudines > Podocnemididae > Podocnemis > Podocnemis expansa. Next base: position 14,688,267 of record ML681984.1, on the reverse strand, counting down.
TACAGAGGTGAAAATCCCTCAGAGCTCTAGACGATATGCGTCAGGGGGAAATTCCCTCCTGACCCCAAATATGGTGATCGGTTCAACCCTGACCATGTAGGCAAGTCTCACCAGCCAGTTACCCAAGAAAGAATTCTCTGTAATAACTCAGAACCCACCCCATCTATCCTCCCTTCCTAGGCCACTGCATATCCACCACCAGTAGTTAAAAGTAGCCTATCGTCAAACTAGGCCATCACATGCGCTTTAATTCAACCCTGGTTTTGGATTAAAGTGCTTATATATGCCCCAGGATGAGAAAGTTCCTGCAGGGATTTAAATGAATCATCAAAATCCATGAGTACAAAGTTCACACCACTTTAAAAATATTCTCCTTTCAGTGAGTCTGTGAATGATTGTAACATAAAATTAGATTGAGTGACCCTGCAGAAGGAAAATTGAAGATGCTGTGGTTTCTCCCCATTTAGACATCAAACTTTCTCCACTTTCTGGTCAGTTCTGTCACACGAAAGAAACTTTTTGTACATTTTATTACCATGCGTGAGAAAAGTAAGAGACGGAACGATGAGCTGTCACACACCAATAAACAGATATACATTAAAAAAGGATTCTTTTTAATCCTAACAGCCTTGACAGCACCTCTTCAAACACCATACCGCTCTAAAGGACAGACTACTGAATGAAGATTTCACATGTGAGTACAGAGAACAAAGAGGGAAATTGGTAGATAACCCACTAGCTGTTTTCCATCTCTATGATTCCTCAGATGTAGGAACCGAAATCAGTTGAACTCAACTCTTATAGGTAAGAGTGGTGATTCTGAAGTGGCCAAATGTTTTCCACCAAGAAAGCTAATAAATTCAGTGTAAACAAAAATAACTTTAATTTTTAGGAAAAAAGCACATCACCTCGAAAATGACATTCTGACACAGATTTTCATCCTGAAATTACCTTGATTGTAACCAGACAGCTAGATAACGGAACTGCTCAGTAACCTACAACTGTGTGTGCCACACACTGGTTTTGCTGTCACCACACACTGCCAACATGAAGTATGTTGCTCTTCAAGGGCTCGATTCTCTTCTCGTTTAAGTCAATAGAAAGAATCCAGCTAACTTTAATGGACAGGAAGGCTATGTCTACACTAGCAAATTAGTTTGAATTAAGGAGCCTTAATCTGAACAAATTTGAGCCCTTTCTACACTAGGCGTTGTCTAGTTCCAACTAGTGAGTTCAGCTAGTTAGTCCAAACTAACTGCGTAATTCAAACTTATTTGAAATTTAGTTCAAACTAGCACAATGTAGTCATGGTAGTTTGTTTGAATTAAGCGTGTTTTTTTAGTTCGAACTAAAAAGTTAGTTTGAACTAAAAAAAAACCACAGCTAGTTTGAACTAACTTCAAACTACTTAGTTTGGACAAACCAAGCCCGAACTAAGCTTTTAGGTGTAGACATAGCCGAAGAAACCCGAGAGCTGGGGTCAGAGAGAAAGAACACTGAAGTTGAAATCAGATGTTATGAGTTGTGGCCAAGATTTTCCTAAATGACAACTGATGGGGTGGGGGAGAAAAAGACTCAAATTTTAGTGCTACACCTGAGACACTGGGAAGGGCAGGGATCTGATTTTCAAAAAGAAGGGTGCTCAGTGTTTTCTGAAATTCTAACAAAGTGGGATTTTCTCCCATGAAAGCTCATGCAATAAATATATTTGTTATTCTTTAAGTGCAACAGGACTCCTTGTTTATTTTTCTGAAAAATCAGACTGCTTTAAAGGTATCTCAAGCTGAACATCTGAGACCCAAGGCCCTCCAAAATCTTTAATTACTTTAAAAATTTATGACCATACTCCCAGTTCTGTCAACAGTTTGTTAGATGATCTTTAGTAAACCACTTAGGACATAGAATGCTGGACGCTGTCAGATCTTGTTGATGTTAGTGGGCGCAACATACGCTCAACACTTTTGAAAAAAAATAAGATCATTAACCAACCCTGTACCGGGGGTCAATTAAGTGGCCCTGGGCAGCCCACTTTTGTGGGATCCCCAGGCCCAGGGACCCACAGTGGGTCCCTACCACCTGTGGCCCTGGTATCTCACCACAGTGGCCTGGACAGGGCAGATAGCCTCTGGCAGGGTCCTCCAGGGCCAAAAGCACTTTCAGACCACTGCCCCAGGGGTCCACCCATGCCGGGCTGAGCTGCCGGGGCCCCATCACCGTGGCTTGATAGCCCTTCTGGCCCTGTAGACCCTTGCCAGAGACCACCCCACTTGCTGGCCAGCCCTGCCTTTGAAGTGCAGTGGACATGTGCTGGCCAGCCTCACCCCCAAGGGCAGACCAATGAGCCCAGAGTTGGGGCAGGAGTGCCAAAACCTGCTGCAGCCTCTGGCCCCATGGCCTCACCCTCCCCAGCATCAGTACCCCAGCCCCACGGGTCAGATCACCAGGGGCTTTAGAGACTGTAGCTCCAGGTCCCTGCTTCAGGCCGGGACTCAGGCTGAATTAATGGGGTCTCACCCTATACCACAGTTTCCCCATATTTCAAATGATGATAATGTTACTTGTGAGTTTTTGTGCAGCACTTTGGATTTATTCATGAAAGATACAAATTACTTAAAAACTGCTAAGAAGTGAGACTCAAGAAATAAAGCTAATGACAGATTGTATCCAGTCTGTGGCTAAGGTATTGTAACTTGAAATGAGAATCTAGACTCAAACCAAGGATTCACTGTTTTGATCCAGGAAAGAAGAATATGCTAAATATCGTCATGGAGAAATTCTTCCTCATATGAAAATATTAACACATGAATTAATTTCTGATCTATATTAATCGCAGATGACAGGAACACAATACAATTGCAAGTTAGTAAAGAGAAGTGTGAGGAAACCTTGAGAAAATCTCTGCTTAAGCCTAGCCCACAAACTCACTTCTGTTAAAGAAATATTCTCAATGCTCACAGGCCCCTAGGGCCAAACTAATTAAAGTCCAGAATGGGCAGCAAGAAGTGATGAGCACAAAAATTCTCATGATGTAAGACCGAGTCCAGGACAAACTAGTGGGATGCTGATGAGAAACATCATAGATAGGGAATGAGACACAGAAGTTAACTGTCATGAGGTGATGAGTGGTGTAGAGTAGGAGGAAGTAGCCCTACATTTTACAGTATGTTGGGGATATTTTTTACTTTACAGGGACTTTGCTTGTCACCACAAGGATGATTCCAGACCAACTAATGGAATAAACATCCATATACAAGTAATAAGTCCTTGCACCAGAGCTACTTTAAATTAGCCAGAGCAGTTGTGGGAAAAGCTAAGCATAGACCAGATTCACACCTGTAAATCAGAGCTCTACGGACTACACTAGAGCTGAGTCAGTGAAGGGGTGTCCAACCTTTTTGGATGAGGGGCCACAATGCAATTCTTTTCTCACTCGGGGGCTGGCGAGCAAAATTTTTTTTACATTCCTAGCCCCACACAGCCCACAGAAGTATGTGCAATGACTCTGCAGACCGCATAAGAGCCATTGGCAGGCTGGATTCTGGCCCGTGGGCCACCGGTTAGAGAAGCCTGGAACCAACTGAAGATATGGCCCATAACTGGAGCAACATTAGACCATACCATGCAATCAATTCTCTTACATTACAAGGTAAAAGTGGCATACAAGTTGATGAATTGAGTCCACATAGAACATGCATCTCAGCTCCTTCAAACAAAATCTTTCCTTTCCTTCCCAGTTCTATGCTGCTCTTAGCTAGCTATGTGGTGCACAGAAGATGTCACAGAAGGAACCACTTGTAATCAACAATTAGAAGCAGGATCAAAGTATGCTGCAATTTGTTCCCTTACTCAGTTCCACATAAGAAAAAAGATTCCTATTAAGCCAGGAGGACAAACAGCACCACCTGACTGCTATTATTTTAACCGATTACTTCAGTAAATGGCCAGAAGTAGCTTAATTTCCCAAGTTATTTCCACAACAGTGATCAAGTTCTTGTTAACAATTTTTGGTCACAAAGGAAGTTTGAGAAAACCAATTCCTGGCAAAAAAACATCCATTCATAGCACAGAGTCTGAAGAATTTCCAAAAGAGACATATTAAGCTCTGAAAGACTTCCATTTATTATCCTCATGCCAATGGGGAAATGGAACATTTTAATGGAGTTTTGAAAGATGGTTTGCAAACTGCTGACCAAGAAAGAAAGACCCACAAATCATTTGTTATAGATTTCTTTACAGGACTACTGAGACACGTGACATGCAGCAAACCACAGTTCAAAGGCAAGGGCATCTTGATCAAGTTTAATTGTGATGATCTCCATAGCCCTAATGCTGGGGCAATGTTCATTCCTTGATTCTTTAGCCACAAAATTCACAAGAGAATCCATCCTTTGTCACAGACCTGTGCTACACAGTTTAAGCTTTCCTTTATGAAAAGCATACAGATCAGATCCAAGTCCTCCAGTCAGCCTGTTGTGCTTCTTTCAGCAGAGTGATGGATAGAAAGACTCTAAGTGGCAGCTAGGTATTTCTTCTACTGTGGAAGAATCTCTAGTTATCATAGTGGTTGTATAGAGTGCACATGCTCTTGCCTAACTCTGATCAAAATCAACAAAAGTCCTATGGCACCTTCAAGGCTAACAACTTTTTTCAGGCATAAGCTTTTGTGGGCTACAACCCATTTTGTCAGATGCATGAACTGGAAACTACAGTTAGGAGGTATATATACACTAGCAAGGATGGGTGAGAAATGTCACAATGAGGACGTCAAGTGCTAACAAAGTCAAGTCTGTTAGAATAGGTGAGGCCCATCCACAACAGCTGATTAGAAGGTAAGCATATGTGAAGACTGTTCGGTCTCTCCTGTAGTACTACAGAAAACAGGGAAACAACGAAATGATGGAACACCACTTGCCATCACCTACAGTCCCAGCTAAAATCTCTTCAACACATCATCAAGGATATACAAAACTATCCTGGAAGATGATCCCTCACCTCTCAAGCCTTAGGAGGCAGGCAGGTCCTTGTTTACAGACAGCACCACTCCCACCCCCAAACCTGAAGCAAATACTCCCCAGCAACCATACACCCTACAAGAATACTAACCCAGGAACCTATCCCTGCAACAAACCCTGTTGTCCAACTCTGCCCACACATCAACTCCAGTGACACCATCACAGGTCCCAACAACACCAGCCACAGCATCAGGAGCTCATTCACCTGTATATCTACTTATGTGATGAATGCCATCATGTGCCAGCAATGCTCCTCTCCCATATACATTGGCCAAACTGGACTACTGTTCATACGCAAAAGAATAAATGGATCCAAATCAAATATCAAGAATGGCAACATCCATAAACCAATAGGAAAGCCCTTCAGTTTGCCTGGACACTCACTGGTAAACTTGAAAGCAGAAGCACCGTTGGCCCAGGAAAAGAAATGGGGCTCCTTGCACTAGGACTCAGGACTCGAGCCCTGTAAGCCCAGCACCAGCAATGCCCCTGCTTGAAAGTTGCCATTCTCCAACAAAAGAACTTCTAAAACTGATTTCAACACCAAACTGCGGAGGTGGACTGGGTCTGAATAGGGACTTGGAATGGTTCTCTCATTACAAAACTAATTGTCCTTCTTCATGCATTCTCAGCTTCTAATCAACCTTTGTGAATGGGCCTCATCTACCCTAACTGAACTGACTTCATTAGTACTTGCCCTCCCATTGAAATGTTTCTTATCCGTTCTTGCATGCATATAAATACCTCCTAACTGTAGTTTCCATTTCATGCATCCGACTCTGGAAAGTTAATCTAGTAAACCACACTGGTATAAACTCTATTTTACATTGGGTGAAGTTGTAGGCATTAGTGGTTTGTCCCAGAGGTATAACTACATAAATGCACAAGTGTAAATGTATCTAATGTAAGGCAAGCCTTATAAAACAGAGTCATTAAAAACCTATCTATCATTCTCGATAGAGAACTAATCACCAGTTTCTAGCCTGGATATAATGCACGTTTTGCTGAGCAAATGCTTTAGTTGCTGTTAATGCATCATATAATAATAGGTATTTAGTGCAATTGGAACTAATAGCCTCCAAATGTTACAAACCTATAATCACATTTGGCATCGAGTCTACTTTTTCGGTTCCCTCCCTCCCCACCCTCCAGTTTTCTTAAATCATTGCTTTCATGTTTCCACCTGTGATCCAAACAGATATGTAGTTTATGCTTTTTAATGAATGGTGAAATTAAGGGCAAGGCAGAATCAGAATCCCACGTGGAGCTTCCTGGAATGCAAACATCAGAGTGTCAGACTCACCACTATGCTCCCATTTCCAAGCCTCGCTGGCTGTGCACACTGTATAAGAGAGTAGGGTCATGAACCAAACCATCTCCTCTTTGAGAGCTAGTACCTATGTGGTGTACGAGGAAGGGGAAGACACTGTGCTCCCCCAGTGTGATTCTGACTGGTATGTACACAGGATTGCAAGAAAGCAAGGTGCTTGTAGCCTCTCCCGACCTTCTGTACACACATAATGGCTCTGAGCAGAGCCTGGCTTAAGTAAAGGTGACACAGTTGCAAGCGCAGAATGAGATTTCACTAGTATTATTTGATTTCACACCAAACAGTTAAGCAAAAAAGTTTCTCTGCTACATGAAATCCTTCTGCTGACAACACTGCTTATGTCTTAATAGGCAGTGCATCAAGCTCATTGTTTAGTAAAACGCAAAGAGACACACAGTTGTCTCTATTGATTATTTATTCCTGAATACTAATTGCAGTCTCATGCTCTGTTTACACAAGAGAAGCAGCTGGAGATTTTAGAATCTGTCCAAAACATGCTCTGTTTCTATTAATTGCTATTAAAAATGATCCTATGCTGGTGATTGCACCCCAGGGAGTGTCACAATCTGGACTTACGGACAGCTGTGTCCTCTCAGTTCTGCAGACTGGGGTGCTTTTTTACACTGTTTTGTTTGGTTTTGAGAGCAACTATTCCTGGTCAGCTTACACAGAGCCTTCAGCATGTAAATCATTCCCAGCTTTATTGTATAAGTGATATAGCCAGCCACCCATGTACTAAACCACGGGCCAACACCAGCAAACTCCCAGTCCAAGACTTTCACGCAGAAAAGTGCATCTGGTATTGCCCAGTACCCTCCTGGACAACACAAGCTTCATGTAAAGTCTGACATTTCATTAACAGAAGATGATATACCTAAATCTTGTTATCCCAAACAAAGTTTTCCAAACACCTCAATCCAAGTGTCACCTTCAGGTGAGCTAGAATTCATTTAATTGCCCTTCTCCAGTGCCTCAAACTGTATTATATCCCAGCTCCCAAAGAGAAGCAGCTGGAGACCCAGGATTCAGCATCTAAGGGACTCATAGCGAAGTTCATTCAGTTACCCTCCCCACATTAAAATACTACTTAAGAACAAACAATGAATTTTATTAACTACTAACATGACAAAACTGATCATAACAAAAAACAAAAATGAATTTAAAAACAGAACAGTCTCCACTGAAACATTGTGGGAAAGAAACCCAAGAGTCCCAAAGTTTAGGTGGAGTCACCTGTATTTCATTTGCAGTCTCTATTTAAGTCTAAAGACTTGAGTTGCAAGAAGCAGCAGTGTTCTTCTTTGATTACAGGGATCTTAGGTAGGAATCCTTGCAGACTTTTCTCTCTGTTTTGGAACCAGCACCATCCAGTCAGCTTACTGGTTAGCCAGCAATCAGTCACATATGAGAAAACTTTGATGCAGGATGCTCCACAGCAGGGAGAAAAGATTTTGCTGCCCACTCCTGGCTCAACTTCTCCCAGTTACACACTTGGACTCCTCTCATTGCAACTCTGAGCTGCTGCTCTCATGACACTTGACCACAACAGCAGTAGAAAACTTTGTGGCCCAGGCTCAGTGCAGCCACTCACTTATTTTCCAGAAACTTCTGGACCTGAGCAGCCAAATCTGCCCAGCAACATAAAAAACAAGGAGTCGTGTGGCACTTTAAGACTAACGGATTT